>CM067505.1:26290465-27490465 GCA_034509495.1 Acestrorhynchus altus
TCATAGTGAATACAACAAAAAAATACAACATTAATAATGTAATAGAACATTTAATGAGAAAACCTATTTGAAACAAATCACTACTGGCCTGGACTGTGTCTTTGTTTACAACGATTTCTGTCAGTCACTTTGTGATATACTCTTCAGCTTCCCCTCGTTTTTGTCTGTAGAAACTAGTCAGTATGATGCACTGAACTGCTTTAATTGAGATTTTACCTAAAATATGGAGTAGATTAAAGCAATAAGCCACAGCAGGCTGGGAAGCATGTTTTTGGCACTTTATGGAGCTTTTATAAAACAGGCCAACATAAAGCATGGATACATCAGTGTTAAATTCATAAATGTATTTACAAAAAAAAAAAAAACATCCACAATAAATTATTCTTCTACCACACAATGTACTCAGTTAACAGTGGGCACTGTTTCTAGGCAACATGAGAACAACAGTTTAGCTAGCAATAATAATGTGGCATTGCCTGTCCACCAAACAAAATATGATTGTGTATATATAATATTTCTTTATTTGAGCATAAAGTTGTAGTTTTTTGTCCTCTTTCTGAAGGAGACTGGCTGTCTTAGCACTTAGCTCAAGAAGCAGTGTTGGCTGAACCGAGCAGTCTATAGCCATTTATTTCTTTTGTGATACCACATAACAAATGTGAAACATAAGAGATCTAAACTAGCTAGCTACAAAACTTAGAATAATATTTGGAGTCACCTTTCCTCCACCAGTAAGTGTAAACTCTGCTGGCTAGTGAGCTCAGCAGTCTAATCACAAAAGTTCAACATTATTATACTTCTTGCATCACATTTATTGGACAAAACACCTGCTTGATGATTAGGATTAGTGTTTATATTAATCTGCATGCACCCATTTATAGTACATGACTTGAAATAGTGTGCAACCATGTTTGTGCATTTCTTTGCTGGTAGGCTGGACAAGTGTGGCAGAAACATGTGGAAGAACATCTGACTGGGCTTAAAACAAGGGCACATCAACATGTAATTCAGATATTAGGTGGTCAAAGTGATACATATATTATGGATTTTACAATGGCTTTGAAGGTGGCTCAGCCAATTAGATTTTACTATTTGAGCTAAGTAAAGCAAACCTTTGGGTGAACCTTTTGAGTGTAAACTATCTAACACAGTAAGTGACAAACTCATGGAAGCTCATTACAAAGAAATATTGAAAAGCCATCATCACATACAGGGGTTGGACAATGAAACTGAAACACCTGTCATTTTATTGTGGGAGGTTTCATATATTGGAGCAGCCTGGTAGCCAATCTTCATTAATTGCACATTGCACTAGTAAGAGCAGAGTGTGAAGGTTCAATTAGCAGGTAAGAGCACAGTTTTGCTCAAAATATTTCAATGCACACAACATTATGGGTGACACACCAGAGTTCAAAAGAGGACAAATTGTTGGTGCACGTCTTGCCAGCGCATTTGTGACCATGACAACAAGTCTTTGTGATGTATCAAGAGCCACGGTATCCAGGGTAATGTCAGCAAACCACCAAGAACCACATTCAACAGGATTAACTGTGGATGCAAGAGGAAGCTGCCTGAAAGGGATGTTCGGGTGTTAACCCGGATTGTATCCAAAAAATGTCATTCCCAAGACGAATTTGATGCCGTATTGGCCGCAAAAGGAGGCCCTAGTACACCAAAGTTGTATCTTCTTACTCAAAAAGACTTTTTTGAGTCTGTAATTGCTGCCAAGGTACTTCAACAAAGTACTGAGCAGAGGCTGTTATTACTTATGTTATGTCATTACTTATGTTACTTGTACTTATACATGTGATTTGTTTTAACGATTTATTTTTAATAGTGGCAAATATTTCAAACAAACTTATGTGTGGGAATTTTTTTTTTTTTTTTGGTTAATCAGTTTTGAAATAAGGCTGTAAAATAACATAATGTGCAAAAAGTGAAGCGTTGTGAACACTTTCCAGATGCACTGTATTTGTGCAAAATCCTAACAAATTCCAACTAAAGACCAGGTTTCAGACAGGTTCAAGGTGGATGAAAGCTTGTTGCGCAGCTTCCCTATGACAGTTAGCAAGCTGAATAACCAACACTTTATCATCATTGTATATGTTGCATTTGATTTTGATCATGTTGGTCAACCAGCTTGGTCAAGCTGGTTATGCTTGTTGTCTAGCTTCATCAGGTTGGTCATGCTTGTAGACCAGCTAACCCATCAAACTCAAATGAAAAGTACTGGTAAAGAACTAAGTTGGTCAAACAAACACCACTGCAATACCAGGAATTAAAGGTAGATCTGAAGAGGAAAAACTAGTTCTTGTGTTGTTGTGTTCGCCTCCTTAACCACTATAGCTCATGTTTCTTAAATCTTGACTAAAGCACCTTTATATTCATTACCAGTCAAATGTTTGGACACACTTGACTGAATGTACTGAGATGCTAGTTTTTGTCTGACATTTTGCCTATTGATCACGTGTTCTTAATTATACAAAACGATTCCATTTGGTTCATATAGAACTGGTGAGTTACATTATTTTGTAAGGTTGTTCTGTAAAAGTGAAGAGTGTAGTCATGTATTTTCTCTCTGACTGATAGTAACAACCTCCTGAATAGTCTCTAAGTTATAACTTTGAACACTAATGATCTAATTTTCTTATTTTTCTTGTCAAGAATGACATTGATGACAGTTCAACAGTAATTAGCAGAGCTTTTACCACTAATGAAAAACAAATGACTCAAAACAGAACCAATTTTTTAAACAAGCACATCTAGCACACATTAAGAAAGGAAGACAAAAAAATGTTGAGGTGCTGAATGTTCCTGGAGCAAGGGTGAGCTCTACTCAGGAAGCATTGTATCATGGCAACGGAGTCGATCGAGAACAGAGGGAAGGCAGTATGAACAGTATGAGATTTTATCTGAAATCTTTTAATCACATGTTTATATCAGTGTTAAAGTGAGGTGACCTCAAATCGGTCCAACTATGTGATGTGCATTTATGTGTCCACCAACTGCAACAACTAATTCATCTTAGCTCAGAAAGCTCTGGTCACAGCTGCCTGATGGACACATGCTGTTAGAGTTGTTCTCCTCTCAGCAGCACATTGTTTCCCAGAACTCAGTCCATTAGCAGTGCATTTGCCCGAGTCGCTCTGATGAGAAGATTCACAGGCAGGACACAGATTCAAGATGACACCCTGACATCTCCTTTTAAGAGCATGGCCTAAACACCCCAGAAGCTTCCCAAGGGTACACCCAAGGCTCTTCTCTGTTGACCAGCAATGGCCTTTCACAGCATAAAATCAGGACAAGACAATGGACACTGAGAAATGTAGACGTTTCCACTGGCCAGAAAAAAGGCCATGCTTTCTCTAATCTTCGAAGCTAGGTTGAAGCTTAGGGCTTCTAATGGTATTGTGTTTTTGGGCATATTTATTTTTGTCACATTTTTGTGTCTCTCTAAACCTGAGAGTGAGTGTTTTTGGATATGAAACCAGGCTCAGTATGTCCCATTTTGTATCTTTTCTTGTTTGTATACAGAATGCATCTAAAGGTTATTCTCTTCAAAAGTATAAATAGTAATTATTTTGTGTTTTTACATGGGGTGAAAAATGCCCAGATTTAGTTTTGGAAGCCAATTTACCAGAAGTGGAAAGTCACTAAGGCTGTGTTCACACAGCAGGTAAAAGTGGCCCAGACCAGATCCTTCATCATATGTGACAGCTATATGTTACCTGTATGGCAGGGTAAATGGCAAATCATACAAATGACATTTTAATCTCTGCCTTTTTGTTCAGCAAAATGTTTTCATTTCAAGCTAATTATCCTAGCTTGTACTAGTATCCTACTTGCACAATGATATTTTCTATAGATCTTATATTGATATAGATATTCCAAGGTAGACATTATCTTTTACATGATGCAGTTTTGACTAGTATGGATAGCAAGGCTTTTACTGGTGAGTTGGGGGTACAGCTGTTTCATTTATGCTGGATTTTCTCATCAATGATGACAACAGTATTCAAAGTATTGAAACTGAATTCTCAATTTCAATTTTTCATATTTTTTTAGTCCTTATAGATTAATTAAATAAACAAAAAAAGTAATTTCTTTATCAAAACATGATCAATTTCATATGAATACCTAAATTCTATTATTTTTTACATCTCAAATGAAAACACATTGAGTACCCTAGGTACTCCTGAAAATAACAATATCATGTGTGACTGTCTTCTATAAAAATCCTTTTGGCAAATTAATGTATGTCAAACTATAAAAAATCCCACAAAGAGATCTAATAGTTGTGTATGAACATACTCCTATGACCTCTCTCTCTCTCTCTCTCTCTCTCTCTCTCTCTCTCTCTCTGTCTGCAGAGGTGTAAATCAGTAAGAATACAGCACACTGAACATTCAATATTAAAAATCAAGACAAAAGAATAACAATAAAAGTAAAATAAACAGGAAAATATATAATCAATGTATCAAGGCAGAATTTTGTCTAGATTATAATAATTTTGAATTCTACTCCTGTTTCCCATGCTACTTCTAGAGCTGAATCATGTCTCCTGGAGTAAATTATAAAATGGGACATCATTTATATCATAATAGAAACCATTTCCCTGCCACATAATTAAGAGGGCCATTCTTAAAAGGGTAGATGATTAATTCGTTTTGGGAAATGCTGTGAAGCTAATTAAAACAATGACACTTTTGCTCCAGTGCTCTTCAAGGGATTTTACTTGGATATTGGTTGAAGGATGAAAGTGTGGAGGTGAAGTAGGCTTGTTCGATACTACTCTTTGCTTTCGTTATAATCATATGCTCATTTCTTTTAGTTGCTGAATCTTGATACCACATGGATATCTCAAACTGAGGAGCCCTGGGTAGATTATTTAGAATGAATTTAGAGGTTGGAGTATGATTGAGTGTGTGGACAGGTGTCTTTTTTACAGGTAACAAGGTCAGACAGGTGCAATTAATACAGGTAATGAGTGCAAAGTAGCTGGTTGGTAGTTTGTTTCCCTCCCTACTACCGTATGGTGTTCTGTGTAGAACACCTATATCTATATAGTGAGTAATGAATAAACAAGGGGACAATTTCAGACACAGCCTGATACAATAGCCACCATATGGATATCCACCCATATGCAATATATTCATTTCTTTCAGGAAGACTGTTGATGTAACATATTGAATATGATTTTTGTTACTGTTTGTATGAAATGTGAGACAATAACCTGTAAGAATTCTGTTGGCAAGAAAACATACAAGAAATTAAATATAAAACTGGAAAGAGGAATAAATAACTTTTGTATGCAAAATCATGAAATTGTAACTAAAAACTGTATAAATAAAATGTCGAATGATAGTAAACAGATACTTTAGCTACTTAGTATCTGCAAAGCACCAAATGTTGAAAACTAATCAGCCCCTCTAACATAACCACTGCCCCCCCAGTTAAAATGGTCCACCACTGATTTGCAGTCAACATTTATTGAAAAAATAGTTCCAGTTCTCTGCCTTTCTTTCTTTTCATTGTGAAACAGCATTCAAACAAAGGCTCCCATTCATTTGAAAGATACCTTTTCAATGAAATGATGCATAACCCAAAGGAATTCTAATCTCAGATGTTTTCAGTGCCAACATTTCACGTTTGGCAGCTTTCAAAATGACAACATTTAAACAACATTACCTTGCTTTACTGTTTCATACAATGCCTAACATGACTGACTGATATTAAACAGAGATCAGTGACAAGCACAAGTCTTAGTACAGTCAGACAGTTTGGGGGGTGGGGTAGTTATAGATTAGTGAGAAGCACCAATTAAGATGGAAGAGAGACAGGGGGAGGGAATGGGAGGAATCCCAATAAGACCCTGCTGCGGTGCAATTACATGCTCCCTGCCTCTTATCAAGTCGACCAACTGCTCTTGGGGCCCTGTGAATTTATGGCTGTCCAGTATGGTGTTGGGGGCACTTGGAGGTGAAGTGTCAGAGCTGCTTAACAGCTGTGACCATATTTATCCAAGCAATATTTATGACCATGTGCCTCTGACCCCAAGGAAGTGAGATGAAGAGGAGTGAAGACAGGCTATAGGATGAAATGAGTCTGATAGCACTCATAGTACCTGCCAGTGTAATATGATAACACTACAGTCTGTAGATTGAACAAAATATGTATCATAGTTATGAGTAGGTATTACACTATGGAACACAATATTGTATCTACAATATTATGAGATGAAGTCATGGAAATTGCCTATACCACCATCCTATTCAAAGATTGGAACAAAGGTTTATTAAATATTTGCCATCTAGCTACAGAACTGTTTAACCCAAATGCCATTTCAGCACGGACATGATTCTTCAGGATTTCAGGATTCTGAACTAAAAACATTTTGCCTCTAATATAAAACCATTTAATAATAAGGGTTTTTTTTTTATGAATTTTTGTAACCTTACCTGAATGATGGGTGTAAAATGACAGAGATTTAAGGAAATGAAAGCTGAAACCCAGTCCTGAAAAGTTTAGGAAAAATTTAGGAATGCCCAGAAGTAGTAAAGTGAAGTGTTGGTACTCAAGAGCTGGCCGTGAAGACACAGATACTATACCATGGCCAGTCACATCCCCATATCCCTGAAAAATGTGTGGAATTCTATTGGATGCATTATCAACGCTACACCCCTACATGAGAATATTCAAACTGCATGGGATGTATTATCACATGACACCATTTGGAACCTCTAAAACTCCATGTTGTGATTGCACTATACCTGAAGCCATACTGAGAGACACTACTTTTGAATGTGTAACTCAATAAACATTGCTCATATCAGTCTACATATTTAGTCATTTATTGACCTTTTTTTTAATAATTTAGTGACCTATATCTTCCTCCTGAATAGCCTTTTGCTCATGTGCATTTATTATGATGAGTGCTATTTAATTTCTGATTGTTTTAGTGTATCCAGGTCTTCTGCTATCGTATAGTCTGATTCTGCAACACTTAAAAGATAAGTATCCTTTTGGCTGGATTAACTGGATTAGTCACCTCTGTTTAAACATTTCAGAATCTAAGGCTGATCTTAATATTCACCTGAAAAAAAGTATTTTGGGACATTTTACTCCTTAATCAAATGTCAAATGTTGTATTATTTGTGAGAATCATATATTTCACTTTTATTAACTCCATCTAAAATACTGAGAGATAATCTTTGTTTATCACAATAGTTGTTTGTAAAACCCAATTAAATATTAATTAATTTTCTTATCCACCGCTTTCTCTTCAGGGTTGTGGTGGGAGCTAGGTTATCAAGCCTATGGGCACAAGACAAGAAAATCCATTGAAAAAGTGTTAGTCCATCATAATTCACAAAGAAACCTTGGCTGCCCAACCTACCACGGTCTACAAACATGTTAGAATCCAATCATTTGTTTAGCAGGCCATGCTCATACATATGAAAGATACATAATACACACAATGTCATGTCTCTGTCATATTCTAGTTTTGTTCACCTTTTGTCTCAGTTATGTTCTCCCATGTGCTCCCAGCAAAAGCTCTGTGTGTCTGCTTGTTGTTTTGCTCTTGTCTCCACCCTTGCTCCACCCATTACCATATGTGTCTCAGTGGTTCCATGTGTGTCCAACGTTGTGTTCTATTTAAGACCCTTTGTCTCAACCTTTATTTTCTGTAACAGTTTGTTTCTGGCCTGCTTTGTTTTCCAACTTTGTGTAGAGATTGTCAGTTTGTAGGTTTGCTGGTTTGTTTCCATCCCGGTTTATTTTCTGTCACATTTAATAATTTGTTTAGTATATAACAACATGTTTAAATGCATGTTGTGTTTTTTTTTCCATTAAATCCTCAACCCTAGCGTCTACCTCCACTCCCTAGTCATCTCTTCTGTCTGTCCAATCCTGAGCATTGTCTGTGCAGAAACCCTGGGGCCAAGGCCATTCATTTTGTTTGACCATGCCAGGCGATGCCCCTGGATACAAGTGAAAGCTGTAATCTAGAAACACAGGAGAATCTTCCAAGGAGAGGCTCATCTGCAAACACTTCTCTAAGAGCCCAGTGGCTAGTCAGCCACAAAGTCACTAAAGGTTCCAGGGGAATATTCAAGATTTCTTGTTCCAGCTATGGTCAGCATTGATAATTCCACAGCAAGAAAGAGAAGGTGCAAAAGTGGCATTCAAGGGAGAGCAGTAAGGAAGACACATCTAAACCAAAGACATCTGAAGAAACTTTTAAAAAATTCCTAGAATTTAAATATGTCAGTCAATCTCTGAGCATTTTGGTATACTGCTCTTTGGACCCATCCAATTGTCCAATTGTTGGACACTGTAGATCTCTTTAAATCTAGTGTACAATTCTAGTACTGTGTTTTACAATAGGAACACCATGCCAACATTCAAACCTGATAACACAGGGTCAAGCAAAAGTTTGGGCAACCCTGGTGAGAATTACTGTCACTGTGAGCAGTTAAGGAATTTGAAGATGAAATTATCTCCAAAGACATAAAGTTAAAGAAGAAGCACACTATTAAATATCAGTATATTATTTTGTTTTTGTACAATTTTAGAGTGAAAAAAGTACCTTTGCAAATGAATGAAAATCCTAGGAGATTTTAAGGCTCAAATAATTTTATCTTAATTAATCAAAACATTATTTATTAAATACTAGGCTCTAAACCTGCCTATCTCTCTGAAAATGAAAAATGGCTATAAGAAGACAGCATAGAATTTGCTTGCTATTTCCTTCAGTTCAAAATGTTATTAAGAAAAAAACAGAGGCAGCTGCACATCAGATTACTTAAAAGGCAAATCAGAAGCCCCATTTGACTGCAGGAATATTTAACAGACTCTGGAGTTGTGGAATATTGTTCTACTCTTCAGATATCACTGAACATCATGGAAGGGTCATCAGAAGAAAACATCTTCTGAATCCTCATTACAAAATTCAGTTTGCTGCAGAACATCTAAACAAGGCTGATACATTTTAGAAACAAGTCCTGTGGACCAATGAGGCAAAAATAGAACTCTTAGGTATGTTTGGAGAAAAAAGGGCACAGAATTTCATGAAAAGAATACCTCTCCAACCATAGTATGTAGTATGGAGGCAAGTCAATTATACTTTATTGTACAGTTGCAGGCAATGGTACAGGGAACATTTCATGGGTAGAGGGAAGAATGGTTTAATTGAAATCCAGTAAATTCTGAAAAAAACACCATCTGTCAAAATGCTTAAGTTAAAAAAAAGGATGGCTTTTACAAATGAATAATGATCCTAAACACACCTCAAAATCCACAATAGACTACCAAATGGCACAAGCTGCCTTTGATCCTAACATAATTGAAAATCTGTGGATTCCAAAACTGGAAGTCTTTTGCAAGAAAGAACGAATGAAAATCCCTCAAACAAGAACTCTTGGCTGGTTACAAAAAAAAAAAGTTTACAAGCTGGGATACCTGCCAAAGGTTAGCTACTAGGAACTAACCATGCAGGGTGCCCAGTGTTTTGTTTTGAGCACATTTCCTTTTTTGTTATTGTGAAAATGTAAAAGATGAAATATAAAAAGAAATGTCTGTGCTTAAAGTACAAAGAGAATATGTCATCTTTAACTTCACGCTTTTTGGAGATCATTTTATCTTCAACTTGCTTAACTGTTCACAGTCAATCATTTTAATCAGGGGTGCCCCAACTTTTGCATACCACTGTAATAGTGGAATGGTATAGTTTTGCTGTCGCAGAACCTGGACAATATTCTATGTTTTAAGGAATCATGCATTCTTACTGTTCATGAGTAGACTGTTCATGAGCGGAATCTAAAACATAATGCAGAAGGGTCTGCAGAAGGACAAGTGGAAAAAAAAAGATTACATTTGAAGTTCATACAAAAAGAAAATGGCTCCGTTTGCTTCACAACAATTTGAAAGGCTGATGCCACATTATCGAATTTTAATTGCAGTTATTGCTGCAGTCAAAGTTATTCATTTTATGGGGCCAATTATATTTTCACACTGGTTATTCATATGTTGGATGGCTTTGCTCTGTGAATAAATGAAATAATTCCAAAATGTATTCTGTGTACAGTCCTCTTTGTTTAATATTGCACATTGTTTAAAAGCATTCAAGGATAAAACTATAGGCTATTTTTTTCGATAAGCAGGCTGCTCTGGGGCATCTAGGTTGAGCAATTCTGGTTTTCCACTGGTGCAGATGATGCAGATCCTGAAGCAAATGAGAAAAGAGAAGAACCTCTTCAAAAAGATTCTCATCCTTCATCCTCCTGACAACAGCCTTCATAAAGCTGGAATGGGCCAGAGGTACCTGTACAGAAAGAAAGAAAAGAGAGAAGGTAGGAACATTTTGGCCATTGAGATAGTAGAAGAGCGATGGGGAGAGAAAGAAAGGCAAAGATGCAATAAGCTTTTGTGAAACATGAAAATTGCAAAAAGTAGAGATATGTTGTTAAAGGTAGTAAAATTGAGAAGGAGAGGTGGAGTGCAGAGCAGATGAGAAAGATGGGGAAGGTCTTGCACAGAGGAGTAGGTGGGGTGGGGGGATGTGAATCTCTTCTATTACAATAACCCTCTTGCTGAATCTCAGCAGGTGAAACTTCTGCATTCTTGACACTGGCTTATCTCATCTTCAGGCCAGAATAAAACCCATTTTCAGGCACTGAAACAATACAGCAAAAGGTTACAGAGCCCAACACCCGTGACACCCCCATTTAGAGTGGTGCCAAGGTGGAGCATAAAAAAGCACACTGCCTGGCCCTGCTAAGATGCAGTACATTCCTCTGAGGGACAAAAAGAAGTACTGAGGCTTATGCCAAGTCACAGTAACCTAACGTTAACCATTTCTGGGGCACTTCAATACAATGAGATCATTAATGTGTTAAATTGACATGATTCATAACTATACAATATTCTCACATCTATGGACAAAACAACTCTACCACAAAAGATATTTTTCTTTTACCTTTGCTTCCTTTTCTTTTTGCCTTAACTGGACACAATGAAAAACAACTAACTTCCATACCTTTGTATAAGTTCTGTTTATGTATTATTACAAGGTTTCCAAGCCTTGTGTACTCTTTGAAAATAAATCACAGACATTTATTTTAGAAAATACATATACAAGACAAATATTGCAAACAACCGAGAGAAAAAACATGTTCTGAGCCTCATATAAAACTGTTTTTTAATATTGCTTTTGGCACTGTGCTAGATTTTATTTTGTTTATTGACTGAACAAATTTACAACAGATATTGAAAGAAAGATGAATGAATAAAATTGGGCTCTGAGCAGAAAATGATCAATAAAAAGTGCCATTTATTTTTTATATTCTGCTTAACCACCAGTGGACCACCCAGAAAACACAGAGCAAAATGACAAATATGCCACCAGCAGGCCAACAGCCAAAACTAGCAAAAAGATAAAATGTTGAGACAAATTCTGGAGAATATTTATATATTTCCCAATCAGACTCTACTGGTTATAGGAATAGAAGTTTTAGTTTTTTCCTGTGTTAGTTTCCATAGAAAGTCAGCTCGCAATCAACAGGCAAAACAGCAAAAGCCTTGGAAATAAACCTAATAATAGATCCATTAAAAGTTAAAGGCTAACAATTACCAAAACAAGCTACAATATCTTTTCTACATCTCTAAAATAACTGGGCTACCTCAGCTGACAGTCAAACTAGAAGTCTTCTAGTTTGAAGACTAGAAGAAGCTTTGACAGTCTAACTCGAAGATGTAACAAATTTCTGAAATTCTCACTCATCACTACTCTATAATAAACACCTTCCTATGGTAGAACTTATCCACAGCATGTTTCTGTAGAACATATATACAGGATGTTATTGTAGAGCCTGTATACAGAATGTTACTGTAGATCCTATATACATCATGTGACTGTAGACCCTATACACAGGGTTTTACTGTGGATCTTATATACAGCATGTTACTGTAGACCCTGAATGATGTTACTGTAAACCCTATATGAAGCATGTAGCACTTATATACAACATGTTACTGTAGAGCCTATATACAATATGTTTCTGTAGAACCGATATACAGGATGTTACTGTAGATCCTTTATACAGTATGTTACTGTAGAACCTATATACATCATGCTACTATAGTCCCTATATACATCATGTTATTGTAGACCCTATATACATGTTATTGTACAACTTACATATAGGAGGTTCTGCTGTCGCTGCTGAAACTCCGTGTTTATGTTCTGTGTCTATGTAGCTAATGCTAGTCTAATGGGAGACATTACAGACAAACACTGTGTTAATAACATTGATCAAAATGAACTATTTATAATGAATTATTGATCAGTTTTGTAATAGTAGTAGTAATGTAGTAACTTTAGCTGCATTTTGGTGAAAATGGTTTATAGATGCTGTGAATAAAAGTACAGCATACTTTTAATGTACAGCAAAATTTAGTTATAATGGAAAAACCATACTATAATATGCAAGTTCTGTGAGCCTGCTATAGTTCTGCTGTACTGCCATAATCTAGACATAAGATTTTTGTTTCACCATAAAAGAAAAAAAGAAAACAGTGAAACAACAGGGTTAAATGTAAGCTTGTAGTTTTGTTTATTTCTGCCCCAACCAAAGTAACATATTTACTATTTATACATCAAACAACAACATGCTCAATAAAGATATCCTTTCATAGTCTGATTAATTACTTACTAGTTCAATGGTAACAGAATTAAGAGATGAGTAGAGCAGATGAGTCACATAGTTATGGTGGGAGTCAATTGTGCTCATGATGCCAAATACCCTGTCATGTTGAATGCCTCCTCTGTCCTCATTGAGCTCACTCTCCTTAGCCCTGCAGGAGATGTTGAGAGAAAAGATAAAGAAAGAATGGAGAGCAAGTGACTGTGGCCAAAAGCTCTTGGTCTGTTCCTCCTCTCAAATAGAATTAGTGGGAGGAATTTGCCATGTGCAGTTAATACCCTACCACAGCATCTAACAGTGCTAACTCTGCCCTGCAGGGACAGCCCCCTCCTTCACCCTCTCTGTCTACAAACACAAGCCAACAGTGAGCAACATCACCCCTGCCTGAAAGCAGTTCTGAGTTTGCCACTACTCTAATTACACTAATTAATCACAGGGACGGGCAATACTTAAAAGCATTTGGTGAAGCTCACATTCCATTACTTCACTGCTAATACCAAAAAGCTATTAATTCCAGTTCAGACTTAATTTAAAGTTGTGTAAGTGAGCCGTGATCCACACAAGTCTGGTGACAAAGGAGGGCATGAATGGTCTTAACTTATACAAACACGTTGGTCATTTAGATTACATCTTGATCAGCAATGCATCTTCATTTGAGTATTTTGTAAGATGTTTCATATGTCCCATCAACACCACAGCCCTCTTCTTTGTAGTTATTTATCATTATAATTTGGTCTGTCTTTTACGGTGGGCGGTAGAATCTCACTGCATACTTCTGAATGTATGATGTAGTGTAACACAGGGCATGTTTTATATTATTAGCCCTGCTTAGCAACCATTGGAATCCACCATTACCTCATTCATATCTCACCTCAACTCATATTACAGTCAGTCAATATGTTTAGATATGGTCAGAAGACCTGCAATGAAACCAGATAACCTGACAGAGTAGACTGATTTATAACCATGTACAAATCCAAAAACAAAAGTTAGCTTGTGTTTAAAAAATAATAATAAAATGCTATTTTGAAAAAACAAACAAACAAACAAACAAAAATTACCTCTTTAAACCGGTTTATCAGTGCAAATGGCTACTTTCTTATGACAGGCGAAGTTTATAAGGTACATAGTAAATGGTCAATGAATATTTGTCAAAGCTTTCTTTAGCTAAGGATCCATGATGCGTTTTTCCATTGTTGCTGTGTTACATACAATAGGCCTTATTTATATATGTATTATTTATATATGCATGTCTGACACACAAGAGGATGAATTCTTAATAGAAAGTGCTGCAGAAGTAGGTATGAATGTGAAGGTAGTGATCTCATTGATATGCACAGTCATGTAATTGTTTTGTACGGTAGCTTTAGATTAGGTAGGGTGATAACTGTACTGCTTTCTGCAATATGTTATTCAGCAATATGCCTAATGAATCCATGGGTGAGAGAGGTATCAAGCCCCCCAGCACTGAGATGTGGAGCATTGAGCTATATTTAACTGATATTTATGGGATGAGTTGGGGAGTTGGGGATAAGGTAAAGGGGTCATCATCGTAATGTCTCTAATGCTTGACACTAAATGCATTCAAATTCTAGTTGATGCTCCAAAATCTAATAGAAAGCCTTCTCTGTAGATACAGTTACTCCAACAAAAGCAGGATAAACTGTTTAATTCCCTTAATTTCAGAAGAAACAATGAAGCTTTTGTTCATATGTTGTATCATGTAGTGTCTTATTTACTTGTAAAGTGTTAATTGTCACAATGTTGCCACCATGCAATTTAAACATTTTATACAGTCATTTTTGCTCATAAGGCAGAATTCACTGCCCAAGTAAGAATAGCACTAAGTGATTGCATTATGCCTCCTTTCCTCAAACAGACAGAAACCTATGCATAGCAGTAGCCTCATTAACCCCTCATTGTGGAAGCAGAAAGGTCAGGAAGAACAGAAAGATGAAATGTGGGAGACACTGAAATATTGAAGCAAGTATGTGGTCTGAATGAAATGGAAGATATTTGATAACTGATGAATCTTTCTGTCTAGTTTTCTGCATTATAACTTTGTCCTTCTAATGACTTGAGAGGACAAACAGTCAGAAAAGGCAAAGAGGAGGTTTCACATTTATGTAAGTGTACTTTAAAGTAAAGTCTGCTTGCTTTGCGCAGTGCGGAGTCAGCTTATTGTTCAGGGCTGCTAGCCCATGCTAAAAGAACAATCTCTACCAAAACACACTCACACATTCTCCCTGATCCCAGCAGCTTTGAGGATATGCCACTTCCACTCTTCTGCTACTTCATCCCTCCAGCCATGGAGAAGATGCCTAACCAGGCCAACCACAAGCTTCTATCTAAGCCAATTTATCCACACAGTCATCCACAACAGCCTACAAAGCTTTTGACTCTGGCTCCACTCATCTATTCGTATGAATGTCAGATGATATTATTGAACTAAGCACAATATTTAATATCATAATAAAATAATTTTAGTATCATCTTCTAGATTTTGTAATTTTTAATTTTTTAATAATAATTTAAGGAAGTCCTAATAATATAATATAAAAAAATAAAATAATCAGTGTGGCCTGTGGAAAAGATTGGACATTTCTTAAATGCTTCTATTCATAGATATCATAGAAGCCATCCTCTTTTCAGCTTCTGCCTTTTAATAGATAGTTCTACATTTTCTTTTACAATTCTCACATATTTTAGAATCCAGTATTCCTCCCTTCCAATGCAATACTGTCAATGCCACTGTTAGCTCCACTTCCATGCTTCACAGTTGTCAAGGTGTATCTTTTCAAGAAATGCATTTTCATTGGTTTCTCCAAACATATCTTTGCTGAAAGTGGATTTTTATTTTGCAGCATGTTTACAAAATGTAACACAGTTGTTGTCTTGTAGCTTGCAGATGTTATTTTTTGGCCACCCTAAGAAATAGAAATCATTTTCTGTAGCACTGGGCATTGACCTTTCAAATGGTTATGGTCTTGTTGATCACTGGAGCAAAACAGGATGCAGAGAAGCCTCTGACTGGCTGTTTCTTTTTATTGAGAAGTAGCATGGCCTGTGTTGCTAAACAAACACAACATTAAAAGCAAACAACATTTTTAACTCAACTCAGACCATGCTTAGAAAATGTGGACTGACAAATGATATCAGTTAGTTGAATAAAATGACTTTTCAAATCTTGTAGGGATACTCATAAAACACAAGCTCCTACAAACAATTTTCAAAAGCAAATCAGCAAACAAATAGAACACATCCAGAATGTTTTCACACTTAGTCAGGGACGTGACCAAGAACCTCTAATGGTCACTCTGACAAAGCTCCAATGTTGTGATACTTTTTCCAAACTAAAGTTAAAAAGTAATCATAAAACAGTCAGATTAATAATAAATAAGAAAACAGTAATATATTTGAGATCAATCATAAAAATATATAAATTTTAAAAATCAGGATAATTTTGTTTTCTTTTTCTTTTTTTTAGAAAAATAACTATTTTGTTTGTTTTACACAAAAGCTAAAAATGATCATTTAAATATATATGAAGAAATATATAAAATATATTTCTTGATAGACTTTTCTTGAGAAACAATTCAAACATATTTTTTTTATTTTAAAATATATTACAATCGACTGCAATACATAATAAAAAATAAATGAATGCATTACAGCACCACTGACATTTTAAACTTGAAATACTTATGATGAAAATATGAAATTCTAATCACACTGTGGAATGTTTATAAGTTAGAAATGAAATAAACATAGAAAGAGAAGAGGAGGAAAAAAGATGGCTCAGGTAAGATACTGTCCTCTCTCAATTCTGGTGGCAGAAGCTAGAAATTCCCTTTATCAGATGGTGGTAGTGCATGTGGGATCGATAGTGCCTTGGCCTGTGACTGTGAGACAGTTCCTGGATCACAGCCTGCTCTCATCCTCTGTTCTATTGATCTTCATTACCTTCACAGGACCGGGGCTGCCCATCTCCAAACCTGGCCAGGCAAGACTTTGTCCAGCATCAGCATGGCTACTGCTCTTATCTTATATTAAAGTTCACTCAGAATGTTTATTACAACAGTGAACATTTCTCTCAGTCCTAAGCAATAATCTAATGTGTATTAATGTTCTGAAATAATGAGCTTTGTTTTTGTTTATTTTTTGTTTTTGTTTTCTTTGAATCTTTTTTCTCATCTTAATACTTCTTAAACAAAACATTTTTTCCTTTACCATGCTGGACTGGCAAGGTGACTTTCAAAATAATCATAAAAATATATATTCATACTCATGCATCTTGCTTAGCAGTACATGACTGTGTGGATTACTAAATTCATTTTTATTTTCTTCCACCACTTCTTTTAGCACACTAGACCCCTAGCAACAAGACCTTGCCTTAAAGATATAAGCCATGACATGATGTATTACCAGAGGAGCAATAGAATATGATTTTCCCTGCAGCCTCCCTGAAAGCACACATGGACTGGAATTCCATAATATAGTGATAAAGGACTTAGAGCAGTTGATGGAAGTGATGAAATTACTTCTGCCTAATAACAGAGAACAAAAACCCACCATATACTTAACCTAGTCCATGATGCAGGCACTCCTTTTGTCTGCTATCATCAGTATTTCTCCTCCTTCCTTTCTCCTCTCTCACATTCAGAGAGAAAATAAAAAGGTGAGTGCAAGAATGAGAGATAAGGAGCGGAGTAAATTAGGGCACTTTATTGAATAGCAAAGCTCTGAGGTGCTACTCTCTTAACTGAGTAAGGTTAATTCAATTCCCTTCCCACCTCTGTCCCATCAAAGACTGCTCTCGAGGAGACCACATCAAAGCCATTCTGGAAAACACACAATGATTGTAACTCAGTCTTCTCTATCTCATACATTGACTGTGGGTCAGGATAAATGTAGTGGAGAGACAAAACACTTTTGTTTCCTCACTCATGCCTTAATAAATGCCTGACCGAGGGCTTAAGACTGTGGCTTCTTTAGTAATGCACATCTGACTAAAAAGAGTTATGAAACCAAAACAATATCAATAACAAAATATATGTTAGAGTCATTTTAAATCACTTCAGTTTGTCCAAAATAATTACCAAATATAACTCTTTAGAAAATGTATTGTACCAGTAAGTCCTCTTTTTGATTCTCTGCACATTTAACTCTTAGAACTCGAGATCCACACTTTGCAGGCCATCATAGGCAGATTCTAGGCTACATAACTCAAGAACAGAGTAACCTACAGACATGATGGTCATATCATAACAAACTACAAAACCATATCTAACGTGTGTGATGAAGTATCAATGGGTAATACAGCTTTGAGAACAGTTAAAATTCATTAGAACTCATTTCCAACTGACTTAAATGCCCAAGGAGCCTTCCAGTGCATGTGTTCTGCACTGTCCATGTGTAAAAACTCAACCTGCAGGACTACTCTGACTGATCAGCAGGAAGGGATGGGGCTAATGATATCACTGATCCAGATATTGAGTTATAAAGGAAAATGAGAAGGAAGGGGCTGTTTGTGCTTGTTCTCACACAGTGTTTGTATGGTATTATTTGAATTGCAATGGATTTACAAGTATTGCTGTAATGACTGAAGTTCTGGTGTCCTCCACCCCTCTTCCTTTCTCTCCCTCACTGTCATGAACAGAGAAAATGGCTCACATAAATTCAGTTGTCTTTTCTTTCCATTGTACCAACATTTTTACCTCTGTTCATTTTATTTCAACTCATGAAATCATGCTGGATGAGATGATGATGGTGTGTTGGACAGTTGTAGAGTATGTCTATGGTTACTAGGGGTAGAATAGAACAGAACTTTATTGATCCCTTGGGAGGGTTCCTTCAGGGAAATTAAGGTTCCAGTAGCAGCATCAGTACAGTACAGTAAGCAGAAAGATAGGCAGAAAAAATGTGTAAGATAGTATCAGTATATTAAAGTAATGTGACATTATATTTTGCAATATTGTATTGATTGTCACAGTTTTACATTTTAATCGTTAATTTACACAGAAGGATTTGTTTTTAGTTTTGCTGTGTTTGAGCAATGATTGTTTTCTATGCATAAAAGTAAATTTTCCTTGAACCATAATACAAATTCAAATGTACAGTCCTGCACACATATATCAACATCAAAATTACTTTATTAATAACAGAGGGAAATTGCAAATTATTACAGCTGCACCCATCTATATAAAATAAAACTATAACAATAATATACTAATATAATATAACAAATTGTCAGGAAGGGACAGAGGAGAGGCATGCACAGGATATAGTCCACAGTGTCTTTATTAGAGATACTGAGCAAACAAATCAGAGGAGAATCCAAGCAACGTAGTCTTACAGAAAAAGGGTCAAATCACAATAATCCACAATATCAGATAGAACACTGAGTATAGCAACAGAAGGCTAATACTTGGCAAGGATACCAGGGGAGAAGCCAGTATATATGTGGAGGAACACAGGTGTCAGTACTCCGGTGATTGTGACCTGATCGTGACCAGGTCACAAATGGCATGCTGGGTAGTGTAGTTCATGACACAAATAAGCAGAATAAACTTTTTGAATATATATACATGGTAAAACACTTATGAAAAGTTAGCAGCTGTGATGTTAAAACTGTATTGTATGAAAAACACTAGGAGCTCCCATCTGGAGAAGGTAAGATTTGATAGCCCCCTGCAAATGAAAGGGTTATATGGTATATACCTTAATAAAGATGAGAAAGAGAGATAAAAAGCTAAAAGTAAGAAAACATACGCACACACACACACACACACACACACACACACACACACACACACACACACACACACTTGACCACCAAAGATTAGTCTGACAGTTGGACCTGAGAGACTGCAGACATGCTGAGGATTCTGATCAGATGACCTGGCTAAGCGTGTTGCTCCACTTGCCACAGTAATTAGAAGATTTTCACCAAACTGGCAGCTGCTGACAGGGGCCTGATCATACAGAGCTTGGGGAGATCAATGTCAGACATCAGTCATTGATTGTATTGCTGCAAAGCGCAGAGAGTTATTTTTCACTAATAATATTCAGGGTGTACAAATTGTTGCTTTTGACTGTTGGACACTGGGAATCTTTTCATTGTGTCAACATTTCTCACAATGGACCAATAGAAATCCAGCACCACATGCCAAATATTGAGTGGGCTCCACTTGTGCTGCTACATCAGATTTGACCATTTGAGGCATGAACTCAATAGGACTTCTCAATGAATCCTGTGATATCTGGACAAGACAATAGCAGAAGATTTGTTAAGAACTGTAAGTTGGTAGGGCCTTCATGGATTCAATCAATGGTGCTCAAAGGTGCCCTTGACTGCTGTTGAGCGGCACACAATCTGACAAACCACTACAGTCAACAGTTGGTCACCTCTCGAAGTGATAGATCATCATTACATTCACACTTGTAAGGTGATCACTGCAGTCCCTAAATGTGAATATAGATAATTATCAACCTCAATAAACTGAATCACAGCTGAAATACATGTTTTACTAATAAGGTTTTGAGGAAGCTGACATGCAAAAAAATCCATAAAGGGGTCAGTTTGTCTGATTTCTATTTATTTTGCAAAAGTATCGTACAGGGGCATTACTAGACAGCCTTATCCTGGTTGATCAGAAAACCAGGCTTTGGCTTCTACCAAGGCCAGATGGGCAACAAAGCGCAGCCTGGGAATTTGCAGTCAAGCATGGTGGAGGTTAATGTCCTCATCAACACCTGCGGATTGCTTAAATAAGTCAAATTTTGCAGTGTCAGCCTTCTCTGTATCATCAGCTGCAGTTTCCATCTGTTATGTTTGATATATGCATATTTATTTGCAGAAATGTTTGCTCTTTGCACTACGTAGTCTTGCATGTATTGTTCTGTGTAGCTCCATGGCCCTGAATGAGTGCAATTTCACTCCACTCTGTACTTCTGCAGTTAAAATGACAAATAAATCTCTTGACTTGACCTGACTGTCTATTCTTTGGCAAGAGTCTAGATATTTTTAACAAGAGCTGGCTAGATACATGCAGTTGTGATGGCAACTGCTACCTACCATTGTTGATTGCACCAACCGTGTCACTGCAGCTAAGATTAACTATTGAATATCTGTATAAATATAAGCGATATTACAAATGTGCCAGGAAAAACAATCAGCCTTCAGACTGGCACACTCGTCAATCTTTGGCTGGCGTCTACAATGGCATAATGATCCACAATATACATTAAAATCAATTTACCATGAACTACCTAAAGAGACACAGGCTGAAGCTTTTGGAATGGACTTCACACTCTCCTGATCTAAACATCATAGGAAAGTTTTGAATAGAAAACAAGCTGTGAATACAACATCACCAAAGAGTTTCTATGACTGTAGTGATGTGCATCTGTGATGGGTCACAGTTACTTCACAGGCTGTCAGTACTGTGCCAGAGGAGGCACTTAAGAGCAGTGAAGCCACAAGCTATATTCCCAGGGTGAAGCTGAGCTAAACCTCCCTGAAATGGATCTTGAAGAATGGCAGGTGCAATATAAATATATTTTACTTGAGGTCTGATGGCAAAGTGACTCTGTGTATGTGTATGTGAAATGTCGCTCTCCAATGAAAAACATGTATTTCCAAAATGGGGACTTTATAGGAGAGGGCAAAACTACTCTTAACTTTGAATAAAAATGCATATAAAATAAGAGTAATTTTAGAGTGTTTCTATTGGTGTGTTCATCCAGATTTGTTTACACAGTGTACAGAGCAACTACATGGATTTTTCCAACTATGGACAAAAATGGGGATACTTGTTTTTCATTGGACAGTGATGATATACAGATCTTTTCACCACATTCCTGGTTTAAATACTGAAATGAGAGCTATAAGTCACACTAAAGTTGCACATTCTTTGAATTTGTTGATTTTGTCATCAGTCAATATATATAGTAGACAGTGGTCCTTAGAATAAAGTTGAATCTGAGCCAAGTTTTCAACCAGGTAGAGAGCTAATGTTTCTGAAGCCCATACCATATGATTTACATAAAGTTCATATTCATCAAACCATTCAGGGATAGATGAAAGATCTGAAAGAACAGCTTCATTGTAGGATAAAGAATAAAGATCAGTCAGAATCATTTTGCAGTCCGTATCAGATAAATCCCATAAACAACATAACAGTGTCTCTGAACCTCCTCATTGTAATTGTCAAGCATTCAGGTCTATACTACTTTCTAGGTTTATGCCACACATTAAATCTGTTGAAAAATGCTCGCTCGTGTTTTTTTTTTTCAGCACTGAATTCTCAAACGTGCCTTCATCTTTGCACTGAGAGGTCTATGCACTGCATATGAGGGGTTTATGCTCTGCCTACTTTAATATCCCTGTCTGTGTAGGCTGTTCACAAATAACCAGTTATGTGAGAAACATCTGTTCCTCTGTTTCTTTACACATTGCATTAATGAACAGCATCACACTCATTGAATGTGATCACATTTTCTAGCCATTTACTGATGTTTGCATAGGTACCTACTATGTTTCTCCATTTTTCCATTCAGGCCTTTACTTTTTTACCCATTTGTAAGTGCATGTACATTTGAAGTAACAAGAAAGAACATACAGTACACTGTTACACTCTAGCACACCCTGTAGACTAATGGACATCACTGTCAACTATAAACGTGAGAGAACATAAATGCCTTTTTATTGCCTTGCATGAGTACAGCTCCCAGCAACTGAGACAGATGGCGGCCGATGTAGTATGAAAGTACAAATCATTATTCCAAGGAAATGACATAATCAAAAGGTCTAATAATCAACATTTGGTCACCCTAATAAATTATTAGTTGAATTATATGCATAAAAGGATTTACTACCCACTTCATTAAAGGGTGTACACAAGGTCACCTTAATTTATTCACAAAAGAAAAATACACCTGTACAACAAAGTATTAGTATTAGTCAGTAATGCAGATATCTTATATATCTTCTATATATTATATATTTAATCATTCCTTATATATTATATAAATCCTAATTCCTAATCATCAAGCTAAATAAAACAGCAACAATGGAAATCTGTTTCACAGTATCAGTAACAAGTGGTAAGGGGTAAATAACAATTGTAATGAATCAGCAGTACTAGAATGAAGTAATACACTGTGTGTATATAGATCAGCAGCACTAATTAATTGAATACTGTATGTTTAACCAGTCTTCACTTAGAGCAGGCCTACATCATTGATTAGGAAACACCACAGCACCAACCACATATCTCTAAATGCAAAGTTCTTAATCAAATTATCAAGAACAACATGGTTGTAAATACCACGTATCATATGCTTGATCATAAATATAACAACCATAATTGAAAATTTCTATGTAGTCATGTAGTCACAGTAAGTTGATGAAAGTATATATGAAGATATGTGTAAAATACACCCAGTCCATCTTAATTTGTTTGGGGAAAGAAAAACAACAACAACAACAAAAAAATGTTTTTAATAAAATTTGTTATTACTTAAAATGTCTAAAATTAAAATCAGCTTGATCGATTAGACCATCGTTAGAGAGTTCGCTCTTGGTTGTTGAAGTGAGTGGTATCACCATGGAAAGATCCAAAGAGTTCCAAGAGTCAATTTTAGAGAGGGGTAGAAGGTTATAGGGAACATCTAATTGACATTATTTCAGGTAAAGGTGGAACTACCAGCTATTGATATTGATAACAATAAAGTATAAATTGTGTGTTTTTGTGGTTGTGCCTCTTTTATTTGTAATAACACAGTAATTACATGATATAGTCAATTGTGACTATATGTCATTTGATGACATCTTTAAAGAAGGCCTTTGGCTTCTCAAATATGTAATTTTATGTAAATTTTAACGGAAAGAGTTAAAACTGGTCAGAATGGTTGCAGATGGGTGTCTGTAAATTGAGCATCAAAAATAATTATGATGTTTTATAATGTAGTTTATTCCTGTGACAAAATATATGAAAAAAAATCAGCCGGTCTTTATTTTTTGGAGATTCTGCCTCTGGGATCCATGCAGATTTCTAAAACTGCTGGTCACAGCAGCCCAAGCCTTGAAGTTATTTGTTCAGGGCCAATATGACCAACATCTCAGGTAATAAAAATTGCTTACCGCATTTTCCGGACTATAGAGGGCACCTCAATATAAGCCGCACCCGCAAAGTTAAAAAAAACCTGGGAAGTAACATATATAAGCCGCGCCGCGCTAAAAGCCGCTGATATCTACTGAACTGATAACGTAGTTTAACTGAACATAAATGAACTGATTAGTTTCTGAACTGTGTCTGTAGCATAAAAGTAAAAGTGCTGATCAAACAAAACACAAAAGTTATTGATTGGTTTATTCGTCGTCCTCCTGCCACTGAAACCACTGAAGTCATCTTCTTCACTGTTGGAGATTAACAGCCTTAGAAGAGCTCCGTCACATACCGGTACTTGTTCTGTGTCGATGTCAGTGTTGCTCTCCGTGTCGCTGTCATCCCGGGGTGAAGCTGGCTCTGAAGCTGTGACGCCCTCATCACACAGCAGTCCAGCCTTTCGGAGCCCATTGGTGATGGTAGATTCCTTCACGCTGCTCCACGATGTTAGGATCCACTGACAGACATCAGAAAATGATGCTCTACGCATGCGGCCAGTTTTGTGAAGGATTTATCAAAACAAAATTCTCTGTGGTGGTGGCTGCTTACATGTGCTAACTGATAATTAACGTCGTCTTCTGTGATTTCCAGCTTTGACTTCCCACCTTTTTCACTTTCTGCTAAAGCGCCCCCTGGCTGCACCTCATTATAAGCCACATGGTTTAAAGCATGGAAAAAAGTATCGGCTTATAGTCTGGAAAATATGGTAATTATATTTGATTTTAATAACAGGAACTTATAAAAATAGATATTATAAGTAAGAAGCTTAATTTTCCACAGTAAATTACTTTCAGATGCTTCACTGCACTGCAACAAAAACACTATTTTTAGAAAGAGTAGGTTCTGTGGTTTCTAACCATCTGTGCTTTGTGGCGATGTGTTAAGGCATTCCTGAATTATAAAGCTGAGAAACATCACATCCATCTCTGGTCTTGTCTCTGTTGTTGTTTATTGTGTCTTGTTTTTGATCTTGTCCCAGTTGCTTATTTGTAACCCTGCCCCTTCATAAACACGTCCCAGCTGTGTTGTATATTCCTCGTGTATTTATGATCCCTGGGGTCAGTCAGTCCTGGTGAGTCTACTGGTTTGTAATCTGGTTGTGTTAACAGGTTATGTCTAGTTCTGGTTATTGTGTAATCTTGTTTTCCCCTGTGTGTACTTCTGCTTCCTGCTACGTTTGTTAAGTTCACCGTTCGTCACAACACAAGGTGTGATTTGTCCCTGACAGTGACAAGAGTGTACTGTATCAATGCCATTCAAGTTTGTTTATCCCAGTTAGCATACACTCGATAAAGAGAGGTATACTGTATTCCATACTATTAATACAGAATTGCAATGTAATTAGTTTAAATAATTAAATTAATCTAATATAATGTGTGTATATTGAATGGACTTACATACACTTACAATAATATATAATGTGAAAATGTTTTTAAAACTTGAGTTTAATAGAAATGTCTAAAACTAAAACTAGTTGACATTATTACTTAAACATATCAGTTAAAGAGGTATTATGTGGTTTTCCCATCCTGTGAAATATGTAGAATTTAATAAAGTACAAATAATTTAGGAATTTCATCAGCACGTGTTTTAGATGCCTGAGAAAACCTATTTCAGAACTGTTCCCAGACCAGACCCTTGAGTGTGTATACAAGGACCTCCTGTCAGTCACTTTATGAGACACTGTACAACACCCAGTTACTGCACCCCATCTCCTTATCACCCCATTACTCCACCCTCATTTACAGTCTGTTTGGATAGAAAAACACAGGAAGTGGAGGAAGTAAGTGTCCAGGAATTGGATGAAGTTGGACATAGAATTAGCAACATTCCTTCTAGACAGGTGTGGAAATGCTGTGAGTCTGTGTAATGCACTGGACTGTTTGTACATCAAATACACTGAAAATATTCTCACAACAGCAAATCATTATAACCCGAATTGTAAGTATTTATAGGTTTCTTAATTCAATATCAAAAAGTGGTTTGTAGTCAGG
Organism: Acestrorhynchus altus; assembly: GCA_034509495.1. Classification (NCBI taxonomy): domain Eukaryota; kingdom Metazoa; phylum Chordata; class Actinopteri; order Characiformes; family Acestrorhynchidae; genus Acestrorhynchus; species Acestrorhynchus altus. Next base: position 26,316,335 of record CM067505.1, read on the forward strand.
AACATATTATTCTAAAAAAATAACACTATGACACGTCTTAGACAGAGGATGACCATTATGGCCAAATGCCACTGCTACACTACATGGACAAAAGTACTGGGACACCTACACATTCAGGAGTCATCTTTGCTGCTATAACAGCTTCCATGGTTTTCAGAAGGCTTTCTATAAGATTTTGCAGTGTGTCTGTGAGATATTGTGCCCATTCATCCAGAAAAATCTGATTTTTTTTTTCTGAGGACCTGGTGAAAAATCTCTAGTATAATACATCCGAATGGTAAATGATGGGGTTGAGGTCAAGGCTCTGCGGGTCATTCAGATTCAGATTGACCCAACCACGCCTTTACTGACCTTGCTTTGTACACTGTCATACTGGAACAGAAAAAAGATGGAAGCATAAATTGTGCAAAGTTTCTTGGTATGTTGAAGCACTAAGTTCCCTTTACTTGACTAAGGGGCCCAGACCAACCTTTGCAGGACAGCCCTATAGCATTATCCCTCCTCAACCAAACTTTACAGTTGGGGGGCAATGCAGTCATGTAGGTAATGTTTTCTTGGCATTCATCAAAACCTGACAGATAGAGAACTGTCATTCATCACTCCACAGAAATCCACGCCATGAAGCTCTTGCTACAGAAGTTTACAAAATAATATTAAATGTCAATATCAACTATAATCTGTCATAGATATGTAGCATGAAAAGACATCAAGTCTCACTGAAAAAGAAACATTTTAGGGACATAATTTGTATTCACGGTTGGGGGAAAAAAAGGGACCTGGTGGTTTGGACCAAAATAGTTCAATTGTTGTTGTTTTTTCAGTTATTCAACCGCTTGTTGATATGTTTCTTGAACCATGATTAATTTAAGTCAAAAGTTTGCAATTACCTTTATTCATATATTTATTCAGTATCATTGTGATATGGTACAATGAAGCAAAAAAGATCAACTGCATCAATATTTACATGATATACTCTTATATACAGTACATATAAGCATAAATCAGTCTGCTTTTATACATTGTACAATTCTGTTTTTTTTTCTATGACAATTTGCTGTTTTATGATGATGAGTGCATCTGGTACATGTTCTGCAATCTAATGAAATTTTAAATCTCAAATCTGTAATGTTGTATTTTGTCATATATCACTGATATTCTGGAAAGTCCTCCATTCAGTCTAATCTGTGTATTAAATAAAAAGACCAGCACTGACACATATACCCCCACACACATTTCTACCATTGTTGAGATGTGAAAAGGGCTTTGTCAAAAGCTCTTGCTTTATTTCAGCCTTGTACTTGTTTTCCCCTAGCAGTCTTGCTGTCCTCTCAGGTCTTCATCAGTGAGCATTTAGCATGGCTGACATGTGTTGGTGAAGCATTAACATGCCACTCTGCCTGGAAGATAGAGAGAGAAGGCAAAATAGAGAAGGAGAGGAGGGGTGGGGGGGTATAGGGAGTAGTAGATCAGACGCTCTCAGGCATTTTGGTGTTGATATGCTGGTCAGCTCAGCCGGCCTTCACCAGCTCCAGATCTGTCAGTATTTCCTCCCGCTTTCACCCATGTTTCTTTTTTTCTTGTATGAATATTTTCACCTTGTGCTGTCAGTGTTGCGTAAAGGAGATGTGACGTGTGTGTTAATCAATCCCTGACACAAGATGCTAGAACTCAAGGAAAACAGTCCGATAGTTGCTCTGGAAACACCTGTTGAGTAAAATAATGAAGGATCCAGTATAGTAAAGGCTTCCAAGTAATGAACATCCAAAAAATCCTGTGAGGCTGTCGACATTAGTAGGATAGGATGGGATAGAACTTTATTGGTCCCTTGGGAGGGTTCTCTCAGGAAAATTAAGGTAATCTGTGGTTAATCTTATAAATTTGTACTCATACAATTGATTAAGATTTGACTGTTTTGCCCTTTACAACCAAAACACACTGTGAAGCTGTCTGCATACACAATATATATAACAATAGTGTTCTGAAAAAGTCTTACTTTTGATTTTTAATTTATATATATATATATATATATATATATATATATATATATATATATATATATATATATATATATAGGTAACTGACTGCTGTAGAGATATCAACAGAAAAGCCCTGAGCATGTGGTCGATACATCAATTACATGCTCAAAAGTCCTTTGCCACAGTTTGATTCTTTAAACAAAGCCAGCAAAGAACCCTTTTGCTTCCATAAAGAAACGTTTTAGCAAATGACATGCAAGGATGAGAACCTTTTTTAAGGTGTAAAGACAGAATTATTTACCAGAAGAAAGCCTCTTTACAAAGATATGCATTATATGAATAGGCATTTCCCAGTGTTATGTTGAATATACAGTGTGAGCTGGAGCCCCTCCAAACTGCAAAATCATGTCCTACAATGATTGCCAGTGGCATTACCATGGCAATGTAAACACCTCCCACATTAGTAGCCGTGCTGAATCTTTTTCAGGTAATAAAGATTTTAAACTGAAATAAATGCTGGGGGACCTGCAGCAAGTGGAATTGCGGTGCTAATCCTGATTGGTTCTTTGGCCAGTCTTGATGCCAAATTTAGTCTCGCCCAACTTAACTCCAACAGAGGAAAACTGCTGAAAATGTATTTTTTCCCCTACCAGCTTATAGTATATTCAGCACAAAAAGTCACAGGTTTGAAAAGAATCATGGAAATAAGTAGCAGGGCTTTAAGGATTCTCCATATTAACATCTGTGACTCTTTACAGAACAAAAAGGTCTGTTCTCTGGGATTGATTTAAGAACCATTTGTAGCACCTTTATTTTTAAGAATGTACAGTTTTCAATATCCAGCTGGAGGAGAAATACCCATAGTTCTGTGGTGGTGAGAAAGACTGGATTTCCACTATCCCCACTTTCTCCTCTGCTATGGCACGATTCTCAGTTTCGTCCTTCTCATTAAAGCAACTTGTATTTTGCCTTGTGTTGCTAATGGCAACACCCCATTAACAACTTTATGCACCCTCTGAGGTCAAGAAACACCAACAGATGGTAGCACTAATGGCCATTATCTGAGAAATATCAGTTCAGTTTCAGGCTTAAAAATAAATAAATAAATAAATTCACAAACAAATGGCATTACTCACACAACAGCTAATTGGGCCTCTGTCAATGTGTATTTTGTGGCAGCATAACAACTCTCACCCACCAGTGGCAAGTTATAAGCTTTAACTTGACATATAGAAAAAAAGGTTGTTACACATTAACGTAAATGGTGTGGTATTTCACTATAGTACTGCATGGGCAAGTTGTTATTTTGTTCAAGCACAAAGACTGAAGAAGCTCTTGGTTTTCTGCAAATGGAAAAAAAAACAACAAAAAAGTAAGTAAGTTAATTAAAATGTGGCAGCAATGAGTTTGTGATGCTCATTGCAAAGCAAAAATATGATACTGTATGTCAGTATTGATGTACTGACATCATGAATTATTTATTAAGAATTTATTAGAATTTATTTATTAAACCAAATGCTATTGATAAATTCAATACTGCTCTTTAATAAACCATTAAATTTGGTCAAACATATAATCATAGACTCATATTGCAGTTTAATATCAGAAACGAAAATGCCTAGAAAAACTAGAAAACACTATCTAATCATTAATCATGTTATAAAAATTATCATCTTGATAATCAATCTCAAAATTCACTTTTCTCTTTAAATGCCAAATGAGCCTTCTAGTAGCTGTTTACTGCTCTGTCCATGTGTACATGCTCAACCTGCATGTAGACTCTGACTGATCAACAAGAAAGGCACGGGACTCATGATGTCACTGACTCATGACTCATTACAGATTTGAAATATTGGAGGTTTACTTTCTGTTTTTGCTCAAATGTTCAAATTTCTGAATAAACGTCCTGAGAGGAGATAACAATGATACATACATAAATAAATGCATAACAAAAATGTAAAAAATTACATTCATTTTTTTAAATACTTTTTTTGGACTTTTGAAAAATGTATTATTGTAAATAATACAAATGTCAATTTAATCATTACAAATAATTCTTCAATATTCTTCCATTTTCATCTCAAAAGCACTCAGCATGATCAATTTTCAACAGGATTTCTGAGATACAAAGTGTCTTTTTTTAGTCCTAATGTTTTTTTGTTGTTGTTTTTTAGCAAAAAAAAACAAAACTGTAGGCACAGTTAAGAATTTGATCAAATTAAGGTCAAAATTATACAAATATCTAAATTCTCTTATTTTTTACATCTCAAGTGTAAATAGTACAAAAAAATACAAAATTAGCCTAGAGTTGTAAAGGTTAAACCATTTCAAGTTTACTATTTTTCAAGTTTAAATTTTGTCTATTTTAAAACTGTCCCTATTGTTTCCCTTCAAGCAGCCACAAGGTAACACATGAACATGTAAACACATGGCCATTTATAACTGTGACTAATGAATGTCAAAAAAACACTTTTATTTTCAGTTCTCAACTGACTGCCTTCATGTCTTGGAGCTGGTGTTAGTCCCGTGTGCTTTTGAATCATAGCAGGGTTCAGCCATAGTGTAATTCCCTCATAGATGCACACAAGAATGCCATCCAGTGCAAATCTAGCATAGAGTGCAACACACAGATTAAGCATCCTCACAGCACAGCAAGATCACCATCCAACTCCCCAGCAAAAAATACCCAAAAAAACAGATCTGTCTCTTAAATAGTCCAAACAGGATTTAAAGGCATTGATAGAACTAGCAAGTTAAAATAGCTTGTGCAATAAAAAGCTTTAAAATAATTTAAATGTTTAAATTTATCTGAAGTACTATTTACTGTCCAACTGCAATCATAGGCTGTCCTTAGAGATGACATATTTCTTCACACACCACATTATAAACCTTTTCATGTACAAACTTCTTATAACTCTTATAAAATTCTTACATTTAATTGAGCTCAGTTTGATTGAAGATCAGCTTCATTGTATAGGCAGCTTATTTTCACAGAAACAACTAAGCATTTTGGACAACTCTGGAATTAAACTTCAACATATACAAAAAACTGTTTTTTTACAATCACTAACAAGCATTTACCGACTCTAAACTATTAGAACCTGAGATCTGCAGATTTATATGAGACTACAGGCAGTTACATGTCATTTTGTAGACTTCATATTTCTGGATCAGAGTAACCTACATAAATAATATATGTCTGTTTGTTCTCTTTCTTTGCAAAGTCATTGAATAAAAGTCCTGGGAAGGGATATATATATATATATAATTCATACAAATATTTAAAATCTGTTACTATTTACATCTCAAGTTAAGAAATATTTAAGGAGCCTAGGATTCCCTGAAAATAACTGGTATGTGTGACTGTCTCCTATACATATGTTTTTTATTTTTTAGTGAATAGAATAGAGAATAGAATAGAACTTTATTTATCCCTTGGGAGGGTTCCTTCAGGGAAATTAAGATATAAATGTATGTCAAACTAGAGAATCATCCTGCACAATTAGCCCAGGCTTCTAAAGGTTAATATATGTTTGCAAGTCTTAATACAGTAACACACCTACATCAAAAAATTAGCCAAGTAGATTATTATCTGCTCAAAAGCACTTTTTAAAAAATAAAGTAGATATTTCAAAATATAAACAAAACTTTTTCCACATGCACTTTACTTTATAAAAACATGGTACCCTGACCAAACACCCTGACTAGTTTCAGATCATTCATTTTAAACAATGTTTCTCACCCTTGGTCCTGGAAGCTCCCCAACCATGGATTTCTTTTTATCTTTTCCTGCTCCAACTACACCTAATTCAATTAATCAGCTCATTAACAAGCCATTCCAAAGCTTCGGGGGTTGTGTTAAAGCTTACACATGGAGGACAGGGGTGCCTCCAGGACTTGGGTTGAGCAACACTGATTAAAAACACATATTTTCTGTTCAGGAAGAAAATTTATTCAATTGTACAATACAACACAACAACTGTTGGAATACTATCAACATGATGTTTTACCAGAAAAAATCAAAAATAAATACATCCACATCTTTTTTAAAAGTAAATTCTGTTATTTATTTAGTGTAAAGCATTGGATCTTTTGTGTTGAATGTGTGTATTTTGGCAACATACTCTGGTATCTACAAGTCAATGATTGAAGTTAACTGTATAGAATACAGAGCAGACAAAGTGTCTCTATAGGTTTCAGGTCAAGAGGGCTGGCTTGCCAATCAAGCTCAGTAATATCATAGTCAGCCAACTATTTGGTACTAGGTTTGACACTGTGGACATGTGCTGAACCCAGCTGGAAAAGGAAATCAGCATTGTCAGCAGATCGGATAGACACAGTGTTATAGACACTTTGAATCTGATTAAATACAGTGAACCAACACCAGCAGATGATGTGCCACCCAAACCATCACAGACTGCAGAAACTTCACACTGGACTTTCAGACACCTTGAATACTGTGACTCTGCACTCTTCATCTTTCTCCACTCTAGGACTTGATTTCCAAGTGTAATGGAAAATTTACTTTCATCTGAAAATATGATTTGGAGCACTGAGCTCCAGTTCCTTTTTCATCTTAGCCCAGGTAAGTCACTTGTCCTGAAGGACATTGTCTTTAGGAGGGTCTTGATATTAGGAATACTGCAGTTGTCGCCCTTTTCCTGGAGATCCAGTCAACTACTAACTCTTTCCCAAGATAAATCCCTGTTTACTGACAATCCTCTCAAAGCTGTGGTCATCTCTGTTGTTTGTGCCCACCACGTTTCCCCTTTTATTTTTAGCAATGACCTTTTCAGTGTAGTGACTATAATAGATATTTCACAGTTTACTTTTTTAATAAAATTGTGAACAGAATTTCGCTCTTTCCTATACTTACCCAGCTATTCATCTCTTGCCAAGACATTATTTTCTTTTTTCTCACTCTTTCGGGTATTTTGTTCTGTACCCATATTGACCACCCTGTTTTATGAGTCCGTGTCAATAATGACGCCTGGTTATATCTCTTTAAGGCACATATATTTATATGTCTGCATTTTATTTCAATGATCTATGTATTCATCAGTGTTTATAAACTGTTTCACTATAGCTTTTGACCTGATGGTGCTGCAGAAGTATATTTAATACTGTATTAAAGAAAAATGTTTTTCATTTATGTCATGCTGTGTGTAAATATTCGTAAATGAGTCAAAAACGACTCAATTTACGTACTGAGTGAGCTTGTGTGAACAAAAAATGTAAGCATTTAAGAAAAATGATAAATGACTGCATATTATATGAAAAGCAACATGTGTTATTGGTATAGTCACACAGCAGATGCCAACAGTACTTAAGAGTTTTGAAAATATGACAAAAGGATGGTAGTAATTGTTAAAAACTGTAGAGATGCTTGGAGAAGAAAAGGTCATACAGTGTTAGGATAGTAAACAACACTAAAATCTGCCATGAACTTACTCCATTTTTGCTAATCATAGACATTGGAAAAGTGTGTGTAAAAAGGTCAGTATTGGACTGAACATTTGTAGGCCAAGCCAAGATTATAACATGAGGCCTAAGGAAATCAAAAGGAAGAGGTATGCCTACTTAAGTGTATTCTTGAGAAGGTTTGGGACAACAGCAGCAGAACTCTATTCAGTTACTCCTTATTTTTATCTGGAAATATGGACATCTATCCAAAGAAAGTCAATCTGGAGTTTGTAAAGTCCAGATGAGCCAACTAAATTTATAAACTAAATTTAACCTAACCCTTACTTTAATCCTAAGCCTAACCCTAATATGAAAGGAAACTAAACTCAACCTAATCCTTACCCTAACACTGACCCTTACCAACACTAGTAAAAGGAAATTGGCATTGTTTCTGTAAGAATTTTCAAAAGTAAATGTCTTTTCATAAGCTCTGTATCAGGGAAAGCATCATGTTGTGCCAATGCTTTATTCTTGATTTATCAAAACTGTGCCACCAATGGACAGGAGCCCACTGAGATTCGTAATAGATGTATGAAACCCTTGGGTTACATTTTAATTATGAGTGTATGCATTTTTGTAACACTTCTCATAACCCTTGTTATGAGATGATTGGTATTGTTCACCTGATTTAAAATAGTGTCTGATCAATGTGTAATCTGAAAACACAGGAAGTTACTTAACATCTTACCAAACAAGCCTAATGTTTATGAATTACTTTTGTTGCTACTGAAATGTTGCATTTAAAACTGATTAAGAACTCTTTGTTTTGTGTATTGTTTGCTCTGGAAATGTACAGTGTAGAAGAATGATGTGGTCCATGGTTTTAAATCCTATATCAAGATCAAATATCACAAACAAAGGAATGCATCTCTGACTAGAATATGGTAACAGATCGATTTAATAGGGCTGTGCTGATGAAGCCTAAAGTCTGACTGAAATATTTAATGTATATTATTCATATGCAATTATGAGCTTAATTGTTGAGCCACTGCTTTCTCTAAAATCTTTAAGATAAAGAGGAGATTTCCAATTGCTCAGTAATTGGCCTATCCTCAAGGATGAGATTAGGTTTCCTGATGAAAGGTTTGTTCTGCTAATTTTAGTTATGTAAAGAGAGGAGATTTTAGCATTGCTAACAGTGGTCTGTTTTTTTTTTTCCTGGTAACATGTCTTTGAGCCCTAAATCCTCGCTTAAATATTTAATGACCGTGATTCCTGGGCATACATTAACTCAGTGCTGTGTTACAGCTCTCTGTAAGATCTTACAGATGAAGGGAAGATTTCAGAAAGGTCTGTAATTGACTATGCCCCAGGGATCAAGTTTGGATTTCTTGATCAAAGGTTTAATAACTGCTAATTTGTGTAGGTAGGGAATTGAGTATGTAAATACATTTTAGGAGCAGATCACAAAAATTAAACTGCCCTGTTAAAGAAGTGTAAAGAATTCAAAATAATTTTTTAAAGAAAAGTTCTGCTTAGTTCAAGACTAAACGCAAGCTGAGTGTTTTTTCATACAAATACTGTCTATGTTGTTTAAATGACTAATTTAATAAGTTAACAGTCTGAGTTATATACCATTTACAACATTTTAGTTACTCTAAAGTTACTTTTCTCTGATTACAATGTTACCACGGTACAACCACAGCAATCTATATATCTGTGGGATTAAATGTAAAGCAAGGGCTGATGCCGGCTGCATGTGCAGAGGGCTTTTTTTTTAGTGTATTTCCATTTCTCCACATCAGGACAGGCAGGGGTCAAGACACAGGCACAGAAGTGAAGGCATATCCAAAACAAATCCAAAATAGCTCAGAATACAGGTAAGACACACTAAGTGCTTTGCCACAAAAATAATTTCAATTCAGTTTGGTCTTTTAAGAACCTTGGTGCTTTTCAGCAAACCAGCTCGCATTTACACAGGTTTTACTGGATATGTCACAGAATATGTCATCAACAGAGGGCATTGCCCTGCATCAGTAAATGGAAGTGAAAAGATTACAGAGCATACAGTTTACTTGTGACCATTTATGCTGTTACAGATATATGTTTTTCTCCAAAAAGCAAAGATGGATCAAATTTTGGTGATAAGACATAGAAGACCACAGGGTGTGAGACAAAAGGTATGTCATTGCTCCTTGCTCCTGTACAATGACACACCCACAGTGTTTTTCGCTGAAAAAATCTTTGGTTTGCACTGTGAACAAACTTTTCAGGTTATGGAATAATTTTTTTGTTGGTGGAAATGCACCAAATAGATCAAAATTAGGTTCCAAACTGGAACAGAACACGTTCTGCATTTGTGGAAAAGGGCCCAAAGTGACATGCCTAAAGAGATGCAATTAGTCCTTGCATGGGTCACTGCTGTGTTGATTTCAATGGGCCATAGATAAGGGGTGGGGCTTAACCCAATGGAACGAGGCTTGTGCATGTTCTATCTCACTAGAGGCCAGCAGAGGGAGCCATTACACTAAACTACAGACATATTTTGTATTGAATTTGTCCAAGCCATGAAGCTGTTTATTGGTCAGTTACCCAATTACTTTGGAGCTTATGAAAATAGAAAGTCTGTGTAAAAATGGCTGTAATTTCTAAACAGTTAATTAGGTTCCAAAACCCTCTGAATTAAAGCTAAATATCTACAATTAATTTCTACAATTAATATCTGTTCAAACACCTATTAACCCTGAAAACATCTTTGCTTGTTTTACAATTACTGTGTGTGCTGCTTGCTTGTCAGAATGCCTGAAAATCATGTCATTTTTTGACTTATATAATGGGGTTCAAGTGGAAGGTCAAACCCACACACACACACACACACACACACACACACACACACACACACACACACACACACACACACACACACACACACAGAGCGGCCTAGATCCTGGCATTGAGTGTAATGCATGGCAGATCATGAGATCATTGCACATATCAGTCTTGTATGACATTTTAAACTTTTAATTTGTGCAGTTATTATTTCTCTTATTTATTTATTTATTTATTTATTTATTTATTTATTTATGTATTTATTTATGTATTTATTTATTCTATGATCTTTTTTAACCTAAACAAAACAGCACAACTGTGTGAAGATAAGAAGATTAATCGATATTCTATTCAAAGACCAGTCCAAAGATGCTTTCAGTGACTGTCCCCTCACCCACTCTGATGTATGGAGTCTGCAATCCGTGTCTAATTCCCATCCAGGGCATCACTCTTGGGCTATCCTCATCCTTCAGGTTATGCTAGATTGCATCATTTATTTATGAGTCTTTGTCTCTGACAGAGATCTACCTTCTTGCTTCATTTAACCATTTTGATAGTCAAAATTGAGAAATATAACAGCATAAAGTATGACTTTGAGAATATGGCAGACTGGCAAATTGCACTGACACTTTAGCATGGTATTGGCCTTTTTTATCATTGACTGGTCAAAACCTTCAATACGATTATGAGTGCAATAAAAGTCTGTGCATTAGATTTCAACACAAATCAATTTTAATTTCAGCCATTTTCTCAGCATGCCCTGCTTGGCATTATTTCTGCAAAATTCTCTTGTCTTCATCTGTTTACTGAAGGTGGAGCACAGCAGGCATGGCCTGCAATCAACATTCCAGATGCAGGATTATTATTCTGTTCTGGCTATCAGATTTTGGAGAGTATAGGTCAATGGTACTCATATATCATTTGATAGCATAACTTAACAGCTGACAGTCTCCTGACTAAACTTCGACCCCACTTTATTCAAACTCCTGGGTGCCTTGCTTCAACAATGCTGCTTCTGCTAGGCTCCGCCAGAGAGAAACTCTATGGGTTCCATGGCTGACGTTTCCCCTGGTTACATCTCTGCCCACTGGACCAGTGCACAAACTAATAGTATGAGGGAAAGCTACATGGAACCCCTTGGCATCGTCTAATGGGCAGTGCAGTGGGTGTGAAAATGCTGCAGCGACCCAATACTGGTACCCCCATTACTCATAGCTGCTAGGCCTGTTTTGCTTCTTTCAGCCCTGAGGATCATTGGTTCAAAGCCTCAAGTGATTGAGTGCTGTTTTGACTTAACCGATGAAGATGGGGGGATGACGACAGAATGAAATTTCATATTATAGGTACAATGTTGGCTGTGCAGATCTCAATACTGGAACAATACTTTTCCACGTTTCACCCAAAAACATGTAGAAAACCTGACAGGTGAGACCTGACAAACCTGACATTATAGTATAGATCTTAGAAAGTAATGCAGAGTATTACATTTTTTTTGCTTGGAGTTTGGTGGACACCTTCTTTTATTACCAAAATCTAGACTAAATATGGATCGTAGGTTTGCTTACCATAGGCAGCCACAGTCTGAGTGAGCAAAATTGGCCATGCCATCTGTTAGTCATTGTCTTGGAGCTGGGGATCTAGTGCTTTCCTCCGAGCAGTTTGAAAAAACATGGGGACTGGCTTCATATATATCTAAGGAAGCACGTGCTTGTTTTCAAGTGTTGGGAGCATTGTATGCGATAGGAGGAAAGTCCTAACAGGGTTGGGCAACTAGCATTTCCAAATTGGGAAAAAAAAGTATAGCCTGCCATATGTGCTGGAAACCTATTTAAACATTTAACATATACATTATTGTATTTACAGACACTGATTATATTCATTTAAAAGGTTCATATTTTGTTGCAATAGTGCAATGAAAAGCAAAGACTATATAAATCCATGGTGAAGTGAGCCATTTTAATCAGTAAAGACAAAAACAGAAAACTCATTTAGCAATGGGGCATTAACAGTGGGATTTAGAATATAAAAGCAATAGCTTACAACTTTAATGAACAATTACACCATATGTTCTAAAAATAGCACCATTCTCATCCTCAGACCGCAGTAAAAAGTGTCAAAGCTGTTATAAATTTGATCAACATTTTCCATAATTTCAGAATTCAGTAGATTTGCACATGACAAGTCTAGATCTGGCCAGTTTCATTTCAGACTTGCAACTTCAAACAATGTAATACATTTTCTTTGTAATACAAATTATTTCAACTCACATTTTTTATTATACATCCCAGTCCCCTCAATCTGTTTACTGTTATTCCCATTTGCAGGTTAGAACTTCATCTACAACATGGTTAGACTGACCATGGAGGGCTGTTGAATTGATTGGATTTGTACTTATATCTCTTAACAAGCAGGCAGTTAGATTGTTGCGCCACTCTAGAGCTGTGATGACATATACATTTTGGTCCAAATACATTTGGTACATTTGTACATTTGGTTAACAAGATAACAAAGATACATTTACTCTGACCTTCCTGTTCAGACTCCTGACCATGGAAGACTGTGGTGTTGTTGGAATTTAAACTTACATCTCTTGAAGAGCAGGCAGGTAGACTGTTAGTTAGACATGCTAGAGCTATAAAGCCAGGTGCATATTTGTTGCAAAGAAATGTGTACACTTTCTTGCTTATCAAGTGTAAGTAGGTCATAAGGGCTCAGTGTTCCATTGTTCAAAACCATTCCAGCCTGGAGATGTCACAAAATAGTGGGTGTTGTAAACTACAGATGGGAATTCACTTTTGTAAGTCGCTCTGGTTAAGGGCGTCTGCTAAATGCCGCAAATGTGTAGAAATAAACTTTAAACAAACTTGTGGCAGAGATACAAAAATGTACAAGCTGCAGCATATTTATTAATGTTTTTAAGGCTCAGTATGAATTGGTAACCAAACTCAGATGTAGAACTAAAATATGAGCTAGGTGAATTTTATATTAAAATGAAACTCAAAAATGCTCTGTGGTCACTTAATCATCTCAATGTCCTTGGTGGTAGTCAAACTTTGCATGAGTGAGAGACTGATGGAGGGAGAGGTGGGTGTGTATGTGATAATGTGTGTTGGTAGAAGGTTGTGAAATTGTCCCAGCTAGGGTGTCCTAATAGGTTAGGAAGCTACCAGTGATTACCAGGCAATTTCAGTGTAGCCTCAAAGTAAAGTATTTTAGGATGGTGAGACATGAAAACACTCTTAGTGTCAAATCCCAGCGAGATGTGTAGAGATTCTGCAGAACAGTCCAGTATTTCATAAAAGGAGAGACACTGCTTAAAGAATCTGAAAGAATCTTCTGAGTGACACAGATAGTGTAATCACAGAAGCATTTGTCAAAGGCAAAAGCACTCAGTGCACTAGGGTTCCTACATCATTAACACAAGGCTTGGCGATAATGCTCTCCTACACCCCTTCTCCACAGAAACCCTCCCCATCTGTCCTGGAGCTTGTACCATATCAATCTTGTGGAGGTCCTTAAAGTAAAAATGTCTCTTCATTATCAAGTCATGAAAGATACTCTTGAAGTTACCAAAATCAATCCACGAGAAAGGGGAGAGAGGGGTGATGGCTAAGAAACTCCCTTTACTACTCTATGAAACTTTTGATGTTGCTCTTATGTTTGATAGGACCTTCAGAGGAAAGACCTTTAGTGCTGTCTCCTCATGATTATGTATGTTTTTGACAATGGGGTGATAAGATTTCACTCAAGCAACGTAGGATGTGGGAGAAAAAAAAATGCATGAACTTCTTATACCTTCTTTGAGCTATACTCAGTTTTCAACATCTGAAAAAGGGATGAAAGATGCCATGACAATTTCAGTCAGAAAAATTTTATAGGTCTTTTTGCTCACAGAGCTCCACATCTAACTGCCCATGAATCACACTCTCAGTGAACCTACATGCCATGAATTCCACATTGACATCTGGATTGAGTTCAGTTTCTCTGAGAAACTAAATTGAATGATGATGAATTACTGCACACATCTCAAGTGAAGGAACATCCCAACTCAATATGTCTAAATATGAATTATTTCATTCAACAGAAGAAAATAATTTCCTCCAAGTCAACTGCAGGGTCTCATTCTGCCCATGTAAGGCAGATATTTGGAAATAAAGACTATTCTTGAACCTAAAACTGCCATTTCAGTGTTGTCTTTTTGTTTAGTCTCACTCAGACTGTTTATTGCTATTTCCATTTGGCACTGTCCCCAGTTTAGAATGAACTTTTATAGGATTTAGAAATGAAAATCCTACACTATTAAGTTTACCAACAAGAATGTCAAATAGATGTAGTGGATGACTGCGTTCAGTAGCTCATTATATGAAGAGTTTATTTTTTTTCTATAACTAAATCAATTACAGCAGTGAAATCAAAGGAGGGATGAAGTGGCTTTTATTCATCAAAGTTGTGTTCAAACAAGCACAGATGTGAGTGCCCAGAATTATGAAAATACTACACTGGCTCTGAAGCTTATGTACTGGAGTAAGATACAAAAATAGGATACTAAATGCACCCCTAAATCTGTTCAGTAACACATTCCATTACAACACATAAAAATGCATTCAGAAAGCATTTAGTTCATTATTATTATAATAATTATGATAATTAATCACACAGTAAATATTGTAGTTGGTTATGATATGTATCATGTCTGTAGGTTACTTTGATCATGAGTTAGGAACCCTAGAAAATGGCAGATCATGGGTTCTAAGAGTTAATTAAAATAAATAAATTAAGATAAGTTCATCCTTTATTAGTCCTGCAGTGGGGAAATGCACATGGGGAGATGATAATATTACACATTATGTTGTTCTGAAAAACTAATAGTGTGTGGAGTTTAAGTGTGTGTTCATGGTCTACTATGAACAGTGCTGCTAGAGTCCCATGCATGGGGTGGGAGTCATTCTGCAGCATGGATGCCAGCTTGGCTAACATCTTTCTCTCTCCCACCACCTGCACTGTGGTCTAATTATTATCTATGATCAAGTCTCGAATCTTGAAACTACGCTGGCAGCGCCCTGTATGGCATCAGCTACTCTCACTCCCAGCTACTCTTGCTCCTGTTCACTGTACTTCATGCGAGGAACCATTTTTTCTGAAAGAATTCTTATCAGAATTCTTATCAGAAGTCCCATGAACCTCAAGATGTAGGACCTGTTTTGCATAAACCAACTATTTGGAGACTCCAACCAATGATTACAAGTAGAAATGTTTGCAGTAGGCCCAGACATACATAAAGACTAATTTTCAAACAGTCTTGTGTACTGATGAGTGCCGTGCCACCCTGGTCCAGGTGGATGGAGTAGTAGATGGCCACCATGTCCAAACAAGACTGTGACATCAGCAAGGAGGTGGCGGAGTCATGTTTTGGGCTGGAATCATGGGGAGAGTGCTGGTAGGCCTCTTTAGGGTCCCTAATGGTTTGAAAATGGCCTCAGCAAAGTATATAGTTTCTGATTGACCATTTTCTTCCATGGTACAAAAAGAAGAACCATGCCAAAATCATCTTCATGCATGACAATGCATCATCTCATGCTGCAAGAATATCTCTGTGTCATTGGCTGCTATGGGCATAAAAGGAGAGAAATTCATGGTGTGGTGTTTTGTTTGTTTGTTTTTTGCATACTCTTTGTGTGGTGTATACTCTTTGTACAGTACACTTATTCTCATCCAAAGAAGGTGACCTCCACCTCTAGACCAGGCTGCTCTGACGCACTCAGGTGTGGAGACACTCCTTTTGGCTGTGTCTGCCACTCTAATTAATTTGGACCTTTTGACATCCATCAGCATATGGCTGTCATTAAATTGATCAAAACCAGAACTGCGCCTGGATGAATATGAAGAGTCTTTTATCTTTTCCCTTCTCGCCATCCCCTCCATCTGCTGACATAGATAACATATCACCTGGCTAATGTGTCCATTCTGAATTCTTCATACTGCAGGGGAAATACAGGTGATTGGGGTTGGGGGTGTCTGTTTCTTTTTTGTGTCTTCTCATTGGCAGCTTGTTGCTTTCTGACATCAAACACAGCTGGATTAACAGCAGGGAAGGTCACAATGTAGTGGAATTGGTTTGACTTCTCTCAGGGGAATGGATTTTCAGTGTGTAGTTATACCATAACGTAATTAAATCAGCTCATGTCACCTGCGGAGAGCTGAATCAACGAAAAGCATGTACTCCCAACACTGAGAGCACTGCAGACAGTGCCTCTCCATTATTTCATGCTCCGCTGAGCAACGATCTGTTTCACGTTTGCAGAAACTTCTTGTCATGAGCATTGCATTCGTTTAAACCAATTCCATGCTATGATGCAGGTGAGCGCGGGTGAGATGTTGCCAGCACTTCATGTGGTTGATTTTCTGCAAAATCAACCACATGAATTCCCAGTGGAGGCTATGGTCTGACCCAGAAAACAGAGGGGGAAGTGGGGTGGGGTGGGGGGTACTGTACAGAATTCATTCAACATGTGCTTCTCATTGAGGATTTATTAGACCTAAGCAAAGTTGATTGGATTTCCAGATTGAAATTAAACCCAGGCTTCCGATAGCAGATGACATTGCCCTTCCTACCTAACCCCGGCCTGCTGCCACTGTAATGAATCCATAATGCAGTACCAATAAGCTGTTTATTACTGGAGAAGAAGAGAAAGAGTCTGGATCCTCACAACATCACTGCTGCTTTCACTACACTGCCTAATGTTAAAATAGAGGACACTATTTACACTCTGAATTATAAAATAAGCCTCAGAAGTACTCAGAAATGTAAATGTATATTTTCAATGCCGGTACCAAAAAGGGTTCTTCAAAGCCATACAACAAAAGAAGTACATTTGGTTCCCTGAACATGTTCACATGTAACAATGTCAATGGACAGTTCTTTGACAAACAAAATATTAAAGGACCTATACATAATGTGCCTTTATACTTGTACAATACAGTGCTACTCTTCTCCTAGCTTATGTCAGACTGCAGGATCAGTCATGGTACAGATTCCTATGGACCTTAGAGGGTTAAGAAACCAAACAGTGGCAGTTTAGAGGGCCCAGATATAGACCCTACAACCTTGTGATCAATAATCCAGCCCTCTATACTGTATACTGAATCACCACTTGTCAACTACAATACATTGCTTTGATACAAGAATGGAACCCACATTGCTGAAATGTTGGGCAAGCACACAACAGCTGAGCCACCATAGCGAAGCCAGTGTAAAGATTCTATTGTAATGTAAAATAATGTTCCCAGAACCATATTAGATATTACGTTACATCGATGATGAGACATCTTTTGTAGTACATGTTATTATTATGAGTAATTGTGTCAGGGTCAAAGAGAACAACAATTTTTACTTATACTTGTACTGCAAAAAAGGCTTCAGATGTATCATATTTTATGCTAAAGAATTATACACATATATAAATATATAAGAAGTATGACATTCTTGATTCTTCCAGTCAACTAATGGAAGTGAGACAACCACGCTCCAAACACTCCTGTTATTACTTTACAAATGTATATTCTTTTTTAATGTATGGCTGTAATGCTTAATACCTTGGCGAGATCTTGCACTCTGCTGTAACATGGTGATACAGTGTCACAACAAAAATGCTGTTGTACTCTTTCAGAAATCAGGAAGGTCAGAGTGTTTTTGTTGACAGCTGCTTTGAGGGAAATGTGACCATAAGTGAAAGAGTGGAGTTTCTTTACACTGCCTTTACTCAAATGACCAGTACACACCTGTTTTACACAGACTACAGAAGACCATTTTATAACCTTAATTTAATTTATTTTATTTCTGCTCTTTCACCTTTTCGGAGACTTTAAAATACGTTAAGACACTGTGAAGCACAAACACCTGCTGTTGTGTCTAAGAAGGACACTGTGAGATTTTATGTTAAGTTCTATTAATTTATCTGGGTTGTAAATGTGTTGATCTTTTGGCATAATGTGGTCTCTTTCATTCTTGTCTTTGTTAATATCTCTGATGCTAAATCATTTTTTCATGAATGGCTTTTTGCACATTGATATTTTAACAGTATAAATAAATAACTCCCACAACCTGGAACCTTTATTTTCATTTCCCAGGATCAGAATAAACTACAGACATGATGCCCATAACAAGAGTGCCTAACCAATGTGGTCTCATCATTGTGTGATTAATTATCAGTGAATAATTGAGCTCAGAATACAGATAGAATTCTCTTGTTTCCAACTGAATTAAATCCAAGTTTAACTGCCAGAATAGCTTGATGTTTACTGATCTGCCCACATGTACATGCTCAACCTGTATGCAGACTCTGACTGATCAGCAAGAGGTGGTGGGCTAATGATGTCACTGACACAAATATTTTGTTATATTATGTTTGTTCACTTTCTTTGATCAGTGTTCAAATTTCAGAATAAAAGTCTGGAGAAGGGATAATACCAATACACATATAAATATAAAAAACAATAAATGGTTATTTTGACTGTCAAGTATTTTGAATACCATACTCCATATATATATATATATATATATATATATATATATATATATATATATATCCTTGTCAATCTTAACATTAACTTATCAACAACTCATCAAAATTTCATTAATTTCTCACAGAATTTCTATAAAGGTGTTGAGTTCTTATAGGCAAAAACAACACATTTTAGGCACTAGTAATTTTTTTTAACAAAACATGATCAAAATCATATAAATATTCTTATAAAAAATTTCTTAATTTCTACATCTTAGATGATGATAAATTCAAGGAGTATATGGTCTTCTGAAAATAACCATATCTAGCATGTGTGACTGCCTCATATTGATACTTTTCTCATTTTTGGTGAATAGAAGTATGTCAAACTTTAACAGTTATTTTTTATATATATTTGACATTACAAAGAAAGTTGTCCTTCACAAATACATATTTATGATGAATAGACTAAGAGAAATGTACTCAAAAGTACTTGGAATTCAACCTTTTACATACAATTCATTGACTGTTAAGAAGTTTTGTGTTTGACAACAACATGTTCATTCCCCTCATAAACTACACATGAAAACCTCTAAGTATTTTTATAAAGTTGCAAAACTGTCATTTAATCCAGACTGTGAATCCTATACTTTCGTACTTTTTGCTGATTTGGTTCACTTTGTAATGAGTGTTCAAAATCATTCAGAACAAACAGCACATCTCCATCACTTCATTTTTTAAAAGGTCTTCATAAATCAGTTCAGCTGCAGTTTCCTTATTTTCTCTAATAAGTGCAGTGATTTATGTAATGTTCATTTTGTAAATTAATTTACACTGAAATAGTCTGTAGTTATTGTGAGACGCACAGTCTCTCACAATGATCAGAACACCTTAGCCAAAAAGCATCATGGAAATCATATTTAGATACAAAATAGTCCATGTAATTAGGTCTAAATGGATAATTAAACCTGAATAAGCTTAAAGGCCTCATTATGATACATTAAATGTCTTGAAACATCTTGATATTTCAAAAAGAAGCTGATAAGAAGCTTTCAAAGCTTTTCTGAAGCAATTGCATTAATACAGCTTTACGGTAAGGCCAAAATCAAAATAGCATTGCCTTGCTTGTTTTTAATGTGGTCAGCACAGACATCTTACAGAATCAAATGAACTACATTCAAGTAAGGCCTCATGCATTTGCAAAGAAGATCCCATACAAGGCCAAGCCATGGGGCACCTGAAGGACATGGTTATAGCCTCCCACTTCACACTCCTGCTATAATGAAACCGCATTGAACATCATCATATTAAACCACACACATACATCGAGCACACACAAAAAGATGTCTCCACATAGATTTTCCATGCTTGGGTTGCTGTAACTGTTTGTAGAACTGTCACCATAATGATCCTTTATCCCTGTTGATGATGATGTCTGTTCCTCCTGATGGATTCTTTGTGCCACTGGTTGAACAGAGCGAGGAGTGGATGTATCCCATTGTTCACATTAAAGTCAGCAGGGTGCTGGGAATCAGTGTGACATAAAAAAACATTTTGGAGAGAGGAAAGCAGCTTGTCAAATCCTTGATGACCATTGAATTACCCCCTGGTAGGATACAGGCTTACGTGCATGATCTTCCTCTAGCTTTTCTTCAGCCATTTATCAAATTCATTCTCTGATCAATCTTCTAACCAGTGTGATGTTAATTAATCCAGGTTTTGAAGGCTGGAAGCTACAACATAGCTACATAATTAGCCTATTTTAAGGGTTCATGAAATTAAATGAAAAATATGCTAATCTTTTAAATTGCCAAAAAATGTTTATGTTTAGGTGGCACGGTGGCACAGTTGGTAGTGCTGTTGCTACCCACAGCAAGAAGGACCTGGGTTCGATCCCCAGGTGGGGTGACCTGGGAAGTTTCTTTTTGGAGTTTGCATGTTCTCCTTGTGGAAACCTCTGGGTACGCTGGTTTCCCCCACTGTCCAAAGACATGCATGGTAGGTGAATTGGGGACTCTAAAGGGGCCTATGATGGACTATTGCCCTGTCTAGGGTTGTTTACCCCCCTTGCGCTCAGAGTTACCGGCTCCCCCGTGACCCTATTCAGGAATAAGCGGTACAGAAAATGAATGAATGCATATGTTTGCACCTTTAACTCTGTCAAATAAGTTTGGGCCACCTATAATGGGCACCCAGAGCAAGTTCCTTTATTGTGAGAACTACTGCAGTTTTATAACTGTAATTTATAAATTCTATAAATTTTGCACTATTTAAGGTGAAAATTCTTGCATTTTAAGGATGCATTGTATTTAGGGTAACAGAACAAACAGCAGACAGATTTGAGGAATCAGTAGAATTAAAGCTGATGCTTGCACAGCATTCAAAGCTGAATTTTCAAATCAGCTGGGTGAGACTACACTTATGTAAGGTTTATGCAATTTAGAGCTTAAACCCTGGACCTTGGCATATTGCAGGAGCCAGGTTGAACCAGAAGAATTTAAGCTAAGCAAAGCACTAGAAGAAGCTATGATATACTTCACACACCATGCAAATAAGTCCATGCTACCAAAAATGTTAACATGTTTGAGTAATTCAGCTCAGTGGCATGGTAACTGGGCCTTTCATGCTGTATTCAGAAGTGGAGCTCCAGTGTCTGTTTAACCTTTAAAAGGTTCTTCTTCTACAGATCTCCTTTACAGAAATGGTTCTATATGAAACACAAATAGTTCTATGGTATCCCTCAGAGAACCTTTTGTGGCACATTTATTTTTAAGAGAGTGTAGCTCAATCAATCATTGAAGTTAGCTCTCAAGAAGCTGCAAAGTGTCCATACAGTATTCATATTTCCATAATCATACTGCACTTTCCACATTGCAGTGTGTTTTTGCCAGTCCAGGGGCTGCAGCACCAGTGCTAAGCTAAAACTAAGCAGATGGAGAAACATAGGAGATACAATCATCTATCTCTTCAGTAGTGATGGGGAACATGAACTTGCTGGCTGATAATACTGATGAGCTCGTAGCAATAGTGTAAAACCAGAGGATCTACAGGGACTGCAGCCTTTTGTGCCTATCAGAGAGTTGGCTAGTCGGCAGCATTCCCGGATTCACTACTAAGGAATCTGTTGTCAGGACATTGAATTGCTGGCGGTCAGTCTGTGACCCTATATTACATGCCTAGAGAGTTTTCCTACGCCATAGCTCTCTGTATTTACTTACCCCTATGAAGCTGAGACTGCATGTGACATCATACACATGACCACTGTGAGGCTGCAAGTACAAGGTGTTCATTTACCCTGCCACCACTGAGAAAGTCTGACCATGACCTTGTCTTTCTCAAGCCTCAGTACAAACCTTGTGTTCAAAGGCAGCCTGTGACAACACATTCCTTCATGAACTGGTCTTGTGAAGCAGAGGAGATTCTCAGGGACTGCTTTGCCTCCACTGACTGGAGTGTACAGCACGGTTCTCATAATGAGGATATTGAAGGGGTTACACACTGTACAACAGACTACATGTACTTCTGCATAGACACTGTTTTTCCTGTGACAACTGTATCTTGTTTTGCCAATAATAAAGAACCAGGAGGAGTTAAAGAGCATACAGAAGGATCTCAAGTCCAGCTCAAAGAGTCCTACAGGAGGAAAGTTGAGCTCTGACTTCTGACAGTGCAGCCATCCACCCCTTCCCACCAATTGGCCCTCACACTCCCCTTCTCCAGACCATCAATACAGACAGTGCAGCACCCCCACTACACCCATCACAGATCCACACTGTTCAGCACAGCTGTACTCCTGCTGCCCTCACTCATGTTCCTCTTCACTTCAATGCACACCAGTTCAAAGGTGAGATGAGGAGACTCAAGGCAAGGAAAGCAGCAGGCTCAAGACATGCACTTCTGAGTTGGGAAAACATCTTTAACCTGAGTTTGCAGTAGGGTAGGGTGCCCACACTTTGGAAGACATAATACCTGGTGCCAGTGGCAAAGAAAGTGTGCCCCGGCTGGCCTCACAACTTCAGACTAGTCACTTTAACATCTTACATTATGATGACCAGGTAACACCTGCCCCTCTATCTACTCAGAATCCTTCTGCACTAGGTGGGTGGGGGCAGTGTGTTTGGGTCTCATTGAGAGCATTAGGCAGTGATGCACTTAATGACCTTTCCCATGCTCTGTGGATCCTGGAAGGAGAAATGTCCCTAGACCTTCTGAGAATATGTGGCTTTGGACCTCTTAATACCTACATTCAGCTTTCTTCTACCCTTCTGAGTTGGTGTGAATCACCAGACTTGAAGGCAGCATCACTGGCTTCCAGCAGAGTATGGACCACTGCCTTCAGCCAAGGTTTCTGGTTCAGTTAGCACGTCATGTATCCGTGGACAACAGATGTGTAATCCTCCAGATCCAGCTCCCCCTTATTCACAGCAGCATCCCTGAAGACCTGCCAGTCTGTGTGGCTTTTTATGCATCTCATATGTTGGTATAAACCTGGTACAGTGTGTTATTTCCCCATGTTGGTATGGTAAAATGCTGATAAAAATTTAGAAAAGTATCTGTCAGGTTTCAGTTGTTAAAATCCCCAGCCACCATGTAAAAACCCTCCAGGTGCTTGCTCTGAAGTGAGCTGATGTCGTGCAGCTCTTTCAGCACATTGTAGCTGTAGCATCCAGTGCTATGTAGTCAGGAGCTGTTTATCATAATGCAGTTTGTGCATCAACCTTTGTTTACATAGATGCACACTTTTCCTGTTCACACTCTACACTCTAAAAACTATAGTACCCAGAGGACCTATGTGGACGTGGGTGGAACACACTGGGGAAAACACACCAAACACCTCAGAGACAGTGACCTGAGTGGGGATTAAACCCATGACTCATGTGGGTCTGTGTCACCCACACAGTAATGTGGTGCCAACAAGGCACTCAACATGATAGTATCATGTACATTAATATCATGAAATCAGTATTGCAGTTTTCAACAAGCATAAATACTCTATATTAACCAGACATTAAATTGTTTTCACCTAGACCCTGGAACTAACGAGACCAAGAGTGTACAATGTAGATAAACATTTATATTGTGCACAGATTTTAACCCAACTTACCTGATGCTTTTTAAGTAACATATACTTCCTTGTATGAGAGACTTATGAGTCACAGGGCAGTTCTTAATGCTAAACCTGCTGCTGTGAAGAACACTTTTATAATGCAATTAATCAATTGTTTTTCTACGTGGCCTTACATGATTATTGTCTAGTACATCACTCTAGCTTCCATAAAAAAAATATTTTATTACAGCACATTGTGAGTTGTGGGATGATTTTTATTCTCAAACTGCATTGAAAAGCAGCCTACATGCCATAATGCAGAGATGTGTATATGGACATGTGTGAAAGAAAGAAAGAAAGAAAGAAAGAAAGAAAGAAAGAAAGAAAGAAAGAAAGAAAGAAAGTGAGTCATCTGTATAGCCTTTCATGTGATCCTCAGGCACAGTCTGACTGACTGAACTGTTCTGAAATTGCATGCTGACCTCTAGAAGTCATCCATATTTATAAAGAGTGTCCACTGGTACCTTCTTGAAGGTTAAATAGTATAAAAGAAGCCAAGGTCATTGCCAAGAGAATCTGAGGAAAGGTGAAATGCACAAAGAACACTTCATACTGATCCCAAACACCTTGGTGCTGTCTCTTGTGCAGCAGTGCACACAAACTCAGTGGCAACAATGACACTGGAAGATAAGTCTGTTATTGTTTCAGGGACAATGGCATACCATACCTGGTCCTTGCTCTCCATCTGGTTTCTGATAAGCAGCAAAGCAATTAGAATGGTAATGTGAATGTCAAGTGAATAAAAAGTTACATCAAAAATGTAAATTTTACAATATTACATGGTACAAAATTGTATGTATTACTTGCTATTCATGATAACTTGTGAGCAGTTCATGTTAATGTTGTATTTATTATACTGTATATACTATACTATACTTATAATATACTATACTGTACCTTGTCTTGTACTGAGTGCCTTGCTATCCCTTTACTGCTGTAACAATGTGAATTTCCCTCTGTGGGACTAATAAATATAAGACAAGATAGACCTTTATTATCCCACTGGAGAAAATTTATCCCACGGGGGATTATCTTATTTAATTCAGGTGGAAATTAACTCGCTGAAAATTCATCACACAATGATGGCTTGATAGGGTAAGTCTTGCAGTTTGATATGATATGTGTATTGTATCTGTTGGTTACTCTAAAATTCATATTGTTTCCTTAACATTGAAGTTCCTGTGAATTCTTGTTTCCATTCACTAGAGGACATGACTAGCAAACTGCAGAAGCATCTGTGAAACAGCATGTCAGGTTTGATGGATGATATGTCTTCCTTTAACCTGTGACAGCTTCCCTCCGACCAGAACACTTATTGTGCAGAGATCTAACGCCAGAGCTTTCCCTGATAGCTTTGTCTGTTGTACCAAAGCTACCACTATGAACCCTGTATAGGTCAGTCTCCCACTATTGTTGATGTGGATAAAGGAGTGGTATCTTGTGGAGTCCTGATCATTTAGCTGGTCCCTCTCTGCTCTTGAAAAGATGCAGGAGTGCACACCAAACAGACCCAAAAGAACCAGTCTCAAGCAATGAATGACCAAGCAATTGTGAAGACACTATGACTGTAAATTTCCTACACTCTCAAAAGTAAAGGTTGGCAATAACATAACAGAACCACGTTTAGTTCCATAAAGGTCCATGTTTGTTATAGAGATGAGTGAATGTGAAGAGCCTTTAAGATTACGGTATTCAATTTAAACATGCTTCTTCTGATTTAAAGGTTCTTTTCTACCTTATGGAATCAAAAGTGGTTCTCCTGAATGTCCTTTATTATTTTCATTATTTATGTATGTGTATCAGTATTATCCATTCAAAGGAGTTTTATTCTGAAATTTGAAAAATGATTAGAGAGGAAAGAGTTCATACCTTCTCATTTTCCTCCATATCTTGGTGAATTATATAATTAGCCCTGCCCTCTCTTGCCAATCAGAGGCAGTATTTATGCACTGGAAGCATTTAAACTGGGATTTAAGTCAGTTGGAAATGACTGAATTTTAGCTGTTTGTCCGAGCATGATAATTAATCAATTAATGAAACCACCCGGTTAGATCTTGTAGTTTGATATGATATTAGTATCATGTTTGCAGGTTATTCTGTTCATGAGACATGAAGGTTAAAATGTTGGCATGTAACTGATGGCTTAGTGTGGATCTCAGGTTCTATGAGTTAAAGAACCATTTGAAGCATCTTCATTGAATGAATGTAGATAAATTGATAAAATTAGATCAAATAAAATGGTTTCTAATGATGACACACACTTGGCATAGCAGATTAATCAAAACCTAGAAAATTCTATATAAATAGAAGTTCATGAAGCAGTTTCTTGGCCTAATGACCTAATTGATTTGATGACCTAATACTGCAAGCCTGTTTTCTTATCATAGTTTTATCAACTTCATCTTGTCCCTCCTGCTAGCCATTGACTGGTCTCTGCAGCGTGATCTCAGCTCAAATACTTCCACAGTCTATTTTTCACCCTGTAAAATTACTTAATGCTACATTCTGAGGAAGTACAACCTTTAGCAATGAAGAAACTCCAACATTATCTCTCAGTATGGGTTCTCAAATCTACTTCAAGTACATAACAGATTGTGTGTGTTCATGTGTATTTTGCTCAAGAGTGTTACCAGTGGTGCACAAATGACAAAATAGGTACATTTTTCTACATTTTTTGATGTATCACTTTTAAAATGTAGTAAGTATGGCATTTGCCCTCCTGCTCTGAGTAAACAAGTGTTCTGTCCTTTCTTCAATAACTAAAAGTGCTTCTTGGCCATTTCCTCCCAGTGATCAATTTTCCAGGGGCAAGTTGTGATTTGTTTTCACCTCTGTTGCTCCCTATCCATGCCTCCACTCTAAAGCTGGGTGCTCATCACTTTTTAGGCTTTTACTAATTAGTTGGGTATTCCTGTAGAGCTTCTGGATGACCCTGTGACCTCAGCAGATTCCTTGATGCCCTTGCTGTAATTGTTCTAATTAAGCTTGTCCTGCTGTATTAGTTGGCTTTGCATTCACTCACCTCCAAGAGAAGCCGTACTCACCTTGGAAATATAATAGAAATCACTTTCACACAGCAGTCTAGTGCTTTCTCTGTCTCACAGGATAGAAGAGGAACAGGGCATCAAATGACCTCCTTTTAGAAGAATAGATTGTGTAATAGCTATAGCATTTTCATTTGTAGACCCCATTTACTCGCAATGGTGTATGGAGAATTATAAAAGATAATAAAATATGGTTAATTACGCATGCAGTCATTAAAATTGTATTTAATTATTTATGTATTTTAAGTTTCAAAATAGTTTTTTGTCAGTATACTGTATATGTAAACACTTCTACGATATAATGGAGTTCTTCGGTATGCATATTCCAGCTTAGAAAACCAGGGTCAGAACACAGCATCAACCGTGCTATGGTGCCCCACAAATAGGACAAGGACAAGTGCCTTACTCAAGGGCCGAACAATGGCATCCCCAAGTGTTGAACCCACAACCATGTGGTTAGGTCCCTAGTACTAACCACTGAGTCAACACTGCTTTATGCGTTCATTTACTTTAGATTACATTCATTGTTGACACACACTGAGATAGAACTGTGTTCTGAAGAATGATGGTGCTCCAATGAGTACCATGGGAAGTTTGGGATGAGGTGGGGTGATGAGCGTCGAACATCCAGACCACAGTAACACTCTTGTCACTGAATGCAATCAGATCCTCAGAGCAACAAACCAAAATCTAGCAGAAAGCCTTCTCTGGACAATAAAATGACATCAGCACAGTTACAACAAATGTACAAAAAATGTTTACATTTTTAATAACAATGAGCAAGTGTCCTAATCCTGCAATAGAGTTACAATATACAGTAAAGCACTATACATTCACATACATTTACAATCAGTCTTTTCTTAATCGAAAAAAACATATTTTGCATATTGTCACTCTCCAGTGACGAATAAGTATCTCTGCAATGGCAGCTTTACAGGAGAAGGCAAAAATATCTTAACTTTGAAGTGAAATTAATGTAAAATAAGTGCTAATTTTAGAGCATTTCTATTGGTCTACTCATCCAGGGTCTAATATTTATACCGTTTAGAGAACAGCTACATGGTTCAAACAATGAAGGGATCAAAAAATGAAAACAAATGGACATACATGGTTTTCAATGGACAGTAGTGATATGTTGTTTTGTGTATTGTACTTGTCTATTGTACTCTGGACTGTAGCTGACAACTGCTGACAGTTTATTCCAGTGTTCAAAAGTGGCTAGTTTTGCGCTCGGTTAGTACAGAGCTACACTCAGCAACAGGCAACCTGGTTACTTGTTAAAACTAACAAGAGCAGTTAATTAGATTTAGAATAAGATATTTGTTTTGTCTGGGCAGAGGCATTGGCCATCACTGGTCATATTAATCAACTATTCGACAGTCAGAAATATCTACAAATTACATTTCCATATTACACTTTTTTGGGACATTTTTTTGAAGTGAAGAATTGAAAAAAAAAAAGGCAGTTCACTTCTTTCATCTAATATTACATACTTTTATATTCTTTACACATCAAAAATATGGAAAGAAGCTAAACAAATTACATTATTATTATTATTATTATTATTATTATTATTATTATTATTATTATTATTATTATTATTATTATTATTATTATTGTAGAACAGTTTGATGAGACATGGAAAGCTTCATTCTGTTTTTTATTCATCCCTAGCTTTGCAAGTTTACCTTAACTCTTCGAACCTGAGATCTGCACTTAGCAGGCTGGTACATGCTGTTTTCTAAGCATCATATCTAAGGATCAGAATAATGTATAAAGAATGATGTTACACATATCAGAAACAAACTACAAACTGAGTAATCCAGCTAAAATTCACTAATTTCCATCTGAACTGAATCACAGTTTAAATGCCAAAGGAGATTTCCAGTGCATGTCCACATGTACATGGTTGACCTGCATGTGGACTCGGACTAATCAGTGAGAATGGGTGGAGCTAATGATATTACTAACCCAGTTATTGGGTTATAAATGAAAATCAGAGAAGTGGGCTCTTTTGTACTCACACAGTACTCAAAGTTCAGAATTTCAGAAGTCCTGAGAAGGGATAATACTGATTCATACATAAGTAACAAAAATAACAAAAGGCATTGAGGTTGTTTTTTTATTTTATTTGGACCGCTGTTGAGTACTTTCAAGAATGTATTATTATAAATATTCTCATCAATCTAATCATCATAAATAATCCATCAACATGTTTGCATTGTCAGCAAGAATTAACACCCTAGATAATCAAATTCATACAAATTTTTCCATCTTAAATGAAGACATTTGCGTAGCCTAGGATCTCCTGAAAATATCTATATCTTGCGCATGTGACTCTTTCCTATTAATGATATGAATCATATTTTGGGGAATAAAAGTCTCACTACAAATCAAACTACAAAAACATCAAACACATTTGGCCTAGAGTTCTAAAGGTTGTACGAGCACATCTCAAAAAAGTATCATCAGATTATTAGAATATTTTATCTCAACTTTGATTAAATTAGTATTTAGACAGTATAAATAGTGCAGCTAGCTCTGAACATACAACCACAGTCCTGGGGATGAGAGCTAAAAGTTTTCTGGAAGAGATCCATCAACACCCTCCACAAATTATGTAAGCCACAGCCATTGGCTGTTCTCAGAGACCTGTATCAAAACATTAATGCAAAGATGACAGGAAGGGGAAATGTGGTAGGAAAAGGTGCCGTGTGTACTTTAGGGATGACCGCAGCCTTGTGAAGGTCATCATGATATGTTTTAGGGTTCCATGTTCTCTGCTGGTGTTGTTCCACTCTGGTCTATCATGTCCAGATTCAATGACATCTACCAGGAGATTTTAGAGCACATTATGCTTTCATCTGCTGAAAAGCTTTAAATGACAAGGCCATTTGCTACTACAAAACAGTTTGCTGACCTGAGTATTACTGTGCTTGATTGGTCAGACAACTCTTTGGACCTGAACATCATGAAGAAAAACACTCTCAGATACAATTTTAAAAAGTACAAATACATTTTAATTTGAGAAATGTAATTTATTTATTCATGCAATATTTTGAACTGCTTTACATAAGATGTCAGTCAGTCATAGCTTCCATCTTAGCTGCTTCTTCCTGAATAGGGCCACAGTTCATTCAGAGCACAGAGTTATTGGGCATAAGGCAGGAATACCCCCTGGACAGGGAACCAATCTATTGCAGGGTACCAGAGACACACAGGCACAATCACGCCACACCTAGGGGCAAATTCTGCATTACCTAACTACCATGTGCATTTTTGTGAGGCAGGAGGAAACCAGATTACAAGGAGGAAACCACAGAGAATACACCTACTCCTCACAGTGACCAGGAACTGTCTGACACATGTGCTAGACAACCTGCAAAGGTTCCTAACACCACCACCAGTCACAGGTGTCACCATCTTTCAGGGGCAAGGGAGTATTTACACTGGATGAGGGACCAGTGGGTCTCAGAGCTATTCAATGATGAGTCAATTCACGCTGTGCAGAAATGATGGCCGCCATCGACTTGTGAACAGCATGAGATGTCGGGTGTAAGGTACGGAGGTACACGCTGAGGTTGTAGATTTAATCAAAAACACAAAGTACAAAACAAATAGAACACACTGAATAAATACTAAATGAATGACTGACAGAAACAAACAAACAAACATGACACAAACAAACTAACGGACACAAACCTATACACAAACAAACAAAATCTATACCAACACACAGGGTAGAAACAAACCCACAAACAACCAAACAAATCAGCACAAACTCTACTAACATAAGGTTGGAAAGAAAGTCTACAAGCAAACCGAAGCAAGCGATACAAACATACAGATTAGGAAACAAAAGGACTGACAAAGACAGACTGAGGACAGAACCAAAACAAACACAAACCATGTGCTAAGGAGCACATGGTGGGAACTGACAGGGGAGACAGGACTGACAAGTGACAGACATGACATCAAGCTGTAATTGATGCTCAAGGGCACATGACAAGTTATTGAGATATTTTCTGTTGGCTTTTGTTTCAATAAATTGTTTGAGATCAGAAAATCACCATTGCTTGCTTTTGCTAAAATATTACTATAGCTTGAACCTTTTACATTTACCGTAAATTTCACCCAAAAGTGAAATATCCCTATATTCTTGTGAGTATTGTATAACGCTTTCTCCTTTTGAAGTAAATTATGAACAAAAATATGAAAAAATATAACATTTCATATGCACAAGTAGTAATAAGTAGTAATCTCATTATCTAGGGTTTTACATTTGTCTGGACAATAGTTTGCAATTTATATCTTGATCTTATTTACAATAGGAGATGCAGAGAAATTAAAAATGAAACTGTAACTGTAACACAGAGACCATTATGTGTAAAATTTGAAAATGATCTCAATGGGGGTGCACTAGATGTCACTGACAAGAGAACTAGTCCTTCCACCTTTACAAGTAACAAATGCTCTGCCCTGTTGCTGTCTAATCTTAAGGGGTCTAACCTCTAAGCTTATTTTTCAGTACCTGCTATAACTTGTTGAGTAATGAGTGTGACATACTATTTAATTGCATTACTATGCATTATTAATGATCTTTAAAGTGGTTTATGGGGTTAATGAATCTTTGTAGTGCCTCTTGTGATTGTCACTTTACTCCTTGCTGCTATCTCTCTCTCTCTCTCTCTCTCTCTCTCTCACACACACACACACACACACACACACACACACACACACACACACACACACACACACACACACACACACACACACACACAAGCACAAAGATGCTTCCTACTGTGACAAGATATCTAAGAACTTGCCACCCAGTGTCTTACTTAAAGAGATTTTCTTTTTTCCCCACTCTCCACTGTCTATACTGTCTATCTACCAATAAAATGCTCTCTTCATCCCCTAGCTTCGCCTTTCTCTTTGTGTTTGTTTTTATTTGAGTGCTTCCTTCACTGTTGTGAGCAGCATCATACTCTGCTGAAAGCACCTCTGCAACATCAAATGCTTTCTCTACAGGCAAAAGCCAGAGACCTCTAAACTGTAGACTACATTTGATATCCATCTGTTTGAACTGTGCCACAGCTTCTTCTAGAGTGCTTGGGACTTAAAAAGGTCCATGAAATAACACATACACATTTCCACTCATGTCCTGTTGCATATTAATCTGACAGTAAAGCTCATCAATCATGTTTCCAGCTGCTACACAGATGGCAAAGGTAGCACTTATATGCTCTTATGCATACACAAGCAACCTCCATTTCTTTAGTAAAGCTGTGCATTTTTTGCAGCTATTTTAGTTTGTAGATATGCAATTTAACTTAGTGCATCCAGCATTTAAGCACTGAGAAAGAATTTCAGTACAGTTTGTACTGTTCTGTATGTACTGTTCTCTATGTGCTGTTCTTCTCTTTTGAAACTTGTGTGGTCTAAAATAAAATGAAATTGGAAAGTTTGAGGTGTAAAGAACATAATAAAATGGTTCAGGTGCTGGACAACAGAACTACATTATATCTTGACACATTTTCTCAATGGTTAGTAACTTGCTAAATGCTGTTATGTTAGTGATATTTTAAATTCCTTTCATTTGGCTTCCTGTTTTAACAACAGTTCTAACTACATTAAGCATGTTAAATTTGTGTTCATAAACAAGACAGTAAGAAATGTATTTGTATTAAAATTTACAATACAACTTCTTTTACTAAGCTAAAAGTAGTGATTTAAGTTCACCAGTCGTGAACTGGGGTTCTAGTCTGTGATTTTGTAAAGTTATGCCTATTGTCAGGATGTCCTGAGGGTACTTTCCACCAAACACATTTAATAGTACAATGTCACTATAATTTTTGATGCACAGCCTCTAGCCAAATATGTAAAACATTTTTAAGGAATAGAAAGAAACACAAATCTACCAATGTTTTGCCAATAAGCCTATTTATTTATTTATTTATTTATTTTTTCAGTGTGTCCACCTCTGATTCCATAAACCTGGCTTTCTTTGGAAATATTATATTAGTGCATCTCAGGAAATTAGAATATCACACAAGTTATATTATTATATTCATTATTTGTGACTCAATCCTTTTCGATTTATTTATAATCCATATGACTTATACCTATGAAAATCACAAATCTCATAATATTAAAATATTTTATTTCAAGTGAGCTAACTTGAAATTAAATTATTTTGAATCAACTCAAGCTCCTACAATCTGGATGAAGAGTAGAGAGGCATATAATTCAAGGTGTCTGAAGTCCACGGTGAAGTTTGTGTGATGTCATCTGCTGGTGTTGGTCCACTGTGTTTTATCAAGGCACTTTATGCTTCCATCAAGCTTTTTGGAGATGCCAATTTCCCTTTCCAGCAGGACTCATCATCTGCTCACAGTAACAAAAGTAAAACAAAAAAGACTGAAAATATTTAACTTTATATAACTTTAAAATGATATATTTGAAAGTATAACATTTAATGAAATTATGAACAAAACAGAAATTTTGGATTATATTCTAATTTCTTAAGAAGCCCTCATACATTCAGCTTTCACTAGTTTTCAGATCAATCTAAGTTACACTGGGCTGAATATTCTTACACTGACAAAACACCTCACTAAACACAACATTTTTAAGGAGTGTAATCAGATTTTCACCAGCCTAAGTTTAGTCTCTCTCAAACCTTGCTCAGCCATCTTTCACAGTGTAATATCCCACTTTGTACATTGTCCTCCATTCTCCTTATTTCAATGGCTGTCCCCAAAATCAAGGGTAATTTTTAATCACTTGGATAATGAAAGTTTTAAGGGGGATCACAA
Source organism: Acestrorhynchus altus (assembly GCA_034509495.1). Classification (NCBI taxonomy): domain Eukaryota; kingdom Metazoa; phylum Chordata; class Actinopteri; order Characiformes; family Acestrorhynchidae; genus Acestrorhynchus; species Acestrorhynchus altus. The sequence goes on from CM067505.1 coordinate 26,350,013, forward strand.
TGATAGATATATGAGTTTATAAGAGTTGACAAGGGACGTTACACCAGCAGCATTAGAACTGGCAGACTGTCAAACAGACCATTGGAAAATGATCAGTAAGCTCAGGAGAAGAATACAGAGGAGCTGTTTGCTCTGGGGCTGAAGCCAGTGGGCTGTTCCAGCCTCCACCCAGTTGTAATTATACTGGGACAGAGCGGATACATTAGCCAGCTTTATAAGATAGAGGAACAACCCAGGAGCATGCTGTTGTCTGGACAAATGGCACATCCTGTTTGTCTGCAGGACTTACTGCTCTTTTAAAACTGGAGTAACTCCAGCTGGATCTAGCAGTAGGTATTTACAGAGTCCCTCTACATTAGTTAAATAAATTGGTCAGGGCTTACAGGTTAACAAATACGATAATTTATACACAATTCCTTATAACTTTAGAGAAACTGTTTTTGTGGTATTTCATGTAATGAGCGAATAATAATCATTGGGGGGTAAAAGCCTGGGAAATGAAGGGGTTAAAAAACACAAGGCATGTAGAAATTTAGGATGCAGTATTTTAAACCTCTATTAGGTGTGACAGTGTGGTCGGAAGCACTTTCCCTTCATACTGTTTTACATCTCACTGTCATATTTTTATGACTTTTATTTATCACTGTAATCACCAAATTCACCCAGGAGGTGAGTGATGGATCGCCGAGGGTGGCACAGGCCAGCTCTCATTTGCATGAGATTCCGTCGTAGGGACATGAGAACTGGGTGAGATAATTATCTTAATTAAACTTGATGTCACTGGGAAATGTGCACAAACAAGCAATAAAGACTCTGCCCTGTTCCAAGACCAGACAACAAATTCCCTCTGAGCACTCACAAAGGCCATATCCTTATCATAATCCATGGAAATATCAGATATTCAGCTCAATACCCTTTCCAAATAAATAAATAAATAAATATAGGAAACAAACAAACAAACTAATAAATAAATAAAACAGAAAAAAATATATGCAATATTCCAGATGGACCACTGCCCAGACTGATGCTTTTGTCAATATTTGCCAATATTTTTTTATCTCTAGTAAAGACTCCAGAGCTGCATAGTGGATAATGTTTTACTATGCTAATCAGCGTGTTTATTGTCAGCCATGACAGATTAGTCTGTAGGTAAGGACAAGGCCATGTGAGAGGCTGATGACAGAATAGAGGCAGTGATCTTTATCTGCTGTCTCTCCATCCTCGATTTCTCCCGTTGTTTCATCACAGCTGACTCTTGTAGAGGTTCTGTCCTGTCCATGCAACTCCAACAGAATTCTCATCATTTGCAGCCTGTGGAATCCAGCCTGGGCACCATTTGAAGGCCTGGTAATTTGTAGCAATAACTTTATTTAATTACGGAGGAAGAAATATCTCTTCATTCCACTTCCCTTTTCCTCTCCCATTTTTTCATTCCTCTGCCTCTTATTTATGACACTCGGCTAATTCGCAAAGTAATTCAATGAACCAGGAATTAACCTGGCCAGAACATTTTTTTCTCCATTAACTTGAGCCTTCATTGTTTCAGTAATTAAGAAGTATCAATGCCTGAGAGCTGTTGATTTCAAACCGCAATGTCTGCACCTCTGCTGTGTATTAAAAAGTGGGATGACAAGTGAATTATAAGCGATTACAATCAGGTAATCACATTGCCGCCGTGTCCATTTCCCCCATTGTGCCGGCAGGTAATTGAAGCAAGGTTCATTAGAATGACTAGCCACATGATCTAATTGAACGAAGGAGATGAACTCATTGCATTAGTGTATTGCATTCTCTTATTCTGGCTCTGTTGCAAGGCTTCGATCTTGGAAAGCCTTGCGTTTAAATAACTACTTGAGTTTTACATAGTCATATATATATGGTCAGGTATTTGTCCACTGAAGTGCTGTAGATCCATTTCTGGAGTCTATCCAATGCCATTTGTCAGCACTAGGCACTTAGACCAAGTGAGATGTTGACAAGTGTCTATTTCAGACTTTCAGATTAAACTCATTGTCTTAATTCTTCTCTGTAATGGCTATTAATAAAATCACTGCTGCCAGTTTGTCTTGGACATAAGCGTAGTTGCCTTGGGCTGGAAACACTAGAGATACATCTGTACCTCCCACTAAATTTCCCCAGTGCTTGTCTGATTCTTTACTATATTATCACAACATTAAAACAACATATTTGAAATAGAATATAAATATATGAGCTGTACAATATCATTTCCATACAGAAGTTTTTCTACCACACAGCTTTTCAGTTAGATAATCATCTCATTACCAAGATCCAGTTTTAGACTCGAAAGAAATGTGGTACTGGCCAGAGATGGATGTTCCTAACAGATAAATTAAATATGAATCCCATATAGGTAGAGCTGTTCACACTGTCTTCAAATCTTCCTTACAGTTTTCTCTTTACACTTTATAACATCCCAACAAACAGTGCAACATAGTTACTTTTTAAAAGGATAGAAATTGGTCACATGCCTCATTGTACCCAGACTGGTACAGGAGGATCACTGCTGATGGCCAGACAGCCACATATATTGTATTTATTTGTAGATTATGGTGTAGGTTAAGGTTAGGTTAAGCTTAGATTTATGTGTAGACTAAGGTTAAAGATAGTTTTAGGTGTAGATCAAAATGTAGGCTAAAGATAGGTTTAGGTGTAGATTAAGGCATAGGTTAGGGTTAGGTTTAACTGGGTTAGGGTTAGGGTTAGGGTTATTTCTCTACCATTAATTGATTAAAAACCTCAAAACTGTAACCAACAAAACCTTGTCCCAGGTATCACTGTACTTTCTGGTTCCTTTCAGCAACACTGTGTCCAGTTCTGACTTTGTTTTTCTAGAATGCAGGATTTCACCTTAAACCACATTTTCCCCTACTTAATTAACTACTTAATTAACTGCTTAATTAACTGTTTAAATGTGAACCAGCTACCAAAACAAACTGGTTATTATGTGGTTTTCATGTTTTTACCACCATGTTTTACCTGTAAAGTGAGATATCTCTGATCTTGTGGGTGCAAACACAGAACCAGAGGAAGGTAGAGTTACAACTCTCACTGCTTCCTGGAATGGATCTCTTCTGCTGCAGGACAAGACCATTGAGCACATTGGACCCTCACTAGATGGCACTGTTCACACTGAAGAAAAAGAGATGAGGAAAATTCTTTACTTTTGCTAATATACACTATATTTATTAAGTCACTATACCAACACTTTACCAAACAAATAAAAAATAAAATAAAAAGGACAAAACCATGCAATTCATATAATGCAACATATACAACCACTTAAGTAAGTGGAATTAAGTAAATGGGGTAATGTTTCTGTGTCTGCTCTGTACCTTACATACTTGCATAACCTCATTTAACTAAGATGAAGCCAGTGTATTCACAAAGTGTTAAATATTAACACTGCCAAGGCCTTAATATACTTATTAGCTGGTAGCTTCTCTGTGCATGCATAAAGAAGATGATTTGATAGCACTCATTGGCCAGTGAACAGTATATCTATTGTATATGCGCATTGTAAATCTGAAAAGGATGTTTGTAGATTTCTGTCAGGAAAGCATCTTTGAGCTATTTGTACAAGTTAATGAGAAGTGTAGCTACTTTGCCATGGTCAGAGAAAATGAAATCATTCAAATCACTGTAAACTATTCAAATCACTGTACATAATCAGGATTGGGAATTTAATAGGCATGTAACATGGCCTAACATCAGATTAACCACCAGTATCAATTATGTATTGATCAATCAGTCATGTTCTGATTTGCAATGGATGGGACCTATTTTATTATATAAAAGTGTGTCTTATTTCACTGCTGAAAACAACAACAACAAACATTTAATTCAATGAAGATTTCAACAATTTAAATATGTTTAAAAGGGATCTTTTGAACAGTGATCTTGATCAGTTTTCAAAAGTGAATGAAATCTTGTGAATAGTGATTTTGATCTTCCAAAAAGTAATGAATCTTTTGAACAAGATTCATTTGTAGCCAGTGACATTGAAATGGTTTCAATACTGTTGATACCTATTTAAAAACTAGAGCTCACCCACTTCTGAAATTTCATGTTACACAACCGTTAGTTCTGACAAGCTGATTGGTTGAGAAAGTGTCACTATATCACCACAACAGCAATTATTTTCTCAGTGTATCATTCCAATGAACAGCGCTCCTGAGTACATAATGGCAGAAATAACTTTAGTAATGTAAAAGAGCAAAATGAAACTAAAAGCATGAAGATAATGAAGCAGACCTGGAGGTGGATCGACAAGTTTCTCATTGCCCTGATTGTGGGCCAAATACAGCCACTTAGGAAGACTCACAAACAGTTTCTATAAACTCAACACTCGCTAGATTAGAGTGGGGAAAAAGATGATCTGGACAGGACATGTTGTAGCTTAGAGAAGTGTTCCTTTCATCATTGTGTCATAATTTTTGCATTACTATGTGTGAATACATTTTAGGTGACACTGATCCATTGTCTGTTTCTCTGAGACTAGTGAGGTTTGTCAGTCATGTGACTCAGCCTACCCCCCACCCCTTTCTCACACCTGTGCTGTTATTTCAGGATGTATAGCACATGCAGAGTAGATGAAGGTGAAGACAAGGTAGGTGGATGTACATGCTGGCATTTAGGATTTATTAAACTAAAGAAAACACTGTGGATACAGACAGACAATGGTACTCAAACTAACACCAGATAAACTAACACGGAACCTAGATGAAAATTTTTGGAACCACATGGAACAAGACTAACACAAGGTACTCACAAAACAACAGCAACCAACACAAAGGACTGACAAGGACTGTCTGAAATAAAGTGTCTTAAATAGAGACAACATTACACACTCATGGAGCTGGGAAATGAATGGGCAGGGTTACAAATGAGACACAGATGGGAATGGGCGGAGCAAGTGTGAAGACAGGACCAAAACAAAAACACTGCTCTGAAGCACATGGGGGAAAGACAAAACAAAGACAAGATCAGAAGACAGGAGGGTAACAGGACTATACATGTCACACCGGAACTCCTTACCTCTCGTGTTCTACTGCTTTATTAACCCATAGTTCTGTTATTTACCTACATTACATTAAAACATGCTTTTTGAATATGTGGTACTGTGAACTAAATAAGAAAATGGAAATCTCTTTTAATTTGTGATTAGGTTTTGTTCTGCAAAGTATTTCAAGCTGTACTCAAGCATGGGACTTGTGTATGTCTGCCAACTCTATTTGTAAAATGTTGGATTTGATGATATTTACTCATAATATGACTGAAGGTATTAATTATGAACATTCTGACAGAGCTCTCTAGTATCAGTCTTTGAACCACAGGGCAAGAATGACCTGAAATTACCTAAAAGAAATTATGCTGCTCTGTGCGTCATCTGAAGGAGAGAAGAGTGGGATCCAAAACATAGTTGTTTCTCTGACCAGCTTTAGAGATCTGTCCTTCTGCCCTAGAGTGATGGAAGTACAAGACAACGATGGTAGAAAAAGTGTATTAATCACAGCTCTGCCAGAAAGTCATGCTGATATTAATAGTGCTTTCTTAAAAATAAAGGCATTACAAAAGGTTTTTTGAGCAATACCACAGAAGAACCACTTCTGGTTCTGTAAAGAAAATATTTATGTAAAAATTATGTAAAAAACATTCTCATATTTCTATTACAAAAATGGTTATTTTTGGAATTAAAATGGTTCTTTTACTGCATCACTTGAACAGTTTGTAGCACCTGTTTTTTTTTTTTTTTATGTTGCACTGCATTTAATTTACACAGAACCTTTTTTGCACCTCCACAAATAAACGGAACACAAAACATGAGTGATAAATAAAGTATAAGTCAATAATATGTTTTTCCAGGGCTTACACTCCCGTTGTATACAAGAGTGTGTATGTTGTATAGTGTTGCTTTAACTTAATATATATTTTAAACGTATTTCTGCTTTTTTATTGAATGAGATCTGTTGCTCTGGTTTGCTTGTTTAGAAACATCTTACTTTTTACAGTTTGAAGTTAATTGTAAGCCTTCAGGGCAGTGTGTCCTCTTTAATGCAATATCGTTCATATGTGTGCAATTGAAGCACTGTTATATTACACAAAGAACATTTTTCAATTTGCAATTTTTTGTCACAGAATGTTTTCTTACATAAAAACAAGAACACTTTAAATTAAATGCTTATGAGTTTGAGTATTTGATTTAAAATATTACATGGTACAAAGTATCCAAATATCATTTGTACAGATGAAGTGGTTGAACATACACTCATAATCAAAAAATAGTTACAGCCAGAAGGAAACAACTGACAGGAAAGAAACTGTTGGGTGGGTAAGTATAACATTGTGAGACATGCGAATGATTCAAGTTTCACGTTCAGCCAGGCAAGTGAGTGCTCTGTTAGGATATGAAAGGCCAGGTGATGCAAATTTTAAAACTTTATAAAAACACAGACTCCTGTAACCTTGGCCCAAAAAACAGCAACCACAGTTTCTTCTAAGCAGCTGTCTAGCACTCTGAAAATCAATCAATTAAAATTTATTTGTACAGTGTATATTTTTTACGAGAGATGCTTCAGAGCAGCTACAGAAATAAAAAAAAACCCAAGATGGTCAACAGCACATGAAACAATATTACTGGAATGACGGAAAGGGCTAAACTGTTCTTACAATGCTCAGGTGCCGTTTAATGTTGCAGGACATAGCATCATTCTCACATCTTCTTTTCAGGTTAACACATTTTAGATAAAAGATATTTATATGATCATGTTTCTGCAATTTAACAAAAATATTATTGTTAGGAGTAGAATGCGATTCTATAATTTTATTCTCATGTGAACTTTCCATTTAGCTTAAAATAAATGTGTGAAAATCCATCACCAATTCCCCTTTAGTATTTTTTAATTTTTTAGACAATAATATCTTTATGTCACCCAGTGGATATAATCAGCATTACACAGGCAGTTTGATGCCTGTTAAATGATCAAAATGCTCTTCTGTTGCTCTTATGTTATATGCTGGAGAATTACAAATATAAAAGCTTTAAGGGCCCTAAAGGAGGACCCCAGTCACTCTGGTTTCCTCTGTAATTATTTACAGCGTGGACAACTGCAAATGCACAAGAAAACAAAAAAACATCAAAATTGGTTGCAATCAGCATGAATAATTCACACTGATTGTAAAAGTCTTGGATGGAGTTGCAAGTGCTCCAGGTGCGACTATGGCAAGGTGTTTAAGTGGTGTTGAAACAGCGGAGAACAGTGGAGAACCACCTGCTGTTTGATCACAGTGTTGTGTACACTGCTTCAGGGTTTTTTTGAGTCTGAAGGGAGAAGTTGTGCCTCGTTTAATCAAAACCAGACTGTCACAGAGCAGCGCTGGCTCTGATCTGAATTTCCAATGCACACTGTTTAAGCTGTGGGTGAGCACTGAACCCATTCCTCTTTGTAAGCATTCTTTAATTAGCCAGAATTAAACTGAGGACTCAGAGAACCCTTCATTTTGCAGCATGGGGTTATGCTGGGTGCTGATGTGTGGCCACTTGCTTTTCTGCTATGCTTCACATCTGTGTTAAATTCCATTGTTGTACCCAAAGGATCAGAATATCAAAGCCCCATTGCTTTGCTGGAAAGAGACAGTAAATAAGAGAAGATATATGTAGTGCAACACAACACTTAATAATCAAGTAGTAGTTTCAAATGCTTGTAAACAGAGGACTTTTTATGCTAATTAAAATAATAACAAAGCTTATTTTCAGTGCTTATGTGAGTGCAGTAAACAAAAGACCCAAAGGATCACAACATCAAAGCCCCTGCGCTTTGCTGGAAAGAGCAAAAACAGTTAATGAGACAAGACATATGAGTTGTGTTCAAAAAATATCCCACCTTTATTCATAAAAAATACGTGTATTTAGGTACAACAATCTTACACTAATCTCCTTTAATGTACTCCCCTTGGGCTGCCACACACTTCTCCCAAAGGTTCTGCTGTTGTCTGAAGCATCACTGGAACACCTCTTTTGTGATGGCCTGCAGCTGGTCCGTCACATTCTGCATGATGTCTTCTCTGGTACTTTTCAGCAGCATTTTCATCTTATGGAAAAGCAAGAAGTCACATGGAACCATGACAGGAGAGTAGGGAGCCTGGCAAAGCACAGGTGTGTGTTTGGCCAGGAAAATCTGTATCAAATGTGAAGAATGGATGGATCTGTTATCGTGATGGATCTGCCAATTGCCTGCTGCCCACAGGCCATTCCGACTTTACACAAAATTTAATGCAGTAGTGATATTAACATTTTTCTGTCATTTTGTCAAAAACTCACCTACACATCCTCACTCATCGACAGTCTGCCAGCGACTGACAGCTTCTGCATGTAGGAAAAAAATCATTCATGTGCATAAGGATCACCTACATATGTGCACTAAACCATGCATCCCTAACTTCATTTATTTACACATGAAAAATTATGGTCAGATATTTTTTGAACACACCTCGTATGTAGAAAACCTCGTATGAACACCTAGTATGTAGAATACCACAGCACTCAAGTATAAATCAAGATTGATTTCGAATATTTTCAGGTTGAGAAGGCATTTATTAAACTAATTAAAATTAGCTGCAGACATGAATGCAGTAAACAAGAGATTAAACAGATATTACCTGAGTTCCTCCTTTCTTGCAAATTGGCTCAGTCACTCCATGCCATATGGAAAGGTTGCCTCTACTCAAAATGTGGGAAACCATTCATTACTCTTTCCTATTAGTCTTCAATATATTTAGTGTCTTCTGTGGTGAGACCTTAATGTTGACATAACATCTTCCTCTCACCTCTTCTTCAATAAGTGAAGGTGATGTACATTTTCCTCAGTCCACCATAATTTAAAAACAAACAAACAAACAAACAACAACAAATATATCAACTGCAAATTCAGGTATCACACTGCTGATTCTTGTTCTCTGACTGATCTCAAACAATGCTAAACAATTATAAACACCTCTGGATTTGAGAAAGTTACATATCTGTGTAGCACTGTGAATGGAAAAAAAAAAAAAAAAAAAAAAAAAATATATATATATACCAAATTGAATTTTACATATTATGTTCCAATTTGTTCCACTTCCATATGTGGTATTGATATCCGATACATATCGCATACCCAGTAATGCAACTCAGTCTGAACAGCCAGATGAGAATTCATGTGACCCAATGTAACTCAACATTCCTCATAAATGCACACTGACGACATGGGAAAATTAACGACAGTAGTGAGGGCAGTATTCAGTTTACTGCTCTGTCCATGTGTACATGCTCAACCTGCATGCAGATTCCAACTGATGGAGCAGGACTGACAATGTTTTAGAATAGCAAATATACAAAAATAGTAAAAGACATTCAGGACTATTGTCAAGTTTTGTGATGTCCAACTATGAAAACATCCTGCATGATTGGCCTAGGGTTCTAAAGGTTAATGTGTCCGTTAAGGTGAAGTAAAAGCCCTCATAAATATTTGAGGTGCTATCTCTGTTCAAACTAAATTTGAAAGCACATATCGTAGCCACTATGAATGAAAATTCTAAAGGAATGCCTAAACATGGAGGACATGAGTGCAGTGTTAAAGGAAAGTAAAAAGCTTAAAAACTAAGTTACCAAGTACACTAAGCAAAAATATTTTGCCTTTTGTGTATATGTATCTTTTTCACTATTCAGACAAATGTCAGTTATACTGTATATCACATTACAAAGATACATCTTATAAAACCTTTTTTGATCAAAAATCAGATTTGGAGCACTATACCTGCTGTGTGAATATAGATTTGTCTTCCATTAATGGATGCTGACCTGTTAACCATTGCATTTTCTACTGCTGCTTGTATGTCTAGTTTCTCCTCATTAGTTTATTCCAAGTTTCTTTAGTGTTGTGTTCCTAAAATGGATCTAACATGTAACAAAGCACTCACCTTTCACATCACAGCCTTATAGTAGATCAAAAGAAATGACTTGAGATGCATTAATGAGGTTTGAGTTGTTTGAGTTAATGTGGCAGTTTAGAAGAGCATTTCCTACAAAGCAGATCGAGAGACTTTGGGCTAAGCACTAGCATGAAATCACCTGGCTCTGCTTCACAGCCACAGAGCACTGCTGTGTAATTAGGTACAGTTCTGCCCATTTTTTTTTACATTTCTCCTGTAATGCATTACCAAATCAATTTTACACTCTTTTTGTTGTTTAATTATTAATGAGAGGTCAGAAATGTCATCTTTTTAAATTAATCCCCAAAGAAGCATAAGCAATCTTCAGAATGCATTTCACAAAGTGAATTGTTTTCTGGCTATTGAAAGCTAATGTGATAATGAGGTCTACAACATGTACTTCGAATTTGATAAATCATGCAACTCTAAGTGAATAAACACCCCAATTCATGCTCTGAAAGTGAATTCTTTATGCTCCCTAACATTTTCGATTATAAGCTGTGTTTTAGTCTGACTGCTGTTTTGCTTTATGTAGACTCTGATTATTTAAGGAAATGTGCATGATTCTAGAAAATGACTTTAGAACAACTGTTGAATTCAACAACACCACAACCACATCTCTCCTTTCAGTTCTATTTCAGAAGCTCCCTAAATTGATTCATGGGACTGGATTCCACACCAAAAGAAATATGAAGGAACCCACAGAATCTGCAAGCTGAGGGTGTCAACTGCAATATGGGGAATATGTATACTTTACAGACACTTTTACTAAAATAAAAAGACATGCTTTAGTAGTACTGTAGATATTGACAAGAGGCAAACTTGAAGCCAAACATATAGCTAGGTAGTTGTCCAAGAACTTCTCTTTACACTGATTTTACTGAATTACAGTGACTGATGAGAGCAGTGCTACCATACCATACCATTTTATTGATAAAGCACTTTAAAATTGACTAAGGTACTGTACAAGACACCACAAATAAAAGACAAACACAGACAATAAAAGATACAGAAACACAGAAGAACTGTCAAAAAAGTTAAAAACTGTTAAAATTTCACAGTGGGTTGAAAGCCAGGAAGTAAAAGTGAGTTTTTAAACAAGATTTAAAAACAAGTGACTGTCTGTCTGACGTGGAATGCCAAAGAATTCCACAACGTTGGAGCCACAACTGCAAAAGCTTTATCCCATCTGAGTTTGCGTTTCATCTTTGGAATGAATAAAAGCATCTGGTCTGCTGACCTGAGAGAGCAAGACAGGACATATGGGTGCAGCAGTTCAGAAAGACAAGATGGGGCAGGATCATTAAGAAACTTAAAAACAAATAAAAGGATTTTTATTTATATAAAGGATTAAAATGTGTTTATAAATGAACTGGAAGCCAGTGAAGGAGAGATAAAATTGGAGTGATGTGCTCTTGCTTGCTTGCACCAGATAAAAACTGAGCAGCAGCATTTTGCACCAGCTGTAGGCGAGCAACAGAGGCCAATCCCAATAAGAAGGGAGTTGCAGCAATCAAGGCAACACATTATAAAAGCATATACTAGTGTTTCAAGATTGCTTTTGGACACTAGAGGCTTGATATTTGACAGCCACTCCAACTGGAAAAAGCTAGATTTTACCAGTGTGTTTATATGAGTAGGTTTGGATCAGCTAATTATACTAGATATTTAACAATATATTAGTACCCAAAATAACCTTATAAATTATACATAAATGCAATTAATTCCATGGTGCTAAAAGTATTTGTAGGTCTTTTTAAACAAACAATGAAAAAACATGATATAATGAGAGCAATGATGGAGCAAGTAATTAGTGTAGTGTAATTAGTTCACCATTAGCTAGGTTGTGTATCAGCAAACTGTTGCTACAAATATTCATTCTAAGCCAAATAGTTTGGATTCACAATTTGAAGAAAACAATATCAGTCAATGGCAGAGACAAAATAAGTCAGCGTCACCCACCTGCCTTTTAGCTCTCTGAGCTCTCCGTCACCTAAGCATCTTACCAATGTTCACCTGCATCTTTGATCTTGATTTAAAATCTTGCAGTTAGAAGGTCTGATCTTTTCCTCTTTGGCTCTTCTTCTGCCATATCTGCTCACATGTTTAATGTGTTTTCTTCCACACATAGCAAACACCCGTCCCTCCTTTCCACATGTGCATAAACAGAAATGCCCCCTGCTGAAGTGATTGGGTCCCCATGGTTCCCATTTACAGCACCAACATGTTTCACAAAAAGTTTAATGAACTGAAATCATGGACATTTCCTTAAACTTTAATATGCACAAAAATGGGATTGTGGGGTTGAACATAGCCATACTGTATACAGACTAAATATGATACTACACACACCTTCATACTCTTCCATTATATCAAACACTCAAGTATTCCTGAATTCAAGCAGTTTTACAAATCTTGCCAATTTTAATCTTATTTTGGCTTTACGGCAAATTTGCTGCCTCACGGCTTTCATATGTTCACATCCTCTGTTGGTTAATATAAGGGGTGGTGCCGTGGTACTGCAGGTCATGCATATTTCACATAGCTCCAGGAGCTTTGGGTTGTGGTGTTCAGTTTTCTCTCTGGTCACTGTCTGTGAGGACATTGGTGTCCCTTTTCTCTGTGGGTGTGTGATTCTTCCTGTAACATTAATGCTAGTAATATAAGTGTGATTATTTCAAAAGTGGATGACTGCCAGGGTTGGAGCTTCACACTGGAAGAGCTTCTGCTTTGCCAAGTGTAGAATACTAAAACATTGATTATTAGCGAGACTGTATGTGGTGTCACCAAGGATATATCTTCTTGTGATACATGAAAGTTTTCCTTCAGGAACTGGCTCAGAACTCAGATGGCCGTCCACTTCTCACAACCCATGGTTTGAAAGGCTATATTCAGGAGGTGCTCTGATGCACTCCCTAGTTTGGTGTCATGATGAGTCATGTAGAGTAAATGTAATCCCCCTTTCTGGTTCTATCAGAAAGATAGGACATACTAATCTGATGTGTATGTAGTATAGACTTTAGTAACTAGAAAACAAGCAAAAGAAAAAAAAAAATGCAAACAAACAAAAAAATGCAATAGTTATTCCCAACAATAACAGATGAATACCCAAATGAATCCTGTCTTATAATTTGGTTCTGAGTTCCAGTTGAATTCAATTCTATCACAATTGCCTGAAATCAATGTTTGTCCTACCATATCAATGTGACTTCAAACAAAAGTTTGCTTTCCCAAGCACTTAGGGTATTTTCACTGAGGTTTGGGTCTTTCTTACATGGTATACTTTAGGTCCAGTTTAGCAAGCACACTAACTAACTGTCATCATCATATATGTGGGCTACATCCATATACATGACACTGATTGGTTTGTAGAGAGGTGTTCGTCTTTCCAGACTATGATTCTCTTCCAGTGCACACATGTTGCATGGCAGAGTAATGGTGGCAGATTATCCTCAAATTCCTTCAGTTTCTGGTCCTTTGGTCGAAAATGTGGTCTATGGTACCTGTCAAACATGTAATATTGGTTCAGACCAAACTGAAAGGTCTGAAAATCTGGACTAAAGAAGGTAGTTGTGAAAGAATCCTTAATGAATCCTCATTGGTTCAATACAAAGGCTCAAAACCAATGAATGGCTTACTATCTTATGTAATTGTAATGTCTTACAATTTTCTCTTTCTAGTTTGTACAGCAAAACAAAGTATTATCACAACTCTGAATAACATTTATGCACAAATTGTTCATTACACAAACAAGAATTAGAATCATCAATTCTTATATTGGCATCAATCTCTCTTAATAAGTTTAGTAGAACTAAATTTCTTAAACATTAAAATCTTAAACACTGTAACCACAGTTTGCATAAAGCCATAGGTGAACGGGATTGAAAACATTTCCATCCTGTTTCATTGTCATTTGTAACGTGCAAGCTTGTTTGGGCATTGCACACAACTACCCTGTTGCTGAACTGGAGATTTTCCAATCAGAATGAGAAAACCTTGGTGCTAACAGTTGACATTGCCTGAGGCTGGGAGAGTGGCAAGTTAGCAGGAAGTGCTAATAAAGAAACACTGATGGGGGAAAGTGCAAGAGCTGCAGTACAAACAGCAATAGGTCTGAATGAGAGCAGTCAGTTTGTAAGCAGTGTTACCAGACACAAACAAGCAACCACTGGGGGGGGGGATCACCCAGGTTGCAGTAGAAGCCAACCATAAATCCAGGTTACAGCCAAGGAAACCACCTAGGAGTCAGAGAGCAATCAGGATGCTGGTTTAAGAGCAATACAACCAATAACAGCCCAAGACATCATAACACCTGAAGCTTCTCAGCTGAACTGAACTGCGCTTTTCTCATGAGAAAAGACTTTGCCCATATGCATTGTTACTAATAGTGACTGTTTCAGTGTCCTACTCTGTAGTTACTACAGTGGAATAGACTGCAAAAATTTTTGGTTAGTAGAATGTTTTTAGAATGTTATACATTTTTATACGTACATTGTTTTCTGGAAGCAACTAAAATGCTTTACATTAATATTTCTTAAAGTCCCGTAACATTTAATAATTTATTGCCAAAACTGAATATAGGCTTTTCACATCTAGTTGAAATACCAGTGCATGTCTGTACACTCAAAAACAATTTTGGAATATTGAAGTGCTTTATTGGAATATATAACTGGTACAAAAACATGGCTTCAGAAAAAAAAAAGTACTGTAGTAAAAGGTACTTTATCCCTCAACAGGGGCATGTCTGGAAGGGGGAAATGTGATGAGAAAGGCATGACCACAGGCCACAAGAAATATTTATCAAAAATAAAAACACTCAAAAAATGCTTATATTTCTAATTTTATTCAGATCTTATTTGATTCTGTGTTGAAAAAACTTTCAAAATGTCACATTTAGTAAACATTATGTATCAATGTGATTATGTTTTATTTTTAAAGCAACCTTTATTGTTTGAATTCTAAAATATAGAATCAAATAATATATCACATATATATTATAAGCTAACTTCTTTAGAATCTTTAATAAAAAAGCTGAATGTTCTTACCATTTTTGTAGTGGTAACTTATGTTTCTTTTATTTCTTTAGGCCAACAAACACTACTGATCAAACGCTTTAAAGCATTCAGTATAGGTTCATAAAAGGTCATAATTGTGGTTGATTGCAAACCAGTAAAACAATTTCAGACAGTCATTATACTGTGATCTCTTGATTAACAACATGCCGCTGCATAATCTATGTACACTATCAGTTAAATGGGTTTTAGAACCCATGGGTGCTCTAAAATTGTACTGTACATAATTAAATTAGTATAAATTTTCTAGCCCCTACTGGTCTAACATACACTTGCCTTGCACCATCTCTCACCTCAGCCACCAAATCTGCATATCTCAGCATTTTCCTTTCATAAAGTTCCTCAAACTCATCTTCAAATGGAACCATGAGTTTGATAAAATAAACTATTTTTGGTCTCTAAACATAACACAATATCAGGTCTCAGTGTAGTTACTGCAATTCAATTTGGAACCTGTCATTTAGTAACTATATTTGCCAACAGCTTCCAATCGTGGATCCCTCCATTTACCGATATTCACACCCTGTTCTACCGTGCACTACCCCTTATATACAAGTCTAAATATATTGTCATATTTGATATTTTAGAGTTAGAACATTCTCTGTTGGCTGAGAAATATATTATTTCTTTGTAAGCACTACTCCTTGTGGTCAGCAGGTTCAAAACATAACCAACTCATAGGTGATATGGACACCTGGAGTTATGATACCTCCCTGAATCACAGTTCTGACCATTTCCACACAATTTAGTTATTTTCCCATGAGAGTAAATGTAGATCGTATCATGGGTTGGTTGGAATGTGTGTCAGCTCAAGGTGAGGTTAATGCCACTGTAGAATCCTTCTGGTACCCTCATAACTCAGTCCTCACTCTGTGACACCTAATGGGATGAATGCTCCATTTCCGTGCCGTTGTCTGTGCATTTATAGGTGAGGGATGGGTGAATCTTATTATGAATCTCCTCATAAAGTAAATGCTATCCATTATTTCCATGGTCCAGAATCTGGACGTGCGAGTGGATGGGGCATTCTCATTGCTCTTATCAGATGAAGCGGGATAATTAGAAACGCAGTGGTGTGTTTAATCGGGCAAATGAAAAACGCTACCTCTTACTGTGTTACTGCTCTTCATTGGGCCACGTGACTGTGCTCTGTGCCTTTTCTCATTCTCTTCTTTACTTCCTTCAGTCTGCCACCACCCCCTCTCAGAGATGCTGATTCAGAGAGCGAGGCTATGACAGTAGGGACCACAGCAACAGCAAACACTGTTTTTGTCTTGAAAAAGTCTATAATCATTTTAGAAAAATGTGTATTATGGAATAGTGTCGTTCTAACATGGTGATATCTTTTAATCAAAGGTGAAACACAAAAGCATGGGGAGACTATGCACCTCAATTTAATGTATTTATAATAAAAGCATGGGCATAGCTGTTGTCAGTGTTACAAAGCTTTGCTGTTGGTAGAGTATATTTTGAGTCACTCTAGGAAGGAGTGCCATCTCTGCCAATCAGAAGACTGAAAAAATCCAGAGGGCAGTGCATCTTTCAGTAGCATGTATTTTCAGTTCTCATTCATCGGCAATGAGTAGATCACTCCAGACATCTGCTGCTCCACCAAACAGTAAATCTGAGTAAATGAGCTTTAAAACTCACACGTAAAAGTCAGTAGCCTATGGTATTGCATTTGTGTTTTCTGCATTTAACTAGTGTTCAGTCCTGGATATATTCCTGCTTTAGACTGTACCAATCCACAGTCAGACAAATGGAAAAAAGTGAAGACCATTGTTACTCTCCCAAGGAGTGGTCAATAAACAAAGATCACACCAAGAGCGAGGTGTGTGATAGTCTCTGAGATCACAACGGAAAATCCAAGGCAACTTCTAGGCAACGGTCTTTTTACATTGAATAATGTGATTATTCATAAGAACACCATCAGCACAACAATGAACAATGGGTGTGCAGGGCAGGGTTGCAAGGAGAAAGCCACTGCTCTCCAAAAAGAACAATGCTGCTTGTCTGCAGTTTGCTAAATATGACATGGACAAGACAGAATTCTTTTGGACGCCAGATTCTCATGCCAGATCACCTATCCAATTTTGTGTGGATGGATGAAACCAAAATATATACAGTGGTGATAGTATCATGGTTTTGGCCTGTTTTGCTGCATCTGGGCAAGGACGACTTGCCATAGTTGATGGAACAATGAATTTGGAATTATACCAGCAAATTCTAAAGAAAGATGTCAGACCATCTGTCCATGAGATAAATTCAAAGAGAATGTGGGTCACAGAGCAAGACAACGTCCCCAAGCAAACAGGGTGTTCTACTATAGAATGGTTAAAGAATCTATGAAATCTTTACTTTAATCTTTGAATAGCCAAGGCAAAGTCCTGACCTTTTTTTCAATAGAAATGCTGTGTATAGACCTGAAGCAAGCCATTCATTGAAGAAAACTCACCAACATTACAGAGTGGAAGCTGTTTTATACAAAATAATTGGTTAAAATTCCTCCAAGCTGATGTGCATGACAATTCACCAGATACTAAAAACTGTTAAGTTGCAGTTATTGCTGTACAATATTTATAATCCTATGCAATGGTCAAGTGATGGGTTAGCACATCTGCACATTATCTTAATTTTCTAAGTTAAGAATTTCACGTCTTGAATGTATTTGTGACCAGTACTGTAAAGTGTTACAGAGTAAGAGTAAAATACATTGCCGACCAGACAACCTAATTATACTACTTTAAAAAGTCTGAATTTGATTTTACCTAGGGTGCTTATTATTGATGTGAACCTTGCAACATTCACTGGTAGTTGTTCAAGGTTTTGTTTTCAGAAGTTTACAACCAAGGTTAGATGAATTACACATTTATTTGTGGGAGAAGTATATACTCTTTTCTTAGACACAATGCAGTTCTGTTTATGAGCATCATAAAGTCCCCTCGGCACAAGTATAGTGCTGCAGTAAGTATAAGCTTCTACAGTGTGGCTAAACATCTATTTTTGATGTAGAGCTATTCCTTATTGTAGTGGTCTGTAATATAGGAAGTTCTTGCTCCACTGTGACCCTATTCAGGAATAAATGGTATAGAAAATTGGATGGATTTTAGTGTTGACTACAAAAAAGAAGGCCCTGGAAAAATTATAAATAAAAAATTAGGACACCTCCATGAAAACCTTTGACTTTTTTTTCTTATTTAAAAATATGGACATTTGATTTTCCTTTTAACAATACTAAGGGATTTAGGTGACATAATAAATAGTTGAAGAAATGTCTTTTAAAATCATCTGTGAAACATAATTATTAGAATGGGTGGTGCTAAATACAGGGATATTCTTGAGCAAAACCTGTTTTGGTCTGTCAGTGATTTGAGCCTGGGATGGAGGTTTGCCTTCCAACAGAGCAATGACCCAAAACATGCTTCTAAAGCAACATTTGAGTGGTTTAAGGGGAAACATGTAAATCCCCAGACCTTAATCCAAATTAGAATCTGTGGTCAGACTTGAAAATCGCTGTTCAGCGCAAACCATCTAACTTGAAGGCATTGGAGCAGTTTTGCCTTGAGGAATGAGCAAAAATCCCAGTGGCAAGATGTGGTGAGCTCATAGAGACTTATCTAAAGCAAACATGCACACTGAAGTTCTCTGTGTGCATGTTTCTTTGTTATTTTATCCTATTTGCTGTTTGTATCACAATTTAAAAAAAAATCTAAGTTGTAGGCATGTTCTGTAAATGACATAATGCAAACCCTTATCACATATCCGTCCTGGTCATCTCCTGCCTGGTTTTTGTTTTGTTTATCCCCCCTTGTGCTTCTGAGCACACGTCCTGTCTCCGCCCATTCCCAGCTGTTTCTTATTTGTACCCCTGCCCTGTCATAATTGTGTTTCAGGTGTGTCATATGTTCCCCTTCTATTTAAGACCCTTTGTCTCAGTCAGGCTTTGTCAGTCCTTGTATGTGTAACAGTGAATGTGTAACCATATTTTGTGTATTTCCCTTCGTGTTCATCATGTTCTGCAACAATGTCTCTTAAAAATCATTTGTGAAAATTTTTAGAAATGCAATGTTCTTGTGAGGAAAAACTTAGGACACCCCCACATTTATTACTACTTAAAATGTCAAAAATGAAAATCAGGTGCAGCACATCAGCTGCAAATGATTAGGCCATCTTTAGAGATGATTTTGGAGGAGGCACTTTTATTGAAACCTCAGAAACTAGTTTGGTTCCTGATTGTTGAAGTGAGAGGAAACCCCAATCGGTATATGCAGTTAGGAACAATTAGAAATCAGCCATTTAAAACAACTGCCAGTATGGCCAGGTCAGGCCGACCTAATAAGTTCAGTCCAAAACTGAAGATGTGTAAAGAAATGTTCAACAATTCTAAAATGTTATCACTGCCTACAGGCAGCTCTTCCCACAGTTCATGTCAAAGTGCCATATCGACCATCAGAAAGATGGTGAAATGTCCTGGTTTAGGACTATTTTGCTGAAGCCCTGGAGAGCTCTCCAACCCAGAAACCACAATGAAATCTTTATTGTATCAGTGGGAGATTGAGGAAATGTCAGAATATCTGTGCAAACACTGACAATGAAACATCACATGGCTGAAAGAATTCTGTAAAAGGAGTGGGAGAAACTTGATATTAGTTGATGCCAGTTGATGTCAGAGACATGTATGAAATAATACACCTCTAATTGACATTATTTTGGCAAACAAGGAAATACCAGCTTTTAGGGCATAGGGTGTCAAAACCTTTTCCTCACAAGAAAATTGCATTGCTATTAATAACATTTTGGAAATAATAGATAAAAGACATTTTAGACATCAGTTTTATGTGTTCAGTTAGTTAGATCACCTCCATATCACTATATATATATATATATATATATATATATATATATATATATATATATATATGACACTGACAGTGATTTTCATGTTTTAAAATGTTGCTGGAGACCACATGGAGAAAATCCTCATGCCAGATCACCTATTGACCCCAATCTTGTGTAGAATAGCCGGCTCAGCCATATCGGCTCTCCCAGCTTCTTCAGTGGGAAGTGAATGAAGACTAATTGGTCTATTTAGTTTGCCTGCTACTTGTGTCTTCTGAATTAAATCCCTTCAGATTAGTGCAGCACTAGTACTTAGGGAAGAGGAGACTAATACTGCGAGTGACCTCTTTGTTTCTCCATTAGCGTCTGGGCAGAAGGTCTAACACACTGTCTCAATGAAATGTCCGCTCCACATTACGCAGTCAGGCAATGATGAAGCTAGGTTCATTTCACCATGGAATCAAAGCACAAAGTTAGATAGATTCTGAAATTTCTGACCCACATTTTGTCCTCAAAACACCACTGTGCTGCTGCTTTTGTAAATGACTGTTCACTCTTAGTAATGACCCATGGAACATCTCTTTAATTGAGCTTAATATGTAACACAATGAGGGAAGACATTGACCTTGTCAAGTTTCTTGAGTGAAATATTTCCAAAGAAAGTGAAATGACTCAAAGGTTTTCTTTTCTATTATTATTATTATTATTATTATTATTATTATTATTATTATTATTATTATTATTATTATTATATTTTTTGCTCTTCATCTTGAAATATCATACAGTAACTTTATTTTTGATATATAAACTGTTGGATATTTCCAGTTAGTGGACTGTTCTCAGTCCATCAGTGACGCTAAGGAGCTTAATTACTCCAGCAGCACTGCTGTGTCTGTTCCAGGTGCACCAGTGCACATTATCACACCACCACAATGTCAATGTCCCTGAAGTTCTGAAAATGACCCAACATTTACACAATACTTGCTCTGTGGTGGTTCTGTGGGGTAATGACCACTGAAGATCACAATGAGAAGGAGGCAAATATATGGACGAATGCAGAGAAACATGGACTACAGTCCAGAACTGCAAAGTGAAACAAGATTATCTTGTTTCTTTTCATTCTGCTATGCAATGTTTTAGCACTTTTGTCCAGAAGGTCTTTAATTTTTTCAAACACCCTATTATACCATAAAGATTTCAGTGGTTTCTATGATGGTCTCTTGATTTGTTTAAATGTAAAACATGTGCCAAACATGTTTTCTGTTACCTCTGTCCCAAGCACAGACAGACAGACAGACAGACAGACAGACAGACAGACAGAGAGAGTGGTATTGTTTGAGAAGTCCTGGACACCCCCAACTTGTTTGTTCTCTTATTGAAGGTAGATACTGACACTATTCTTTCACATCAAATGTTTAAAAATGTGTCTTGGGATGAATTTGCTAAGATACCCTGACCATTTTCTCCATGTTCTCAATTAATAAATTATTTTCTGGACAGTGAAACAGCTGTTTTCTAATTGTACCACAATCTTTTAAAACCTTCCAATTCATATGAATCTACAATCTTTTTTTTTTTTTTTTAAATATCATGAAATTTTGACAATGTAAAGAACAACTGCCAAATACACATGAATTGAAAAACTGGGGTATTGTGCAAGTAAGTAAAAATATAAATAAACAAATCTTGCATAACAAAACATTCAACAAAGAATTCTCTTGGTGGAGATAGATAGATAGAGAGAGAGAGAGAGAGAGAGAGGGAGAGAGAGAGAGAGAAAGAGCCTGAAGGGTCGTCATGTCAGACTAATACACAGAGCCTTCTCAAAGGCTAAGGCATCTGGGCATACATGCATGTGTGAGCAAATGTCGGGGCGTGTATATCTGTGTGTGTGAGAGTACCCTGCTAAGCTGTGCTGTGCTAAAATTCAGGTTGGTCTCATTACAGAGGTAATTCCTTCAGCACATTCATTGCATAATGGGAGATGATGGTAATGATGTTTTAATGGCCTACACAGTGCCCAGTGGCAAGATTCTAATACCCCGATTTGCCTCCACCGCTTGGTGAGAGAGAAGATTAATAGAAAACGAACAGCCATTATATCTGTGCAAGAAATCAGATCAGACCACAGTATCAATCTGGGCTTTCTCTCTCTTTCTCTTACCCTGTTGTGCTCACTCTCTTTATCTGTTTCTCTTCCTGTGCACAGTTCTTTCTCCACTCCCTCGTGCTCTTCTCGGCTACGTATTTGCTTTTGTCTCTTTGTGCTGACTCTTTACTCCAGCCTAAAGTTCAAAAGGAGCCTGCAGATTGGATTTCGTCTATTGGCATTTGGGTTTAATGGGGGAAGGCAGGACACCAGTATCACTCGGCAGAACTAAAGAAGTGTTAGACAGAAGATCTGCAATGCGCTTCTAATATGGAAATTCAGCTATCATTGAATCAGACTGTCAGATTCATTTTGACTGTCAATAATCTCTTGGATCAATTGTGTCTTAACTTTATGAGTTATTAAGACATTAGAAACAGAGAAATGTATAGAATATTAACTTTTAACTTATTTCAATCAATCATTTACTTGCCCCTACAATTATTATTATTTTATTTTATATTTAACTAAAAAAAAAACTGCATCTCAAAACTTCCTGTTGGTCAATGTTTTTGGTTGAAAATGTAAGAATTAAAGTTATTTGTAATGATTAGATTGATGAGGATTGATGAGAAGATGTTCAAAATACTTGACAGTGGTCCAAATAAAATAATGAAAAATAAGCAAAATGACCTTTTTTTATTTATGTATAAACCAGTATTATCCCATCTCATGACTTTCATTTTGAAATTTAAACACTGAGTGATCAGAAAGAAATCCCTCATTTTCCTCTCTCATTTAACTCAATAGCTGGGTCAGTAACATCATTAGGCCCACCCTCACTGATCATGTGGAATCTGCATGCAGGTTAAAAAAGTACACATGGCCAAAGCAGTAAACATGCACTAGAAGCCTCCTTTTCTTTTTAAACTGGAATTTATTTCATTTGGAAATTTGTGAAATAAAGCTGTTTCTTTTAGCTCGATTACTCGCTGATATGCTACAATGATAGTATAATTTTATTGAACAAGAGCAAAAGGTGACTTTCTGGATAATTCTGTGGCAGTTTGAAGAGAGAAGGGAATCTGACGCACCCTGACGAGCCATTATTTGTTGGCAGAAGTCCTGGATTCTGGCGCTACGATTGCTGATGTTTAATTTTGAATGTTGTGTATTTCACCAGAAGATCTGTCATTTTAAAAAGTAAATAATGATTTGAATGCTTTGCCAGTTCTTATTGCTACCAGGTCTGTAGGTAATGGTTTCAGATGTGTAAGTATGTTTAAATTAAAAGAAGACTCAAAAAGGACTGAAAG
Source organism: Acestrorhynchus altus (assembly GCA_034509495.1). Taxonomy (NCBI): domain Eukaryota; kingdom Metazoa; phylum Chordata; class Actinopteri; order Characiformes; family Acestrorhynchidae; genus Acestrorhynchus; species Acestrorhynchus altus. The sequence goes on from CM067505.1 coordinate 26,373,316, forward strand.
CAACATCTGACTGTATTGGTATTGGCCCAAAAAGAAAAGTATGTAGTTAAAGAGTAAAATTCTAATGAAATAACTTTCCCCAGATTTATTTACATTTGCAGTTGTTGTAACATAGTTTTGAAAGGGTAGGGATGAGGAGAGTTTAGTCTTTTCCCTTTTAAAGGAAGAGGCCCACAAAGTGGCAGCTCTGAATAGGCCCATGTTAAACAGAGTGAGCAAGGTGTCACGCATTTTGATAACGAATGTCACACACATTTCTTTAAGATATGTCACCAGTGGGAAAGCTATGCCACCTTAATAGAATCTTCTGCTCACATATTGGTGCAACATACAACAGGACGCCTTCTCAGGGACACATTCCATGCCTTGATGGGTCAACACTCTAATTGTGGCATGAGGGATTTTTGCTCAGAAATAGGCAGGTGATTTTAATGTCACATAAACATATATGAAGATGGATCCAGATGCTTAATTCCATGCTTTTACTGTGAAGACCTTTAAAACAATTACCAAATGTAGTTCTATTAAATTCAATACAGGATATAGATTTATTATTTATTTCCAGGGGTATCAACTAGATTGCCATGGGACATTCCTGTAAACACTGGAATGGATTTCAGGTGTAAGTGATTATCAGAGAAGCAGCACATGAAGTTGCTGCAAGTGGATGAGATCACTCAGTCTGACACTCTTAGTGTGCTCCAGTAAAGCATTACTGTTGAATGGTGCAGCTCATGGAATAGCCATTCATTACAGAGTCTTCATTATCTCTTCTCAGTGCTCACAATAGAAGCAGCATTATTATAATAATCAATTTCAGTAGCTGGAACACTGCAGGGGTGTGTGGGGGGGGCAGGTTGAGGGTATTTTTTCTGGTCCTGTGTGTGTGTGTGTGTGTGTGTGTGTGTGTGTGCATGCATTTGTGTGTGTGACTGTGCTGTTCTCAGCAGGAAATATAGTATCCAGTATTTCTTTGTAGTGTGGACGTGTGAATGAATATATGCTGTGGAGACTCCTTGGGCATGGGCCTGGGAAATAATTTGCACTTTCACTTTAGTGAGGAACTGGCAGCTTCTCTGTCTGTTTAATTAAAGAAAAAGCATCTGCATCAAGACTCTTAACCTTAGAGTGCATGGTAGAGAGAGACAGAGAGAGAGAGACAGAGAGATGAAACAGGCAAGATACATGACATAATGACAAAAATGTCTTGTTGCAGTGTTGTCACCTTCATTTTTCTCGTCATCATCGTCATATATGCTCTTTGAATCAAAACACAGGTGTTAATGGATCCAAGATAGGTATGGTACACATAAGGTAGTAGTAGCAGCAGCAGTAGATCTAGTGACATATACTGTTCTAACATTAAACAATGAAAAGAGTTAATACTAACCCAGTCATGCAGGTGCAGTTCAACATTAGTATAAAACATAAATAATGGAGCATTAGAGATATAACGCTGCCTTTGTATATCTTTATGCTTACACACTGAGTTCATTTCTATGCTGGTCTGTAATCTATAATGATGATCTGATGCTGAGCCCATGGATTGGGGATGGTATAATTCAAATATATCATCCTCTGAAGTAGACAGGGAGCTAAATCTTCATGGTTTGTTGAATGTTCTGTTGTTTATCTGTGATGGGAATATCTGAATCTACTTATGCACTGAAAAACATCAGCACAAAACATTCAGCTGGAAGTAACTGGTTTCAAATGGTCTAAGCTGGCAGCACGATGGTGAACGTTGTTGAGAACCTGGTCATCAAGAAACAAAAGCATACCCTGTTCTGGTATGTATTTTTTAGAGACAGTCATATAACATATTGTTATTTTCCAGGAGATGATAGGCTATTCAAATTGACTTTATTTGAGATGTCAAAATAAAATATATTAAATATTAATTTTTTCTAATTGTATTAATTTATACATATTTTGATTGAAAAGTTACTTGCTCTTAGTTGTTTTTTATTTCATTCAGTGATTTTGATGAATTTCATTGTAATAATTAGATTAACAAGGATATTTATAACAGTTAGTTGTTCAGAATACTTGTGTCAAAGTAAGTAAGTAATAAATTGGTCAGTTGGAGTCTGTATACAGGCTGAGTAGTTATATGTGGAAAGAGCAGTAAACATGCTGGAAGGTTCCTTTGGCATTTAAACTGGGATTTAATTCAGTTGGGTAGTCCATATTCTAGGCTGGATTATACACTGATTCATCACACAATGATGAAAATTAGATAGAGATGCAAATTAAATGGTTAAGATGGGTGAGTCTTGTAGTTTTTTATCATGTCTGTAGGTGACTCTGATCCTGAGTTATGAAGCCTAGGTATAGCACATACTTTTATGTATGTAAAGAAATGTGTATGATACATGTCACTCCCCTCATCAGTTAGTCCAGTAAGTCACCAGCATGTGAAGCCGCTAATGCTCTATTTTCAAAGCAGAATCTATTAAATGTGAGAAGCAGGCATAGGGCCTCTAGGTTGATAAGCAGCCAATGGGCAGCATCCATCTTGCCTTGTTTCCCTGTGCTAAATTAGACACCATACCCCAGTCTGATACCTATGCCCTGTTATTAGTCGGCTGGTTGTAATTACAGCATATGTGCACTTTGTTGGCTTTTCCCCAATGCTGTGATCCTGGGAAGCAATTACTCTCTCCTCCTCTCCATTCCTCCTCCTCTCTCTCTCTCTCTCTCCTCTCTCTCACTCCTCTCTCTCTCTCTCTCTCTCTCACTCTCTCTCTCTCTCTCTCTCTCTCTCTCTCTCTCTCTCACTCCTCCTCCTTTTGTGCACTTTTCAGCCCTATCTCTCCCTAACATCAATTCTTGTCTTTGTGTACTTGTGGCATTGTTATGCGAATTTGAATTTAAAAGGTCTAAATTGGGTTTTGGGGGAGGCGAGAGAGCAAGTAAGGAAAAAAATAAATATTTCCATTCTTCTGATCCTCCTACCCAGTCTTAGTGCCTACACTAAATCAGAGAGAAAACTATCCTCAACCAAGCAAAATTGCCCTTATAAGCTATTTAATACAAAAGAAAAAGTTTGGTGTGATTTCTCCAGAGGTGAGCATTTTTGTGAGGAACATTTGTCTGTATCATTATTTAGAGTATACTCATTTGTTTTAATTTTGAAGTTATATTAGATCATTCTAATGTGCCCTACCAGAGGCTACATCTCCAAGATGACATTTGGGCATGCTAATATTTCATTGGCTGAGGGACTATCTGAATGCTCACATCACAATGTACAAATACTGTAGTCTACTTGCCACTTGGCAATCAATGTTCTAGTTGTAAGTTTAGTCTTTTCAATAACTTACTCCTTTTTCATAATTGCTGCAATGCACGCATGACCAGGATGATCAGTCCTCTTTATCCTAGACATGTATATAGATTGGAAAAATATAAACAGTTGGGAATTCGAAATTGTATTGAATGTCTATTAAAATTTGCTTTATTCTTACCGGTGTTTACTGACTTTGCTTTTGTCTTCTTTTTTTTAATCTCACATATTCTCCATAATAACTGGTCTGTACTAAAATATGAAATGCATCTAGCCATTGGTCAAACTTAGAGAGTGAATAAGTGAGTGTGTGTGTGTGTGTGTGTGTGTGTGTGTGTGTGTGTGTGTGTGTGTGTGTGTGTGTGTGTGTGTGTGTGTGTGAGTGTGAGAGAGAGAGAGAGAGAGAGAGAGAGAGGGTGATTGACTGAAGGATAAAAAATGCCTGAACGCCAATGTAATATCACTGTCATGCAATGTTTTGTCATATCTCTTTGTAATTCACTCTCTCTCTCTCTCTCTCTCTCTCTCTCCTCTCTCTCTCTCTCTCTCTTTCTCTCTCTCTCTCTCTCTCTCTGTGTTGTGTGTGTGTGTGTGTGTGTGTGTGTGTGTGTGTGTGTGTGTGTGTGTGTGTGTGTGTGTGTGTGTTCACTGGACAGTGTTAAATGTGCAAGTCATATTCCCTCTGAGAAAGAGAAGGGAGAGGTGGTGGTCCCTGCCATACCCCTACCATTCTCTGTTGAAAGAGCAGGATTGTAAATAGAAAAGGAGATTTATGGAGTATATGTTGAAACTGCTGACAAAATTTGAAATATAGTCTAGTTTTACTGATAAAGCTCTGTCAATACATAATGAAAATATAAAACACACCTACATGCCAAAATTCCATAGAGTTTTTAGGATAATGTAGTACAGCAGAATTGACCACGAAGGGTTACTTCAGGGGGTGGTTTTGGAAATCCTCACAGCTGTATAAGTTGTGAGGTGTTATCTTGGGAGTGGGGTTGAATACTGGCCAGGAGTGCTCATGTACTCATGGCAAGTCAATGTGAATAATCGACATTTAGGAATGCAATGAAGGCAGCATGCATTATCAACCACAGTAGACAAGGCAATGGATGGTAAAGAATGTGACCGCCGCTGTCTGGCCACAGTTTTCTATGTGAACAGACATGCTGTTCTGGCAGAAATCACATCCACATTCCACAGTCCAAACACACACCCCACATTTCTTTGTGGTGGTCTTAGCTTCCATGTGACATAACAAAAGAAGTGGGATGCGATAATCAATTCCTGTCCCATGACTTTTAGATTTTCAGTGTAAATGTAAATAGGAAGTTACTAAGCAATAATCTCTAATTCTCAAACCATTAAACCTGGATTGGTAGCAAGTGTACCATAACAGTAGCATCTTAAATTAGAACAATGAAGATTCTAGAGGAACATGATATCCCTTTTTTAAGCTCCTTTTTTTATCCATTTTTTAAGTTACTGATGTATTTATTTATTTTGCTGAGAAATCATAAGTTGTGGTTAAAAGTACAACACTCCTTTAAATGCAGCGTCTGGAAGATAAACAAGAGAGGAAGTGTCATTAATTTCATGCTGAAATAAATATGAATCTGTGTATTTAAAACCAGTGAGCTAATATGCATGAAATCTCTCTGAAGACTAATAAAATAAATACCAGATGAGTGGTAAATAAAACATCATCCCTTTACCAGACACAAGCAAGTCTCTCTCTCTCTCTCTCTCTCTCTCTCTCTCTCTCTCTCTCTCTCTCTTTCTCTCTCTCTCTCTCTGTCTCTCTCTCCCTCTCCCCTCCCTTCTGCATCCCCCTTCTTCCCCTCTGCTCTGAGGCATTTTCACACTAAATGGAGTTTGACTTTATTAGCCCTATAAAAAGCGGTTTGATTCAATGGTTAAAAAGCCAGATCTCATTAAAGCCATATGACTGTGATGTGTGATAGTGAAGCACAGATCATAGACCACCTTTGCTTTATTAAATCTCACTAACTGTCTCAAATATAATCCCCTAGAGCCTAACTACCACTGTCAATTAGAGTCACATAAGAAAGGCTAAATGTGAATGAGAGCATGAGGAAAAACAAGCTAAATGCTACAGATATTGTACTGTAGATCCATACAAATGACAGAACATGCAATCGCATACCGTATAATCGTTAAAGCAGTATGATTATAATTTATCACACTTGGTGATTATGCATGATACAGCACAGAACATATATAAATGAACCCAATTGGCCAGTATATTGTGAGTGATAATACTTGACTTAATTGGCTTTTGTCCAGACTTTGAGTACCCACTTATTATGTGCCCTTGTTTTCCTAAGGTGTGTAGGTCAAGTGTCCATTAACCAAATGTGCACATCAACTTCAAACTTTTGCTCACATAGCACTTTGACATGGAGCAAATTACATTATGAGTTCATTAGAGTGGACATTATCAAGCAGTGAATACCTACAGCTGTGTGTGGATCAGCTATTTCCTTTTATAAATGTTTTCTAAAACTGGAGAAGCAACGAGATGAACACAGAAAGTATGTTTGAGACAGCACATTGCATTCCATCTGTTAGTTAGTGTTTCTCAATAGTAAGTCTTCAATAAGCAACAATTATGACCACCAGAGCCTATTCATCAGTTTAATCCAGCATGAAGCACTAGATACCAATAAACTGCTTTATGTTAATCTTAATCAAAATTCCAAAGGACTCTTATTGGCATCATTTCGCAAAATGCAAATTATTATAAGGACTAATGGAGCAATACAATAAGGCAAGGCGTGCAACAAAAATTATTACTTCTCACCTTAGTCTTTTCAGTTCCCACCCATTACTTACTACTTTTAATTAGTTGTCCAAAGTAATACAACAAAAAGTATTGTTTACAACTTGCATGTTGTAATTTCAAAGAAGAAACAGAATAAACAGCATGTGCAGCAATAAAGGCACCCCTCGTTAATATTTGGTTGCACACCCTTTGGCAATGGTGACAGCCTCCAAACATTTCTTGTAGCCATCTATAAGCTTCTTGTTCTTCTCAGCTGGTATTTTCTCCTACTCTTCCTTTGCAGTTTGTTCAAGCTCTTGGATGTTTGCAGGGTTCTTTTTCCCAATGGCACATTTCAACTCACCCCAAAGATTTTCGATGGGATTAAGGTCAGAACTCATTGCTGGACATTTTAAAACAGTTATTTTCCTTTTAAAACATTCCTGTGTACTTTTTGATGTGTGCTTTGCATCATTGTCTTGCTGGAGGACCCATGATCTTTGACTCAAACCAAGTTTTCTTACATTGGGTAGGATATTTCGCTGTAAAATCTCTTGATAATTCTCTTGATTTCATGATTCCTGTGATATGGTCAAGGCCTCCAGTACCAGACACAGCAAAGCAGCCCCACAGCATTATGGATCCTCCACAATGCTTAGCTGTTGGTAGGGTTTTCTTTTCCTCATAAGCTTCATTGCACCATCTGTAAACAAACTTGCTTTGCATTGCCAAAAGTCTCTATTTTTGTTATAGCTGTCAACAGAACATTTTCCCAGAAGGATTGTGGTTTGTCAAGGTACTCTTTGACAAAGATAATTCATTCGTTTTTATGTCTTTTCTTCAGCAATGGTTTCATCCTTGGCCTTCACCCATAAACCTCTGCTTGGTTTACTGTGTGGCGTATGGTACTTGTTGAAACCATGACCCCAGACTGTTCCAGGTTGGCCCTTCAGGTCCATGTTTGACATTATGTTTTTTTCCACCATTCCAACCTTCGAAAACTTCTCTTGTCAGTTTTCCCCTTTCCCCTACATCCAGGGAGATATGCTTTGCAAATTTCTTAATAACATTGCACTGGGTTGAAACTGGGATACCAAGGTCTTTGGAGATGGCCTTATACCCTTTGGAAGTCTTGTGTTTGCTAATAATAGCACATCTGATGGCTCCTTTGTGTTCACCATTGTAACAAAGAACAGGGCCCAACATGTGGCTTTTTAAAACACTGAAGTCATTATTCATTGGCTAATTCATATCACATGGGCACTGACACTTTATCATAGGTGATTATCATTTGCGATTAAGCACAGGTGAGTCAAAATGTGTTTCCAATATAAATTAATGTAAAAGGTGCCAATACTAGTATCATAGGTTTTTCTGTTTTTCCCTCCCATTGTTTTTTGTTTTTAATTGTTGTTTATAATTTGCTCTTTTGTTTTAAACATGAGTGCTCGATACAAAAGAGGCTGTTTCAGTTGATTCTTTTTTTTCAGGGGATATTCCACAATATGAACTTAAACTTTGTGGGTGCCAATAATGATAAACAGGACTGTACATCTTATAGGACTCAACCTTAGTAGCAGTTATAAAAGTAGCAGTTTTTCTTCCTCTGATGATCAATATAATTATATTCATATTAAATGTTATTTGGCATTTGGTTTGTCAGAGGGTATGGGGAGAGAGCCCACTCTTAATTTCTGTCCTGACCTGACCCTGGTTGTAACACTGCCAATGACAGGGCAAATGCTTAAATGCATGCTCACCTGGGAACTCCAAAGCACAATAGGGGTGCAACTAATAATGGACTTAGTCAACTAAAAAAGACAACCAAATTTATTGGCAACTAATAGTAAAGTTGTGTATTGACATCATCATTCATGTTCCTCATGCTAAACAGGACTGATTATGGATGCAGATTAATTAATTAATCATGAATGTATAACGTTGTATAATGTATAATGTTTTACTGCCACTATTACTTTTTAAAGTAACAATTACCACTATCTGGATGCAGAGCTGCAGTGAAAACATACATACTGAGCAATTTTCTGTCACCTGAACAGAGCATGTGGATAAAACCTTCAATGTGCAATAAGTCAACACTGTCACACATCTGCAGCAACATCACTCTAGTGTATGAGTAAAGAGTTATATTATTGTGAGGTGTGGAAATCATATAGACATGGGCTCAGTGGAAACAGGAGAACTCTTACAGCAAGTCAACCCAAAGACTTAATCACTCAACCCTCTCCTCACCTTTAACATATTAATAGGATTTCTTGCAATGCTCAAAAGTGAGAATTATCTGTCTGTTTTCTGTCTGTTATATGTCTGTTTACAGATAAGGTCCCCACCCTTAAACAAAAAAAAGAGCCAATCAGCTTACTGGTTACTGTCAAGAATGCAGGGTGCTGAACAAAGGAAGGTTGGATCATAAGTACACGCTGGGGTTTATTGATGTACAACTGGAATACATGAAGCAGTTAACATAACAGATAACACAACAGTAGACTCATGACACCAGACTAACACAAGGGAGTATATATACACATGAGGAACATTAAATACGGCTGGGACATGATTACAAAGGGGCAGGGTTACCAATAGGACACTGCTGGGAATGGGCGGAGACAAGACCAAAACAAGACACACATGCTAGAAGCACCTGGGAACACAGGAGTATATATGTGTCAGTTACAAGGCAGTGGCTGTGTAAAACTGTCACTAAAACAAACATAACAGTAACAGTACAGTAAAAAAAAAACATTTTTTTGCATATTCATTTTTTGAAAACATATTGGTGTTTTATTTATGCTTTATTTTAGAAGGAAAATTAATTAAAATCTTTATTGTGGTGAATGCAATTCTTAAGCTAAAGCTGACAGCTACATAATCTTTTTTTTTCTTAAAATCATAACTGTAATCATAACTGAGTAATCCTAATAATCTATAGATAATTCAACTATCAAAATAGTCATTTTCAAGCCCTAGTTTACAATAAAGATATTTATTATATTTTTTGTATTTTTCATAACATTATATCACACAGTCTTAAGATATTCTTTAGCCACATCCAACTACTCTTACCTGACCTGATTTCCTGTAACTGCATTCTCCATCAGTGAGCATTATATCTACCAGATGCATTAGATATTTTTTATAAGTTAATTCCACCACTGATCACCAGCTTTACATATGGTGTAATTCACCTTGTATGGTCTAAAATGTTTCTTTCAATAATCATACAGCCAACCACAAACCATTTATGTACCTATTTAGAGTTGTTACAGAAGAACATGCCGTACCCTGTCAGAGGGCATAAAAGAGCAGAATCTGCAATAAACAATAAAATACATTAATATTCAAGTGCCTAATATTGTATTTCACAAGATAATTATTGCATGTGACAGGCCAAGGCACAACTGTAATTCATTGAACCAATGCGACAGCATCTCAGTTCAAAGCCTCTCATTTTCTCTATCCACTTTGTGTTGCCTTTTCTACGTGCTCCCCTCTTCAGCGTGAAGCAGTGAGAGACCCGCAGAGATCGACCTAATGAGGGCAAACAGGGTGGCGATGAGCATGCACGCCTCAGTTTTTCCTTTTCATTACCCAACCCACACAAACTCTCTCCTCTCTCCCAATATCAGTCCCAACTCCTCACTCAGCATCCTACATTCACTTGACTTTTTATTTCTGCCTGGTGTTCCTCCTTTTAAGCAGAGGTGCTGTTTCCTAATAGCGATTTAATTAAAGAGTGTGCTATTTTAAAAGACTCGCCATATACTGCCCACTGTGCACCACTCTTACTCATTCACTTCACTAATGAACCTCAGAGCCCGAAAAGAACTCACAGTAGTTTGTGTACACTACTTGTTATTTACTGAAGTGTCAAAAGCTCTACCTTCTCATGCAAGCAGTGTAGGCTTCGGCAAAAAGCAGAAGGCAGGAAAGCAAATGTCTCCCAGAATCACCCAAATCTCAGATATTTATTTATTTATTTTTGTGAAAGCAAGTATCCATCTAATCCAGCACTTATCCTAGAGGTCCTCTGAACTGCACAGCTTTTCCCTGATCTAACAAACCTTATTCAATTCACAAACCATTTCATGAATAGTTAATGAGTTGAATCAGCAGAGTCATAGCAGGGAAAATGTTTTAAAAAGAAACTGGCTGTGCAAATGAATATATACTGCAAATCTACTCAGAATCTGTTGTTTTGATCAAAGGGCAAACAGCCCCTTCTTTCTCATTGTCCTCTATCAATGATGCTATTAGCCCCGCCCCCTCTCACTGATCAGTCTGCATGCTGGTCACAGATGTACATGTGGACAGAGCAGTAAACATGCACTGGATGGATAATCTGTCATTTATACTAGGATTAATTCAGTTGGAAACAAGTGAATGTTATCTGTTTATTAAAGCCTAAGAATTGAGGAACCCTTACTAACACATGGAATGCAGTGTACTGTCAGTGTACCTTTGGCCTTCATCTCCATTCTTCTCCAGTTTCTCTGTGATATTTTGTCCCACTGTAATGTGGCCAATATGGTTGGAAAGTGTAAGTCTTACAGTTTGTTATGATGTATACACTGTAATTTGTAGGTTGTTCTGATCCTGAGTTATGAAGCCTACAAAACAGCATGCAACTGACTGCAAAGTGAGGATGTTGCATTCTAAGAGTGAAAATGGCACATGTTTGCTTGTTAACTTCTCTATGCTATGAACACTGTATAGATTAGTTTAGGCTAAATTATTTGATGTGGACAAAATATGTATTAGATGGTGTAAATAATTCACTTCCTAAAGGAGAGTTTTAGAAAGTGATAAACCAGCACATTCACACATCAAATCACAATATACTGTTCATGTAATGAGATCCTTAATTTCACACTGAAATACAACAGAGAACAAGCCATTTTTTAAGATATTTACAGAATAGACCATTTCTATACAATTTTGTGAGAACAAAACATATTTCTTCCTTACACATGTAATGATAATCTTACAATACTTCATCTAATATACAGTGATGGTTAATTTTATTATTGGTCATCAGATTATTTTACCTTCATCAACTGAATCCAAAGAAATCCCCATTGAAGTGCCTAGAGCTTGCTGTCCGTGGATACAGTGGCAGAATGAAACATATCAGACTGTCATGATCAACTCACCAATTTCTTTCTTCCTGGAATTTAAGTGTGCAGCATATTTAAGTTAAGCAAATTTAGGTTAATGTACAATGTCAAACTGCATATTCTTTGGCATACCTGAATGATAAGAGTCTGGAACATGGAAGTCACTTACTATGAACCTCAAACTCCTTTTGTATCTTTTGAAACAAAATATGACTTAACTAAAACAGAACTGTATCAGTATTGACTAATTATATTTACATGCCCAAAGATTACAAACACACAGCTCACTAACAAAAGCCCTGGTCAAAGCCAGTGACACAGAGAACATAGCAGGAGGTCAGGAGGAGAACATTACACCTCAGAAAAATTAGTTGCTCTGTGAACCAGGCAACTGTGGCCTGTTCATGTGTCTGCTAAAAGTGAACCTGAAACCATAAATAAGCTTGTTACATCTCAATTGAGTATTTTCCCCAGTCACATATTTACTATCTGTATATCAAAAAACATCATAAAATACTCGTTAATTGCATTTGTGGCACATAAATTACAACTTTTTTTGAAGGATTTTGATTCAGTGTTTTTATTAGCATTCCTTTTTCTTCTAGACTATCAAAAGGGGAGGAAGAAGGTAATTTCATCTTATAAAGCCTTCCATGAAAAAGTAAACGTAACAGGGTACTCTGTATTTCCATTGATGCCCAGTCTAATTTAATAATTCATAATGGCATAATGGCGTGCATAGAAAAGGTCACTGTTAACAAAACAAGTGCACTATGGTGTGCCTTATCAAGGAAGTACTACCAAATTTTAATTAGTACTTCACCTTGAAGGCTTTTGTGTGGACACTGTGGGTTGGGCTGGCCTGAAGAAACCTCAGTGCAGTGCAGCATACCAGGTGGGCAAACTGCAGTGAGAAAGTTACATATTCAAGTGATTCGACTGATAGGACTCTCAGCAGGACAAGCCATGTACTCCCTGTTCCTGCCCTTCAAAAGCCCTAATATCTTCTTGATTATTCCACTGTAGGAGGTATCATGTGTTCCACTGGGCTGCCATTACCCAAATGGCCATTACAGCCACATGCGAGTGTGCCTTTTTCATTTTAATGCAGTTCCTTGTCCATGTCCCACAGAGATAGCAAAATTGTTTTGTTTTTACAACCCAATCTCAGGATGAATTAGCTCAGACAAATTTTAGCAAGCACTGTTTCAAGTGAAAAATAATTATCCAGTCTAGCCCACTCGGAGTGAGCTACATATAGTGTGAAAGCAGACAGCTAAGTGTTTTGGCCACTGTGCAGTGCTCATCTTCTCAAGATAGAGTATTGCTCACTCCACTGAAGAAGTCCTCCCACAAGACACTGCTAGCCACTAGCACTTTGCTAATGAGCCATTATGTCAGCAGAGGGCCAGAGTACAGTCCAGAAGGCATCAGCATGAGGTGGAGGGTCAATTCCACACAGGCAGTGACCATTAAATACTGTCACCCTGCAATCTCTCTATCAAACAGCTTCAACTGACGGCATGTATAATCAGCACACAGGGCACTGCTTTCCCCTAGTGGGCATACGGTGGGCATCATGCCCATCTAATTAACGCACTAATGGAGTGGGCAGCATGCCTGCTGTTAGCACCATGGACCTCTATGCCCCTTGGGACTGGCCGCTCGTCCTTTCATGGAGCGAGGACGTTGTTGCTTTTCAACAACTCTCCTCATGCACTGACACAACTTCAAAACATTCTGGCTTTTTAAAGTTCTTTTAATCCAGGCACAACAAAGGTGATAATAAACCTAAATGTCAGCTTGGTAAAGTAATATTTAAATATGTATGGGTACAAATACACTGCAATAAATATGAAAATCCTATTTTGAAATGCCCTCTGAAAATTGCCATAATGATCTCATTACTAAGATTGAACAGTTCTACTGTTATATTTGGGAATGATTTTGTGAAGAGACTTTTATTAAGATAATGCTGGTGTAATGGTTACGTTTAACCAAATGCCATTCTTATTTGGACTGTAAAAAGTCAGAAAATATTATCCAAGAATTGTTTGGACTCCCCCTAGATGTGTAGGGTGTAATTCACATTTACTCAAAATACAAATCATACTTTTAGCTCACCTGAACACAGCAGAACTCTTGCATTTGGTTACTAATTGAAAGACACGGTAGAGTAATATTACATATCTTTAATAGTGTTACTCTGGTTAGCACTGTAATGGATTCTCATGAGAATGTCTTCTGCAGCTCCACCAAAGTTGCATAGTGCAGTAGCAGCACTCTCTGCCTGGAGTGGCAGTAACTGAGAAGCTATTCTCCATATTAGACAGATTTTTACCCACAGAAGGATCTTGCTGCATGATGTTGCTTTAAATTAAAGATAATATCACTGCTTGGCACTTAATACTATTAAAAATATAATTAAAAAATTAAATAAAAAAATTAAAAAGCTGGAGCCCCAAGGCAGCATAAATGGCCATGCTTTCTCTGGGTGGGTGGGTAATTTTTTCTTCTAATCACTCCCATTAGGATACTTGCTGGCGCAGGCACCTGTCAACTGATGTATCAGAGCTGAGGGTCCAGCACTTTCCTCTGAGCACATTAGCTGCCCAGGGATGCTGCATTTTTGGCAGTTCGAAAAGAGGCAATGGCTGACTTCACATGAATCAGAGGAAACATACTTTTCTTTTGTTTTATTTGTTTATTTTGGGAACAGTCAAAAGTATATAGCAGCAGCATAATCAGTCACATCAACTGCACTGCTTGTCATACCTCATCATCAGAGTGCTGCTAACAGTGAACACCAGCAGGACCTGCTCCTGTATGAAAGTAAATAATTAATGTTTTCCTCTCTGGGGTATGAGTGACACAGGGGCATACATCTCAAAAAATCAATGCTAGGCTGTTGACGGCTCACAGTTGACTGAAGCATTCTGGATTGCTTTACCATTGATTCAATTTCTTTGCCTGTCCTCTATTTGAAGCATCATTACTTTTTGGCAGTTTAGGAGAAAAGTTTGAGAGAAATGCAAAACGTCTTAAAAACAATACTTTAAAACATTATTGTACAATACTTCTTAAAAGACCTTTTTTGAAACAATCCAATATTGTGACACAAAGGAATTTATAATTTATTATTGTCAGTTTTGAGTCACTCTTGGTTGTCAAAGTTAACTAAAATGCATTATAAGTAATGACTCTTTTAGGACTAAATTGACTTTTTTTTTTGGTTATTTCTATAATGCATTGAAGTAATGACTGATATCAAATGAATGGACCTAAGACAAAGGATCTAAATGGGTAAAAACATAATTGTGCAAACTCTACAAACAGATTTTAGCAGTTTATCTCTCCCATGTTTCAGCTTTTCTGAATCCAAGAATCTCTGGAGTAATATCAAGTAATAAATCATTCATATCTTAGCATCCCTGCAATAATAAAGGCAGTCGATGCATTGGGCAGTTCCCTGACCTTTAGCATGAAAAAAGCATGAGAATCTAATAAAATTACGCAGAGCTTAACAAAATTCTCTCTCTCTGCCCCTTAATTTTCCCTTTAGTTTTCTGTCTCTTTCCTGAAGTTTCATGGTGTTGTTTGCTACATGATGTGTGGGTTGCTCATCATCAAATATTCTGACCCGTGTCTTTGAATCTAGGAGATCTGAACATCTCTAAAGCTTGTCGGCTCTATCAAAACAGACGCTGAGAATTCACTTTGATAAACATATATCTTTAGGCTAAATTAAACCAGAGCACAGCACAGGCTGCAGGCTCTTCGTATGCAGGCTTTTTGAACATCCTCACCAGAGACAAAAATAATGCCTCTTCCTTCAAATTTTATTGAAGCTTTCTGAATCTCGTCTTCAAACGGTTGATGCAGAAAAAGATAGAGGAAATGTTTTGGATAATTAAGAAGATGTAGATTGCAGTCCAAAAGGTTCTTATTTAGTTATCTAGGTTTGGTAGCATTAAAAGTAGTAATAATGTGGTAATTAAAGGATTAAACCATTTGATCCTAATATTAGAGATTTGGAGTATTTATGACAGACTGTTGGTCTATCCAGAAGCTATTCCTTTCTTCTACCCAATGGTGCCAGGAAGGCTCTGGACTCATCACAGCCCTGAGCAGAAAGACATGAATAAGAAGGTGGTTGAATGGTGTCAAAATAATGTTTAGTCTCCAGATTTCCTGAAGTCAATGCTCTTTTTTTGCACTTCATATGTACCAAAATTACTAACATTGTCTGATCTATGTGAAGATTCTCAAAACTCCTTAAGACACATCACATATGACATGCTGTCCTGACAGCTCAGTGCCAGAGTTCCCTATATATCCCAATTCTCTTGTGTTCTGTCTAGCAGATCTCATTTCCTGACAGTCCTCCTCTTGTTCTCTAATGTGTTTCAAGTCGCCATTACTGTGTCAGTGCCTGTTATTGTTTACTGCCCCTTACATCTATATCCACTGCTCTCTACCTTCTCCATTCCTGTCACCATTGTTGTGGTAGTTTTTGTCTGTTTTTTCTGTCTAGTGATCTGTCCAAACCTTTGCCCAGTCCCTTGTTCTGTCTTGTCTTGAATACCCTGTCAGGTTTTCCATCCAGTAACATACTCACCAATCATTTACCCAATCTCATGTTTCATTTCTTGGGTCTTGCCTCTTGTCCACTTTTTTTTGTTGTCCTTTGGCTGTCCAGTTCTTTTTTTAAAGACTCATTTTTAGTCCACTGTTTTGTCTGCTGCCTAGTACTTTGTCCAGCCCTCTTTCCAATATGAATAGCCTGTTCAATCACTGTGCTTGCTTTATTTATTTATTTTCCTTTTGTTTTCTTGTTTGTTTCCAGCCAGGAACACTTTATGCACATTTTATTGGTTCTCCAAAGAAGGGTTTTTGGGACATTTAGTGTTTAAATTGTTCCCAAAGGAACCACTTTAGGCACTACTTTTTTTTAGTGGTTCTCCAATGTACGCCTTTAGGAACCTTTTATTAAGAGGAGACACAGTTTGATTGTTTCTAACTATATCATTTCATTTTAGGAGGCCTTCTTCCCTTTGTAAAGATAATTTGACTAAGAATTATTTCCAATATAGTGAACCTACTGCAGGGTGATTATGCAGTCAGTACATACATATAAGCACATATAAAGCATTAAATCTTCATAAAGGCAAAAATTAAGGGCTCCTTCATAGCCAGTGTCAGGGTATAGCAGTGAAAATGAGAAAGCATGGAGAATTGTTTACCCACTTCTTATCCTATTGCTTTTTGGCTTACCACTTCTAAATAAAAATGTAAATTTGCAATAACCTCCTTCAAAGATATTTTCATGTACTTAGACCCTATTTATATTCAAGACAAGCTCATTACAGGCTGACTGTACTGTAGGCAAACTGATGTAGAAGAATAAAATAGGAATGGAAAAGCATGCAAACAGATGAACAAGGAGAGGCATAGGGAAAAAGAGAGGGTGAGAATGAGGGAGGAAAAACCTCATTTGAAAAGCATGTCTGATACAGCTAATCCCACAGAACAGACAAGAGAGGCGAGGCAGAGAACGACTGAGGCGATATAATGAGAGTTCTCTCCTCCTTTCATTCGGCCCTTTCTCAGTCATACACTGCTTGATGGAGGGCCAATCAACTGGAAAAAGAGGACCTGCTACAGTAACAAAGCACAGAGCACAGCCTGAGCCCTGCTAGCAGCCATGCAAACTGTTACACATAACAATGGTCTAATCAGATAAAACAATGAGAGAATGTGATGGTGTACTCTATGATGGAGAGAGCATTTCAGCATAATATTGAACTTGATATCATGGCAGAGAATTGGTGCAAAAGTGATTTACTATAATAGTTTATATTTACTTTTATAAATATTTATATTTATATATAGTTTGCTTTTACTTATTATTACATTAAACACAGAATGGTACTTGTTGATCCTGCATCAAATGTATTTTCTAATATTTTTAATATTTTCTTCTTAGTCTCAGAAATATTTAATTCGCAAATAACCATACTATTGATCCCCAGTCTTGCTGAATGCAAACAAATTCTCATAACAATGCTCTAAAATCCAACAGTAAGACGTTCCTTGACAGTAGAGACAGTTACTTCAACAGAAGCAGGTCAAACTCTTTTAATACACTTGAATTTAGAAGAAACCATGAATAATCAGGTGTCCAGAAACAGTTGTCCATATATTATATTTCCAGATGACGTGTGTGTGTGTGTGTTGTTCTGCATAATCATGCTTAATGTTTAATTAATTTATTCAATTTTTCATGTTTAATTTTATTTTTGCTGGAGCTTATTTCAGGTCAACTGCTTTGATCCACTCACAATGATCATCATTAACGGCACTGGGCACAATATTAAGATATTCAGCAAATACTAACTAACTAACTAACTAACTAACTAACTAACTAACTAACTAACTAACTAACTAACTAGTAAATTATTGACCAGAATTCTCAGTGACAGATTGGCTTTTAATACCTCTCTAAATACACACATGGGCCCTATTTGTACATTTCACGAGTCACTGTAAATCACAAAGTAACATTTCAGTTGAAATTAAGCTCAGAGACATGAATCCAACATTGAGTTAACAGTTACTATTTACAGAGTTAGACTCAAGTTTGTTAGCTATGAAGGAAGTTAGAACAATGTTTATGTTTATTTATTTGTATAGCACTATTCATACACAATGGCAAAACATTTTACAGTTGAAAAATATAATAAGGTGGCACTGCAGGTAGTGTGTGTCACACAGCTCCAGGGGCCTGGGCTTGTGGGTTTGATTCCTGCTCGGGTAACTGTCTGTGAGGAGTTTTGTGTGTTCTTCCTGTGTCCATATGGGTTCCTCCCAAAAATGCATGTGGTAGGTGAATTGGCAATGCCCCTAGGTGTGAGTAGTACACCTGTATCTAGTACCCTGTGATACACTGTATTCCTATCTTGCGTTTTTTGACTCCATGCACTGGTTCCAATGTGACCCTAAGTAGATAAGATAATGACTTACTGACTGACTGAATTTAATAAAATAATAGCTAAATAATAAATATATGATTTCATGAATTTCTTAAATACAGCCAAAACAGTTCACAATTTCTTCAACTTATTGTCTAATTTCTACTACCATACTATCAAACTACTTATTATTTAATAGTATTTTAAATAAAATGTGGTTACTTGAATTTAAATTCTGTAATGCGGGATTGTAAAGATGTTCCTCCACAACACTGTGATGCTGGTTCTTGTGCCAGCGTGTCAGTTCAGAATAACAACATGGATGCCAGTCTCCTGGGAAGCAAATATTTGACAAGTTCCAGGGCTTTTCTTTCTCCTCTCTCTCTCTCTCTCTCTCTCTCTCTCTCTCTCTCTCTCTCTCTCTCATCTCCGAGACTTGTATAAATGGAGGGGCAAAGGAGCCTTACAGGCTGACAGGCTTTGAATAAATTTACACTCATTTTGCTGGCCTCTTGAAGTGCAATGCAGCCTGTTGATTCAGTCTCTTTAGTTTCAGAGAACACTGAAAATGTTCCATTTTTCACCTCTTTCAGAAGCTAAAATGAGTCAAGAGTTGACTTTTCAAGGGCTAAAGGATTATATGCAAGTGTTAGTCCATCGTGTGAGCACAAGAACCATTTTTAAATGAATGAATAATAAATAAAAAAAGATTGGTTGAATTTAGTGAAGCACCAGATGTGATAATGATAATAGTGTTAAGTTAGATACATATGCTCTGACCCCCCTTACACCTTGAGTGTGTGGTCACCCTTTCAATTTGAATTTGTATGTTGTATGTTGTAATTTGTATTTTGCCGCATAAATTTGAGTGTTAGAACCTTTTTGTTCTGGTTGTTCCCACCCAAGTAATCCCAAACTCATTTAGTGATATTGAGATCTGGGCTCGAATATCAGCTCAAAGACCTATTGTTCCATATTTACTTAAAAAAAGATCTAAAACTCCTCCCAGACAAAGACTGGAGCTAAAACACAACCCCGGGCAACTGGAGCTGTGCAGTGCAGATACTTCCTGCTGAGTTACCGTGCTGTCAATTTGTTGCTTTTGTCAACATTTCAATAACCTTGTAAACCAAGTCTTGCAAAAACCTTGTATCTCCAAAGGGACAACTTTGCATCTACCATCAGAAGGAGACAGCACATGCTTATGGGAGGTGTGTAAGGAGGAAACCCTTTCTGTCAAACAAACAAACAAACAAACAAACAAACAAACAAACAAACAAACAAAAACAAGACTAAAGTTGGCCAGAGAATGCAAAGCCAAAGGACAGGACATCTAGAACAATATGATGAATGTATTTAATATTGAATGAACAAACAGATGAATTTTGAATCTTTCCCTGATCATTTTTTGAATGCATAGGTTCCTCCTTTGCATGCCTCCCATTAAAATTAAGTTTGTTTGTCCTCTTTCTGATGGTAATTGCTGTACTTTGGCTGTGGCAAGTATTAGCTGTAGGACCTGTGATGACATTTTAGGATTGTTGGAGTGCTTATAGGACAGCCTGACCTGGCTAGTGTGGCTTTTCACTTTCAAAACGTTTTCCAGAAAGTGAAATAGCTGTTTTCTAATCCTTCTGCAACTAATTTCTCAATGTTCTAAATTGTTCTCAGTTATTATAACATCTTCAGATCTGTTCATTATTCTGGATCTAAAATCTTTGCTTGGTTTAGCCTAAATTTCCTTACATTTTTACACTGATCGGGTTTCCCAAAAGCTTCCTAGCACAATGACGATTCTTAAATGGTCAAGAGACCATAGCACTCGACCTTTGTTAATTTATTCTTAATGCTAAGGTACTTTTGGGAATCTGGGCCCAGATTAGTTTTAGTTTGCTTTCATATTTTGGATTATTAGTGACTGTTGTGTCCATGTCAGTTGACAAAAAATAACACTGGAATCAGACATCATCATGTGAAGTCAGATGGTGCCTTTGGAAATATATAAATTGCACCCAATGATCACAGCACATGTGTGCTTTCTACAAACAGGTATGAAACATATTGTATATGTTGTATGGTGAATCCTAAGACTTCATCATATACAATGTGCTCCAGTAGTGTGTGTTTGCAATGAAGTGATTTAAAAGGAAAACTACTTCTCCTGTACTTTTTTTTTTTGTTTTTTGTTTTTTTTGTTTGTGCTTAGTTTAAAAATACTATGTACAGATTTACACTGATATGTGCTGGGTGTCATGAACAACATTTTCATTTTTCTTCCAGTTAAGATGATCTTAAAAGTACATGCTTTTAGGGAACTAGGCCCAGCTTAGTTTAAGTTTACTAACAATTCTGTGCCATTTCAATATTGTTTATTAAAAAATATATTTATTTTATTTTATTTAGTTTGTAGATCTTTTTTCTTTATATTTATTTTGTTGCTCATCCTGTAGTATGGAAAAGAATGAAGATGACCTATGTCCCCAAATCTTCAGATGACAGCTCAAATTCAGTTGCTGAAAGAAAGCCAATGCTGAAAGACAATGGTGAAAATATGCAATCCTTGCCCTGGTCAGTCAAGTGTGGTAGATGCCATTGAATCTTAAGTTGTACCTGACCAGTCAAGTGAGATTTTAAAGCCAACTAATGAAGCCAGAGTGTGTGACAAGAAGCAGAACTGCTTTTTTTGCAGCAAAACAACTATCAACAATGGCAAGACATTTAGAGCAGGTCCATACCAATGAATCTGAAGTAATGAAAACATTCAGTTTTCCAAAAGGTTCAAAATAAAGCAAAAAACATTACAGGATCTCAGGAATATAGGCAACTTTTCCAGACAATGCTGATGTTCTGCAATATGGAAAATAAATGATCTTGTACTAAGTTTCTGATTCCCACACATTTGTTGCCACAAACACAAAAAAATCTTTTGTGAAAAAATGTAGTGAAAGTGGTCATTTACACCAAAATCCAGGAAAGAACAGAGTGTTCCTGGACTTTCACAAAGTGCTTATATGGGACCTGCACATTATGGAACTAGGGCTGTCATAAGCAACATGAACCATGATGATGTGGTACTTGCCATTAAAACAGACTTAATTAGACAATTAAGAGAGTACTTTTAGCTGGGGTGGAATCAATACACAAATCCCATACACTCCTCTTTATTAATACTTTGGAAAAAGTTGAAGTAAAGTTGACATTTCTTATTCAAGTAAAAGTACTATATTTATATTAGAACTGCAGCATCATCTTCAAAATCATACAGATGACATTTTGTCTGTGTTTTTGTTAAGCAAAACTAAAATTAATGTACTTAATGTACTATTTTTTTGTATTATATTAAATCAAGGTTATTTTAAACTAGCAAAATAAAAATATATGCATCTCAATCAGAAATCTACAACCATATCTACTCCTTTTTAACTTTTAAACCATCATAGTTTTACCAGGCTGTTCAATTAAAGTCTTCAGGATGTCTGACAGATCAGCCTCAGACACAGACATGTCGACCTGTACATTTGTTTGACTGGGTTATAAATTGTAAGCACAGTGTGCACATGATAACAGCAGTTGGAGCCACTGGGCATATTAACACACGCTGTCAAAAGATGAATGAACTTTAGAGTATGAGGGCAGGAGGTGCAGGGTGGAGCAAGTATGTAAGAGAAGGGGTTCTCAACCTTTTCCACCACAAGGCTTACATGTTTATAACTAACAGCCCACAAGAAAACAAAACTCATTTTTATGTAAATCGGTTTTATTTCTGTCTCTCCTTGAAGATGGGTTTGTGGACCACTAGAGAGTGCTTCAAGGCCCACCGGTGGTCCTTGGCCCACAGGTTGAGAAACCTTATGTTAGAGAAAATGCAATTTATCATTTTATAAAAATTAAATGATTTTCCCAAAGATTATACTGAAAACAATTTATATTTCCTTCAGATTACCAGAAGAACCAAAGCTAAGGCAAAGTTCCACACAAATCAAAACTTTCAGAAACACTTCAACAATACACATGATTAAAAACTGTGAGTAAAAAAGTTTAGGTAAAATGTTTAAGTAATGAGCCTATTTTGAAAGTATAGTAAAGTAAAACGTTAAATTGTTTCCTTTGAAATGTAGTGAGTTAAGACAAAATTGCCACCTCTGAATGTTGCAACAGATTTGGCTCAAATAGTAAACACATAAACAAGGCAGAAATGAATGGTTCAGTGTTGTCAAAAACATCACAATTGAGCAGTGGAATTGGGGGAAAAAAGTACAAGCCCATAAACAAACAACAACAATACCATCAATTAGAACAGGGGTGCACAACTCGGGTCTTTCAGGGTCATTCTCCAGCAAAGTTGGGTAGTTGCCCTACTCAAACACACTTTATCAATCAATTACCAGGCAAAATGCAATTCATGTAATCACTTTATGCAGATGTGGTTAAGCCAGATGTGGTTAAGCAAGTGGTTAAGACAAAGAAAAGTGCACATTCAGTGACCACCTATAACACTGAAGCTGGATCATAGCTTACAGGGGATTGTTTCTGTAGTCTAATTTTAAGCAATGATGAATGGGACAATGAATGCACAGGGAATGCATGCAACTTTGCAATGGTGCAAACTCATTCAATGCACTCTGGACACTCACACCAGCACAACACACACTAACACATCACCAGAATGTAGAACTAAATAGTGCTCATGTAAGTTGAGCTGATAAAATGGACAGTGAGTGTAAAACATACTATTGTTATCATCTTGTTATTCTCTATTAGCAAGGTCAGGAAGCTATGGCTGATTGCTGTATGTTTTCATGTATGGAGTAGAATAAGCTTTTCAACAATCAAAAACCAGCAAAAAAAGTTGGTATTAAACTGGATTATTCCCCAGGTACAGCTCTGTATTGTCTTTTTTGTAACTGTCAACTGAACTACTTCAATACTTATGTGTTGTGATTTACATTATTAACCCTTATAACCCAAGATCCACACTTTGTGGGCAGTTACATGCCTGCTGTGTAGGCTTCATAACGCAAGATAAGAATAACCTACAGATGTGAAACACATATTACGTAAATCCCAATTTAAATGCCTAAGCTGCTTTCCAGTGCTCTGTCCAAATGTACATACTCAGCCTGCATGCAGACTCTGACTGATCAGCAAAAGGGGGCAGGGCAAATAATTTTTCTCATACACTGTTTAAATTTCAGAATAAAAGTCCTGAGAAAGAATAATACTGATACATACATAAATAACAATGTATGCATGTATAATGTTTGACATTGGAGTTGTTTTCATATTTTATTTAGACCACATGTTTTGAATAATTTATTACTATACATATTGTTTGTGATCTGATCACTACAAGTAAAATAAGTCAGACGTCTTGCACTGGCCAGATTCATACAAATATTTAAATTATCTTCATTTTTACATCTCAAATTAGGTTACATTTGAGCAGCCTATGATATTCAGAAAATAATATCTGGCTTGTGTGACTGTCTACTTTAAATATTTTTCAAAAAAGTTCCTGTTTTGATAAAAAAAAAATAATAAAGAAAACAAATGAGGTCTTTTATTTATGTGACTGAATTAATTATGCACATTTATGTATATGTGTGTTCGTGTGTATGTATGTGTGTATGTCTGTGTGTGTGAGTGTGTGTGTGTATGTCTGTGTGTGTGTGTGTGTGTGTGAGAGAGAGAGAGAGAGAGAGAGAGAGAGAGAGAGATTCTATGCATGCCTTTTTTGCTTTTCTGAGAAGCACGGCATGTAATTTATTTAGCTAGTCCTGGCCCTGACGCCCCTGCCTCCTGAAAGGTGTCATTGAGTGTGTAAGCAGGAAACACAGAGGCCTTGGGCATGAAACAGATTGTACAGAAGATGAAGAAAGGAGGGGTGGGAGAGAGAGAGAGAGAGAGAGAGAGAGAGAGAGAGAGAGAGAGAGAGAGAGAGAGAGAGAGTGTGTGTGTGTGTGTGTGTGTGTGTGTGCGCATATGTGCATGTGCATATGTGTGTGTGTGTGTGTGTGTGTGTGTGTGTGTGTGTGTGTGTGTGTGTGTGTGTGTGTGTAAGGGGTTAGTATATGGAAAAGGGACGAGGCTCATTGCAGAAGCATGGATGAGTGGATAAATGGTGTGAGGCAATTCTCCCAGGCTGTGTGTCTAATGCCTTAAGAGCAAGGCTAATATGCTTGCACATCACTGCCTCTGTTCGGTGCCAGAATGCAGGTCCTGGAAGCAGCCTTACTGATTGAGCAGGGCAGGTTGGTGTGTGTGTGTGTGGGGTGGGGTGGGGGGTGTTGGTTGTGAGGGGGGTAGGAAGGGTAAAGCAGCTGAAATGAACGATTGCCATCAGAGAGGTGGATGGTGGCCATTACTTATCCTGGGCTAGGATAAGCTGTGGTCTCTTCCTTTGCTCTTAATGCATGTGTGAAGGTTAACACCTCCTAGGCCTCCTTGTTGAGGATTCCCTCCCATATTGTGTAATGCTCAACAGCCACCTCATTGTTACAGCTTAATCTATTTTTATGGATACAGATGAATAATTTA
The DNA here is from genome assembly GCA_034509495.1 of Acestrorhynchus altus. Taxonomy (NCBI): domain Eukaryota; kingdom Metazoa; phylum Chordata; class Actinopteri; order Characiformes; family Acestrorhynchidae; genus Acestrorhynchus; species Acestrorhynchus altus. The sequence continues at coordinate 26,398,036 of CM067505.1, forward strand.
CATTGTGAGTGATTCATCTTGGAGGGAAGGGTGGGGCAAGACACAGTCTGATCTAGCATGCTAGAGCAAGGTGGGCAGTGCATGGCCTATAGTGTTTTTATTTTTCATACAGTGATGATTTCCAATAAAAAAGCAACCAAACAAATCATGTGATAATAATAAGCTATATATTCAGTGTGGAGCATGTATATTGGGAGCACAGGAAACATCTTAATGTGAGGTAAAATGTAACAGACTTCTCTAAACAGATTTAGGTACCAGTTGCTTTTACTCATTTTCCTTTGTCCCCATAGCAACATTAGCAATGAATACGATGATCCTTTTGTACCATACCTAAGTAATAAGAGAGTGTTGAATCCACAATAACCAGGTTTTGGATAAAATAATACCTATAAATAATTCTAAACTGCCAAAAGCAGAGCTTTGAAAATATTAAACACAGTAATGGAACTTTACTTTAATTTTTTCCTATGTGTTTTTCTGTCTGTGGATCCACAGGCCGTAAAAATCCTAGGCCATTAAAAACAAATTATTTTCTTAAATTTGTTCTTGAGAAATGTCAGATTCGTGATGTTTTTTAAAGTGCAGAATTTGTAGCTATTCTCTCTTATAATGATGGATTCCATTATCCTCATAAATTCATCACATTCCAAATAAGAAACACTAGTGAATTACCTCATAAGGTATACCTTACCTCATAAGTGCATACCTCAGAAGTGGCTGACAGTTATAGATCCCAGAAAGTTAAAATAAAATTATGTGACTTTTTTAGTACTAAACCTTGCTCTTTGATTTTGTCCCACTCTCAGACATAGTCTCAAAATCAAACTCACAGATCACACATCTGTGTATCACATAATAAAAGTATTGATCTGTTTACACAATTACAAGGAATCCACTGAACAGATCAGAATTCCTTTCATGCCCCATATATTACCAATGTTTAGCAATGATTTGTGACATTCAAAAGGTCAGTGGAAGCCTATGGAAAGAAAGCTTTTGTCTGGTAAAGTTGCAAGAAAATAGCTTATTGATGTTTATCCCTTTGGAATAACTACTTGTTTATGGTAGAACATCACATTTATTATCATTTTAATCTATTGACTATAATTGACTATATTAATTGTTGACAACATGCATTAACACTGACACTATGTTGTATTAAAATCACTCAATGCATTGTTATGCTGTCCTTACCATCTGAAACAGAGGCTTCTGCCAACTTCACTAATGCGTGTAGATATCACCGTGAGTCAGCTATTTTTTCCCCAGCAAATCTGTGATCTGTGATACTTCTAATAAGCAAACAGCAGTGGGTGAATGTGGGTTGAGAAGTATTTGAAGGACCTTTGTGGGACTTCAGTAAAGCAATATGCACAGTTTGCCTTCTCTTTGTGCAAAGAAATGACATTTCAGAGTATTACTGATGTAGTGGCTAGTGCCACTCGAGAGCATATGTTTATTGATCTGCCTGAACCCAAGCTCACGGTCATGAAGTCCATGAAAACACACACAAGTATACATGCACACATGTCCACACTCCGGTTCAAGACTGTAAGTCTTGTTTGAATCCCAGTTGTTTGAATGCAAGCCAGCTTCTCTAATGCCTCTACAAGCTTTATAGAGCTTTTGAGAGACTTCTTTTAGCAGATTTATGGAACTGCTCTAAAAATGTCAATAAAAAAAATTCAATTAAACATTATTATTAGCACTCTCTGAGGGTATTTGTAAAGTATTTCTCATGAAATTTCAATTATGTCTCCAATTCAATGCCTTTTACGTCATGGTATGCATTCACAGCACTGTTATTATATAATAACACCTTTTGTTGGCACCCATCTAACCACAGTGTGTTATTTGAAAATTCCAAACAGTATCAGGTAAAACAGTAGGCAGTAAATACAGTCTGTTAACTATACAGCTTTAAAAAGGATCCTTTCATACCAACCTTGTTTGATCCTGACCTTTTAGTTAGGTATGGAACAAAGGACCAAAATTAGGTTCTCTGTAGGTGACACATTGTCTTCTTGTGGGTTTTCTTGCCACTGCTATGCTGACAGCACTCCTTAATACATCCTTTCTATTTCATTTCTGACTCCTGACTGACATCTCAACATGAACGGCAACACATCACCTGAAATTCACCCCAGCAGGATTGAACTGTTGTACATCTCTGGAACCACTGGTCTTCACTGTGATCTTGCCATTTCCTTTGAGAACTCTTTGGTCACTCCATCAGCAGAAGCATGAAGCCTTAGTGTAATTTTTGGTCGTCAGTTTTGGTTCTTGCTTTACGTTGCAAAACTGTCTTAGTCATGAAGATTTCTTCTATATATCATATGGAGAGTTTGACTTGTTCTCTCTAGATAGAGCACTTGAGTGCTTGTTCAATATCTTGTCATTTCAAGACTTGATTACTTCAGTTCTCTTCTGGCTGGCCTTCCATCAGGCTCTTGCAATTGATCGAGAATTTTCCTCAGTGTTCCTGTGTTCAGGAGTTCCTGTGTAACTCCTCTGATGCATTCTCTTCACTGGCTTCATATGTCAGTGATGATATAATGAGGGGCACCATAAAGGAGTAGGTAAGTGTAAGCTGGTGATGCTCATTGTCAGGTTGGGAGCTGAACAGACAAATATTGGGGAAGCAGAGGTAAATGTTGGGGATCAGAATTTAATAAAATAAAGGAGAACTGGGGATACTAACAAACAATAGACTAACACTAAATCTAGATAAACAAAGGAACAGCATGGGAACAGACTTACAAACTCACAAACTGATAGAATCTCTACTTTGCAACAAACCATGATGGAAACAAAATAACTGACAAAGACTTATTTAAGGGTCTTAAATACAAGACAATATTGGATACACCTTGAACAAACTTATTACAAAGGGGCAGGGTTACAAATGAGACACAGATGGGAATGGGTGGAGCAAGGGAGGAGACAGGACCAAAACACAAAGCATGTGCACATGGGAAAACACAACAACTGAGGCAAGAGGTGAACAGAACTAGAACATAACAGAGACATCACCACTCCCCGGAGTCAGCGAAGGAGAGGGACCTGAAAATTAACAGACGGTACTAGACACTGATAGGACACAAACTTTACAGAGACTGAGGAGACAATGGAGACAAGACTGGTGACACGACTGGAGATACAAGTGACAAAAATGGAGACGGGACCTTGAGAAGACATGACAGTGGACTGAGCAGGGGACAAGACAGGAGACTGGGAAATTCAAGACCAATATTACCCTCCCCAGAAGTGGTCAACCACCATGTCAACCAGCATGCCATATAATATGTTGTAAGTTCAGAAAGCAAGCAGTTCATGGAAGAAACCCACCAACATAATAGAGCTGTTTTGTGTGGAGGAATGGGCTAAAATAAATCTGATTTGCAGGACTAATCACCAGGTACTGGAAACATTTAGTTACAGTTACTGCTGCACAAGGGGGTTACACTGGAGTGTAATATATTTTCATGGTGCCCAAAATCCCTGGAAAACCCCCTGGATATAATTGCTGCATGTTGAGCATGTTTATTTGGTGAATTTGAACTGTTCTCAAATACAGTGCTTGAATTTGGTGCTACTGGTAGACATACCAGATGCACACCATACTACAAATCAATGTCAGATATAGTGAAATGTAATCCACATAGATGATAATGGCAAGATTTAGGTATATCATAAATATCATATCAAAGTTATATAGTGACCTAAACTGCAATGTTAAACCAAAACTCAATGGGTTAAATGTTTACAATGTAACATGCACATGAACTGTGTTTTTTATGTGTAAAAATGCCCTAAAATTCAAATCACAGCATGGTCAGAAACAAATATACCTCAAACATTACTGGTGGACATTATATCACAGTCAATGACTAGAATAATATGAGGTCTTTATCTTATAATTAATATTTATGCAGTTTATTTTTCAGATTGGCACTAGACACACAGATTTGATCAGTGTTTGTTTATAAATGTTTGTATTGACAGTGTATATTGCAGTTAATGAAATCTTAATGAAAATGTTTTGACATATTTTGCCCAATAAATCTCTGAGGAACTGTTAACTGGAACTTGTGGAACTTATGAGGCATAAAGAACAACTCAAGCAAGAAAAGTGTAATTTTAGTATTGTGTTTCCAGCATTCTCTACAGTATGATACTCTTGGGTCTGTTTGTGACAACAACAGCCTTTAAAAGCTGCGGTATTTCTGAGCACTTAGTCACAGATAAGGACATTTGACATTTAAGTAGCCTACACCCGAAGAAAAAAACAAACATAAAAACAAACAACAACAAAAAAATGCTGAGTTTTTTTTTTTTTTTTACCCAAATGCAGGACTGAGTCTGCTGAGTTATTTTACTTTAGTATTTCCAGATTGCTGGGTATACTGGGTGGTTATTGTGAAGCCCAGCGGCTGAGTTATTGACTATGTCAGAGTGATAACCTGGCCAATAGGTTAATTATCAGCATTAATTAACAACACCTGTAGAAATCAGTCAGAATAATGAACAGCACTTCAGGAAGCTGATTAGAACAGAGAAAGTTAAATAGCTTCAGGCAGACACTGCAGAATCTTGACTGACAAATGTTTAAGTAGAATGTTTCAGTAAAATAAGTAAACATGATCTGTAATTGGTTAACATAAGCCTACCAGCTGAATTATGATCCTAGCTAGTCAAACAAAAATTAGATTTTTAGATTAGACTTAAAGGTGCACTAGAACGGAAACATGTATGTCTTAGCATATTTGAATAAACATTGTTCAATATACAAAATGGTCATACTGGGAACCTCAAACACTATTGTCTCTTCATTGAAAATAAAATGTTGTATTATCCAGGATAATATAGCAATGCAGAGCTGTAAATAAGACAAATTGCAATAAACACCATAAACCCCATTATTCATTTTATTTGCACCTTCATAATTTACATACACACAGCAAATCAGCTACAGCCTATGTGATTGTCATGTAGTAAAGTGTAGTAAAAAAAAATTTGAGTAAAAACAAAAGAAACATTGTTGTTGATACTGGAGAGCGACACATGAGCATCAGACTGTTTCTATGCACCTGTGTCCATAGAATGAAAAGCTTATGTAAAATTCAACACATGTTGAAGCAAAATGCAAGTGGAGGGGACGGTCTTGCTAAATTGGTGACTTAAATCTTGGCTTTTAAGACCCATAATTGAACATCACTGTTCTTTCATGTAGGTGGTCTAAGTGGACTCTTTATAAGCTGTCACTCTAATGCAATTTATTCCTTGCACCTTTTCTGCTAGTTAAGAAAGGTTCTGCACATCATTCATCAGCAGAGAAATCCATGAGAAAGCCCTTGATTTCTGTGGTCATTTATCAGACAGCTGCCTCACGAGGATTGTAAGTAACTACTGGGTCTGGCAGCAGGCAGGCACGATAAGCAGCAAGCTTCTAAGAGGAATACTGATAATCTCAGCCATTAATTTAAAATGTGAGTCTTCATGACATTCTGACAGTCATATACAAACATGACAATTACATTACTAGTAGTCATACTCAAATCACAGGGCTTCACTCATTTTATACTCATTTTTTAAAGGAAACTGCATGTGTGACCTGAGAAGAACAATCTGTTATAAAAATACTTTTTGATAGCACTGAATAAATGGTGTGTGCATGCTCTTCCCCAAAATCATCCAAATGGTTTTGTTCTCCAACTGCACTGTGTGCAGTAAATATCAGTAGAGTCATGTTCTCAGTGTAAAGCAGAATAACAGACTAATCTATATAATGATTAACTATCCTGTGGATGAACATCAACACAGCAATAACATACAATACAAAAACTTACAATAAGATAGTAAAGCCACCCCAATAACATGGCATATTCAGTCAAACTAAATTTAGATTTGATGGATTCAATTACAGCAACAAATCACGAGTGAGTTACAGCATGGCTGTAATGAAGCAAATACAATCCAAAGTTTTCCTCCCGCCTCCCAAAAATGCATGTGGTAGGTTATAATGCCATGTTAAATTTGAGAAACATGCAGTTCCACACAGGTTTCTTCTGGGTAATACCATTTCCTGCCACCCCACAAAAAAGCAAATTGTAGGTGAATTGGTGTGTGTGTGTGTAGGTGGTACCCTGAGATGGACTGGTGCCTTGTCCAAGGGTATTACTGCCTTACAACCAATGATTTCATGTGGGCTGTGGATTCACCGTGACCCTATTCAGGAAGAAATGGGTAAGATAATGACTGACTAACTGACTGAAATTATAGTATTTAACTAGCAGCTTGTTGTTAAGTCTCAGTAATGAACTCCGCAGCTGGCATCTGCTTCTCTAGTTCCTTATACCGACCAACAAATTAAACTGTTTCCCAGTCAGTTTTCTTTTTTTGTCCAATTGTCTTAAATTTTAGATCAGTCTTGTTTCCTTTTACTCTATACAATAAATAATGGAATTAAAGGTACAGCTGCAGTCAGAAGTATACAAAAACTAATAATGAATTGTAATATTAATTCATTGGTGCTGAAAGTTAAACATCTTGCCAAAGCTTCTTGGTAGTGATAATGATTGCCTACAGCTAGTACCATTTCTGTTTCCACATAAAAAGATACATCCCAGTTGCATACTACACACTTAAACTATATTGCCTATACTAAATACTAATTGTGTTAATACAACAGTGGCAGGTCTCATCAAGAATGTCTTTTTTCTAATCAGCTGCACACTACAAGACCATCAGATCACACATAAATTGTTGCAAATGTAACTACAAGTTATCATGACCTTTGCATTTTACTATGAGTTGGTCAATTTAATGAGTGGTGTCAAACAAGCCCTTGGTGCATTTTATTCTAATTAGCTAGTTTTTGAATATGTAGTGTAGTGAAAGTGTCAAGTTTGAGTATACTAAAAAATCCATAATGCACATTTTTTATGGCAGACAATGATGCAAGTGCAGTGGCAAAGGTGGTAGAAAAATAATGTATGTTAAGAAAATATATAATTATTTTTCTCAGATCTGCACTGAGCTTCTTATACCTTCACATTGCACTGTTCATTGGTAAATCTAATCAAACAAAACATTTTTTTTGTTGAACTTGTCAAGTGTCACTAAAAGTTTTCAGTGTCACTAAATTATTCATTCAAGTGAGTGAGCATATATCAACCATATATCCATAACCATATATCAAATATATTTGACCCAGGATGTATAATTTTGACCCTGTGTTGATTTCCGAAAGCACCCAAAATAAGAAATATGCTCTATTTTTTGGTTTTATTTTCTATTATTAGGATGTAACTGTATGATGTAACACTGTGATTTTTTTATTGAAAGCCAAATAGAAATGACATTCAGGTCAAGATGAATGTAGATAAACTTTTGACTGTAATTATATACACTAAAGACAAAAGACTGTGTATCTTAAAGTTCATGTGAACAAACCTACACAGATTTCCAAGGAAACAGTTAAAGAATGAAGACACAATAAGTAATGTGAAAAAAAGAGACTGCAATCATCTGATTTGCGCACTTCTCTGATGACCACAGAGACCTGTTTTATATAAGACAGTAATTGATGGCCATTGAGCAAGGTTTTATGGCTGTAGCCCAGAGCTATTACAGCACACAAAGTACGCTATAGCTGTGCTTGCTTTTAAATGCCCCCAGAGTGTACCTCACCTGCTTTCCTGCACACAACACACACTGCTGTGTTTTATTGAGGAGCGACTGTAGGTTAGCAGACTTCATTCACAAAGTGGATTACTCTTTTTAGGCCTTACTTTTTCATCTATTATTTATCTTTTCTCCCTGCACTTTAGCTTTCCTCTCTCATTCACATGAAAACATGAAAAAGTCTCATTTTAGTTGCATCAGTGCTTTGTTCAATCACATACTGCGTTATTGTAGGAGAAAGATTAAGGTTTTGTACTGATTGTTGGCCTAAAAAAATGATTTTTCCTCTTCTTTCTGCTGACATTTTTACTCTATTAAAAACTCAGTATTCATAAAGAGATAGATAGATTTATAAATGAAGTATTTTTTGGATGTTAAACTAGAAATGAACATGAGATATCCTTATGGCTTATTTATTGCACTTGCTTATTCTCTATCATCAAGCTGAAGCCTGCAAATAATATGAAAAGAAGCAACACAATGATAATTTATTTTGTCAGTGCAAAACGTATATATCTACAAAACCTTACAATCATGAAACAACAAATTTACAAAATAATTATTTTATTCATATTTTATCTGCTTCTGTTTCTGTGTGTTTTTTTCTCCATATTATAGCTACAGCAGTGTTTCTGGACATTTTCATGGTTTCTCTGCTCCCAACACACCTGATTTAAGGAAGACAAGGTGACAACCTAATGTCATAGCATCACTGAAAAGATGTCAATGTAAAGACAAGATTTCAAAACAAATCTGGGATTTTTCTTGGATAAGTTTTTGTATTTAATTTAATATTTTGTAAAAAGAAATAACCAGTAAAATTATGTATTGTGTATCAAAGGATACATGCTATAATATTCCTAATATAATATTCCTTAATTTCCCTGAAGGAACCCTCCTAAGGGATCAATAAAGTTCTATTCTATTCTATTCTATTCTATTCTATTCTATTCTATTCTATATATTAATATAAAAATATATTATACAAAAAAGTACCTTCCTTACTTGTGGCCAAATGTTTCAGGGTGGCTTTTGACTTCTGTGAAAAAGAATTAGAATATGGAATAATGGGCAAATAAATCACAAGGCTGTATTATTATGTCATACACAACTGGTCAGAATTTTAGAACCTCAATCTTTTCGCACTCCACTGGCAGCGTAACAAATGTGTGCTCATGGGTGAACGCTCCCAGGAGGGAGATGCCACAGTTGCTAGTAACTTGCCCAGCCCTCTGTGGAGAGAACACACAGGAGACAGTGTGGTGTACTTGGAGACCATTTATTGTGCATGGAGGCACCAACAGTCCATTCATCACAAACCAGGATAACAACAGTAGATAGAACATTCAGTCTACAACCCAGAGCTAACCACCATGTGCCCCTCTCTAATTGTATACATTCTAGTGTGCGTATGCCCAAAAAGACATCAGACAAGCCTGTTTATCTTAACTTGCCATTTTAGCAATAGCGTTCTTACTGTCACAACCCATGTCTTCTCTTCACTACTGAAACTGAGACATGCTCCACTGTTAAGCTGAGTTACTGGGTTCGATCCCTCCTTGGGCTATTTTCTATGGAGTATTCCTGCCTTCGCCTGATGTTTTAGACTCTATTTTCACTTATTTTACTTCTGTTGCTACAGAACAGCTATAAGTTGGTAACCACTGACTTGTTCCCTATACAGGCCCATTTTTAAATTTAACATTATTTTTCAGTTTTTAGATAATGATGATTGTTTCTTTCAAACATTCTGACAGTTTATGGCTTACCTTTCTATGAGGTCACTGGACTCAAAGTGCTGCTAGCTGAAATACTGTAAGAAAATTGTTGGTGTTCTAAAACTTTTGACTGGTAGTGTATGAAGCGATGAAGACATTTTCTTTTAGTTTCAGTCATTTACAGATACACTAAATGATTATAGAGAAAAAAATATTCCTACATTAGCACAGTGGCAAAGGGGTTCTACAATTGTCTCTATTGGACGTGGGGGTTTTAAACAAACTTAGCAAGAAAATCAAATTTTATTGTTTAACCCCCACCAATGATTGGGGTGACAATTTCTGGTGACAGTGATAACAAAATGAATTGTACTTTTAGAGCATACTAATGGTGCATTAGTGATGTGGAGAAAAGCTTGCACTGTGTAGACAGAATAACTTTGCCACTGCAGACTGACTTAACACTGCAGGCATATTAACATTTAATCAATGCTAGCACTGCAGACACACTTGTTAACTCATTAAAGGTGATTAAAAAAATCATGATTGTTAGCCCTTCCAGTTTCTATCATTATTACTTCCAGGAATGATATGAAACCCCTCCAGGCATATATAAAGAGTTTCTCATATATCACAGGCATATTTGTTTCTGCTGCTAGTTTTCTGTAATATTATTGTCTATTAAGTCATGTTACCAGACCATTTTGAAAATTCAATATGTATTTCAATGCATTTGAATACTGCAGTGCAGTGTGGACACCTAAAGTCTGAGAGTGTAATGTTAACTAGTAATGTTTATACAAAGAAAGGAAGAAAGAATAGTACCCATATCATGACATACTATGCTTTGTCATGACTTTTGACATTATAATTTTAATGGTAACATGAAAATTAAAATTAATGGACATAATTTGTTATTACCACAGACGACAGATCATAACATTTCAATGATATGTTTATGGGATGAATATATTAATTATGAGTTATTTAGCAGCATGCAAGTAAAATGTGTGTGTGTGTGTGTGTGTGTGTGTGTGTGTGTGTGTGTGCGTGTGCGTGTGTGATATAGTTCCAAAGGCCTAGGATTGTACGTCTACCTGCAGTCTCTGAGTTTAGTGTGTTTTCCTATGTTGGGTTTCCTCCAGCTGCTAAGGCTTCTTGCCACCTCTTCAAAAAATACACATGGATGGTGAACTGGTGTTACAACCCTGGGTGTAATATTCATTTTGTCTGCCTGCTGGTTTTGTATGTTTTTCTTGTCTGTCCTGTGAGTGGACACCACAGGGGTGCTCTCCATTGTAAAATAGCCTGAAAACACTTGACCCAGATAGACACGTAGGGCCTCTCTCCTTTGAATCCATGGAAGAACATTTTGCTCAAACCAACCCAGAACATCTATCTTCAAACCTATTAGCTTGCATGTAGAGCATGACATCCTGAAGGTGCCATTAACAGACACGATTCCTGTGTCATGTCACTGTCCACAGCAGTTATAAACCAGCCATACAGATAGCCATAATCCTCTTGTTCCCTGGGCCCACTTTTTCTACAGACAGGGGCTCCAAGTGGTCCCACAGTCTAATGTGCTAGCATCATGTTCTGAGAATTGCAGGTTCAAATCCCAGGTAATGCAGCTTGCCATCAGCAGCTGGGGTCAGAGAGAGCAAAATTGGCCATGGTGTCTTTGATGGGTCAGTATATGGCTCTTTGTGTGATGCTGGTTAGCACAAGCATCTGTTAGCTGTTATATTAGAGCTGGGACCCAGGTGCTTTCCTCTGAGTCCTCATTTGAAGGCACCTCCAACACTATTTTCTCATAGAGTGTGGTGGCAGTTTGAAAAAAAGGCAGTCACAGGCTTCACATGTATTGGAGGAGTCATGTGCTTGTCTTCACCTCCTAGTGTCAGGAGCATTGTATTTGATGGGGGGGATCCTAACAGGGTTTGGTTATTGCTAACCAAATTTAAAATAAAAAGAAAACTACAAGTGAGTGTGTTGATGTATGACCTCATTTCGGTGAACAATACAAAAAGCTTCATTTTATCTGATACATGCAGTAAAGTTACCATTAAGCAGCAAAAACAAGGGTGATGTTGAGTACTAATTCTAGCTCAATTTCAACTTTTTAACAAGAGAATGTAACTGCAGCATCATTTAATGGAAAGGAAAGATCAAGTAATAGGACAATTTTAAATTAGCTTGCGCCTTTGTGCCTACAGCAACCACAAATAGTACATGGAACCAATGGCTCTAGACATTGGTGGGGACCATCATGAATTATATAATAATTAAAGCACTGCATAATTTCTACAACACCAACAAAGTGACAATCAAACAATTTCAGCCTGCTGTATGCTGTGTGCCAAAGCCGAGCATTGCCATTAACGTTATTATGCCATTAACCCATTTCATTAACAAACTTGACTTTAATTAATTTACAATAGCTCCATATGTCCAGCTTCTTCTTTTTTGCTGCCATCTTCACTTGCATTTGACACCTATGAGCCTTGCAAGTCTATTATTAGTTACCATATATTTATTTTAATGTCATAATTTTATCTCTTCTCTCCTCCAGTCCTCTTTCTTGTTTAACTTTTTTTCCCCTTTCCATGTCCTGATCAATTCTGAATTCCTGGTTATGAGAATTTCAGGTTATATAAAGTAATATAAAAATTTTGAACTATAGGACAGTTCTTCCCATTGCTTTCTATTGTCACTAAAGTTCAAGCTCATTCAGGTTTTTTTTTCTGTTTGCTGTTAGTTGTTGTTTTGTCTTCTGTCAGAAATCCTTTGTGAACTCAAATTATTGGTGGGAACAATTTAGTAATCACTGGATATTGGTAGGGACATGTCATTGTATTATTTATGGATACACAAAGAACAGATTTGAATTGAATGATATCAGCTGACAGTTAGCATTTAGGTACTCAAAAATAATCTTGGTTACTTTGGTATATTTTCTCACCCCTGAAGTGTTCCTATCTATAGCGTGTGTGGTGTTTGGTCTAGCAGAGGAGAGAGCTATGGCTATGCTAGTTTGGCCCAGGACTGAGTGAATAGGTGTGTGTGTGTGTTAGAATGGCACTGTGTTCAGGGTGCTTATCATCCAGGCAGGCTCCAGACCCACTATGACCCTGACCTAGAAGAAGCAAATAAAAAGATGAATGTAAAAGGGACGCTAACATTAGTTGATGAATCCCATGTTATAGTTAATGTACATATAATTATATACATAATTAACATTTAGCTGCTTCAAGTTGCACTCATTGCTGACACAGAGCTTGTCTAGTCCTTTATAGAAGTACTGTCAATACACCAGGGCTATCTAGAGCAGATAAGCCTGAACCTCTTGGCACCTTGCCTGATTTCCCTAATGACATCACCTCCAGAATTGAGTAGTGGAAACGGTGTAATTGTGTTTTCTGGAATGATAGTACTCCATTCAATGTGTTATCATCCGACATTCTGACCTCTTGTCAATGATTGCAGTCAAGTTCTTACAGCAATGCTCCCAAACCTAGCTGAAAGCCTTCCCTGGTCATCAGAGAAAATAACCCCAACAAAAACTTTGTTATACCCATTTTTAAAAGAAATAACAAACAAAGAAAGTTTTGCATTACTTTCATGTCTATATGTACATATAATGTGCTATGAGCTTTAACAAGCACAAATCATTTGGAATAAAAGATAAAAAAAAAATGCCCAATCATACCCATGCTCTCTTTGATATATTTGAAATAACTTTCATGACAGTGTGAGAAACATGAGACAGAAACACCCAATGGTTTCACTGACAATCTAACAAAGTAAGAACAGTGCACTCAAAAATAGATAAAGTGGGCCGTCTGACCAAAGTGTAATGATTTCTTTTGCACATGGCTAGTTTACATAATAGCATCTAATTAACCTAGCCTGCATGATATATTGGCCGATTTGTTACGAGCGATTTTCCCCCCGAATTCCATTACCATGTGATGTTCACCCAGCAATTCTTAATCAAACTCATAATGTTATGACTGCAGTCACTTACCCGGCCAATGGAAGTCATTTCTCATAAGAAGCACTTAATGAGACTGAAATGGTTGCACTAAGACGTCTCCACCAAGGGAGCTGGGGCCTGGGGCTCTGACAAATGTTAAATTAACTTCTCAGGCATTTTTGTCTTTTTTCAGATCAAAGGCACCTCCACTCTTGCATTGTACGACATTTAAACGTGACCTTTTCACAGACTGGAAGAACTGTGATCAGGCTGGCAAAAGCAGAGCAACAATCACTCTATTGTGCTTCACTCACTGTGCTAAACTGCAATACTGCAAACCAAACATCTTTTCCCTTCTTGAAAAGTGTCTAACATAAAACTCAAGCCTTGGACAGCCTTTAAACCACAAAAGCATGTTCTTTGAACAGTACCAAATCCTACTTCACATCTGCCCTATTCAGCCTGTCTTTAGTCTTTTTCTTTCATAGTATTTCTATTTTTTTCTTGGAACTAAATTTAAAATGTTTTTTTTACAGCTGAATGTCTGGTCCAAGTTCCAAAATAAGGGTCATGTTTTTGTTACATTGTATATGTTTGATCTGTTTAATTTTTCATAGTGAAATTTAGTCTAGCACAGTAAAGAACTTTGCATGGTATTCTTATGCCCTGTTGTCTTCACCATGTGTGTTTTTTGACACTACACTTGCCATTCATTAGTTCGTAGAAGGATGTTCATCATAATGTTGTTAAGCAAGAAAAATTAATAATGAAGACATTATTTTCACTGCCCCTATGCTGCTAATATTTTGGGATTTATATAATATTATTACAAGTGAAACAAAGTTCAAGCAAAAAAGAAGAATTACTATACATGTAACTACAAGAGCATTACATTATCATTTGTACTGAATATAGTTATATAAACCCTGGCCCTGGCAGAACCCCTGCCCTGAGTGTTTTAGCCTTATCGCATCCCATGCAACTCTGAAGGGCATGTTATTGAGTCAGGTGTGATGGGAGCAGGGAAGCTTTAAAATATGCAGTGTAGGGTTGCCTCAAGGACCAGGGTTAAGAAACACAGATATAGACCCTGTGCATGTGTACACATTACTGACACAACCCAGACACACAAAAATTAAAGTAGTTGAACAATGTAACAAAGCAAACAGTGTAATTATACAAATGGAGCCGAGACCTAATCCTAAACCAAAACTGAACCTTTACCTTAACTATAGTTTAAAATTAACCTAACCTGTACCCTAACCCTCATCTTTACTATACCGTAAATGTAACCTAGACATTTCAATAACCATAACCAGGATAGAATGTTAAATTCTTACTTTTTCTGCATGAGTTTTCGTCCATTCATAAGAAGAGAAAAAATTACATGCTATTACAGCACTATATTCTTCTTCACGTATGTGGCATGCTGGCTTGTGTATATGTTACAAAACAGTAAATTGTGCAATATTTTATCTTATATAATATTTGATGTATATTTTATTTATATATGCATGTATTTGATATGATATTGTTGGAACTAAACCATGGGTTAGTTGGAACCAGGCTCAAGGGCACCTTCTCTGTTGGTTTCAGATCAAACCAGGTGGGTGTGAAAGCACATAGTCATGCATTTAGCTAACCATAGACTCCTGACTCAAGCCTGACTTTTGAGTTCTACAAGTATGGTATATGTAGATTATGGTTTAATCCATATTAATAGCCTGGGGATAATCTCATTGGTGGCACTATGTTATTGCTTGAAAATATGGTTTAATATGTTCTGAATAAGTTCTGAAAGAAGCATGTCACATATGTTTGAAAATGACATTTGAAGGAAGACTAGAGTGACAGGCTGAAATCTACTTCAGTCCCAGATGAAGGCAGATGTCAAGGGTTTTTTTTTTTCAGTGACTTGTCAGCAGCCAAAAAAGGTTTTAATGGAACTGTGTTTTGGGACTTGCACATCCTTAGGTGCTTTAGAAGCCAGTTTGAGCACTGGGCATCAAACTGTTGAAAGTAGACCAGGGTCTGTTGAGAAATATGCCAACACTATCTTATTGTAATCATAATCCTAGAAGACTGGAATTCATGCATTCTATCAGACTGTATTGATGGCTAGCATTCACCAATCACAGCTTTATTATTAATAGCTTTCTGTGAAGAGATTCTGTAAGAGATTTCACTGTTTCCCGGAATACAGGACCATGCAGGTATCTGTGCTTATATTAAGCTTAAAAACAAAGAATTTGTTTCACATCTGATTAAGCATTCTGCATACTCAACAACATAACAGACTATGTTGTATAATGGTGGAATGAATTGTAATATCTATAATTGTTACTTGTCCTCAGGAAACAGGCTTGGCAGAGTGGCCATTAGCTGACCATTAGCTAACTCCTGGTGTCTGGGAGAAATTGGTCACATTAGTACAAACTAATTGTTCAGCAATTAGCCTACCCCCAGGACATCAATGTTAATGCCTTTAGATGGTGGACAGAAGTGATGGTCACTCATTCACTCCAGCCATCAGGAAAAATAACCCTGCCTAGCACCAGTCCTGCATGCCTGTTTGAGGAATACACAAGTTTCCCCCAATCCCCCAGACAACCATCTTCATACAGGATAAGGTCATTTTGCATGAAAGTTTCTTTTATGCCTCTGTGGATACTTTCAGACTGCAGGTAAGACAAATTAGATTGTTGTGTTTGACTGTTTACATTAACTTATTTATATTTTAATAAGATCAGGCTTCTAAATTGACCTGCATGTAAAAAACAAACAAACAAACAAAAAAATACATACCCCAGCCCACTAGCTACTCACAATCACCAAAAACGATACAACATGGTGGCAGCAAGGGAATACCACCAGTTAATTATGAGAATATAGATTTTTCTTGTTCCAATATCCCCTGATCTCAAACTGAGAAAACAAACTATCAAATATAGAAATAGACCTGACACTAGAACCCTTATTATTGTATTAATTTTACTTATCTGTGCAATAATTCTGGATGTTCATATCTATTTATTATCCTAGTCATTGGCTTTTTTAAAATAAGTATTTTAATATGTATATATTTCCAAAGAGTTTATTCTTTTGATTATTTTTTTTAATTATGTTTATTCTTTTTATTACACTGTTGTCATTTTATTTTATTTTTATTTATTATTTTGTGTATTATTCTATTTTAATATTTTATATAGGTATGTGCAGCTGTAACAACTTGTGGAAGAGGGTTGAAACAGGGTGTTTATTGGACATTATTGCAACTAATCTAGCAATTATTAATGATTTCCACTTAACAGGCCTCTAATTTTGTATTACTGAAGATCATACTGAATAAAGTTTAAAGCATGACCCTAATTTATCCCTTAAAATAAATCTTTCATTGTCAGGCAAAATAACAGGTTTGTAAATAGGCTTGTATCATTGCATCTGAGATGTTTCGTCCTTATTTATACGAATTATTTATACAAACAGCTACCTCAGACTTGGACTACATACAGGAGACATCAAAATGACCATAAAAAAGGTTTATAGAATTTCTGTGCTTGTTTTAACTATGGGGGTCAATCTGGCAGAGAAAACACTGACTTTGACCTGTGTGAAGCTCCCCTGACTTTTTTGCTTCTCAAAACCTGAATTTCTAAAACTTGTTATATTTTTCTCATTAGACAGGATTGTGTGTTTGTTTACACTGCCCACACTCTCCAACTTGTCCTAATAAAGGAAAGACCCCAACTGTAACTATAGTAACAAGCATTTTGATGATGTTACTGGACAGGGTGTATTCCAGTATTTATGTAATTTAAGGAACGAAAATTATGAGTTATTTAATTTAGGTTATTTAATTTCTTTGTTTGTTTAATTTCTTTGTCTATCTGTTAATTTTTCAATCATTTATTGACTATGCATTTATTCATAGGGTTTATTCATTATCCTAATAATGTTTTTAAAGAGTGTTCATCCCCCATTATTAGAAATAATAATGAAATTAATTAATTAACAATTAAATTACAAAAACAATGAAACATTAATTCCTTAAAGTCTTACATAATGAATTTCCAAAAGTACCTTAAGAAAGCAATTCTTCTTAAACGTGCTTTTCTTGTGCTTTATGATATCCTTCCCACATTACATTGTGCCCATGTAAGATGAATGTTCATCGAAACATCTGGTTCTAAGTGCGCATAGTGAATTAAGTACATTTAAGTTTTAACTATATTACATATTACATACTCACAACTAGTTGGTTATTAATACAACACAGGAATATCCAGTGCTTACCTATCTACAGACAACGCTTACAATGCAAATTCATAAAATGATACCAGTGCTTTTTTCCTACCAAATTAGTGCCCAGTTGTATTAAACATAGGGGTTCAATGGGAGCAATGCCATTACCATGGGTTTGTTCAAATAACCTTTCAGATGACTTTTTTATATAAAACAGATTAAACCACAACTACAGCACAAAAAAAATAATTACCATGCCAATAAGAATGTATGAACCTTTTAGAGAATATGATTTTTATATGAAAACTAAATATAGAATGGATCATTATCCAGTCATGTCTTAGAGAAAAGTAACCATGATATTTCCTAAAACATAACAAATTAAACCATTAGTTAATTTCAGAGGTACATCCTCTTACCTTACTACCTTTTTCCTTTTTCCACAGATATCTAATTTGGCTGTAAAATACTTCAATAGGTGCTTTAATTTCTCAGTCATATTTGCTTTCCTTGCTAAGTACCAGATGTGAAGTCCTCAGATGACCTGAATATTTTCAGCTTGCTTAAGAAGTCATTCTCCTGGGATAATCATTCATCAGGCTGAACACCAGGACAGGTTATTTGCAAAGAAATATTCACTTTGTGATCTTGGAAGAGTGTGAGACTGCCTGATATGCCTTGAACACACAAACCAGCAGCCAGCAGGATGATGTCACATCATGATGCACATGGGATTAAGCAAATAAACTAGAGTGGCAGTGAAATACATTTTTAAACCACGTATACAGTGAGCTTTCACTAATGAGAATGTGTCAGTGGGTAGTGGAGCAGTTTGCTAGGAAACGGCATGTATTGTCCAGAAATGGCCTTAAGGCTAATTTGTACTGCCTTTACAAAATTAATATGTATGTTTCAAAAGTTGTAACCATCACTGCCCATTTGGGATGTTAAACAGTACATCCACTACATGGAACTTCAAGGTGAAATGTGATGGTGGAGGATGTTGTGATAATGATCTTACAGCAAAAAATACAAAGAAGCATGGTATAAATGGCAATTAACAAAATGCTGTTATACGTTTCTTTTCTATCAGAGTTTCTCCTTTGTCATGTCCAAATGGCAGTGGTCTTTTTCACGTGAACTGGCTAGACTGGCCCCATCATTTCCAGTGGTTTTTCTCTTTTCCAATCACATAAGCTTTCAGAAAATGTGTACAAATACAGATGTTTGTGTACAAAAACCTAAAATACAGACAGAAAGTTTCATCCATATCTGTATTTAACATGATTTAACATTTATGTTTAACATTTAACATTTATGTTTTATAAACTTGTCTCTTTTTCTCTTGACCAATACTAGAGTAGATAATTCAATAGCTAGGGGTTGCCAGCTTTCACTGGTCAGTCCGTAAAATGGAATTAGGTATTTTCTCAGTATGAAACACTTGTGGTCCTACAATGTTGGACAGTAAAGACATACAGTGAAACTTGGTTTGATTGGTTCCTCCTTAAGGGAACAATATCATTTAGTTATTACGGATGAATTGGTCTTATAATGTCATCATCACAATCATACTGAAAGCTCACATCTCCAAAGGGGTAAACTTGCAAAAGAAGGTAAAAACCTTGGATCATCCAGTTTAAATCAATGCCTATTTATTTATTTATTTATTTATTTATTTATTTATTTATTTATTTTTATGCATACATAAAAAAAACAATTTGCATTAACTGTAGTGTAATATAGGGTTATATGTAGTTGTTAATAAGCAAATATGCTTAATAAAACATTATTCTTTGGATTTCGTCAGTAATGATTTCGTTTCGATCCATTGTGGTTGCTGCCTTTTTGTTTTAATGTTTTATTTTATTTGTTTACTTTTAAATGAACATTACATTTGGCTGAATACAATCCAACAGTGCTTAAATTAAGAAGCTTATTATTTGGTCTTTTCCATGGCAGGGTACGCTAGCTGTTAGTGGTTTGTTTTGATTTTGAATTAATTTGTTTTTTTGGTTGTTTTTATAATTGCAATTTCCCTTTTAGATTAATAAAAGATTCTGACATGATCAAATATTTTTCAAAGTAGAATTTATCCAAAGTAAGATTTAGTAAACTATTCTAAAATTTCACAACTGTTACTTTGAGATGTGATGCATAGAAAGTGAAAAATACATGAGGTTCCAGAAGAAAGCTGTAGTGCTTTTACAATTTTTACAATAATTCCCATCATATTGACTCCTGATAATTTCAGATATTGTTGATTTTTCATGATTGTGAAATCTTTGATTGTTGACCTGTCAACCTGACCAGCATCAACCACATTGGTCAGCACTGCTAGACCACATAAGGGTTACTTGCTCAAGGGCAGTGGTGAATAGATGGTACTATATGTGTGTTGATTCATTTAAGACATTTTCACACCTTCTTCACACATGCCACCAGCCCTGGAAGTTGGCCCTATAGGCTTTGGGTGCTTGCTGGGCATGAAAGAAGCTTTGGCAGTCTTAGCTTGGAGGCTGATGCTATGCCTCTATGCTAGAATTAACTCAGACAAATGCAGTAGCCAACAGTTCAGCTGAAGAGCAAAGTATTGTTTAGAATTTGATTCCTGCCTTGCACTCAGTAATTCTATGTAGGCTCTGGCTCAACTGTGACCCTATTCAGGACAAAGTGCATAAGACTTTATTATTTGATTTTTGAGAAACATGTACATTTGTTTGGTATTATTGGTTTAAACACACACTCACACACTCTCTCACACACACACACACACACACACACACACACACACACACACACACACACACACACACACACACACACACACACGCACACACACACACACACTACCTGCTGTGTCACCCCAGTTTCAGATGATTTTCCTTAAACTTCCTGAAAGCTAGTCTTAAAGTATATATTAAAGTGTGTGTCTTAAAGTGTGTGTGTGTGTGTGTGTGCTTGTTGACAATGGGCCTCATTTGCATCTGTTAAATTGTGTCTCTGTCTCCCTGCCAAGAACAAAGAGAACTCTATCCAGCAGCACTTGTGTGAATGGCCTGGCACAGAAACCTGTAACTTCTAAGGTAGTCACATTAATCCTCGCATGACTTTAGCCATGTCCAATTTAATTAATTCCAAGCCAATTGTATTCATTTGCACTTCTGTCTCCTCCATTAACTAAGAAATCATTCTTTTTCAGATTTTCCAGTTATTTACATCCAGTTATGTTTCTCTCTTTCTGGGAATCCACGTTAATACTAAACATTGCTGTTTAAATTACTTGTTTAATTCTTCATATTTTATTGAGGCCAAGGAAACAAACAGCCACTGTAAGTTTTTCTCATTAATTAATTAATTAATTAATTAATTAATTCATTCATTCATTCATTCATTCTTTCATTCATTCATTCATTCACCCTTTATGTGGCTCATTCTGTTGCCTCAGTTACTTCAACTATTAAAACAGAGTGGCATTTCTTGTTTCTGCTTTCCTATTATTATGTGCTACGAGGGCAGTCTACCTCCATATCAACTCCTTAAGCCATTGCTAATTATTTAACTGAATGGAGATGAAAAGATCACAAAGGCAGCTTGGAAGATTGGATCTCTCACAAAGTCAACTCATTAATGAGCTGCAGTTGGGAAGAGGTTCTGAATCTTCACACTGCTTGATCATATTATAACAAATCCGTCAGTCAGACAGTTTCTTCAAGTTTTTTGTCATTTGTGAGATTGAAACTCCAAGGCCCGGCTTGTAAATTATGTTTCACAGCAGAGAGAGCTGGTGAGAACTGATGATCTTGGCTTGTGGAGGTTAGTCCTTGAATACTTTTCTTTTCAGTAAATGGCACAACTTCAAGTATTAAAATAAGAAGAATGTTGTTATCTTGTAACACCACCTAAAATGTGGTATAATCTTGGAAAAAAGGCACATATTTGTAGGAGTGATGCAGTAGAATGGATTTACCATCAAGCCAATAACTATTTTTAAACTTTTCTTTGTATAGTTCATCAATAATCAATAATTAACTTTGTAATCCTATCCCAAATGTTGTGGGATATTTTCATAGTTTGAGATACTTTTATTCATCATAAAATTATAGGACACGGTCACAAATGCCAGATATTGTTATTTTTAGGAGATCCTAGGTTATTATATCTCTTGTCTTCATTTGAGATGTTAAAATTAAGAGAATCTAAATATAAGTATGAATTTGACAATGTTTTGATATAAAATTACTTATGTCTACATTTCTTCTTATAAGGACTATAAACACTTTACACTTGTAACTGTATACACTTGGTTAAACAAGTGCAATAATAATGTGCAATATGTTTCATATAATACTGTACATATGATATATTTGAATATAGTCTGTATTATATATTCTCTGTATTATTTATATTCTCTGTATTATTATTATTATTATTATTATTATTATTATTATTAATAATAATAATAATAAACAATAACAACAAAAACAATAATAATAATAATAATAATAATAATAATCTTCTCTGTCTGTACTGTATTGATGCTACTGCTGGAACTTTAATTTCCCTGAGGGAACCCTCCCAAGGGATCAATAAATTTATATCTATCTATAAATAAAAAACATGGAAACACTGAAATAGCGGGTCTTAAATAACAGGACAACATTCGCCACACCTGGACATGATAACCAATGAGCTGGATAACAAATGAGACACAGAAGGGAAAGGGTGCAGCAAAGTTAAATTCAAGACCAAACAAAGACACATGGATTGGTGATGTCATTAGCCCCACCCCCTTTCAGTCAACAGTCAGATTCTACATGCAGGAAGGGTCCTTTGCAGTTAAAAAGGCTGTAATGCTTAGTTACTCATTGATTCAACACTTGACACTTAGAGTGAGGAGGTGCAGAATGTTTGCATGTCCTCTTTCACGAAACTGAACTTCACACTTCCAATCACATCAACTACTTTTAGAAACAAGAATCAAGTGTCCCCAAGACTCCTGTTCACTTTGCACATAGTGCCACAGCCACAGGTGGCTGAATGGTTTGGGCCTGTTTTTGTGCCCTGAAACATTCAGTTTTCTGTTGAAAACTAAAGATGTGTTTTTGAGACACTTGAGACCCCCCTGCTTGCCACATAAAGACATAGTTTGAGAGAATAAGGACTGATAAATGGTGATGAGATGCTGCCGCAGATGGGAGATTTGTTAGGACAGCTAGTTGAAGATGAATCTTTGAATGGCTGGGACTGACAATAAAAGGCAATAAATGCACATGAGGCAGATTGCAAACACCCGCTGAAATTTTCTGTAGGGACCACTGGATTTTATGTCCTCTATTTTCCATCATTATAAAATGTCCAAAAGGACCAAGGATGTCATCAGCATTGCTTCCCATCTCTCCATATCAGGTCAATTTTATCTGTCTCTTATCTAATACTTTTCCCTCAAAGAACACAATATGATGCTCTCAAAATTTGACCTGTTTGCTCATTTTTTATTTAAATTCTTAAAATACAGCTGCTTTGCATTTCATTCAGAAAAGTCAAGACTTTAGAGAGATGTGGAGCACAACTGTCATGCTGTGATAGACGTTTACTTTCACTTATCGGTGTTTTTAGAAACATCAAGAGTAATAAATGCCTTTTCCACTCATGCATAAAGAGACAAGCTGTCAAACTAAGAAGTGTTTCTGTTCTACACTTTGTAAATGATCAACATTAGATGTTAAAAATGATACTATTAAGATGATCGTTCTCTGTGTATGCACATAGTAATTTTAATCCTTGTCCATATTATCCAAGGGTGTTTGTGGGACAACACTGTTTTGTTTAATTTATAATTCTGTTCATGCACTTGAGTGTTGAGTTGCATGTTGATGGAGTCTAAAATATAGTAACATTTAATGGACACTCAGCTAAACAGTTGGCAACCATTATCCAGTTCTCATCTGTTCTTGTATTTCTTATTAATTATTTGTTGTTCATTATGTATTATATTTTACATTTTACATTGGAAAATATATGTTACCCTTTACCCTTATACATCCACTCCAAAAAGACACACATACTGTTTCAATATCTTCCAGCTGTAGTCTTAAATCAAGGAGACACATCTTAAAAAAAAGAAAGAAAAAAGAAAAATTACAAACATATATGTACACTATGCCTGATGGTCACCATACGACATTGGGACCTCACTAATGCTCCTCTCACAGAATGCTATCAAATCTTCACAGCAATGCTCCAAAATTCAGTAGAAAGCCTTTCCTGGATAGTTGCCAGGTGAAAGCATGACATGGGACTGCTATCATGTATTCTTTCCAAGAAAAGATTAAATGTGTTAAATGTGCTGTTGCTAGCAGTCAGTCAGTCAGTCAGTCAGTGAACAACTCTTTGTACCAACAAGCCACGCAGTGCAACAGCAGCTGTTTGTCATTTACACTGAAAACAGTGTAGCTATGGTCACCAGAATAACTAGAGCACGACATTTTCACTCATCACTTCACCCACAACTACTGGGGTGATAATCTATTACTCTATGAGTGAATTCAGAGGTCACGTTCAAATCTGGTGTATTTTGTGAATCAGGTCATGGCCTAGAAGAGGCATTTTCACTTACTGAATGACTGGCACCCTTTGCTGAAACTAAAGTTGTATAATTTCATGGGGGTTTGTGTCTTTGTTAACATTTCTTAAAAGTGAAGAAATACAGTTATCTACAAGGGTATGAATGGTATGTCTTGAAAATCCTTGTCACGTGACTGTATTCAGGGTCTGTTAAAAGTAACAAATGTTAGTTTGATACTACCTTGCCCTGTTTGCGACCACATTCACAATTTGCAAAATTTACCTCATGGTTTCAAAGTATTGAAAATCATTTTTTGGAAAAGAGGAGGAAGGTAAGAATTGCATTTTTCTGTTGCAGAATGAAGATGTTCTACCTAACATAGGCCTTCAGTTTAATTATGGAGCTGGCTGCCATTATGTTAACTTGATGCTACCTTAAGTATTCCAGTTAATAACCATATTCAGGACTCCCTGAAAACAATATAGATTAGAGTGATGCTACCAAAAATAGCTCAGTTTGTGAAGACTAAATTAATCTGATGACTCTAGAATGGAAAATTGTTATGAAAAAAGAGGAAGAAGTTGTTCCAACTTAATTGACACACCCCACTGTTGGTATCCTAACAGCAAGCATTGACTACTGACATCTAGAACCGTTAATTAAGCTGACTTTGTTACCCCCTCGCCTGTGAAGCTGTCTCTCCAAGATTGCTTCAAAAACAGTTTAAACTTTGTTAATGTGCAAAAGATGTGTGTAGAAACTCTGCTAAAGTTCATTCTGTGTAAGAACTCTTTCTTCTCCTTTCATTTGTCCAAAAAGCAGCATAGTTCCAGATACACACTTAAGTTTGCCATTGCAAAAATGCTTTTTAGCACTAAATTAAGAATATTCAGATTTGATTCTGTGTTTTGTGTGCAGCATTTCATCACAAAAACACCATTTCATTACAAATAAAAAATAACTAGAAGTGCAGAGATATTAGATTTCTAAAGAAAAACAGCAGATATGATAGCTGAAATTCTTTTTAATTAATAATTTATAGCATCAAAACAACTAAACTTTAACTCCTAGAACTCGAGATCCACACTTTGGTCTCATCATTGTGTGATGATCCAGTTTGGAAAACTGGTAAAATTCACTTCAGATTCCAACTGAATTAAATCCCAGTTTAAATGCCAAAGGTTCTTCCAGTGCATTTTTACTGCTCTGTCCACATACATACATGTACATTGTCCATGTACATACTCAATCTGCATGCTGATCCAGACACTGTGTTTTAGAGGAAGATGAGGAAGGGACTGTTTGCTCTCTTATTTTCCTCACACAGAGTTCAAAATCCTGAGAGTGGATAATACTGATGAATACATAAATAACAATATTTAGGTCGTAGGCTGTCAAGTATTTTAAATAATTATTATAAATATCATTGACAATCATTACATACAATTAATCATTTTCAGCTCAAAACACTCTGTATTATTGCCAAGATGCAAAGTGAGTTTTAAAAAACACAAAAGGTTTAGGCACCAGTAACATTTTTGATCAAAATATAATTAAATTCATGCTAATTTAAAGTCTCTTCATTTTTATATCTCAAATGAAGACGAAATTAAGCAGCCTAGCAACCTCAGTAAATAAATAGTATACATGTGTGACTGTCTACTATGAATATATTCCTATTTTTTTGGTGAATAAAAGTCCACCAAACTTTAAAACATCCTATAAAATTGGCCTATGGTTCTAAAGGTTAATCAAACTTCCAGGATAAAAAAGTAAAGCCTTATTTATTCAATTAATTTGCATTAATTAAATGATATTAATCTCCTTAAAATATGAACAAAAAAATAAAAGCTTATAATAAGAGAACTTTTAATGCACACGCCATATAAAATCATTACAGGTACTTTACTCTGTTGCTGTGCTATGCTTTGCAATAATACATGAATATGTAGACCTGTAGGCCCATGGATAGCTCCCTTATTAAATGGGATGAGAATTGTAAAAGAGCAGAGAGGCCCTCAAATTGGGAACCGACATAAACAAACATTTTATTGAATAAATGAATTAGTAGGCCACAAAAAAGAAATGTAAAATTAAATTATGAAATAAAAATAGAAATACACAGAAAACTCTTTATTAAACATCATCAAAATTATAATATAGACCAACAACTGTGTGTTGTCTGTAGCTTTGCTTTGCGATATATACCTAACACCCCCTCCCACCCACCCACCCACACCCACACACACACACACACACACACACACACACACACACACACACACACACACACACACACACACACACACACACACACCGCCCCATTTCCTTTCCCTGACTCCCTTTACCAGATGACTGATAACTCAATTTTATCTTGTATCTTAAGTGATGGACACATCCAATGTTAATGTCTTTCTGAATGTCCAGACATTTGGCCTAGCAGAGCCCTGTTGTGTCATGTCTTATTAATATCCTCTACTCTGCCGCGCCCCTTGTACACAGATTAGAAGGTAATTAACCTTTAAAGTAGGATGCTGGACTGACATTAACTATTTACCACACAGTGGAGCATGATGCCCTGTCTTCTCCTTACTCTTCCTTCTCTTCTCCCTCTGCTGTCTTGTCTTTCACCATGCCCTTACATCTCTACTTTCCTGAAGGTTGATTTTACACATTTGCTGCCAGGTACAGAAAGTGGCTAAGACATCATTCTTATAATATACTTTTGAATTTACGTTTCTATTTCATGAAACATAAACAGTTTGTGTCCAGCAGTGATTTGAATCCTGAATCTATATATCTATCATAGCTATTTCACATACCATGTTTTTTTGAGAAGTGGAAAAAACTGGACACACCCCATTTTTTAATGGAGCTCCTTCACTGAAGAGTGAACTGTAGAGATAAAGAGATTGTGGGAATGCATTCTATAGTTTAGGCCTATGAAACTGGAAGATCTGACCCTCTAGAGAGCAATGTAAATTTAGGAACAGACAAAAGTCCAGATTGAGGAGAATGTGTATATGCAGGGGAGTATGGGTGCAGGAGTTTGGCCAAATATGGTGTTCATAGACCATCCAGAGACTGTACTTGAGCAGAGGGAGGATGCTTTTACACGTATCTTGTTTGGTCCAGTCTTTCTCAACCTTCAGTTTGGCCCAAAACAAATTAGCAGTTGATCAAAGACCATGGTATTTAAGTCAGAGTTTGGTCCCATTTAAAGAGGTTGTCCAATTTCACTGAACTATGGTCCAGTTCCACGTTTTGTGTGGTTTGGACTTGCAGACCAATTACAGGAAGCTGAGGCAAGCTATCATCACAAATCTAACAATAGAAGATGAAAATACATAATACATTTATTTATTTATTGTCCCAATTTACCCCCCAACTTGGAAGTGTCAATTACCCAACTCTATTAGGACTCTCCCCGTATCACATTGGATGCTTCTGACATTAGAAGGGAGAAGACAAGCCAGTGCCTTCTCCGATACATTGCACTGGGTGTCATATGGAAAGATAGAGCCATGGCAAGCAGCCTGACCTGAACCTGTGATGCTCATATTATAGTGCTTGCACATTAGACCACTAAGCCACAACAGAGCCTGACCAGTGTTATGAAAGAAGTGGGAAAATGTAGTTTTGAAGAAGAACCTAAAACATATCAAGGTTATGAACAATCAATAAAAGTTTAATAAACGTCTTTACTAATTATAATTAATGCACTTATTTAGAAGATTTAATTCACAGTAAATTGTTATAATTTGAAATTTCATTATAATAAATTTGTTAAAGTAATTGTGGCCTTCTTGTAATAACCCAGAGAAGGTTTACAACTTTTCTTTCTAGAGCACACACAGAAACACACACAGTGTTTCTATATCACTGTCATATCCCTACTCTCAGTGCATAGGGGTATTTGATTATCTGCCCTTCACACCAAGGGTCTGCTCCAGTGAATGTCATTATCATTTTTATGATGTTTATAATGGTCATATACATCATTGTACTACATTACATATACAGCATGTAAACCACACTGAGGAATGTTGTAACTCATGTTTCAATTCACAGCAGGTCTAATCATGTGCTGCTCTCCCAGCTACACACAAATACAAAAGTTCATGGAGGCCCCTCAGCCCATGGCTCAACTAGCACCCTGTGCGTGGAAGAGCTTTCTTCATGTTTCATTCATATACTACTGCAAGGCAGCCTTGTATCCTTACACTTTCAGAGCAGCTACTGGTGCAGACATGGAGACAATTAGAGGAAACTAATGGAGCTATTTAGGAAAAGGACAGCTATAGAAGACCAGAACCTATTGAGAACATGGTAAGAAAATTACTATGTGGCCATTGTAAATGACTGAATCAATTTGAATTATTCTTTTAGGTGAATGCACTGATTCACCTTCCTCAAAGATTCATTTGCTTGGAGATCTTCAGGCAGTGAAGGTCAATGAGGTGACGAACGATAATGACAGGTTCAAGTAAGTAGTGTTAGAAAGGTTTATTAACCCACGGGATGTTGAATGATGTCTTAATATTGCAGGATCAGAGAAACCTACAGATATGATGCACATATCCTAAAAAAGGACAAGGCTGAACCTATCTACACATTACAGTCTCATCACTTGGTGATTGTCATCACTGTGTATCAGTGAGTAATCCAGCTAAGAAAACAATGAAAATTCACTAGTTTTCAATAGAATCCCAGTTTAAATGCCAAATGAGTCTTGCAGTGCACTTGTTTCTGCTCTGCCCACATCCATATGCTTGACAGGCTTGACATATGCATACAGGCTCTGACTGATTTTTCTGTTTCATTTGGACCACTGTCAAGTATTTTAAAGAACTTATTCTTATAAATATCTTGAGAGTCTAGTAATTAAACATAATTCATCAAAATTATTCTTGCACTTTCAGCTCAAACACACTTGATATGATCACTTCCCAATATGATTATATATATATATATATATAAACCTAGTGACCTAGGATCTCCCGAAAATAACAATATCTGACATATGTGACTGTCTTCTATAATTTTTGGGTGAATAAATGTACATCAAACTATGAAAGAAGAAATTGGCATATTGTTCTAAAGGTTCATTCACTTCACAGTAAACCCCCTTAATGATCTTTTGTTTTTATTTCAATGTGATATTTGATGACTTTTCTTAATGTGTATCCAAGATAATACAAGGATTGCCTTAGGGTTGACCTGCCAGTTATAAAATCATTTATATTCTATCTCTCTCTCTCTCTCTCTCTCTCTCTCTCTCTCTCTCCCTCTCTCTCCCTCTCTCTCCCTCTCTCTCTCTCTCTCTCTCCCTCCCTCCCTCCCTCCCTCCCTCTGGGCTGAATCTTGACCAAATGCACCTGAAGGTTTTAAACTCAATTAAGCTTTTTATTTTATTTGGATTAGTGAATGCGGGTCATTTTTTTTACCTTTATGAGGTGTATACTGATTATTATGACAAGACCAGGGTTAAGCAGGAATATCATCGAGCTATATAGGACTCTGACATTCCAGGAATGGAGTTCTCCACCCCTGCACTAAGCAAATCAGTGAATGATTCATCAGGATTGATTCATGTCAGTGAATGATTTCTATCTGGATGAATGTTTGATTAAAACTGCAAAGCCCACCTCTACAAGGACTGTTAAGGGGAACAGATACATGCAAAGCTTGTTATCCTTCCACATGTACAGTAATGCTCTGTTCGTAATCTTTTCTCTTCCATGGTTAGTGTTGTTACAGATATCCTGAAGACTGACCTTCAACATGTAATCTTTTAATTACACGGCTGCTTAGTGATCTCCGTCAACTCCACTTCACATGGGGTGTTATTTCTTAATTAGAATAATAAGGTAATTAATAACAACACTGGTAAGGTCATAACCTCTTGTCACAAGATGGCCACTTAACAAGTAGAGGACAACATAAAATAGTTAGAGGCAGTAATGTGTATCTCATCTCGACTCATCCACCGACTCTTCCTCCCAACCCCCAGGCCTGAATGACAGAGTGCCCTTGCTGGGTAATTATATTAGGTTCTGCAATGTGGGGTCATAAAACTTAAAGTAGTCTAATACCTGGAAATTGGCTTTCAGCTCTGCACTGCGTCTTGCTGTCATGTCTGACAGTGCTCTCAGTCCACGGTCCCTCTCCCCATGGCTCGTAAATATCGCCATCATGCAAAATAAATAGAAGGTGAAAACAAATAGCACTAAATCACCTGCCTTACTAGTGCGATGCCAGGCACTGCCACGTTATTTACTGTTTTTATGTCAGGCTGTGTGGTCAGGCTGATAATGCCCGCTTTATCGTGAACATAAAACCTTTTGCCCAGCACCCTCTACCCCCAGACCCCTCCTGTGTTATATGGCATCTTCTTGGTCTGAGAGATGAGCAGAACGCGTCACGATCCTGGGGAAATCAATATGCATTCAAATGATCTTTCAACCCTAATGGGACAATCACCCCTAAATCCGCATCACCCTTCACAAACACATTGCACAGCCATCTGCACAACAGTACTGCATCAGTGACCTGTCTCAGGATCTTAAGCCTAGAAGTGTTTGAGTTATGAATCTATGAATTTGTTCATTTCTTTACATTAGCAGGTGCCTACAAGGGGTGTGTAGCTAATTTTAATGAGGCATACCGAGAAGAAGGCAGGTAGGGTAGGCCAAGGCGTTGCAAGCTGTTCTGGTTGTTAAACTTCCTGTAAAGTTTTCTATTAAAAGCGAAGCCCAGTGGAGATTAAAAGCTATTAAAATGTTATCTCTTGACACAATAATTCATTTGGATTTATCTCTGGGAAACATCTTAGCTCATCCAATATTTTCACTGGACAAGTGACAGCAGAACACTTCACTATCTGTATTTAGTTTTATCTCTTTATACTCTATCAAAGGTCAGATTGCTGTTATCCACTGATGAAGATCAGTGTCATTTGGTTAGATGTTTTCATTCCTGCATGGCAGATCCATCAGGATAAATGACATACAGTGTAACTTAGGTAAAGGAATAAACTGCTAATTAACCATGGACTGACCGCTGAAGATACAGAGGGAGATGAAAGGTATAATGGAGCTATTTACCACTGGCCATTCTGATTCTATTCCTGCTCTTCCTCATGTCTGATGGACTGCCTCACTTTCAAAGGAGCTTGTTAATCTTATGGGGCTCCCGACTTTCCGGCTGTTCTGCACAACACAGAGAAGAATTGAATTAACCAAATCGATAGAGTACTCTAGCGAAAGGGACATCTGATGTGGTTATGGTGTCTGGTTCAGATGCAAATGGAAGCTGAAATTCATCGGGGACCTTCAGCATGGACGTTCACACTACTCCTTCGCACTTTCACAGAGATTTGTATAAATGGGGAGCCAGCTCAAACTGTCAGTGCCACAAGAAGGATTCCTTGTTTTCCATTTTGTACCCCTTCTGGATTCTTCTGTAATTGCCCCCAGGCCCTGTGTCTCATGGGTCTGGAGGAGACAATGAAGGTGTGGGAGATTCTTGCTCTGTCAGTCATTCACTCCTGTTAGTCACCACTTCATGGAAACAGACAGCAATTACAATAAGACACCCACTGCCCCCTGGCACACTCAAGTGCTTGACTGGAAGAGGGGCCAACAACTTTAATCCTAGACTGTTGATTCTATCTTCAGCATTGTGCTATCAAACACACACACATGCATATGTACATGGACGCACACACACACACACACACACACACACACACACACACACACACACACACACACACACACACACACACACACACACACACACACACACACACACACTTTCTGAAAAGGCAATTGCATTTCCAAGAATTCTCAACCATTTCATTACATGGGCTGAATGTACACAGCTAAATTTCCTAGGTTTGATTAAGACCTGAACCCTGGAATTATAGAAACTATAAATATATTATAAATGTCTCTTGGACTGCTGTATCATCGTGAACCTTCTGCTACCTGCTTGAAAGTATGCAGTAATAATATCAACAATTGTTGTGAAAATACTAAGTAATTATTGAGTAAATAATGGAAAATTATATTAAATACAAGTAAAGTGAAGTGCAAAAAAGTCAATTGCATATATAAAGTACTTCTGAACGCAAAAAACTGTGATCATAATTGCATATCCCTTGGTTGTTGGTATGGTTGTATTAAAATCTAGAGATATTTGTCTCTTCACAGAATGTTTAGAAGGGTTAGTGGCATTATGACACAGTGCCATAATGTCCAAAACAGTGTCCATGCTCAAATTACGTTAACCTTTAGAACCCTAGGCCAACTTTCTGGGATGTTTTTGTTGTTTGGTGTACTTTTTTTGCCAAAAAAAGAAAAAGTTAGAAAAGATATAGTCACACATGCCAGATATTGTTATTTCCTAGATATCCACAGAGAATAACAAAGGTTTTTTGCTGTTCATAGATGAGGCTAGATGAGTATAGATGAGGCTATACTCCAGAGATTCCTCATGCTTAGATGTTGTTGAAATCAAAAGTCAGATTGGGGACTTTCTCAATTTTGTCTTCATTTGAGATATAAAATGAAGAGAGTTTGAATGTTTGTATTGAATTGTGCCTATGATTTTTTATTTCCTTTTTCCTTATAAAGACTAGAAACACTTTACATTTCTGAAATCCTGTTAGACATTGATCATCCAGAGTGCTCTCAAGCTGATTAGTCAGAGTCTAAATGCAGGTTGAGTATGTACACATGGACAGAGCAGTGAACATGAGCTGGAAATTTCCTATGACATTTAAACTGGGATTTAATTTAGTAGTAAACAATGAATTTTAGATGTTTTCTGAGCTGGGTTACTCACTAATAATTCATCACACAGTGAGATTGTAGTTATATAGGGTATGTTTTGTAGTTTGTTATATGTGTATCAAGTCTGTAGCTTCCTCTTATTTTCTAGTTATAAAGCTTAGAAAACTGCTAAAACAGCAAAATGGAAATACAAGGTTAGTGTTAACTGTGTTACTATGTCAATATATTTTTATTACTCAAAAATATATTACTTAGTTTTTGGCTGCATGACAACAGTTTGTATAGTTAATCATTGTTTGGTGTCAGTTCTACAACAAAGGCTGGGATGACATGTTCATCTATGACATAACATAATGCATTTACCCTTTTTGCTGGGTAGCTTACCGACACCTAAAAAGAAGCAGCATAGTTAATGGTTTTCAACCTTGCTATTCCATTTCGCCCTTAAGAATGTGTCTAGGACTTTGTGTATGTGAGCTGCACTGGGACAGCAGAGCTGTGCTGAATGGATTGAATCCTTACAGGCATTTAATGGCAGAGCAGCAGTGTTGTCTCCTTCACTGAGCCGGCCCAGAGGAGCTAGGTTAAAGAAACCACATTGTTATCAAATCAACAACTCAGCACTCAGTGCATCCTCACTCAACAGTCAATGAGCTTAGCTTTCAGATGCTCTAAGACAGGGTCAAAAACTCAGTCTGCATGTCTGAACACCGACTCCTCTATGGCATTGATGAGGAATCACATATCACTTACACTTCACTGCCAGTTGAACAAAAGGTTATCACAACAGCCCTCTTGCGTGCACTGGAGTCATCCTTCTCTGCTGAGTCTCCTTGGGCATCAGTCTCCCCTAATAGGAGTTAATTATCTTTAACCACCATCTACACGGTTAAACTGGCTGCTTATCCATGCTGCACTGACCTTAGGCCAAGGTCAGGCGTTTCACTGTCAGGCCGATTAAAGACATTTACATGGGGATTATCATTTCTACCTTATAGATGATACCGAGCTCCCCACAAAAGAATGAAATGCCATCATGCGTAATGGCCTTATTATTCTTATGTGAACTCTGTGACCTGAAAGACAATGGCAGTGAGAGCAGTCTGCAGTGGGTTCCATGCACAAACTCCATCCACTTCACTTTCATTCGTTGTGAGGCTGCTCGCTGAGGCTGCATGAGGACATTGACCCTTGCTTAAATTTCTTCCAAAACGACAATGCTAACAAATGGTGCCTTTTTTACAGACATTTTGACGAGTTGGGAGTGGTGTGTGTGTGTGTGTGTGTGTGTGTGTGTGTGCATATGGCTATAATGCTTTAAATGTTGCTTCTGATGGCTCTTGAGAAGTGAACAGTAACATCTGATTACAATTTAATGTGTTCCCTGCTGAATGTAACCTCTATAATTTTAACACAGTCCAATTATGTAGGTCTTCTATAGGATAATGCATGAGTACCCACTCACTCCACAGACTCAGAACTACAGTACCTATAATAGACTTTAATAATCATGTACAAATATACTACTCTCCTAGCTACAATTCTGCAAGCCTTCCTGTTTAAAAAAAAAAATTAATTATCTACATTCCCTTTCTATTTTATCTGCACTCATCGTATACGAGCACTTTGTAGTTCTACAATTATACTCTGTAGTCTGTTTCTCTGCATACTTTGTTATTGTACATTCACCCTGTTCTTCAAAGGTCAAGAGTCAATAGGACCACTACAGGTATTCTTTGCGTGTTGGCTCATTCTCAGCACTCCAGTGACATCGCAACACTGCAGCAGATAAGCTTCTTTCTCAGACTGCGTTGTCTGATCCACTTGTAACAGCACAACACACACTAACAAACCACCACTATCTATTGAAGTTAAGGTTTTTTGTTTGTTTGTTTGTTTGTTTGTTTCCTGTTTATCTTGCTGTTTAGGAGATACAATTTTTTGTATCACTTTGAAAATGTGTTTTATTTATTTTCTATTTATATTGGAGAAGAAAACAATCATAATATCAAATCAAGCCCAGAGGTGGCTGAGACATATCACTGACAAAGTCTACAATTAAGATTGCTTTAATGAATTTAAATACAGATGGTTTGCACCAAGGTGCACAACACTAGTAATACTCAAGACACATTTATGATAATTTAATTGTAATGTTCAAAAAATTGAATCAATTCTGCAATCCTCCAAATTTGTTAAAAAGAATGAAGATGTCTATTCAAAAGTGAGCATTTTACTCACAAGGGAAACAATTGAATACAAAGATGGTTATGACTTTTTATTTTTCTGAATACTTAAAGATGATTGTATCCTCACTCCATGCAGCTGAGGTGCTGAGATAGAGATGCCAGCATTGCTATACATGTATAGGTGAATTACATAAGATATGAACTGCCTTCATCAGTCAATGAAAACAGATTTATAAAACAAAATTCAAACTTACTTTCAGATGATTCCTGCTCTCTGGATTAGCCAAAATAGAGTTAAAGTTACAACATGAATTATAAACATGCCTGAATATTGTTAAATAAGTGCCAGTTTAGGAAGATTATCAATCATAAAAAGATGCATAAATGTGTAAAACTATTTGTTACATATTGAAAACTGTATTTTTCAATATTTTCTTGTTAAATAAATATCTAAAAGGTCATTAGTATTAAAGATTTACACATTTGTTGTGATTTCAATGATGATTCACCTCAGTAAATCATGATTGGTTATGACCATGACAGTTAAATGCTGAGCGGCTGACAGAGGCCACTGGCTGTATAGAAGGTTAATGAAATGCTAACATTTCAATCCTTCATATGTATTTTCTTATATTATGTCACAGTAAATATAAATGAAACAGACTGAAATAAAATCCTGACAAACAGTTTCAAGACACAGTAGGGGCTGTAAGTAATTTTAGGAATGCAGAGGAGTAAACTGTAGACTGTGGACTGTATATGCAAGTATACAAAGTATGCAAAGTACAATGGAAACAAACACCACATAACAGTGACAAAGAATATGGATGTGTCTTGTTATATTTGGAGTTACATTGTTGAACATATGGCAGTAGAAAATGGATTTGGTTTCTCATTGTCCTTCTTCCAAAAGTTATAGAGCTGCTGGATGCAGTGAGGGACAGAGAAAGCACCAGGTTCACAAATAACAAGAAGCAGCCAGGAGTGTGTATTTTAACAAATGTGACCTTTTACGTGTCACACACATTCAACAATATTTACCCACAGAAATCACTGAAACAGAACTTTAGTAAAAAAGCTGTTATTAAGAGATGATTTATTTCTCTTAACCTCAGGCTCCCTAGACCAATTTTGTAAGATATTTTTTGTAAATTAACATACATTTGCTTTTCTAAAATTGATAACATATTTAGACATACTTGCATGGTACTTGAACTGCTTCTCTACACCCTGTACACTGCTGATTCATGTACAGCTCACTAACCTGTCACCTCCAGAAGTTCTCTGATGACTCTGCGATGACTCATAAATAACCTGGAGGACAGCATGGATAGAGAACTGATTCAGGACTTTGTCTCCCAGATAAATGCAAGAAAAAGGAAAAAACTGGTGATGGATTTCCATAGGTGTAGACACAACCCTCCACCAGTGAATATCCAGGTAATGGACATTGAGAGTCCTTTAAAGTACATGGGTGTTCAATTAAACACTTCCTCATCAACACTTAAAAACTGGACTGGTCAGTTAACACCACTGCACTTTACAAAAGAGGCCAGAGCAGACACCACCTACAGAGAAAACTGAGGTCATTTGCAGTGCATGGAGCAATCCTGAGAAGCTTCTTTGACACAGTAGTAGCATCTACGATGTTTTATCATGTGGTCTGCTGGGGTATTTCGAGAGCAGACACAAAGAGACTGAACAAGCTCATTGAGATGGCCAGTTTTGTCCTAGGAAGCCCTTTAGACCTAGTGAAGGTGGTGGGAGAAAGAAGGATGTTCACCATGCTGGCGTCCATGCTGCAGAATGACTCCCACCCCATGCATGAGACTCTTTCAGCATTGGGCAGCTCCTTCAATGACACGCTGCTTCACCCTAAGTATGAGAAGGAGCAGTATAACAGGTTCTTCCTCCCTGCTGCTGTTAGACTGTACCATCAGCACTGCTCTCAGCAGAAAACAGACACACATATACACACTTAAACTCCACACATGATTAGAGTTTTCCAATACAACATAATATGCAATACTTCAACCATCTCCAGCTTGTAATTATCTATCATTTATCTGTACATATATATATATATATATATATATATATATATATATATATATATATATATTTAATTTGTTCATTATTTATAATGTTGTAGATACTATACTGTATATTCTATACTTTATCTATTATTGTACTAAGTGCCTTGATATCCCTTTGCTGATACAATATTGTGAATTTCCCCACTGTGGGGTTATCTTATCTTATCTTATCTTATCTTATCTTATCTTATCTTATCTTATCTTATCTTATCTTATCTTATCTTATCGTATCTTATCGTATCTTTAACATCAACATCATTAACTCTAGCCCCTAATGCTGATCAGGCTGTATGTCGATCGAGCCTGTACCCATAGACAGAGCAATAAATATGCACTAGATGGCTGCTATGGCATTTAAACTGGGATTTAATTCAGTTAAAAACAAATGAATTTTAGCTGTGTTCTGAACTGAATGACTTGCTTTTATGATGTCACACAGTGAATTGATGGTTTGATCTTGTTTGTCTTGCAGTTTAAGATATGTGTATCGTGTCTATAGAGTTATAAAGTCTAATGGCATGTATCTGCCCACAAAGTGTGGATCTAGATTAAATAGTTTAAATGTATTCATCTTAAAAAACAAGATTGTTCTCAAATGGGGTCCTCTATTGCATGCCATTTTTGTAACCAAGAAGCAGCCTAAGGAGGAATGGGGAGGGATGAGTATCCAGGCCTGCAAATGCACAGTCTAGTAGGCAGTGTGTGCTAACATGAGCAGGAAGCAGCAGCAGAAGCAGTAGCAATTATACTGAAAAGGTGCATCCCGGAGTCAGGCGGCAAGAGCAGTGCCGAACTCTGGTGTCCCTGCTGAATTTATGAGCCAGTTTGGAGGTCATCCAACCAGTTACACATGCACTGCAGAAAACATGAAAAGAGCCTCACATTACTGCCCAGGGTTACACAAGACTTGCTCATGCAGGTTTCAGAAACTTCCAGTGCTCCTTAAAACTCCTAATAAGTAGTAGTATAATATAGAAGTGATAATATGGGTTACTGAGGAATAGCAATAGATTTATGTCTAACTGTGTAACGGTGTAACTACTAAAAGGACCTTACAGATGTCCAGTCATAGAATAAGAACACTTGTGGCATGTCTGATTCAATCATGCTTTCAATCTCTCATTTATTTATTTATTTCTCTCTACTCGTGACAGATTTATGCCTGAATATCTTAAATTGAAATTCACATAGTGCGGGTGAAGCAATGGCTCGATTTACCATCTCAGGGACATCTCACACATCTGACAGTCAATGCAATCAGGCCACCTGGTTCCATTTCAGATTGGGGAATGGGGCCAAGTGGGGCTACATATGTGCGTGAGAGTTTTCTTTAAGTATTTTCCACATCACCAAAGCGTAGTCCTTGTAACCTCTGTAATAAAGACATGGGTCATTATTTTGTGACATGACACATGACACACACTTAAGTTCATTCACTTTAAAATATTAAACTTCACCTTTGTTTCTCACCCTGGAACAAGGGTGTTGAAACAAGTGCTGGCCTTGCAGCTTTTTTACTGCTTATGCTTGGTCACTTATGTCCCTTATGTTTAGAGGAAGAGATTATTGCAATGTTAGCATAGACATTATTACTTAACTATCTGACAGCACCTTCTAACCTGTAACTGTAATAGAATATATATATGTATATATACTGTCAATAGACATAAAGTGATCAGCAATAACATTGATTATGTCACTATAATTGCACCCCAGTGGGCAGCAAATGAACAGTCAGGTCTTGAATTTGATGTGTTGGAAGCAGAAATGGCTAAATTGTGATGGCTAGACAGCTTGATAAGAACATCTCCAAAACAACAGGTCTTGTATAGTGTTCCTGGTATGCAGAAGTCAGTATCTTACAAAATGGTCCATGGAAAGACAACCAGATAACCAGTGAAAGGTTTATGGACTGTAAAAAATACAAGATCCTTTGAAACTCTTGGGGGGGTTCTCAGTTTGTAACTATGGATGAACCTCTTAAGGTGTTTCAAGGAATTCATAAATAAAGCCAAGAAGCCTCTCAAGGATCAAGGATCCTGTGCAGTGCAGTGGCTCATTGATGCAATTCATGGAGTCACACCATGCAACTTACGCGCCTTGTACAATACCTGCCAGATAATGCAGGATAACAGAGGTTTTGTAAAGTACATGGCTTAACTATTTGGTGGCATGAAGGGGTCATACACAATATCAGGCAGGTAATTTAATGTTATGGCTGATCAGTGGAGATACATTAGTGTAAGTAACAAACTGTTTTCCAAAGACTTACATCTACATAATGCACAAAAGCACTTAAAAACAAGTTGATAACATATGTTACATATTATGCCATTTACTATTCATATTATTATTTTTCCCACTTTCTATTCTGGTGGGTGGCTGCTGTAGCCATCCGCATACAGTGGTTAATTAATTAGCTTAAATGAGGCAGATAATTACAGCATAAATGTATCCAGGCAAGAAAAACTCCCCCCACTTGCGTGTAATGCTACCTTGCCATTAGCAGTGAAGCATGCAAGACATGACGCTGAATTAACTGCACTGTGTCCCATCCTATTATTCACTCATAAACACCCTTTCATACTGACCTGATTTAATTTAATATCATTGCAAGATCAGGTTATCACACATTCTTTAAAGATTGGAATTTGCCAAAAGGATTGGATTAATTATCCATATTGGCAGTGAAATGTACATTACATACCTACATTTTTCACACACTACAGCTCATCATGTCTGGAATGATGTGCTCATATAAAAATTGTATTCAAATACTTAGACTAATAAAATACTTAGACAAATAAAATAGACCACTCAAATTTGTCTTAGTGTGGAGTTATTTAAATGCACAAAAAAGTATGTTTATTATTGGCAAAACATTTAACCTTTACTAACCTTTACATCACAACCTTATAATTATTTTTTCTATATAATAAAATAACTGAGGAATCATTCACAAGATAATTTCTGATTAAAAAAGTCTGATCAAATCCTAGTTTATTGGTCAAATGCTCAGTTATTACATATGTATATATATATATATATATATATATATATATATATATATATATATATATATATATATATATATATATATATATATATATACATCTTATTTATATGTAATCTCCAATTCCCATGGTACCCCTGAAACTTACATCATAGTCACATGCTCACAAACATCCAATCCCATATTCCCGTGATCCATATCACCATGTTAACTATCACCCCCTGTTTCTAATATACTTAATATGCACATTTACACTTTGTTTGTTTATAGTCTACATTGCAGCATTGACACTGATTTCCACAGCACTGCTACATCTTTCTTCTGTTTGACGGTTGCTGCTGGTCTTAGCCTTTCTTCTC
The DNA here is from genome assembly GCA_034509495.1 of Acestrorhynchus altus. Taxonomy (NCBI): domain Eukaryota; kingdom Metazoa; phylum Chordata; class Actinopteri; order Characiformes; family Acestrorhynchidae; genus Acestrorhynchus; species Acestrorhynchus altus. The sequence goes on from CM067505.1 coordinate 26,438,687, forward strand.
TTGCTCTTTTGCTCTTCTGGTTTTTACTCTTACCACTGTTTATTTTGCATGATCCCATGTAAATCATTTTTGCTCATTACAGTTTGACCTGGCCTGCTATTGTTTGTCTTCTGTATTCTTTCTCCTTTTATTAATAAAACCATCTCACTGTTTTAGATCAGCAAGCTTCTAGTTAGTTTCACAAACATTACATAAGAGCCACATTTACCACCATAGTGTTAACATCTCATTAATGCAGTAGAGTATTTCACATCACCATTTGTGATTCATGCATGTAATTAATGATTCAAGTGTCACATAGTGACCTATAACTAAACACAAACCTGCTGGTACATAGCTATAGTTACACTTAAAGGACAAGGATGTAATTATTTCCTAGAACTTTGGTGTTCTTACATTTTATGAACCATACAACTCATCATATTACCCAGAATCATTACTTTGTAATTTAGTGTTTGTACCTCACCTGTAGCACATTTTAATGTAATTAATTTGGACCATCTTTGTACCAAACTATCTTGCATACGAAATAATAATCAAGTACTTGATTTTGTAGTTCACACTTACCTGTGTGATAATCCTTACAACTTAGGGGTCTGGTGGGTGAGCGGGTAGCCCTCATAACAGTTTTATTTTTGCACATATACATTCTTGTGTATGTATTCACTAGTGTATATGTGTGTATTTCTGTGTGGATGTGTTTAATGTGAAGGACAAATTTCCCTGTGTCCAACATAATGGGTCTATATGTATGTATGCATTTCTGTTATGTTTTCATTACACAAACCATGAGTCAAGTAATCATTCATGCTAATCATCCATTGGCTTTTCTAAACTTCTGCAAATCTCCCAAATATACTTGATTCAAATATTCAAATGAATTTATTATATTCATTAAATGTCTGTATATTTACATTTACATTTATTAAATGATGAGAAGTGAGTAAAGTACATGTATTACTTTTTCAAATCTACGGTCAGCCTGCAGTTATATGATCTGTAGTCAGACAGTCAGCTGTTCTGAAATAAACAGACGCTGCTCAAAGGAACTTTCATTTTTTCCAGCAGACTAGACTCTAGCAAGTGTCCTTTTATCTGTTGTGCAGTCCAAGCACAACATGCTGCAGCTATCCAGAATTTCTGTCAGATGTCCAGCACTGTAAGTAGTGTAGCATTTCTTCATGGCAAGCTCTGAGTGTTCATATGTTGCAGCTGTGGTGCTTAAGGACACATGAAAATGTATATCACACTAACTCATCTTTGGTATAATGAATACTGTGACTAGATACACAGCTTAAAATCCTGTCTGTTACAAGGAAAGACTGGAGTATTATATGACACAGCAGAAAGACAGAAGATCTAAAAGGTGGTCAGAGATGACAGGTTCTATCTGACACAAATTAGCAAAGCTAGCCACTGAACCTTTCAACGGTTGTGGAAAAAGATAGTGAGGCAAATGTGAACACTTACAGTGGAGGCAAGTGTTAATATTTTATAAAACCATGTGTGTGAATTTGTTTTTAGCTTTTGATGACTTTTTCATTTGACCAAGAAATGAATTATTAAAAATGATTTCATTTAATATCTGATAACACAAAATTGTGCTGAACCCTGTCAATGGTCCATTGAATGTACTTGATATGTATTATTTGAACATATCAATAACATATATAACATCAAAACAAGATTGTCTTTATTTATTTAGCATCATTTCTTTTACATCAGTACAAACTGATGTAAGCTGTGGATTGAATGCATTTGTTGTTTGTTAAGAATGTGTGCCATAAAGTAATGACTATTTTGTATGAAGCATATGCCCTGAAAGTGAATTCTTTCTTTTCTTTCTTTCTGAATTTGAAATAAAAACTGTTTCCCTTCTGAACAACCCTGTGACAAATCCCCGTCTTGGTATTTTAATAGCACAGAAGCATGACACTGGTTCCACATTACCTGCAGCCTTAGTCAGATTTCAAATGGGAATGGATGATATGTATGATCAAGGGAGAGTGAAATCCACATTGATGCTTTGATGAAAAGAACAGATCTGGCCCCAACCCAAGACAAACAGGAAGGAGTAAGTAACAAGAGCTGATTGGGTTTTGTTTTCCAATCATCCACTCGCCTCAAACCATATTGATTAAAATCCCATAACCCTCTTTGTCTCTCAGATCCCCCCTCATTCAAAGCGTACCCCCCATCCTCCCCGTCCGCCTGTCCTCAAGAGAAATGATTCCTGGGTTCTTTCTCACTATTAAAGATTCACTGACAGAGAATCATTCTTCCTGACCTCAAAGTTGAGCCTTTAATTTTATGATACCTATCAATCGTCAGTGGGGAAGGGGAGAAAAGTGTGTGTATATCAAGGCATGACTAAAAGATATTGCCTTTCAACGTATACCAATCTAGATGTCATAATGTTCACCCTAGATCAATCACACAGAAAGCTTGAAATTTCTTGTTTGGCAGATACAGTTGCATTTCTTTGTTATAGAATAGATCATCTACTGCAAACTTACAGTTAAACATTAATGCCCCTTAAAAGTTTTATTAAGGTGAGCTGTTAGCAGGCAGTGAATGCTATCTAGGCTGTTCACTACATTTTGTCTTTTCTGTGCAGCTTCAGAACTTGTTCTGATTGCTGAAGCAAGAAAATTCACATTTTATTCACAACAAATAGGGTTTTTAGTTGCAGCAATCAGTCATTCCATTCCCAGAAGATTGACACAAAGGAGAAATGCTTATAAATAAAAACCCCATTTACTATCAATAAACAATGTAGTAAACATGCCACAAGATGGGGTCTCTATACTGAAAGATACACATTTTGCATAATTGGACGCTACTGTTTATCTTTAAAATGCATTTAGGTGATGAAGTTAGGAAATGCAGAATACTGAGGATTACATGTATTACCAACCATATATACATTAAAAATAAAAAAATAAATACTTCTTATTTGAAACACATGTTAAATATATACATATGATGGCAATTGATTGAATATAAATATAAAATGTTTACAATTATGAACTTGAGATTCAGTTTAAAAACAATGGAAGTTAGATTATGGGAATGTTGTAGAATGCTGATGCTAAGATTTAGTGGCTTATACATGTGTAGTAACCTCTGAATGAATTTGACAAACCACCTAAGAGGTTCCTCTCATTGTTGATTGACAGCTGGAATACACAAAGTATCCCATCTAATATATTGGTTAATTTTAATAACAGGAAAGAACAGGACAGGGATGTAATGACGGTCTAACCTCAGTTCATGTATTGATTCTCTCAGGGACAGTTTATTAACACGCTTTATTTGCCAGTGCCAACAAACTAGTCAAATTCCACAGCTTCAGAGTGGGCTTCATGCAGTACCAATAAAGAAGCATAGTGCATAAGCAGCATTCTGGGCTGGAGACACCATTCTCCATATTACAAGTCAGTAGACCAGCAAAGTGAATTTGAGCTGTTATTTGTTACAGTTGCTACATAATGTTTTTTTAATCTGATCAATGGGTTCAAATTAAAATAACAATGTTTTCATTAGAAGGGGAGTCCACATAGGTACAGTGTATCAAGCCTTGATAGAGAAATGGAAAAGAACCACTTAGGCTAGCTAACTTAACACACTTATATCCCACTCTTATGTCCCATTATTTGAGAGTCGGTGTCCAAAATCAACAAAATATGTCACTTTCTGTAGCTTTCACAAACTATGTCTGGATCATGTAATGAGTTATTATCTTGGTTGCAAGTTTCAGTAACCCATCTCTGATAGGACATGTATCAGCGATCAGAAGGTTATGGAAAAACTGACTTTGAATTCATAACTGTACCTCTGGGCAAGATATTTAATCCAATACAGCATGAGGTGGCAGCACTGGCTGCTGCAACTTAACATATGGAAGCTGCAAAATAACCATTTTATTCAGTAATTAGATCAACAGTAAAGTATAACTAACTTATTAACTTTATTTGTGTGCAGGCAAGCTCAACAATCATGAAGAGCAATTATGTTACAACCAAGAATGTATCAATTCAGGCACCAACTTATCACATTGCTGCAGCTGCAGGCTGAGTTATTACATCCAATAAGACAAGCAAGATACATAACACACTCTGTGTGCCTGTGAGACCCATGGCATGCCTATGCACATTGGCACAAATAGTTCACTATATAGTGCTCAGCCACAGCACCAGGTGCACAAATGATAACTTAAAATTGCTCTCCCAGCAGATGAACAGTAATTAATACAAGCCTCTTACAGCCTATATTTAAGTGTGTTGGTGTTGGCCTGTGTTTATTATTACATAAAGACGGATGATTGGAATGCCACATGAGGCCATGGAGCAAAGTCAAAGGAGAGGGGAAGGGATCTCCACCAGCAGCTATAGCAGATGTGTTTCCATAACTTGATACACTACAGCCTTTGCTTCTCTCTCACCCATTATGTGTACACTTCCATGCACACACACACAAATCTATTACACACACTCCCGCAGATTATTGCCACACTCTGCTCAGAATATTAACCTTATTAGATGTATTTATTCGAAAGTTAAGAGGGAATTGTGTTTGTGGAAGGATTAAGAACTCACAGGCAGGTGCAAAGAGAAATGGCTGAATACTGATGTCCAAACTCCAGCAGCCTCCTTTCTCTTACTTAATCACTGCAGCTACTGCAAAACTGATGCATCTAAGAAAACTGTGCTAGGTACAAGGGTACACACCGAACAAGGTAATGTAATACATTCAGATGGTTCTGATATATACATATTTGAAATATTTATAAAATGAATGTGATCTAATTTCTTAACATCTGATTGGCTATAATAAGTTTAATTATTTAACCACTAAAAGTGATTTGTATATTGCTGCTGTCTGAAGGAAAACAAATATTGTTTAGCTTAGATGAATTGACCAAGAATCCTCTTCAACCCACCAACTCTGCATTTGCTTTTGACAAAGTCCTTGACCAAAGCATTTAGTTCTGATTGTCTTATCAGATGAGGCTCACCAGAGATACTTGGTTCAAAGTCTGAATCAATGTTGCTCTCAATTTCAGACCCATGGACTGCAGCATCTTCATCTGCTGCTAACTAAAGCCTGCATGATTCTGGTGGATTTGGCAGGTGAGGAGTGTCACAATATGGCACTGGTCTCATTGCTAAAGGTAGATTTGGGTATATGGTGGATTTCTTATTTTTAGTAGAGAAACCAGGGATAGAGAAATAAAAAATCTAATAAAAAACATTTAGAAATATTACAAATTATATATATATATATATATATATATATATATATATATATATATATATATATATATATTAAAATTAATTTTGTTTTATTATTTTTTTATTTTATTTTTTTATTTTTGCTTACAATGTCTGGCAAAACTCTTTATATCTCACAAATCCTGTTGGAACTCCAGAGTGTTTTTGAGCTGAAAATAAGTGATTTACTGTAAATAGTGATTACATGGATATTTATAATAATAATCTCACTGATCAGTCAGAGTCTGCATGCAGATTGAGCAAGTACATTTGGACAAAGCAGTAACTGTACACTGGAAGACAATTAAAGTTGAATTTAATTCAGATGGAATTTAGTACATTTTTGCTGTTCCACTTCCTGCAAAGTGCAGATCTCAGTTTCTAAGAGTTAAAGTGCCTGAATTGTAAAATGTTCTGTGATACATATTTGCCTTATGAATAGCATGTTGATGTTGGTCGGATTGGTTTTCTTATTCATTGATTGTGCCACTGCAAGGGCCCATCGCTTCATAGCATAGAACAAACTAGCCTAGTTTAGCATATCTAAGAACTGAAAGAAGAGCAAAAACACATATTTTGGAATTATTCATAGTCTTACTGGGTGGTCTTCCTGTCCTTTTTAGATACACTCAGTGTCAAGTCAGTATGGTATGCAATTAGTTTGTTATCTGCTCAGTATGAGCTTTTGGTCTATTGTTTGCCATGCTGTCTTCCATGGGTTTCTTTTTAGTCTCCAGTGAGCTGTTCTATATTCTCCAGCCTGCCTAGAGTTAGCTTTAAGCCTTTAGTGATTTTTATAAAGGTGACCACAAGTGTGTTGGGTGTATAGTAATTTTACAAAGTTTAGAACCTTTTGTTAGAATTTATATGATATAATGAATTACACTAATAAGCATTCAATATGTTTTTTATTTTTTATTTTTTAAATTTTTATTTTATTTTTTTGCCACTCACTTTTTGAGGTTCTCAATGGGATTGATACCATTACTTGTTTGTTTGTTTGTTTGTTTGTTTTTTGAGGGAACTAAGGTTAGAAGCAAGGATAAGAAGCAACCCTACACATGAATGTTCTCAGGATGCTTCACTGTAGGCATGACACAGGACTCACCTTTTCTTCTCCTGACAATAATTTTTCCAGATGTACCAAACATCTCTGATTTCTCTGATGATAACTTTACCCCAGTCCTCTGGAGTCTAATCCTTTTACTATTTCTGTAGAATGTCAATCTGACCTAGACGTTTTTCTTGGAAAAAAGTGTCTTCTTTGCTATCCTTCTTGACACCAAGCCATTCTCCAAAAGCCTTCATCTTACTGTGCATTGAGATGCACTCAATGGCCTTTTGCCATTCCTGAACTCTGCACTTTCTTGAGCACCCTTAAGCTTTCATCACTGCAACCACTTAAACCACTCTCCTTGAAGTTTTGATGATTCAATAATTGGTTAATTGGGGTACTATCTTACAAGCAGCAATGTTCTTGCCAATGTTCTTCTATTCAGCATGACTGAGTCATATCAGCTGTCTTCATTAACCTTTTCTCCTGAGCTAATGAGATTGTCACTGAACTTATGTTAGCAGACCATTTTGTTTGGCTACAATGAATTGGCTAGAATGTAGTAATTTTTGATAAGTTCATTTTCATGACAGGGAATTCATTTGATCGTTCACAATCTAGAGCAAATACAAATTGCCACCATAAAAAACTAAGGCAGACAACTTTGTGAAAACTAAAATTAATGTAATTCTCAAAAGTAAAATTAGGCAAGAATGTTTTTAGCTCCATTTCACTTGAGTTCAGTTTTGCATTTGAAAGAGGATACAAGAGTGTTTAACCATAGTATATCACATCTTTGTTAAAGGGTTGGATTGACCAACAGGTGAAGCAGGAAATTTCTAAGTGGCCATTTATGGGTGTGTACCCCAAAATAAACAGATTCAATGGGACCCCTGCAGCCTCATCGACCTCCTCCTGAACTCTACCCAACCCCCCACACCCTCACCCAAACTTGACCGTACTGTGTATGGTCCAAGGCTAAAATAATTTGTCAGTCCAGCCCTATGTGTAATTAAACCTTCATTATTCATCTATACAAGGGGAGGCAATTCCAGTCTTAGAGTTAAAGATTTCTGCAAAGTTTTGTACTTTTACTGCTCTAGCACACCTGATTCAACATAATTAATTTCTTGGTCAGTCTGTTAGAGAAGGGAAATCATTACACTGTACATGAATCCAGCACTTCAAGAGCACATTTGTAATAGGTAGCTCACTCTGAGAGGTTTGAACCCAAAACATTTTGGTCATAGACTGAATGTACATTTATATTTAAAGCATTTACCATACGCATATATCCAGGGCGACTTACAAAACTGCTTTGCTGTTCACTCAGAAATCCTTAGCAAGTACAAGAGAGAGAACACATGAAATTTCCAAGCAGGTAAAACTCAACACAAAAATAAAAGGCTGCTGGGTTAATATACTGCCACTCTGCTACTGCACCACTGCAGCAGTTATATGTATCTTGAAACAAATGGGATAACTGAAAATAGGGGAAAGTGAAAACAGGTGTGAATTAAAACAGATTTGAAATGAAAATGGGTGTGAAATGAAACTCCAGTGTGGGAATACTGGTCTGAAAACAGAACAAAGGAACATCAGGAGAAGATCTGCTGCCTCGAATATCTAGGGAAAACAATCAGAAAATAATTCTCAAAAATAATAGGGGGGAGGGTGCTTGGTGACATTTTAAAGGAAGGGGAGAAGAGAAAGAAAATTCAAGAGGGTGTTATGGACATGCTCTGCCCAGATCAATTGTTTGGACTAGGAGAATGGGGATGAGGAGGCCAGACAAATGGTTCCAGGTCTTGGTTGACCCTTGCTTACTGGCTGTTGGAGTGAGGGTGGAAGCCAAGAGATAGGCTGGCTTCTGCCCCCCAACAAAAGGCCCCTCAGAACCTTTTAGAAAACTGAGACCCGTATGTAACAGAATTAATATGACACAGTTTACGAGTTTCCCCAAAGTCAAGATAAAAATATTTTAGTGAGCTTTTCTTTTTTTTTTTTTTTACAATGATGTCACTGGTTATGTCCCTCTGGTTTTACTGTACCTCCATCAGATGAGTGAGAGCTCTGGTATGGATGGTTTATAGCTGCTATAATTCTCCATTTGTGAATATATTCCAGCCATGTTGTACTAAAACCCATATGTATATATTACTGCAATAGATCAGATGAACATGTGGTGTATTAGTGAACATGATGTTTTAGTCATAAATGCTAACCTTGTTCAGACATGTGCTTCAGCTAACTGAGTGGCACATGTGGAGGGAAATGTATGCAGGGATAAGTGTTGCATATGCAAGGTGCTAACTTTATATTTAGTTTGTATATATTCAGCATGTGAAGCCTGCAGCATCAATTACAAACAAAGAACAATATCACTTAAACTCTGTTTCAGAATAAACAGTGGAAAGCTAACCCCTGTGTCTGACTGAATCCCTGAGCCAGTGAGGCAGTCTCTGATAGCAGACCACCTGACTGAGTGCAAGTTCTGCCATTTCCTTCATAGATGGCAGCTTCAGAAGGGAAATGAATTGGCCTGCCTTAGAAAACCAGTCCACAATGTCTAAATTCATTGCATTATTCAATGATGGGGGCAACCCTGGGATGGAATCAAGGGACAAGTAGGAGCAAGGCTGCAAGGGACAGAAGGTGGGTGCAAAAAACTGATGGGCCTAGTTCTGGGGTCCTTGCACTTGGCACACACATCATATGAGGCTACATGGGTACATGGGTACATTTTTTTGTTCTTGGAGCCTAGTCAGTACAAAAAGACAAGTTTGAACAGTCTGAAGAACAGCCTCCACCAAGCATGGCATAGGTTAAGTCACTTAGCTGGTTGAATGTTGGACAAGTTCTCATGGTATGTTATGGTCTAATGGTCTTTTATGGTCTTATGATCTGTTTTACCCCCTTAAGCTAATTCCTCCACACCTCCAATGTGAGCATGACCTCCAGTAGTTCACTGGCACACACATCATGCTCACTCCTTTTCAGCAGGGGTGAGACATGGGAAAAGTAGGCACAGGGATGCAGTTTCTGACAGAACTGTACCCATGTCTACCTCAGAGGCATCCACCTTTACATTGTATGCCAGCTCTAGGTTTGGTAACTGGAGGACCAGGGCCATGGAGAGCAAGTGCAAGAGGTTGTCAAAGGCTTCTTTGGCCTCTGTGGATCAGATTAACCTCCCTGCCTTCTTCCTTGCTAGGGTAGTTAGCGGGGCAGCCACAGAGTTAAAGTTCCTCATGAACTTGGATAAAATTAGCAAAGCCCATGAAGCACTGGGTCAGATGCACTGGTGGGACATGGCCAGCTCTCTATGTCCTTGATCTTGGAAGGGTTTATGCACAGACTAATATGGGAGACAACAAATTGGGATTTCTCCAGTTTGACAAACAGATGAATGTCCAGGAGCAGCTAGAGAATTTGCTGAATGTGGGCAATGGACCTGCTGTAAACCAGGATGTCATCCATGTAGATGAACACATACCTGTTCAGCGCTTGCCTGAACATCTACTTTACATACCTATAGAAGATGGCAGGTGGAGCATTATTCAGCCCAAATGGCATTACAGAGTATTCATAGTTGCCAGAGGGATGATAAATGCTGTCTTTCAATCATCACCCTCTCTGATCCTCACCAGGTAGTAGACTTGGTAAAAAGGGTAGCCTGCCTAGGTCTTTCACTGTTTATTTTATTGAGACCCCAGTAGTCAATCCAGGGACACATTCCCCATCATACTTTCTCACAAAGTAGAAGCTGGCTCCAGGGCCTTCTGGATATACCCATCCATTGCCTGGTGTTCTGGTCCTGCGATGAAAAACAACTCTCCCCAGGGAGGGCTGATGCCATACAAAAAAATTGAAGGCCATGTCATATGGCCTGTTGACGTCATAGGACCATGAGGACCAGTGTCAGCTTTGTGCCCATGGATGCCTGGAGGCAGCTACATTTTTTGTGCCATGAAAGAAGGAGGATAAATAAGGTGGGAACTGAAAATTAGTGTAATATAAAAATGGGTGTCATCTAAAAATGGGTGTAAAATGAAACTCCAAAATGGTGGGTACATTGCACAAAGGAATGCCAGGAATATAGTGGCTACCCTTAATATCTGGGGAAAACAAACGGAAAATTCTTCCCAAAAATAAAAGACAAATTGGCTCAAGGGAAAAGAATTCTTGGTGACTTTTAAAGGAAGGAGAGAAGAGAGAGAAAACTCAAGAGGGGCTTGAGAGAAAAGAGAGGTAAGAGCAAGTGTCCACATTTTCAAGCCTTAAAGAGAAAGAAAAATAGAAAGAGACCACAAGAGCTCTCAGCCTTTTGACTCAAGATTACTGGCATAGATTCTTAGCTCATAAAGAAATGAAAATCCAGCATGGAGAGGCTGGAGCATTGGACTAATAAAGTCCTCACCACAGATGTTGGTAGTTGGGTTCAATTAACCACTGGTACATTGTGACAGCTCCTCCTGACAGTGGGAGGAGTCTACATCATTGAGCCAACCCTCACAACCCTCACAACCAAGGAATTAATGTGAATATTTCATTTTTTTAAGTAAAAACCCACTATGGTTATTTTTTATCACTGCTTAACCATAGTAAAACTATGTTGTGGAATTAATGTATGGTCTTTTATGGCTTATTCTTTTATAAAACAGCTATTAAATATAATTTGAACTGATTTAAATTGGCCAAGACAGTTTTGATTATGATGCTCACTCAACCATTTAGGAATAATTTTTTTAGTAGTGCTTGATGAAACTCAGCCCAGCTCATTTACTTTTGGCAGAAACTGTTTTGATGTAATACATTTTATTCATATTTGAAATACTAAACACATTTGAATGAAGCAAATTCATGGTATCTTGTTTTTCAGTGGATCTACCAGCTCGGTATTTCAATTTCACACTAGCAGTCTCTTCACACATGAAGGAATACTAATGCAAAAATAGATAAATTGTACACTGCAGATTTCTCAGCACATATTAAAGACATTTTTATTGCATATAGCTGCTTGCATGTCTGCAATGTCTGCCCCCAGAAATCAAGGGGCTTTATTTTTGCTGAGTGGCATTCTTTTTTTTAATGGTCCAATAACCTCCTCTCCTGTGCTCTTAGTTTATACCTCCTCCACCACTGACACATGCAGGTCTTCTTTCATCTAATGACCTGCTGTGTGTCCTCTAGGACATGGCTGCTGTAACAATTGGCAGTTCCATGCTGTGCAAAATGTTCCAAGCCCCCAGAGGTGCATTGCTCTTTTGGTGGCCATATTGTTATGTACCACCTCACTAAGTATATGATATGCACATTCTGCATTGCATAGACTGTATATTTAGCTCTACCCATCTCATGCCTGAAAAATTAGTGAACTTGTAAATTAACATTCTGCACTTTCTTTCACACATTGAAAACCATACCATTGCTTATTCTGTGGGGAGCAGTTCTGCAAGTGAAAATTCAGTAACTATGGGGGAATCCACATTTGTGATATAACAGTGATTTCATTACTTTCTGTCAGTGCAATTTAAATCAATATATGTTTGTGGAAGATGTGAGAATTCTATAAATACAGCTGCTCTGACAGCCAACAGTAAAATTCCAATCATACAGCCTAGGCAAAGATATAGCATCTCAGTGAAACATCAAGTCAAGTTTTATTCAGCAAGGCTGAACTTTTCTACCAGTTACATGTCTTCTTATTCTAATAAACATATGATATAGTATATTTACAGTGGGTCAAAAAAGTATTTAGACAACCACTGATTGTACAAGTTGTCATCCTTAGAAAGATGAGAGAGGTCTATAATTTTCATAATTGGTACACAACTATGAGAGAAAAAATGAGGGAAAAAAATCATATTCTTGGATTTTTACAGAATTTATTTATAAATAATGGTGGAACAACAATTTGGTTACCCACAAACAAGAACTCTTTCTGGCTCTCACAGAACTGTAACTTCTTATTTAAGAAACTTTTCTGTCCTCCACTTGTTATCTGTATTAATGGGACCTGTTTGACCTTGTTATCTGTATAAAAGACACCTGTCCACAGCCTCAAACAGTCAGAGCTGTTGATGGACACCAGGAAGAAAATTGTAGACCTGCACCAGGCTGGGAAGAATGAATATACAATAGGTAAGCAGGTTGTTGTGAATAAATCAACTGTGGGAGCAATTGTAAGCAAATGGAAGACATGTAAAACCATTGATAATCTCCCTCAATCTGGGGCCCCATGCAAGATCTCATGTGGGGTCAAAATGATCATGAAAATGGTGAGCAAAAATCCCAAAACTACACGGAGGGACCTGATGAATGACCTGCAGACAGCTGGGACCAAAGAAAAAAAGGTTACCATCAGTAACACACTACGCCAAGAGAGACTCAAATCCTGCTTGAGCCAGTACATGTCTGGGCCCATCTAAAGTTTGCCAGAGAGCATATGGATGATCCAGAAAAAGATTGGGAGAATATTGTGTGATCAGGTGAAACTCAAAATTGAACTTTTTGGTAAAAACTCAACTCATTGTATTGTGAGATTTTAAGCCAAAACCTCTTTCCATCAGTGAGAGATTTGAAGATAGAACATGGCTGGGCCTTCCAGCATGACAATGATCCCAAACACACCACTCGGACAATGAAGGAATGGCTCCGTAAAGAAGCATTTCCAGGTCCTGAAAATTTGTGGAGGGAGTTGAAAGTGAGTGTTGCACAGCAACAACCCCAAAACATCACTGCTCTAGAGGACATCTGCATGGAGGAATGAGGCAAAATACCAGGAACAGTGTGTGCAAACCTGGTGAAAACTTACAGGAAATGCTTGACCTCTGCCATTGCCAACAAAGGTTATGTTCCAAAGTTTACTTTACTTATTGACCAAATATTGACCAAATACTTATTTTCCACCATAATATCCAAATCTTTATTTTAGAATCCTACAGTATAATTTTCTGTTTTTTTTCTCATTTTGTCTTTCATTGTTAAAATGTACCTATGATGAAAATTACAGACCTCTCTCATCTTTATAAGTAGGAGAACTTGCACAATTAGTGGTTGACTATAACAGTACCAGTGAATAATTACTGCACTGCTCAGTTGGAATAGTGAGAGTATTGTATATATATACAAAGAGAGAGAGAGAGAGAGAGAGAGAGAGAGAGAGAGAGAGAGAGAGAGAGAAAGAGAGAGAGAGTATAAGACTGTTTGACAACAACAGCTAAAGATGTTATAATCTGAAAGGCTGAAAAGCACAGTAATAATAGTCTGTCAGAAACCCCAGGATGACTGAAAACTGTCTGGTAAAATAATGTATTATAAATTGAAATTGAATGTATTTTCTTCAGGTATTTGTTTTATTTTAGTTTGAAAAAATAAAGCATTTTTTTTCAGATTCATGAGCTGAGTAGAAAGATTATAATTGAAGAATATAAGATCTTTATTTATTTGAAAGAAAATTGCATGTAGGCTTTTAAGGTTATTTATTAGTCTTAGAAAATCAGTGCATTCTTATGCACTAAAGTTTTTCTTTACATAGTTATATGATTTTAGAGGTACTTATCTATCTCCCACCTTCCCACTCATATGGGAAACAAACATATGGACATTTTGTTCTTCATTTTAATAATAATGAGCGATGCAGGTGATATAACTAAACACAAATTACTTAAGCAATGTCTTTTAAAATTATCTTCAAAATGAAGTGTAAGAAACATTTCCCTTGTTGTTAAGATCTAGTCATTCAGCAGTACAAATACAGTACATAAACAGTTAATGCAAATTAATATATTGACAGGAAATAGCAGCATCTAATGCATTTTAATACCTCTCGTTTTTGTCATCTCATCAACAAACAAGCAAAAGGGTCAGGTGACAGTAAAAAAAATGTTACACAAATGGATCATTGTTCTGTGAAAATATCAAAATAAATGACCAGAAATTGTTTGTCTTGAACAAAAATAGACTTCTTTATTTAAAACCAAATAACACGTTACTGCTAAACCTTGTACTGTTTGTATTTAAAATGTTTTCAAAGCACAAGCCATATCAGTCTCTTCTTTAAGCTGTGTGTACAGCAGCAAAAATGCTATTAACAACCAAATCATAGGTTACCTCAAGATGACTGTGCAGAGGAGGTCTTTTGCCAGGCTTTAGAGAGCAACACCAAAGCCTTCTGTGCTTAGACAAATCATTTCTGATTTAAGAGAATTATTCAAAGATCTATTGTAGTCAGAATTGCGGAAGAAAAGACAGCCTTTATGGTCCACTTAAAGGCTACAGTGAGAGCTACTTCTATAAGCAAGAATCAACCAGTCAAGAAGAATCTCATATTGGAAACAATATTGGAAGTAATATTATGTCTGTATGCTTCAGAGAACACAGCAAATGTACATCAGTTTTCATCTACTCAAAATGCACTGCTGATGATAATCCCCAGAAGCCAGCCACTCGGTTTTATCCCGCTGAGAAGCTGTTTCAGGGCCCACTGCTAAGCTGATGGCTTCAGTTAGCTTTCTGCATTTCAACGGTGCCCTGTGCCACTGGATTTAAGAGTAAAAATCCAGTAGCTTGTTGTGTTTAATTATATGCATACCAAAGGATAGGTTGCCAATCAACATTTCACATCTTCCCTTCAGCAAAACACTGCATGCTGTGGCCTCTCACAGACACTTTAAGACTCAAACACAAGCTTAATCCATGCCTCCTAACCCATGCCCCCTAATTGGTAGAAAGGGTTCATATCTACAGCAAGGCATGCTGTCCTCCCTGTGGCCTTTTAAAATAATAGGTCAGGCTTTGGTGGGCCATTGGTTCACAAACCTGCTTGCAAGCCCCCTCCCTCTAATTGTTCCACTCAAAGGGTAGGCACACATCAAAGTAGGTCAGGTTTTGAGAGGAAGGTCCCTTTGGGAACTGACGTGTTTGTATTCTGCAGGTACAGTGGTACAGTACTGCCAGCAGTGTGGTGGAGGAGTGCTTTGATGCATCAAGCATTGTTGGTTTATAGAACATTGCTTTTGTTGTTGGTTCTTTCTGTAGTCTAACAGTGAAACGTTTGACAAGATTAAGCATAGGTCCTGAACGTGCTTAAATTAAGAGGAATGGAGTCTTGAAATTGAGGCAAGCTCACAAAAAAAAAAATAAGAGACTCATTTGTGAATCAAAGGAAAATTCATTTTAGTGAATGAGCCTTATTTTAAGATGTATTATTTAAGTTATATTAAAGTAATTTCTAATCAAATCAAATCAAAGTTTCTATAATGCCTTAGACAATATACAGCAGACAATATACACTTAATACAGTATACACTTAAATTAATCACTTAATATATAGTGGTAGTTGTAAGTAGTAGACATAGTGAGAATTATTATTATTATTATTATTATTATTATTATTGTTGTTGTTGTTGTTGTTGTTGTTGTTGTTGTTGATTTATTTGTTTATTTATTTATTTGTTTATTTATTTATTTATTACCCCTCAAGAAAAGCAGTACAAGTGCCTTTGTTGACAAGTTGGGAGACAAAGAATAGCCATCTGAAGTGAAAGAACCACATGGTACTACATGATTTTACACAAATACACTCCAAATGTCCAAAAGTTTGTTGGCACTCTTTTTAATAGATGCATTCAGCTGCTTTAGGTTATATATATATATATATTGCTGACAGATAATCTAAAAAAAAAAATCTAATATGCTGCAAATGTACGCACAATGCTTGTCTAGTCTATATAAAGAAGGACTGCCAATAGAATAGGCCTCTTTGGAGCAGATGAACATGAAAATATTGGCACCATGACAAATGCTATGTATGGATATGGGGTATAAAGCTCCCCAGTATTGAGCTGTGGAGCAGTGAAACTGTGTTCTCTAGAATGAAGGTGCTCCATCCAGTAAATTTATTACAGATTTTATGACTTGGGATGAGGGAGGGTGATCATCATTGAACATCCTGACCTCATTAATACTCTTCAAACAAATCCTCACAGTAATGTTCCAATATCTAGTAAAAAGCATTCAGTATAGACAGAAGAGAAAGTTACTTGTGCAGCATTCCAGTGCACAGTGGTAGTGACAGAGACATCATTCTCCCTATTACAGGTCAATGGAGCATCAAAATGAGTTTGAAGCTGTTATTTTGAGGTAATTGTGCTAGATATTGATATTTACAGCTCATGTTAATACTAAATTCTAAAACTGAACTTGTATTTTTACTGTTAACATATTTTTTCATATTTTAAAATTATTCTTCCATACTGTAAAATCAGAAATTTAGAAAAGCAACTCTAAAGCACAGTTTTAAAATAAAGGCTTATTTTCTCTAAGAGTAGATAGAGGAGGTGCATAGTTACCTTCTCCCCACAGTTTCACAACGTTTCATGTATTTAATGAAGCCTTTCATACATTCAACACAATCTTCCAGCTTTGTGGCACCCTATAGCCAAGTTATTATCCCAGTGTGCGACCCCTATCTCACTAATTTACAAAAGTCTTCCATTTCTACATTTTGCCATTACATTCTCACACACTTCATTCCTTTGCTCATTCTTTCCATCAAGCACACACACACACACACACACACACACACACACACACACACACACACACACACACACTTAGACATGTTATTAGACACACCGTTCCTGTCACACCCTTGGTGCATCCCTCATATATGGGCAATAATGGGCTAGGTTGCCTTGGGTTGTCTGCACTATTATTTCAGACTGCTGAAACGGGATGGTGAGAAAAAGCAGCAGCACAGCATGCTACAGTAGGAAAAGAACCCAGTGACATTCGGTTCCTCTCTTAGCGCATGGCTGAACCTACACTTCTCCTTATGTCAGTCAGCTGCACACCGGGTTTGAGGCATACAGGGTTAGGTGGTAAAAGGCCACAGATAGAGAGGGAGCACACAGAGGGAATGCACTGTGCATGTCTCTAATGGCTGACTTAGATGAGTCACAGTCTGACCTACATCGCCTCATAAACACATTTTCTGATGTACACACACACACACACACACACACACACACACACACACACACACACACCAGGGAAAAATGGAATTACACAAGCAAATAATGGAGTGCTTGGAAAAATGAAGTTAATTTGTAATGTCTCACAAAGCTAAGTGCTTTTCTTCAAAGTGAGAGCAATTAGCCCTGTAGAGGTAAGTCACATTAAAACAGCACTTTATTCAGCACAAGTCAAACTTGGTCTACCTTTCACAGAGCAGTAATTGTTTCTTTAGAGAGGGCAGGGATAGGCAGAGATGTAGCCATGGAAGCAGCAGTGCGTGAAATTTTCATTTGCTGCAAAAGTTCTTTACAAAGTTTTGTCACGCAGGACAACTTTTGCGCGACTCACATCGCTGTCACTGCAAACCATTATAATAATGTCCAGTCCACTCTGCTGGTCTGAAATGCTGGAGCCTCTGTAATCGCCATTACGTAACACAAGAAAACACCGAAGGAATGCAAGCATTCAATACTAGTGTTGAGTTATATTTCTGAACAGTCAAAGATCGGCTGCTAAAAAAGAAAGCATGTGGGTCTAATGTGAATAGTTGTGCCAGCAGATAATACAGCATGAAGGGGGGTAATAAGTCCAAGGTTTTATGGACACTATTTCTAATTAAATTTAAGTTGCAGAAATTGCTCACACAAATGTGCAAGTGCACATACACACACACACACACACACACACACACACACACACACACACACACACACACACACACACACACACAGCATGTCTATTCCCTGTAGAGATGTACTGCCAATAGAATATGACTCTTTGGAGCAAATTTGCACCATACCTGCTAGGCAAAAGAACTGTGTTCTCTAGAGTGATTATACTCCACCCAGTATGTTTTGGGGTGAGCTGGGGAGTTGGCATGGTGATCCTCCAACATCCTGACTTTGCACTTGTTGCAATACTCACAAAGAAAATCCTCCCAGGGCATTAGAGAGTTGCTGCAACAGAAGCAGAATGAACTCTTTTTTTATGTGCTAGATTTCAGAATAGTAGAATAGAACAGATTGTATATATTTAGTATACATATTACTGGATTACTGGTTGCACAGAGCAGCTTAATAACTTATAGTCATAAATAATGTGATATAATAAAAAAAAATATATTTTAACAACAGAAAATTTGAATGTGACCATCAATGGCCATTATTTATCAAGTTGATCTATAAAAGGAGTGTGTGTAAACGTATGTGCACAAATATACACTATTACATTATCAATCTGCAATAATATCAGTAATAGCACAGACATATCAATAAAGTCCTATCCTATCCTATCCTATCCTATCCTATAACAGTATAACAGGATAATAAAAGTAAGGTTTAACATTAGAAAACAACAGTACTAATTCTAATTGTGACACAATAATTCCTATTGATTGTGTTCATTTGAAGTTCCCTTATGCAAGACACATGATTTGATATATTTGTCTTATGTGTTAAATAAGAACTTGTGCATGGTCACTTGTCTTTACCGCAGAAATTGATTCATCACTTGCACTCAAATTTGCACTCATTTTGATGTCATATGACTATGACTAAGCATTATTTGATACAACTATGAATTTTAAAGGCCCATATGATATTGGGGAACAAAACATTGTAGACCATCGATCATGATCACTGGCAAAAAATAAATCAGAGCGGCTTACTAACTGTTAATAATTGTGCAGCTTTCTGAAGAAACCCCACCTCCTGAGGGAAAGCAGCAACCCCCATAAAGAAAACAAGAACCTTATTTTGCATCTGAACTGTCTCTGAAAAGTTCAAATTAACATCCATCAATGTGTTTAATTAACATCTAGGAGTTGTAATTGTTGTAATTGTACAGTAATCCACATCTTTATTTGAACAGTTGCTGTTCTCTGAGGACCAAACCTTAAAACACTCAGACAGGGAAGTCTATTAATGATACAAACCTAACCTTGCTTTAGCAAAGTGAGGAATTGATTCACAATCACTGGGGTGAAGAGTAGAGGCAGGTGAGAGTGAGTTACAGGTTGATAAGGTGGGAGGGGGAGATGTGAGGAAGGCACAAAGGGAAACATCCCATTTGTCTCACTGTGGGAGTGAAATTAATGAAAATACAGTAATTAACTCAATTAGTGTCAGAGCAATAAAAGTACCTCTGTGCAACCGCTGTGCTTCAGCGTTAAAAAGGAGTGAACATGTTTCTTTTGGCTCATCCTCTGCTGCCAAAAAGAAAGCTTATTCTTTTCTGGTTATTAGATTTTAAATGAGTCAGACTTGGCAACTGGATATTTTGGTGGTGAGGTGCTTTTGGTTTTAAAAAGTAAATGTGAAGATGAAATCATATTTCACTCAGTATACATAGGCAAAATTATACTGAGTTTTCTTAATTGTGTACATTCAGACCAGTTTACATAGAAATACGAGAGTATTTGTTTGTTTGTTTTTATGGAGCCAAAAAAGGCAGTTTTTAAAGGAATATTACATCATATTACATCATTTTTTTTATTAATTATCAAAATTACTGTGAAATATGAATAGGACAATACATTTTCTTCTTTAGCAATGGCATTAGAATTGCAATACAATGTTTCAAAATTAAAACAAAATCTTGAAAATGTTGGAAGGAACTTCCCCTGGGTGTCTAAACAACTGAGTCACTTGCTGTCTTCAAATGCAGACTGAAGATTCATCTCTTTGAAGAGTATTTAACTCCTTTAAGATTTACACTGAATCTTTCAAGTCTCCAGTTTGACTTTTGTTTTCAACAGCATGAAAAAGCTCTGGATTCTAGCCTCTTCTACAAGCTAAGGATATCTGAGAGAACAGCCATGCACTTTTATAAGTCACTCTGGATAAGGGCATCTGCTAAATGCTGCAAATGTAAATGTAAATAAAGTCATGAACAAAAACAAACCCCACAGTGTTCACAATATTCTAATTTGTTTGAGATGCACTAATATGATCTGTTTATTTCGAATAATATATTTGAATTCAGTGTGTACATTTAAACGGTCTGAATTAAAGAGTATACTGAGCACACAGTGAGGCACGTGGTCAGGACACACTCCATCACACAGGTGTAAAAGGACCTTGTGGGCTTTCCTCCAGGGAGGTGTAGGCCCAGGAGGGGGTGATAGGCTTAGGCCTCAAAACGAGCATAGGAGTTCAAGGTGTCGGGGAGTGCTGGGTCATTTGGGCATTGTGAGTTACTCCTCTTGTAGTCTGTGATGCTTGTGAAGGTTTATTCATATGCCTTAGCACCAAGTTTGCATCAAGCATTTAAGCTTCAAGCATTTGAGCCTGTGCCCTGACCTAAAATAATATGAAGATGTATAAACTTGTAATCTGTATTCATTCTGTCTCTACATGTGGTACTCTCTGGTCCTGTGATCAAGTTCTGTCCCCTAAAGGGCACAAGGTCACAGAAGCATACATTTTGATATTCTTGGTATTCCGATAATAATGATGGAGCTACACCTAATGTCTGAAAACTATGTCACATATCTTGTCAATACAGACATGCATTACTATGTATGGAGTTAAGATAACACTTTACATTCAGTATAAAATGATGAACCCTCACTGGTGAAGTGGGGTTCACTTATAAATTACTGCTATAGCAAGCTTCCAATAAAGTTACTCAAAGGCTCATAGTGTCTCATCTCTTATTGTCAGGTCTTAGTGTCACTGGTTTTCCACAACAGTGCACCTGATGCCTTTCCACATGCACTGTGGGTCATTTGAGTTGAAGTCACCCTGGATCTTGACATGTGGACTTTGTCCTCTTTATACCCACTGACAGGTTACTTCTAGCTGCTCTAAGTGCTGTTGCATCCTTGAATGCAACATCACAGATTGGCCAGATGCTGATGGTCTTAGAAGTGGTCACCTCTTCCGTGCACATCCTAATGTCCATGCTGTCCATGCTGCTCTCTGTTGTTGCAGCCTCCCTAAATATCTGCCAGTCTGTGGTCTCAAAGCAGTCCTGGAGCCTGAACACAGCTTCTGCAGGCCACATGCACATGGACCTTGTTACAGTGACGCTGGGCAGTATGCGGGAGCTTGCACGAGGGAGATATGATCTGAGGCACCAAGGTGGGGGTGAAGCACTGCTCTGTATGCTCCTTGTCTGTTTGTAAACACTTTGTCCAAAGTGTTTCTCCTGAGTGGCAATGTTAACGTGGTGGTAAAACATGGGAAGAGTGTCCTGCAGATTCACATGGTTAAAGTCCCCTGTCACCACATACAGTGGTTCAGATACAGACAGTGGTCCAGACGAGATGGAAGAGGTGACTGGGGAGAAGGAGGTCTGGGTCTGTTGACTTTTATTCCTAAATTTGAACACCGAGTGAGCAAAAAGAGAGAAAACAGCCCTTTCTTTTTGTTTTCTTCTTTAACTCAATATCTGGATGATAGATAGATAGATAGATAGATAGATAGATAGATAGATAGATAGATAGATAGATAGATAGATAGATAGATTCAACTTTATTGTCATTGCTCAGTACAAGTATATAGCAACGAAATGCTATGTACTATGATTAATATTTACATGTGGGCAGAACAGTAAACATGCATGGAAAGGCTCCTTTGGCATTTAAACTGGAATTTAATTAGCGAGAAAGTTGAATTTGTTCTGTTTTCCATGCTGGATTACTCACTTATAATTAATCAAACAAAGTTGACTTGTAAAATAAAGTATTGTAGTTTGTTGTGATATGTGTATCATGTCTGTCGGTTGGTCTGATCCTGAGATATGAAGCCTAGAATATGGTATGTAACTGCCTGATCTAGGGTTAAACACTCTTAGAATAGCAATTAATGGAATATCAATGGCAACGGAATTGCCTTAAAAATCACATAGAAAAACATGCTTCATTATTTTGATCCACCATAAGAGTTGCTGTGCTGCTGTTTTTAGATTTTATATAGGCCAGGCTTGGGAATTAGTGCTCAGGTTGTGTTTTGGCTGTGTTTTGATGGTGGGGTATTATTGGTTGCACTGGGGCCTTTGCTTTCTGACAGTGTAACTGCACAGGCACACACACACACACACACACACACAGCAAAGAAGGGGTACGCTGAGTACATCTCTGTCAGAATATTATGTAGCAAGAATATATGGAGAGAAATCGAGTAGCTACTGTAGTCTTGCATTAATTACATAGTGCATATTTAAGCTATTTGCAGCATTAGCTGAACAGCAGTACTGTTTTCTGTCTTGCCCATTACACAGTAATCAACAAGTTTTGTTTGTTTGTTTGTTTGTTTGTTTGTTTGTGTGTTTGTTTGTTTGTTTGTTTGTTTTTCATACTGGCCAGGAATGGGAGTTTTTCCAGGTTGCATTTGGGTTGTGTTTTCATTGTGGGGTATTATTGGTTGCACTGGGACCCTTACTTCCCAACAGTGTGGCAGTGCATGTATGAGATTTCCACAAGCTCTCACACAAAGTTAACATGGGTGCAGTAGAAAAGAGGGGCACTGAGCTTAAAAAAGACAAGAAGTAGAATTATTTGTAGCCTGAGTAAATGGAGAGGAGCAGATTGGCCAGTCTGGTGTTGAGGACACGGTGCATATTTAAATGACTGGAGTGACTTTGCTGCATTAGCTGAATATCAAAGGTGGCTTGCTGTCTACTACAGCAGTTGTCAGATCAGGCCCTAGTCCAGTACAGATTTTCCAAACCTGTTAATTAATAGATGGGAGAATTAGGCAGGCATACACAGGAAAATTAATTGTGCTGGAGATTGGCCTTCTAGGACCAAAATTGTTAACTTTTTGTGTCCTGCATTACATGCACACAAAGCAGCACCTTTCATTTATTTGAGCTTACCAGACTTGGGAATTATTGTTCAGACTGTGTTTGGCTGTGGGGTATTATTGTTTGCATGGGGGCCTTTGCTTTCTGACACATGTGTAATGTGCCTGATTTGTTTCCACACACACACACACACACACACACACACACACACACACACACACACACACACACACACACACACACACACACACAAACACACACACAAACACACACACATTACAGCCACACGTAGCATCAACTCTAAACCCCAAAACAGAGCCCTGTGGGATCCCATACTCAACTAAACAATTAATTCATAATGGCTTCTGCATTAGGACTGATAACTGTATAATATAAATAGAGTTTGGAGTGTTAAATAAATGGGCATGTATATGTATATGTATGTAGAGAAACTGAGTGGTTATAGTACATAACATAGTCTGAATGGCATTGGCTGGAGTGACTTTGCTGCATTAGATGAATAGCAAAGCTTCTGTCTACCCCTCTGCAGCACCCTTGTGTAAACACTCATACAGGCTAGTTCTTAGTTCTGCAACAAGCCAGCATGGAATACACTAACTGTATTCTCTGTTAGTAAATACCAAGCTTGTCCTGGGGCAGCAGTGTTGCTATTCTGGCAAGTACTTCTGCTGTTTCAGTTTTTATTTACATAAATCACTGCATGCAGGAAGTGAGAGAGAGAGAGAGAGAGAGAGAGAGAGAGAGAGAGAGAGAGAGAGAGAGAGAGAGAATGTATGAATTTGTTTGGGGTGGGGATTGAGGTATATATATATTTTTTGCTCCTAAACACATCAGGTGTACAAAGGATTGGAATGAATTATCTTCTGATTCCGGCAATATGTTATTTTTAATTCTGAATTAGCTCTCCTGGTGCTTTTTCCCTTTGTGACTGCTCCATATTGATGTGTCTCTTCATCTGTGACCTGCCTCGGTGTAAGATAAAGACATGAACATTTGACAGCACAATCTTCTCTCCTGAGCATGTAAAAAAAATCTCACCCTGCTAAGGATTCAAAGACAAGTGCACAATAAAGCACAAACTTTATCTGAGCCTCCCAGCATTGTTGGAACCTTGTTTTATTCAGCACAAGAAATGAAATAGGCATCTCTCTCTCTCTCTCTCTCTCTCTCTCTCTCTCTCTCTCTCTCTCTCTCTCTCCTGTTCAGTGACTCATCAGTGAGGCATCCAGCAAGATGTTGAATAATGTATGGGCAAGCACAAACAGGCAGATCCACAATACAATTTCACCAAGGCTTGGGCCCATGCTCATGTTGAACAATCAGACTGGTTCTGTACAACCTGTTTGGTTTAATACCAGGCATAGGTTCTCACTCAGCAGTGTTAGAGGTAGTCCCTGGACTCTCTTTTCAGTCTCTCTTCCTCTCTCACCCTCCCACAGTGCTGTCCTGATAGATGCCTATCAGCTATGCATGGTGTACTTTGATAATCTTACCACAGTAACCTTGCTGTTATTCTCAGATACAGAATGTGATTTCATGGCATGAATAAATGGTCCCTTGAAGGCCAGACGACATTTCTTTAGTCAATATTCACAATGCAGATGATCTAATTTATATTATGTATAAACTGCTCTGAATTAATCAGTATTTATAACACAAACAGTGATTGGTAAAGCTAGCTTAGCTCATTGTCATGGTCAATTTCTGCTGACCACAATGGTACAAAATGATAATCTAAGTTAATGTAGGCTTTCTGTCAGTTAAAACCGGTCTGGGCATTTTCTTATAACATCTCTCATCAAAAAAGCATTTTCATCTGCAGAACTGCTACTCACTAGACACTTTTACCTTATTAAACCATTCTGAGTAAAATATAGAGACTGTTGTGCTGAAAATCCTATGAGACCAGCAATTCTAGAAACTCAAAATCTGATGGTTGATGTGAACATTTGAGCTACTGACTAGTATCTCACTGACTGTCTGTGAATGCATTTATAATAAGGATGCACTGAAATGAAACTTTAAGCCAAAATTTAAACCAAACAAAACATTTGGCAAGTTGACACGTTGAATAGTGGTTACAGAATTAATGGATTTTTTATTAAAAAATAATATTAAAAAACTAAAATTGATTAAAAAACTAAAATTGAAGAATATTTCTTGAGCACTAAACAGTTACAGCAGGCATACTAACAAATCACAACATGCCTTAAAATAAACTGCATATGTACAATTCAGCAGAATAATGTATGTCAATGGGCATATATGGGTCATTTTCTGATACAGTGCTATAATAAAATCTTTCTTTCTTAATCAGCTGAGCACCAAATGTGCTTTTTTGCCATTTCAGCCAAATTATTTTTATTGCCAAATATAACTTTTTGAGAAGGATTTCAGTATGCATTCAAAGGGAATTCAATCCTGGGAATTTTACAACAGCTTTGATATTGGCCTAATCAATCTAACAATGACAGATACTTCATTTGTTCATAATGAATATAGCTGCTCATTATTACTTCTATCACTTTGCACTGACACTTTATCTGTACATAACAGTCAGGCTTACTGTGCACAACCTGGTCTTTCATTATGCACTGTATTGTTAACTGCATAATGTTTATGCAATAATAACCTACTTTATTCATAACAGCACATTATGTGCTCTGTACAGTACTATCTATCTATGATTTAAAAGAATCAAATGTATGAACTTGCACTTTATGTCAAGAACTGGAGATACTTGTGTATCTGCCTATTGTCCTTCTGATTTAAGTTGCTTAGCTTTTTCTTCTCTTGTTCAACTGCTGCTGCATTTTACCAAAAAGTATTTCTGATTATGTTTTTTAGAATTTAGATTTTTGGTTTCCTTTTTGTAGCAGGTCCATATTTGTACAGGCACTAATCATTGGTCATTGGACATTGATAACCATTAGATCATTTATATTTGTATTGTTTGGGTTTTATTTGTGATACGATGCTTGTCCACATTAAAACAATGGTAATAGAATGTGACACTAGAGTGGCAGCACATGAGGCTAACATACCAAGAGCTATGTGTACCATTTGAGATCCAGAACTAATTGTTACAAACCAGTAGCTTACCTCATTGTTGCTCACTGGGGCTGAATGCAGTGTCCTCACAACTATGTTTTGGTGCTTAAATATTCTTAAGGGAAATAGAAGCTGTTAATACAGCAAAGGAGATGACAGTTAATTATGAATGCATTTATTTCATATACTGATAATTAGATTTTTAGATTAGAAATGTAGACTATTATATGTCTAATGATGTTACTGTGTGCTAGTAGCATTTTATTGCTGAGCTATAAAACATTTTCATAACTACAGAGATCTTATGTATAGTTTGTTCTGTGCAAACGTTTAGTCTGTTCCAACATGTGTTGCAAATTCTTTATTAGTATGTGTGTTTTTAATGAAGTGCTTTACATATTATTTTCCCAGATGCCTAAGACTCATCCAGGATCACTGAAAAAGATGGAAGGAGGAGGAGGATGACAGGAAGATGAGTGCTCTGTAGTTTAGTGGTCCTTGACCCAAGAGGCTGTGTTAAGCTCTGCTGCCTCTTGTATGTATGGCTGTAATTCTGTTGGCTCCTGTGATCCATGCTATCTCCTGCTGTCCCTGGCCATGTCCTACACCCACCAGCCCAGTAATACTGTGCTGCTGGGGTCAGCACCATGTTCCAACATGGGCCCTTCTCCTTCCACACCATGCTCACTAATACACACACTCACACACGCACGCTCGCACGCATGCACACACACACACACACACACACGCACACACACATGCACACACACACACACACACACACAAACAGACTCTCACTGAAGCCTTTCATGTCCCATCTGCCCTCGATAATAAGTACTCCTTGTGAAAGAAAGCTGCAGATCAGCTTTTCATTTAACCCCAGCAGCACCCTGCGTTTCAGTCTTAAACACCTGCTTACACACACAGAGATACACAGGCACACACACACACACACACACACACACACACACACACACACACACACAAAGCTGTTTCTGAAGCGCTCAGAAGCACTCAGTGTTCCCCTACTCCACAGGTCTCTTGCTAAAAGTGCCAATTACAAGTTTCGCAGTCTACAGCCTGCAGTTTTTGACAGACTTCCCTTTATGTAAATAGGTAATGCTTTCCTAGTTTGAATTGTCTTGGTGACGAGAAGAAGTTCATAAAGCCTCATTTATCAATTCAATCAGCAATATCTTTGTAAAAAAACAAAACTTCTTACATTTGTTTTTGAGAAAAGTAATACAAAGTTTGCATGAGATTCATGAGGTGTTTTTGAATTGTTCACAGCTCTGCTATTATAATAATGGATGTCATTGTCCTTGTGAATTAAACAAATTAAAAAAATGGTGAAAGGCAGAATTTTCTTCACAGCTCTGTGCTTTTCCTACCTGTGTTCAAAACATCAGTCAAATTATCATTTGTAGCATCTTTTGATTTTTAAGAATGAACAACTACAACTACTGTTGCTATTACTACTTATTCTACTGATAACAGTAAAGATCATCAAATAATTGTTCATATGGGCTGATAAACACACATGCCCATGTATATACAGAGCACTTAGACTGAGCAGCCCAGATACTTCAGACATTGCAATGTTCCCATCTCCATTTTGCTGATAAACAAAAAAAAGAAAAAAAAAAGAAAAAAAAAAAGAAAACATGGTTTTGGCATACTACCCTCTAAGGATTAAAGATTAGAGATTGAGAAAGTTTTCTCCAACTCCCCCTTCTCCAGTTTTCCAGGACTTAGTGTTCAAACACTTTTGATCAGCCAACCTGAACCTTTTTCGTCCATAGAGATAGAGTTCATTTAGGGAACTGAAAAGACTACTATCTCTTTTACAGCAGCAGGGCTACCTGGCCAGAATGAACACATTTAATTTTAGAAAGGCACTCTATATTAGCCTTATTACAGTTCACCTGATCTAATCCATCTATCTAATCCATAGGTGAAACATCCATTCACGGATGAACAGAGTTGAATCAGCTGAGATTTAGTTTTTCTAGTACATATGCTATGTCTGTCAAAGGTTTGAAGGCACCTTGTTGCTCAGAGTGGTTTAAAGAGTTTTATTTTTCAGTGTTGGAAAAATCAGAAAACATGTGCTTTTAACAGATCTTTTTAACAGATTCCTTCATACCACCAAAGAGCATGAAGTTGAACCTGGAAGGGATCAGCAGATTCTTGTCTCTCAGTATTTACAGGTACCCTTGAACAAGAAACCTTACCACCGATTCCTCCCCAGCTGCTGAGGTGGCTCTGGGTGTGAGTTTTCACTGTTCTCTTCACGTCTGTGTTTACTGTCATAAAGATCTCATCAAACACATACATTGATTAATAAAATATATCCCACAGTTTGTAACATTTGCACAATTTTTCTACATATCTGTTCATTTATCACGAGTCACAACAAATTCTTATACACTAGTGGTGCTGTTTTGTCAAATACGCTCAAGCCAGCCTGCCATGTACTTGAAGAATTAAGAATATGGCATTGCCACTGCATGCTGTTACTCCCAGTTATGGAGCTTCTAAAAGGAATATATAAAGAGTCCAGCCTGTTTATTTGTCTATTTCCTTATCAGAGGTAGTTTATCAAGTGGTCACTGAGACCTGATGGTCGATGCCGATTTCTCTCTCTCTCTCTCTCTCTCTCTCTCTCTCTCTCTCTCTCTCTCTCTCTCAGTAGTTCTCTTCTCTCTGTATCAGAGAAAAACAAAAATATTTGTGTATTTGTGTGTATCTGTTTGAAGGCAGTTGGAACAATTTCCCTTTGGGGATTAATAAATTGTTATCTCATATATTTATCACATATTAATTTTCTAAACTTTTTTTCTAAAAAGTTCTAAAGCAATTAGTGTCAGGTTTCTTATTATGAACTACACCAAATATCAACTACTTTGAGATCTTGTTGTTTCTCTCTCTTTCTTCACCAGTTCACCGATTTTCAAATAAATCACAATTTACTCAATGGATTGGCTAAAAGACTTGAAAAAAAAAGGCATTACTCCCAATTAGATGAAACTGGAAACTTTTTTGACTGATTAATAATGAGTGCCCCTATACTACCTTGATTTTACATGTTTTTATTTTTATTTATTTATTTATTTTTTTAATAGTAAAAATAAATTGGAAAACAAGTTACAAGCTACTCTTGATTTGGGTTAGGATAAGAGATAGAGTTTAGGAGGAGCTTCTTCAGAGATTTTTACTTTTTTTTGGCATAAAGTTTGAGCTCGGGCCCTGAAGATTGTAGGTTCAAAATCCTGTACTTGCAGGAAGTTCACAACTGTGGTGCCTTTGAGTAAGTCACCTAACCTCCAAATGCTCCCTGGCCATGTAGGTGGCTACAACCACCACTCCAGGCTTGTGTGCTAACCTCTTTTATTCTCTAGTGTAAGTGTTTGCTGTCATAGGTTGGGTTGAATGTGTTGTCTAAATTCCAGTTTTATTGCTGTACAGTGGCTATAAAGTGTGATCTTAATCTTAATGCCTGCATGTCTCTCCAAATGTCTGACTGGGGGTTAACAGTAACAGGTGCATGGAAATCAAAGTTTAAATGCAGCTTCAAATCTATCCATGTCAGTTTTCATGTTCGCCTAGAGTGTGTATAATGACAGGTGTAGGAATAAGATGTTTAAACAAAGTGGCTACGGGCACTCTTCTCCCTCCTGCCACTGTCATGTCTTTCCTACTGGAAATGCTCGTTGATGCATTCCATGTGTGCAGGTGGGTGAAGGTCGCCGGATGCTGGCTGGCTGGCGGAAAATCGTTGTGACAACAGAGAAGCACAAGGTGCGAGTCTGAGCAGGGAGCAGGACCGCAGCGCCGTCCCCCGGCCTCTGTGCTGATGGAGAGTGACACACACATGAGCCGCAGGGGCCACATGATTACTGCATACACACAACCCCATATCATCTGTCCATGACTAGCCACCCACAGGTCACCTTCAGAGAGAACCTCATCTCTCTATCTATCTCTCTCTCCTTTCATTTTTGTAATCTCTCTCTCTTTCTCTCTCTCCCTCTGTCCTCTATTCCTCAGGCTGGTCAAAACAAGTTGTTGATGCTTGGAAAAAAATAATGAATTAAGAGTACAATCAGGTTCTAAGTATTGTTCTGTCAACACTGGATCTCAGAGTCACCATCAGACTCCCAGCACCCTATTCCTGGAGGTTTTATGCCCATAACTCTGGAATTAACATGAGGTCCTGTGAATAAATTGTATTGTAACAGGTTATTTCAGATTCTGGAATGTATTGTCATATGAAGCTGATACAAAAATCCCACAATACATACCACTCTGAAATCCTTAGGATGTGTCCTAATCAAACCAAAAAATAAAATGCAAATATCACGCTCAGAAACTGTAGACCGTGATAATTGAGATAAACCAGACAATCTGTATTTCCAAATGTATGACATTAAAAAGTCCAAAAATGATGTAATAAAAACATCGCAGTGTCAATCGCAGCTATGTTTGTGCTGTTACAAAACTCAAGCTGACAAGCAAGTATACTCATTTGACCCATTGTGTTATGGGTCAGTGAGCACACCTGCCTGGAGCAGTGGGCAGCCCTCAGTGCCCAGGGAGCAGCTGGGGAGTTCAGTCATGTCCTGCCAGTTTGGGGAATTGACACCTTCCAGTCACAAGGCTGGTTCCCTAAACACCAGGTCACGGCTGCTCCTTATAGGTGTGGACTTAGAATTTCCAGTAGACTGTAAAACGTTTTTATACATTTTGTTGCTGTCACGTATATATATAATAGACATTTTATGAGAAGCCCTTGCCTCAAATTTGATTAATACAGTATTAACACGTCTCTGCTTGTGTTAACCTTTGAACACAGTGTGAGTGAGTGAAACAAATTGACCAACACTTTACAAGCAGTCCATTAGAAGATTGAGGGAGTCTCTCATTAAAGAGTCCAGCCTCTTTATTTGTCTATTTCCTTATCAGAGGTAGTTTATCAAGTGGTCACTGAAACCTGATGGTTTTCTCTCTCTCTCTCTCTCTCCTCTTTTCCTCCCTGTATGAGCAGTAAGAGGAGGACAAATCAATTGCCCTTTCAGTGTGATGGAGGTGATGGGAGAATGGATAAAGGAGGGGTGTGGGAGTGTGTACCTGCATTAGAGCTGCCGATAACCTGCTTGCTGCCTTCTCCCCAAAAAGCCCCCAAATCCACACTTAAAGGGTCCTGGGGTGGAAGAGATGATGTTTACAATTGTTAAAGCCTAAACCTCAGCCTTTTATCTCTCTCTCTCTCTCTCTCTCTCTCTCTCTCTCTCTCTCTCAATGCTTGAAATGGTATGAGAAAAATGGGCATTTGAGCGTTTAGCAGAGAAAAAGAAAATCTGTGAATTGTAATCAAGACTTTACAACACTTTACAATCAAGAATATCTCCCCCTATTTTGCTGTGACTTAGAGGCTTAAAACACAAATTATATTCATCAGATGGTTTATAATGAGATGTTTTCAGTGGGCATAGGACCATTGCATGCAATAAATCAAAATTTGTTCTGCACATTTTACAAATGAGCCCACATTTAATTTTCTGAGGATATTTCTGTATTTTAACAACAACAACAAAAATCTGAAAAGAAAAGAAGGCTACAAGAGCACATGCTCACTTTTGTGCAATCCACAACAATGAAAAATACAATTAATAAAAGAAGGTTAGTAGCCTAACAAATTAGTATGTCAAGTAACACACCACTGCCTATGTACACTAATTGTTCATTATGTGAACATCTTCAGGGAACACTGGCATTCAGTTATGGTCAGTTATATTTCTCTGTGTGCTACCAGTGTCTAGATACAACAGGATCATTGCAACCCCTTACATCTTTTCAGCTGTTCATGTATACAGATATACCTGTATTAACTTAAATATAAACTTATCATTAGAAAACTAAGTGTCTCATTAAATCCAAGGGCACACTAGAACAAATAATACTGTCATCTGAAAGACAATTAGAGAAATGCTGCCGTGACCCTATTGTACTAGGAAAAGTATTAGGGTATTTTGTGTGCTTAACACAGGGGCATCCTGTAAGTCAAGACATTGTCAAAAAATCCTGTTGAAAAGTGCTTAGATGAGATGTCACGGCAGGTTAAGCCTAAGATAATTCCTCTCCTGCAACTATAACGGGCTCTTTTCTGTTCCAAACTTTTTTTCAATGCAGGACCCATAGAGGGCATTGTCAAAGACAGACAGACAGACAGACTGATATATATTCACACACACACACACACACACACACACACACACACACACACACACACACACACACACACACACGCACACTGACTTGAGACTGACACAGCAGTCTTGCTCACTGGGATAAAATGTCTTGTCCTAAAATATTTTGGTTCATAATATTCTTTTGGAGACTTTCCAAATTGAAGTTATGCAACAGCGGCACATTTCAAAGATTATAGAGGCTGTTTCTAAAGCACATTTGCGTTGCTTTATGTTTTGATCAATAGAGATGAAAAGTGCATTAAGTGACAATGTGAACTGAGGTTAAATTTCGCTACTGTAGATGGGGATAGATATCCTGTTGACATTGAAAATTATGGATAGGGAGAACCAGAGACAAGCACAGAGAACATGATGTTCATTTCTCTTATGAGTACAAAGAATACTGAAAGTGTCTTCTTATTTAGACTCAAACACCTTGCCATAAATAGGATTTAGGTACATGAAAACATGCCAATTAAGGTGTCTTTAATATAGACAATGTTCTTGCAGTATAAATTAGCTATGCTGAATCATTTATTAGCAATAATCTCATCAGCATTCCTTGCACAGTCAGGGGACCACTGTAAATGGCAAAGTTCAGTTGCCATGTGCAGTGCCCAAGCATGATTGCCCCCCACTCCCCCTCTGGCCTGCATTCTTATCTGCTTCACTGTGCTTAAAGTTCTGGGCCCAAGCATGAGTATATCCTAATGGTGCAACTTTTTTAGTTAAAGAAATATGTCTGCACTTTGTTGGCATATATCTCAGGATCAGAGTAACCTTCAGACATGATACACATATCATAAAAAAGACTTGCATGTAAGAATTAGTCTTATCATTGTGTGATGAATTATCAGTGAGTAATCAAGCTAGGAAAACAGCAAACTGAATTAAATCCCAGTTTAAATGCCAAAGGAGCTTCCAGTAGATGTTTACTCTGTCAATATATATGTGCTCAACCTACATGTAGACTCGGCAGCAAAAGGGGATGGTGCACTGTGGAACTGATCTGTGCCTGAAACCACCGCTTCAAGTGGGCTTGGACACAGTACTCTTCACTGTACTCTATTTGAACATGGTTTTGTGCTATCTCAGTAGTCACTCTGCTTTAGGGGGAAATGTGGATGCATGGAACAGATGTCTAGTATGAGTAGAACTCTTCCATGAGTTCCGTTTTAGAAGTTAAAGCATTTTCTGCCTCTCACCATCCAAGATTATCTAATGGAAAATAGTCTCTAAATATAACTGATCTGTGGTGGTGAACACACACACGCACACACACACACACGCACGCACACACACACACACACACACACACACACACACACACACACACACACACACACACACACACACACACACACGTGACTAGGAACACACACAGATAAGTGGGCAGCCACCTCACTGCCTGGGGAGCACTTGGGAGTTGGGCTCCTGAAGCTATAAATGTTCAGGATTTTTAAAGCACTGTTTTTTCATTGCTCCCATCCCCATGAGAATAAAACATCCTTCCAGTCCCAGATCTGCTTCTCAAGCCATTAGATCCTCTACTGCCCCCACACAGGTGTTTCTTGTCAAACACATGGATATATTGTGTCTTGCATAACAAACTGCAAGACTTGTCTTATCAAACCATAGTGGTGGCTTTGACATGTGATGTCTTATAAGTGAGTAATCCATATGAGAAATCCAGGCATACAAGTGAGTAATCAGTAATTCATTTCAAAATGAATTAAATGCCAATATAAGTGCCAAATGGCCTTCCAGCGCATATTTACTGCTCTGTTCATGTGTACTAGTGCAACCTGCACTCTGACTGATCAGTAAGAGGGGGTGGGACTAATGACATCACTGACCCAGAAATTGGTTACAGAGAAAAAGGAAACGGGAGGAGCTGTTTGCTCTCTTTCTTTGGTCACTCAGTTTTCAAGTTTCAGAATAAAAGTCCTGAGAAGGGATTTTATTTGGTTTACTGTCCAGAAGAAAAACGTATTATGAATATCCTTTTCCAAGGGTTTAAGCACAGTCAAATTCATACAAATATCCAAATTATGTTAATATTTACAATTATGAGGAATACAAATGAGTACACAGGGTACACAGAGTACACAAATGGGTTATAGTTGACCAATGATCAACTATACTCCAACATTGCTGTTTTATTCAATTAAATTCACATTGCTGCTGTCCAGTGAAAAAAATCTCTAGCTGTATGTTTTTACTTTTCCCCCATTGTTTGAACCCTGTAGCTGCTCTGTACACTGTGGAAATACTGTTGAAAAACTATACAAATGTTGGATTTTAAGATGAATGGGTCCATATTTCACAAAGTAAAATAGATCCATTTTATCAGGCACCCAGCTGTAAAAACAATACAATCATAATTTCCCAATCATCAGGGTTACAAACAACATTCACAACATCAGGTGATATTACAGGTTATATTAATCACGTGGCTACACATTATAAAGCTCTGCAGTGTTAAGAACTAGCTTTTAGGTAAAGTTGAACTTCTCACTTCCACATCTCATTTTCACCCATTCAGTATTCAAATAATCTATTCTACCTTAAATGCAGCAGATCATGCTTCCTCTCTTTGATCTAATTAATGTCTCAAAGCACATCATGTTACCTATCTAGCTAGCTAGATACCATCTTTCCTACCTAGCAACACTTCTCATGAGAATTGCTCTGTTTTAATCTCACTTTTTTATTTTTTTTATTTTGTGTACTTGTGTCACTGACACTGGTTTAGTGTCCTGGGTCCTGGCGGGGAGCTAGCTGAGGTGTTGGGGGAGAGGGAGGTCTGGGCATCCCTGCTTAGACTGCTTCCCCCGCAACCCAGTCCTGGATAAGTGGAGGGAGATGGATGAATGGATGGATGGATGGATGGATGGATGGATGTCTAGTTTAATACACCATTCAAATAAAAATCACCAGTATTACGCTTTCTTTTTGTTTTTGTGTTCATTTGAGATTGAAATATGGATCATTCAATAGATGTTATGCTATTCATTTTGTCTTTTACATGTATAATCATAAGGTTGCTGCTTTGGTTACACGTGTATGTGCAGAGTAACACTTGAAGAGCTTATCCAATATTATCCAATATTGGCACACCTAGAACATCTATAAGCTAATTCCATTACTGTGGTATAATGAAGTCTGCAGCATTTTGCTGATATGCTTATCCAGCATGACTTACATTTTATTTTGGAATAGAATAGAATAGAATAGAATAGAATAGAATAGAATAGAATAGAATAGAATAGAATAGAACTTTACATAGGTATATGATTGTAGTGTTAGGAATGTTGCCTAGTGAATCATATTGGTGTAGAATGGTAATGCTTGAATTGAACACTAGTCTGAGATGAGAAATACAATATTGTTGCCCTCTGTAATTCAGTAAATACTGCACCTACACTTACTACATATAGCAGTCTAATTTGAAACTGTTGTAGGGTGAATAGCTGGACTTTTGTACATACTTAGTTCTTTGTGACATCACAAAATGATCAATTTAAAATGGCCTGTATTTATTTATTTATTTATTTATTTATTTATTTATTTAAATTATACACAACACTTCACTGTTTGCAAAAGATTAAGAAGTTAAATCTATACTGAACTTACAGTATCTAGTTAAAACAACAATGGAAACTTCAGTCTTTAATGGAAGTGGAAAGTTGAACAGTGTAAGGAATAAAGGACGCAGTGCTGCAGAAGCGATCATCCATGGATCCTCTACTTCCAACATCCTAACAATTTCGACCTCTTTTCCATCTGTCTTTTCCCTGTCGTTTTCCACTGTGCCCTCCATTTACATAACATGGCAGTGTGCTGGTCATTAGAGTGATAAACTAGGCAGCATTGGCGTGTCCTTATTAAGCAGTTCTTGATTTTGAAGTTCAGTCTTTCTCTCCCCCCTCCGGCTCTCAGGCCCGCAGGCCAGGCCCACCAGAGCAGACCGACATTTTCCCCAGCACTACTGATGTATCTGACCTTTGATGTTGTGGCTGTGTGCTCTATAGCCTGAGGCCTAATTAAAACTAACAGCTTGGGGATCCACTGCAGCAGTATTGCTGCCACACTCCACACTTCTCCACTTCCAGCTCTGATCCAGGCATGACTCCAGGACACACTGGTTCTCTGCTGCCACACCAGCACAGAAAGCCCAATATCAGAGCGAATAGGGATATGCATTAGTCTAGGCATAGTAATATATGACATTATCCTTAAGCTGTGTCTCATTTCTCCACAGAGGCAGCACAATCTCTGCACTGACTGATATGTGGAGAAAAGCATGAACCTAGGTGTTCTTGAAAGCAGCAATGTGCACTTCTAAATGTGCCATAACTATGTAAATTGTAGTAAAAAGCAAGTTTTTCAAGCAAAGAAAGCAAGTATGCCAATAATTGTAGCAGTTCTGTCTATCTGGGTAATACAAGTATACCACTTATTGGGTAATCTTTTAGACTTCTTATGCAGTCCAGTGATAGGGATATATTTGCTATTTATTTAGATGTAGGTATGCTGGCTGCCACATGTATCCTGCATCCATTTGGCGCATTGAATGTGTACATCCACAGAAATGAATGTTACATGTACATGAGGTGCAGTACACACAGACAATCAATAGCATCAAAATGCTGGAAAGTTTAAAAAAGCCTGTGTGACCAATTAGCAATTACTGTATGATGTGTTCTTGACACTGTACAGTGACAAATTTGCTTGTTTGTCAGTAGGACATCAGTATTATTTTAACCTTTAGAACCCATGGCCAATTTTATGGGATGTTTTTAGTTTCATGTACTTGTATTCACCAAAACATATATCATAGGCTACTCAAAGTTGTCTTTGTTGAGATGTAAAACTGGTACAATTATTTAACTTATTTGGAAACATTATTTGTAATGGTTCTGATTTTGATTGGTTTCTTCAAAACACTTGGCAGTGGTCCAAATTTTTATTTTATTTATTTATATATTTATTTATTATATATATCTTTTTTCTATATGTATGTATTTGCACAAGCCCTTCTCATGACTTTTACTCTGAAATTTGTGTGAGTAAAGAAAGAGGGGAAACATCTTTAGTCATTGCACATATGCAAATTATATATATATATATATATATATATATATATATATATATATATATATATATATATATATAAAAATATATATATATAATGTAGGCCAAATGTTCTGTACTCTGCAGTGCTTCTTGCTGCCACTAGAGGGCTTTTATAAATTCTGAGCTGGATGAAATGATGGATTCTATTAAGCTCATAATGCATGTCCACCTTTTATAATTGACAGTTAAATCAGCAAAGAGACAAAGCAGCCAATATACTGATCTAACAAATTCTAAATTTCTAATAAGTTGGTGAATGATTAAGACCTAAAGAAAATCCTTAGAAAATGCAGATTTGCTCAACCTGCAAATGTGTTTGTCATATGGCCTCCATAACGTGCCCACATAAAACATACTGTGATATTTTTAGGTCTTGTGTTGCACTAAAGAAAATCCTCATCCCTCAGGCTGCAGCCCATTGTGGCAGTTGTGTGTGTGTGTGCCCTGAAGAAGCGTAGCTTTACTGAAAACGGGCATATCTCCAGAGACCAAGACACAGTATGGACAAATGTACCATTGTCAACCCCACATTGATACTGAGAAGATTAAAACTCTGCACTTCAGTATATCACAGTTTTGTAGATATAAAAAGAGTAGGGACAGAGCCAGGGCTTCATATAAATAATCTGCACAAGTTGCATATGTTCTAATGGTCAAATTGATGTTAAATAATATATTTGATAGTTAATTATCACATTTATATTCATATGCTGAGTTGGTTTGTTGGTTTATTTATCAGATTTTTTTAAAGATTTGCAGGATTTCCTAATATTAAATAATGAAACTTTGTTTATAAACCAACTTTCAAATAAGACTGAAACTTAAATCACTTTCACAAGCGATTGACAAATTAATGTTAAAAAAGTATGAAAAAGAACAAAAATATAGTGATATAATTATGTAATATACAGTCATAAAACAATTACAAAAATAGGAATTATGTGAAGTAAAATAAATAAATACATGACTACTTTTAATAAAATAGAAATTAAATGAATATTTAGGATATTTAGATTTGAAAATAGAATAAAACTGCAGTTGAGTCAAATAAGGAGGTCATCATAATAATGTGAATGACTGTGTAGTTATAATCTATAATGTGTATATATGTGTAGCTATTAGCTAGGGATATTTTCTGAGTGAACACCAAAGCACTTTTCTAAGTTGCTCTGGATAAGGGCATCTGCTAAATGCCATAAATGTAAATGTAAATGAATATTGGTTGAAAGCTGCATCACCACAATTTTGTTTTGCTTTGAGGAGCAACTAAAAGAGAACAACAGGCCATTGTGGTCACCTTCATATATATATATATATATATATAGAGAGAGAGAGAGCTATTTGTCTTTCAGGTAACCAGTAGGTTGCACCACAGATGTACAATGCATTGTTTGTTAGTACAAGACTTGCTTTTTGATATTCTCTATATTAATGCCCTACATAGTGAGCTTGATGACATGACTGATGACTTTCACTCAAGAAAGTTTTACAATGATAAATATATGCAGTTTTATTGGGGAGGCTACATCAGGTTTTGCTAAAGCCTGCACTAACAATGGAAAAAAAAAAACATGTAAAACCTCTTTTACATTCACTAAGGACACTCCCTGAATTGACTGTAGTGTAATTCTAATACTGCAGTTCCGGTTTGGATGCTCCAACAGCGTAGAGTGCATGATCTTCAGCAACAGAGCAAGGGCATGTGGACTGCAGAACTCTTGGCACTGATGGTTTGGGGGACAAGTCAGTGCCTTATGGTATAGACATGGTGCTCTTTTTCTGGAGACCTGACATGGCCTCGTTCATCTTCCAGCAGTGCATTATGGGTAGGTGTGTGGTTGTGCCTGGGGGCTGTGAGGGGGTCTGATTTATTGAGATGCACCCCTCTGGTGGCAGCAGCGGGCTGTGACAATCTGCTCTTTTGGGAAGGTGACATGCCCCAGCATTGTATTGAGGGACAGGGGACATGCAGTGTTCTCACAAAGAGCAGCATCTGCTTTAGCAGATTTAGGACAAAAACTTGTGCAGAAATTGTAAGAATTTCAGATTTTACTGTGCGTATGGTTATGGTTAGGGGAAACCTTAGAGTAAGGGTAGGGTTAAGTTTAGGTAAGGACAAGTGTTAGGGTTTTAACCTAAAGGTTAGGTTATGTTTGTGGTTATGGTTAAGATTAGTGTTCACTCTTAAATTTGAATTAATATGCATTATAAATATGCTATAAAGGCCTTTTGCCATATAAGAACCATGTTTGGTCATATAAAGCTTTGACAGGTTCTTTGTTCTCACATCTCTTTTGCATAAAAAAGGTTCTTTATGGATCCAAAAATGGTTCTTTTATGCCATCACAGCATCTTAAGTTTAAAGAGTGAACACTACTCTTAACCCTTACATTGACCATAACAACCATGACTATAATCAGAACCATGACCTAACATTAGCACTTACCCTAAAACCCTAACCCTAATCCTTTCTTAAACTTAATCTAACCCTAACCATACCCATACCCATAGAACGTGAAGTTTCCTGCACAAGTTTCTGTCCATTTATTCATTTCAATGTGCTGTGCCAACAGACTAACTTATGTACAGCTGACTGAGGCAACACTGGTGTGGAAATGTAATATCTGTAATATGTGAAATATGTTTGTGTTAATGATACATATGCCATGAGGTGCACTTTAGCTGTATTTTTGTGATGTCACAGACAAACTGTTTTAATTCCACATTTCAGTATAATCACACCTGCAGTCTATCCTGGCCTCATCTGTTTGCATATCTTCTATGTCATCACTCAAAGAAACCTTTGTAGCAACTGTTAAAAAGTGTTAGGTTAAGTTTAGGCTTAGGTTTAGATTTAGATTTAGGTTGAGGTTCAGGTGTAGGTTCAGGTAATGAACACACTAGTCGATCTGTAGCATATTCTGCCCTAATAAAGCACACATACATATGAATACACATTGAATACATTCTGAAATTATATTTTAGTTGCATATGTACGAATTCCTCTTGAGTCAAGGTAATCCAGCTGTAAGTTACCTGGAAATGATACTGCATGTTTACTAAGCTACGAATAATTTCTCTAAGAAACCTGAATGTAGTCTCTCACCATATGGAAACTTAACCAGGATCTCCTTCATACATACACACAGACACACACTGTATGCACTTGTCTGCTGTCAGTGACCTTTGACAGCCAAAGCAAAATGAGTATGTTCATTGGTATTCTGAAGAGTGTTTTGAGGTGAGACTAAACCTGTCTGTTCAGTCAGTCTGATGGGGGCTGCTCAGGGTTTGGTATTCTTATAGGAGCTCTCCTAAACCACTTACTCACATTAGCAATGCTAATCGCTGAGGATGGATTTATCTAATGGCAATTGGAATCACAAATAAATAGCACACCAACAATGACTTCATCTGCCATTTTCTACACTTGAGGTAAACATTATTATGATGTTTTGTATTATGGACATCAGCCTGCTTGCCATCTGTAACTGGGGAAAAAAAACATGTTGTGCACATTTGTATACACTTTATGTCCACGAGTATCTAGACATCAATTCTCATGTGTGATCTTAGCCCAAAGGTGTTCTGATTGCTGATGTAGGCATTAAATTGTGGACTACAGCTGGTATAATCTTTAAAGAACAGCAGTGTCAATTCAAGGGAAAACTCTGGAGAAGCAGCATATGAACAAGATGTGTGAATGCACACACACAGCATAGTCTAGTCCCTGTAGAAAAGCACTGGCAATAGAATAGGACCCTGTGCAGCTGATAAACACACACCTATTGGCACCATTGCCTAGTGGGTATAAAGCCCCATGAATTGAACTGTTGAGCAGTGGAATTG
Source organism: Acestrorhynchus altus (assembly GCA_034509495.1). Taxonomy (NCBI): domain Eukaryota; kingdom Metazoa; phylum Chordata; class Actinopteri; order Characiformes; family Acestrorhynchidae; genus Acestrorhynchus; species Acestrorhynchus altus. The sequence continues at coordinate 26,480,095 of CM067505.1, forward strand.
TGTTCTCAGAAATTATGCTGCTCCATTCAATACACTTGGGATGGGTTGGGAAGATGGCGCAATTATGATTTCCACAAGGATTTTCAAGATTATTGTTGTATTACACATAAGTACAATATATTTTAGCTGCAGACACAGTCAACAGAAATACCCCGTACAGATAGGAATTCTCTGATATTGATATTAGCCCCTTAAATGTGTGCTGTCTGTTTTGAGGTCAGTTGTCCTATTTTAGTCTTCTATTATTTGATTTGAAACATATTTTAAGTCCCACATTATATTTTTCTTCATAAGGTCTCAGAAAACAAACAACAACACATGGACAAGTGATTCAGAATAGGATAAAGGGCAGGGGCCTTCTAGTCAACTGAGGCCATTAGATTCTGTGAAAGCATTTACATATTCAGAGCTATCTGTCTGTCACAGCCAGCCTCCTCCATCATTACCACTCAATCTGCACTAAATGATCTTCTTCCATTGCACAGACACCTGCTGCTGGTCCTAATGCTCTGTTCATATTATGAAGTGGATTTGCTCATTACAGTAATGCCACATAACACTTCAGGGTCTTTTTATCCATGCATGTTTTATGATCTCTCATTTGCATGAATGTACACCCCCCCACACACACACACACACATGAACAAAAACCAGGCAAAATAAATAGATAAACAAAGATGAAATGTGGAAAATAAACAGATCAATTTCACATTATGTAAATTGGAAAAGTCAAAGTTAGACAGAAGTGAGAATAAAAATATCTGTTTTCAATCTGCTGATTCTGTATAAACGATGTATGCGATTTGATAAGGTAGATCAGTTTATTTATTTATTCACTAAAATCATTGTTCCTATGGATAATCCACATTCAGTATATGGACTAAAATATTGGGATACCTGCTCAATTACTGTTCGATGATACCCACAATGAAGGATATTTAAAATGAGTTTATCCCGCTATTGTTGGAGTAGCTGTCTCTACTGTATAGAAAAATATTTATACTATTTTGTAGCCCAGCAACAAGAGCAATTGTGAGGCCAAAATGTTGGATGATAGCCACTCAATTTCATCCCAGACTCCCCAACTCATCCCAAAAGATTTGGATGGAGCACCAGAGAACACCATTGCACTGCTCTACAGCTCAATGGGGGCATTAGACATGGTGCATTAGGCATGGTGCCAATAGGTTCATGTTTATCTGCTTCTATTGGAAGTACTCCTCTACAGGGTCTACACAAGCTGTGTGTGTGTGTGTGTGTGTGTGTGTGTGTGTGTGTGTGTGTGTGTGTGTGTGTGTGTGTGTGTGTGTGTGCGCGCGCACGCAATTTCATATCTGTGCCAGCAATGTTCAACTTAAAGTAGCTGAATGCATTCATTAGAAGGGGTGTCCACAAACATTTGGACATATTGTGCCATTCCTAATAATATGGATATTTTCAAAGTTTCAGATCCCTGTGTCTAGAGTTTACAAGATGTTTCAGATTAATAGTTAGTATTCTCTCAGGGGGAAAGGAGGATGAATTATATCAAATATGCTCTTTTTAGAGCTTCTAGCACAAAATTGCATTATAGCCTCTTTGAAATGAAGGGCTGCATGAATACCTTTGATGTTGCAGCCCACTATTCCAAAGCTAAAAATACTAGTTCTTAAAACAATTAACCACCTTACAGTAATCTTCTTGTTTCTTATATACTTTCTCATTTCCAAGACGTCCCGCATGTGATAATTCATTTAAAATGGGTAAACAAGCTTGCAAACATACCCCTTCCCACCTACACACAGAGAGCTATTTTATTACCTTGATTCTGTTGTCTCTTTCTCTCTCCATCTCTCTCGCCTTCATCCGTCCAGTCATGCTAAATCATTTCAGAATGAACTAACTTTTGTATTTAGCGTAATGCGCCGGTAAACGTATCTGAACGTGTTTGCATTTGTGTGTGTGCAGACTCACTCATGCACAAATATATGAGCTTCCCCTAATGTGTGTCGTCTTTAGGCACCCATTCAGACAGCTTCGGCTGTAGCTGATGAGCCCAAAGGCAGGCTAGCGCAGGGGTCACCAAAAAACCAATGGAGAGTGCACTGAACTCATACAAACCCAGTGGGGGGAATAGTGAGCCTAGCAATGAGTCAGAAATAGCACTGAGCTTGTGGGAGGCTTTCACAGCTCCAGTGCCAACTGCAGTCTCTGTCTCTGACTGATAGGTCTAAGCTAGTGCATTATAGGTCAAGGTGCAGGGAGCGAGATCATGCACTTATTGCTTTTCAACTCCTCCGTTCTCATTCTACTGTTCTTGCTGCTCCCACTGGGAGGATGATGCTGGGATGCAGCGACAGAGGTTATATTATCGTGTTTTATCAGTCCGGTTTTTCAAGACTTGAGTGGCAAACCTTTGAGGCAGTGTGATTAAACTGGAGTGTTTCAGTGTACAGTTTCTGATTAAAGTCAGAAGCACATAGCGAGTTATTGACACCTTTCAGTATTTATTTGGGAAGACTTTGTAACCAACTGGTTACCAGTATGTACTCTATTGGGGAGCCATGAGAAGTATTTTTTGTTTTTAACATGTTATGCCTAACCTTGATGTGTAATTTGGCCTGGTTAGCTCTCACAGTGACTCATTTTTATATTTCGATATAATGATAAATGTATAACTACACCGAGAGTCTGACGAATGCAATGTTTATGCTTTACTCAGGAATAGTGTGTGCCAAATAAATTAAATGTATCACCTTTTAGGAGTACTAACCTCACTGAAATTGGTAACGGTGTACAAGACAGTTTCTTAGTAACTGAGAAACTATGCAAATGCAAATCTGGAATAAATATATAAACAGCTGAATAGACAGATGCTGGAAATGAATTAAGTTTTCTCTTTAATTAATGCAGAACATCTTGCATAGACGAAGGTGACAAGGTAGGATACATTTGTGAGTTGAAAAGCTTGTTATACTGTGTGCAGACACACTAGTGACTAGGGGTAGTGAGCACACACCAGCCTGGTCTCAAAAATAATTAATACATATATAATTAAAAATGTAAATTACAGCAGTGGGCATTTATGTCTTTATGGTTACGGAATTAGCCTTATGACTGGAATGTTGCCGGTTTGATTCCTTGAACTGGCTGGACATGACTGAGCAAGGCACTTAATACACCAACTGCTCCCCAGGTGCTTCGGATAGGGCTGCCCACTGCTCTGTATTTATGCACATGCTCCAATTACAGAATATTACAAAGCAACTATAGTAATTGAATTACCAGTACCTAAACTTAAACCTGACTCTTACCCTAACATTATCCTTACCATAACAATATTAGAAAGATAAAACCTTCCTGCATGAAACTCCATCCTTTTAAACCTTTTTTAGAACACCATAATGATGAAAAGCAGCATTAATGCAGGTAGTTGTAGTGTTACTGTTTTCTTAATTCTTCTTTGAGTACATGGCAAGATGGATGTGTGTATTTAACTTAACAGTGCCATTAGAGGTCCTTAAAAGCAAAACAAATATCTTCTTGTCTATTTCCTGGTGTAAACTTTAGTTATATATTTCTATATTTATTTATGAATATATATGTATGAATTTTATGAAGACTTTTTTCTTGATAGGGAGCCAGCTGGCTTGCTGAACGACACCTAAGCTTTGTCCTTTGGGTTACAACAGCATGATTGTAGGAACAATAATATCAAATTAAGAGAAAAAGCACTGAACAGAGAATTTGGGACAAGATGCAGAACCTGATAGGAGTAAATGATGATGCATATGTTAATTATTTACATTTAGCATGTTCATCATTTGCCCTTGTGCAGTTAGTAGTTTATAAATAACTTGTTTTTTAATGTTTAGCCTTTTATGTCTAGTCAAAGGTCTATAATGGTAAAAAATAAATGCAGATGAAAATAAAGATATTGAGAATAATGCAGTGATATACCACCCACCACACCACACATATACACACCTTCAGATCTCACTGAGAAATGAGACAAAGTTTAGATTCTGCAATTGTCCAGAGGGATGTAAAACAGGTACTTTGAATGCAGACAGGATTGCAATCATAATCAGTTCACCATGGCTGCACACAGGCCAAAATATCACTTCACTTTGTTTACTTCTCCCTGCCTTTCAAATTAGTGTGCTCTTTGTTTCAACTTTCCAAACTTATCCAGCTCTAGTCCTCAAACAGCCAATAGCTCTGCCACCACTACATTTTTATGCAATTTATTTACTTTTAATTAAGTGCTCTGAATCAATGAATCCATAAAAGACATAAAAAAACTTCTGCTCTCCAACAAGGACATATTTATACACATCCACAAACATTTAATTTTATGAACTCTGGCACCAGCCTGAGCAAATGAATCATTTAACGGATACATTAGTAATTAAACCCCCTTTTTAAAAGACAGCACTCACCATAAATACAGGACATAACACCATTGCATCCACTGAGAATGAGAAGAGGAGTGTATAAAACAGAAAGTGTAGCAAAATTATCATTAAAAAAGATATATCATGTGAAAATATAATAATCCCTCAGGTTTCAAGGTTCAAAGGAACCTCAGTGTGTGATCTTTTTTTCAGAATGTTTACAGTAGAAAAAAAATAATCAGGGCAATCTTTCACAGTGGAATCTGCTGAGAGGGTGTTGCATAACTGTTCTCGGTGCTCAGAAAAAAAGTAGGATTCATTTGTGTTTGGCTCACAGCAGTGGCATTCAGTGCAGTGAGTAAGCAATTTGTCAGAGGTATACAGTAGGCAGAATTACTGGAGGTGAAAATGACTCTGATCACATTGGTTTCAGGCATAGCCAAAACTGGTAATCCTTATTTAATGCATTTCTGGAGTAATAGACTGTATCCAATGTAGAGTGTTGTTTGTGTGTGTGTGTGTGTGTGTGTGTGTGTGTGTGTGTGTGTGTGTGTGTGTGTGTGTGTGTGTGTGTGTGTGTGTGTGTGTGTGTGTTTGTGTGTGTGTGTGCGTGCATTATGCTGAATGGCAAAATATTCTCACCAGAGTATATTGTATATTAATAAAAAAAGTAATAGTACCTTGTCTCCAAACATTTTCAAATGCTTTTCTTCTTGCTGGTTCTCTGATGCCTGGGGTAGAAAGAAGAATGTTGTTTTGTGTTTTCTTTTCTTTGGTTTTAGGGAAACTAATGAAGCTTTTCATTAGAATGAGAGCAGCAAACTGTGGCTTTTAGAACAAAACATTACATCTGCAAAGCCATAATGCTACTGAAAATGGAAAACAAAAGAATTTAATGTTATGAGATTTTATTTCTGACACTTTTTATGGGTTCATTCACATGAAATTATCATTGTGTAAAATAAAGCTTTCACTTTTCTAATTATTTGAAGGAAAACTGGCAAAAATGATAGAAGATAATGTATGTAAATGCAATGTGTGTAAAAACAAGGTGTGTCCTAAGAAAAAAGCCTGCTTCAATGTAGATTAGGCTAATGGATCATATCCTACCTGAGTAACACTTATTATTAAATACTGTTTCATGGTTAATAGGTAGGAATTCAAGTTAACTACTCAGTGGGTAACAGTGCATTAGTAATTAGGGTAATAGGGTAGTAATTAATAAGTAGGGTAATTACTGAGTAATTTCTCCTGGTGAACTACTTGTGTAATTTTATATTAACAATGAATGTATTATCATTTATATAATTAATGGTTAATGACTAAAACTCCTATATTGTGATGATTCACATTATGCTGTGTTATGCCATTATTTTTGTCTTATTATTATAGTGAAAAGATTATTCGTGGAAGTAAATAGCTCTAAGGAACTAACTGCTCCTGGGGGAAATGGGGCTGGTCCAGTCATCATAATTTAGCTTGAATTCTTACACTTTCACATTTTTCCTGCTTCCAACATATCATCTTCAAGAACTGCCTTGTAAGTAGCTGCCTAATACTGTATATCCCACCCTAAACCATGTTTCAGAAATACTAATGTTATAGCAGATTGATGAAGCTCACAGAGAGTTACAGATAGACTGATGCAAAACTACAGGGAACAAAACTCGCAAATTGCACGTCTCCAAGAGCTGTATATGAAACAATTTAAAATTCCTGATTCACTTATATAATCATCACAATTATATAGAAACTGACATATAATTACATTTGAATATGGAATTGGTTGCTTTTGCATCTAATTAATGCATCTGTGAGTATGTGTGTAAACTGTACACTGACACAGTTCCACCAATGGTTATTGATTCTTCCTTTTCTTTAGCAAAAACAGCATCATTGTTCATTCTGATCTACAGTAGAAACTGCACTATAGGTTGATTGAACATTACAGTTTGCAAAGCACTGAGTCTTAGAGACATCGTGAACTATATGGTGAACTTTATTGAACTTTACTACACTGCTATAATAAAGCATCTGTCACACTATATAGTGCATTTTTTCTGTAATACAGAGGGATTCAAAAAACAGCTTTCAATTGTTCTTGGGTTTTCCACAGTTATGGATAAGGTTACCTGAGTGGGTTTCATAGAAAATGAGTGGATTTCAAGAGCAAACTATAAAGACAGAATGGAACAACTGGAGAAGCAAAGTAAACTCAATTTCTACACTTCTACCGGCACCTGTTGTGTCCAGACGGTGTGATGAACACTGTACACAATGTAATCAGCAAATGTTTAATGTTTCTTTAATTAAAGAAAATGCCTTTGTTTTCATCTTCCAAATATGCCTCAATAAATCTTTGGGTTTTGGTAGTCAAGTCAACTCAAATGTATGCAACATGATGTCACAGAGACCAAAAAAATAAATAAACAAAGCCCACAAAGTATGTAACTTCATTTGAGCCAATGAAAACAGTGGCAAGAACAATTCCCTCAACAGTACAAAAACTTTGGGAGGAAGCCTCATATTGGAGAACCCATTCTGATCTGGTCAAAAACACTGATAAATGGTTTGGAGTCACCACAACAGTAGTAGAATGGTGATAGTGATGCTGAATCAGTCCCACCATATATCCAAGTGCTGATACATCAGGATAATGTAGAGGTGTATCAAAGAGGTGTATTGAAGTGGGGAGTGTAGCAGATGCCAGGAACAGAGGGTAGACAACTGGTCTTGACCAGATTGCAGAAGACCCAGACGGTCAGTCTTCCATCTGTGTCAGGCCAAACAGGTGGGCATGAAGTAGAGAAGCAGTTAGATAACTGGCCAATTCTTTGTTGCATAATTTATAAACAACACATAACTCACATAACATAACAGTACTGGACAAGGTTACCAATAAACCTGTAATTAATTAATGATTGCATTTGTAATTCTCTTAAATAAAGATTGTCCTATGTTGCAATAATTAGGCAAAGGTATTGTAGTTTAGCAAGTTTTAGCAAAAATAATTTGTAAATGTGTGACTTAGGTTTGAATGAATAATTATCTGATTCAGTAATCCAGCTAAAATTTACTCATTTAAATGCCATAACAGCCTTCCAGTGCAGGTTTACTGCTCTGTCCATGTGTGTATATGCAACCTGTATGCAGACACTGACTGATCAGTGAGAGGGGGATGGGCTAATGACGTCACTGGATGAGATATTTGGTTATTGAGGAAAATGAAAAGGGAGGGGCTGTTTGTTCTCTTTCAATGTTCAAATTTCAGAAAAGTCCTGAGAAGACAAAATACTGACATATAAATAACTAAAATAATAATTTTGTGACTGTTAGTATAAATTTTGTAACAAATTTAATGATGAATAAAAATATGTCAAACCATGAAAACATCCCACAAAATTGGTCTAGGTTCTACAGGTTAACAAACCAATTTACAACCTTATTATTTTGCATCAGAATGACATGCACAGATTCTTTACTTATTGGGAACAAACAATAAGCTGTTCTTTAATTTGTGGGTTTCCCTGACAAGGCTCTCTAAATTTTTACAATACAGCAAACTTTCAACACTGTAACAAAAACACTGTAAGCATTCCATTGCTTTGCCAGATAGTTGCTGTCCCCTCATTGTGCCCTCGCATTGAGATGTTATAGAGCTATACAGATTAAAAGTAAACTTTTAGCCTTGGCCGATGCTCCCATCACCAAGGCTTTGTCAAGTCTTACTGATAAAACAATAAGCTGGTACTTTCCCTTCTGATGTGTATAGGTCCAGTGTGGTAGGCAGTTGTAGGAGTCCATGTTGGAAGCATGCATTCGTGAGATGCAAGAATGTAGGTTTGCATGTGGATGCTAGGGAAATGATGGGGTATATGAATGAGGTACTTGAGGAAACAATAGTCCCCATCACTATTTAAGAGAACTTGTTTATCTTATCTTATGTACCCTACCAGAGACTATGTCTCCAAGATGACATTTAGGCATGTTAGTATATAATCAGCTGTAAATTAAGAGGATTTTTGGTTTGTTTGATTGTATGTTTTTTTTTTGAATGCTCAGGTCACAGCGTGCAAACATAGTACAGACATTGAAGAGGCGAATTCACTGTGCTACGGGTAGTTGTGATGTCATTTCAGAGCTCAAGCAGTCATTCACGTGACTTACCCCCTTTCCTCTACTGCTGTACCATGCAGTTAACATTATCAGTGTGATCAGGCATCTGCTTTTCTTGGACATGTTGTTTCAGGATAGAAAAAAATGCATCTGGCTGGGAATTATAAATTGTGTTAAAAGTCCAGTAATTTGCTTTGGTTTTACATCGGTTTACTTCTACAATCACCTCAGATTGAGGTGATCAGATTTCTACAGCTTTAACCCTTTGGGCATAATTTGGGTGTTTTTTGCCTTTTGATGTTGCCTCTTTTATTTGTAATTACACAGTAATTACATGAGATGTCACATGTCATATGTTGATATCTTTATGGAAGGCATTTGGCCTCTCAATTAACTTTTTTTTGAATATAGAGACTTGAAACTGAAAAAGAATTTTAGATTTCTGGTCAGAATGATAGCAGGTGGGTGTTTAGAATAATAATAAAAAAAGATATTTTATAATATAGCTTATTACTGTGAGAAAATATATGAAAACAAATCAGGCAGTCTTCTGGTCACAGATGCTTCACTGCACCACAATGAAATCACTATTTTTAGAAACAGTAGGTTCTGCATTTTTTAACCATATGTGTTTTGTGCCTCGTATATATCTCTGCTTCCTGGTTGCCTCCTCGTGTTTGTGTGTGTGTGTGTGTGTGTGTGTGTATATGCTCTCATTGTATGGATGAACTAAAGTTGGAGGTCTGTTTCCTACATAGATGGTGATTGAGACTTTAGAATTGTACATGTATTTGCATTTAAATAAACTGAAATAATAATATAATAATACTTCTTTAATGTTTGTTTAAGCTTTAATTCTGTCTATTCAATAAGGGATGTGAAGGTGGGGTTGTGTCCCTACCAATGTTGAGACCAAACCCATGCTGCCTTGCACAGATACCTCTTTGCTTTTTCCAGCTTTCATTTCACCATATAACAAGTGTGAGCTCCCCTCATGAATAGACTGGTCAGCGGTATGTACTGATCTTTCATTATTCAACTATGTCAAAGAACATACAGTTCGGCAATCTTGGGCCCCTTTAACTATGAAACAGTATGAGAAAATATGAGCCTTACATGTACTTCTAAAACCCATGCTATTTTAAATAGAAATCTTCTGATTTATTAAAGTACAAGTGTATATGCAAACCCACTGATTAAGCCTTCACTTCAAAAGGCTGAGAAATTGTCTCAGGCTTGGACTTCTGTTTTTATTTTATGCTTTTGTGCTTCAAACTCAGTGGAAAAAGAGAAACTCCTATTCTTTATTTTCACAGCTGAAAAGTCTGAGCTTCATCAGATAAGGTCTTATCAGGCAAACATCCATAAAAAACCACAGTGGCTTTATCTGCTCATGGTTTAAAACATAACTGAAGGAAGATCTTTGATACCCATCTGAGATTGTTGGAAGAAAGAAAGCAAGAAAACAGAAGAAATCTATTATAAGAGACAAATGTTTCTTAAAGAGTGGATGATTAAAGTTCCAAAAGTACATTATCTCAGTGTTTATCTGAGCAGGGCACATGATATATCTGATATAAGCTGTGTGGAAGAAAGAAAAAAGGTGCTGCTCCAGTGACAAAAGAGAAAGGACATTTTACCAGAAAATTATACTGAAACCGTAACGAACTAAATTTTGGTTTGATGCAGAGAAAAAGCGAAATCGCATTGTGTGCAGAGAAGATAACACTCTCTGCTCTATATTCCACTATTGTCCTGCTATAAAGATGAGTTTCTGATTGTGCCCATTTTGGTTTATTCTGGTTGCCTACTGAGGGAATAATTTTAACACAAAAGACCTTGATTGAAAACCTCACTTAAACAAACATGGACTCTATGTAATGAAAGGGCCTGGTGACAATAAGAATCTTTTTTGGTTTATGCCCATTCAGGTTGCAGGTAGTCTGAGTGCTCGCACTTTTTGTATGTCTCAATTACTTATCCATGGCTGCTAAGCAATCAAAAAGTTGTTAGGCATTGTGAAGCAAAGTACCACTATGAACACATCTACTTTTGAACTTTTACAACTTACATCACCAAGGTGCTCCATATTTTGAAGGATGCAGATCATTTTATGTCAAAAGAAAACCTGTTGAACAGCCTAAACCTAGGCCTAACCTAAGGTAAAAAAAAATTTCTGGAAAATAATGACCCAATTAAAAGTAACATAGGCCACCTGTGAAATAAACAACCTAGAGAAGATATACAGGCAATCTCTTAATTGGTAACTTATAGGAGATGGAAGAAAACTGTCTTACTTTCAATGGCTGTCAATTCAAAGCATTTTTAGTGATGTTGGTGAATTTCTATTCCATTACTATTACATTTTGAGACAATGTAATGGACTTTCACCAAATTCAAATCATGCCAAAAAGTGAAAACCTGCAAAAAACACAAGGTTTTTACCTGACACAGACAATATGCTAATTCACTTATTGATCTACAGCTTAGTACATCCAGCATCTGTTGAATAAGCACTAAAAATCACAGCCCCCAGAATATATAAGCAACTTCAAGTCCAGCTCAGTTGTTTGACTGTGGGTGTGTGTGTTCAGTAGTGGTCATCAACCTTTCTCCTGGAGATATACCTTCCTGCAATTTTTACCACCAAGTCAAACCTTAATCCTAATTAAGGACTCTCTGACATAAAACAAGTCCCTCTCATCTCTAGATGTCTAGTTTTGATTATTGATGGTGGTTTCCAAGAAAGACTGAGACAGCACATTGTTTTGAATTTATTCTGAAACTGTATTTAAATGGTCATGCTGTTAATGATTTATTTTATTACATTATAATTATAACTTAAAAATCATGTATGTAATGAAATTTAATCTTATCTGTTTATAGCACTTTGAATTTGACAAAGTGTGTTTACAATCAAATGTGCCTTGCCTTGCCTTATCTTAATTACTAAATGTCTCTGTATGTGGGACTGTAGGAATGTAGTGATGATCATGGTTCACATATACAATGATACCCCAGTAAATGGGTATTTTCTTGTTAATGTCTACCTACTTTAATAGGAAAGGGCCATTTGATGAACAGACCATGGGGCTGTTGTTTTAGGGTAATGTGCAGACAACTCAAGAAAAAACAAAACTATGAAAAGTAAAATTCCATGTAGTTAATGGTTTAACTTTATTAAAATGAATGTCCTTTGACAATGTCCATTCTGAGGTTATTTAATTTATAACTGAGCACAGTTGCCACCAAGTTTTTTTTTTATACATCAACAGGCCAAAACGAATTAGTGTTACCTTAGGGGATGGACACCTGTATAAGCTGAAAGGTGTTATCGTGGGAGTGAAGTTGAACACTGGCCAGGTGCATGACAAGGTGAAGTGAATTAATGGAGATTGAGTGAGACATAATAGTGAAAAACAAATGGATGGGACATTCAATTTCTGAAATTTTGTGGGGATTAACATTTTTGATCCAAACTATTATGTATATATTTTCTAGGAATACATCTTTAAAGCAATTCTCATCAATTTGTCCCATGGAAAATATTGCATTATCCTGCTGGAATAGCCCATCATTGTGGTGGGGCTGCAAATGGTCACCAAGCAGTGAAACATAGTCAGCAACTCTAATAATTTACATTACCATATCATAAGCATGCTGACAAGTGTTTAATTTCACTCACAAATTAACCCCTCACAACTTCTACAGGTGTCGGTTTTTCCAAACAGCTGCTTTAACACCACTTCATAATCATTTTAAAGGAAATGTGCAAAAAGTGTTTCAATCCATTACACTTTTTGTAACTGTCTGCTAGCTTTCTGGTTTGTTTGCACACTGTATGTGCAGTATGTTTGTTTGAAATCTTTGCAAATGTATTAAAAAAGCACAAAATATAACATGTACATAATTATTCACAGCCTTTCCCATGACACTCAAAATTTGGCTTAGATTCAACTTTTTTCCACTGATCATCCTTCAGATGTTTCTACAGCTTGATTGGAGAACACCTGTGGTTAATTCAGTTGATTGGACATTGATTTGGAAGGGCACACACCTGTCCCATAGGTCCCATAGTAGACAGAGCATGTCAGAACACAAGCCAAGGCATGAGGTCTAAGGAACTGTCTGTAGACCTCTGAGACAGGACTGTATTGAGACACTGATCTGAGGAAGGATACAGGAACATTTCTGCTGCATCGAAGGTTTCAATGATCACAGTGGCCTCCATCATCCATAAATGGAAGAAGTCTCCATGTAGAGTTGGCCATCATGGGGTATTGTGTCTTGGATTCAAAGGGGAAAAAATGAATTAAACCCAATCTGGAATTAGTCTCTAACATAACAAAATGTGCAAAAATGATGTGCTGTGAATACTCTCTGGCTGCACTGTATATTTGCACAGTGCTTCTGCACTTTCTCTAGCAACACAAAACTGTTTGTGAAAGATAAAGTCAATGTAAACAGAGGCCTTGTGTTCTAAAAATAGCCTCATTCCAGGTGAAGGCTGTTTTTCCTCTTTTTTCTGTGCCCTTCTCTGCAATGACAAGGTTACCTCCTATCAACTTGGTTCCATAATGAAGAAGTGACAATGATCATTCCCCATATGGTCAATGCCAGCATTATACTTTAAAGAGGCTGTCTAGATCATCCCTGACATTTGCTTATGTTGATGCACTGTGCAGCTCTGAACAATGTGCTAAGTGTTTCATCAAAAATTCCCACTTAGGGACTCACCACTGACCACCCTAGCACAACTCTCCTCTGTGTGTTCCAAATTTAGCTCCCTTATTAAAGCATCCTGCTCAGTTGTCGGGCCCACTGCTGCTTTGGGGTCACGTACTGAAACCCCTATTCCCTAAACAGTGAGTCTCAAGCTTCTACCATTTCATTGTCAATCAGAAGCTGAACTGTGTACTTGGTCTTGGCCTAAAATATCAAGCAAATCCAGGATGGAGGCACACAGCACATACTCACTTCAGGTGGTACACACACCTCCATTCCCAACAAAGTAAAGACACATCTGTCTTTGTAGGCAGTCACCTTGACAAAGGCTTGGGACAAAGCCCGAAAGATGGAGAGGAGGAGGAGGGATGGAAGGAGAAGTAGAAGCATTTCAGAAAGATTTGAAAAGTTCAAGAAAGAGAAGGAGGGAAGAAGGAGAGAGAGAGAGAGAGGGGGGGTTAGAGGAGAGAATGTGAGAGAGAAAATAGAAAAGTAAAAGATGGAGATAGAGAGAGAGAGAGAGAGAGAGAGAGAGAGAGAGAGAGAGAGAGAGAGAGAGTGAGTGAGAAAGAGAGAGAGAGAGAGGATTAGGAGAGAGACTGACACAGAGAGAAAATAAAGAAAAGTAAAAGATGGAGATGGAACAGGAAAAGGAACAAAAGAGAAAGAGAGAGAGGCTCCTGAAATAGCATCAAAATTTAAAAATTCTTAGAACTGAACTTGCTAGCAGTTGGCGGCTTAAGCTACCTGAGGTTCCAGAAGTGCTCCCCACCCCCCAAAGCCAACTGTCCCCATGGCAACCAAGCTAGCTCAGAGCAGAGACGTGAAGTATCCTGCTAAGTGCAAGAGTGCCCAAGCCAAGAAAAAGCACAAAGAAGTCCTTGCAGAAAACCAAGACATACACAGACTTCATCCACCTAAACAGCAAGAAGATCAGAAACAACATTGTATGGGTTCATTTAAGGAGACCCCTGCTGAAAAAGGGGGTGGACAAAGAAGGGAAGGGTGACACTGTGAACAGTAAAAACTGTGAGGAGGACAATCAAGATATTTACATTCACACTTCCCACCTCAACGTCAACCCCACCCCCATCCCCCTCAGAGCAACAGCAGAGGGAGAACCTGGCCCTGGCCTAACTTTCTGAGTTCAAAGACAAGCCCACCAATTGCCCCATTTAGCAGCTCAAAGAGGAGGTCCAACAGCTGAAGAGAGAGAATGAGACCAGCATGGCCAAACTTTGAGGAAGCCCCAACAGGAGAACCACAGCCTACACACACAGATGACAAAACCAAAAGAAAATGGGGCAACAAAAGAAAAGACCCTGACAAAGCAAATACAACATCTGAAAGAACAGCTTCAGGTCTTCAGGCATTTTAACCTTTATTCAAACATCCTTGGAAATACCTGCCTCTCCACACTCACCAAGCACACAAAGTACAACACCAGAAAACGACTCCACACCTGAAACCTAGTCATCTCCATTATAATTTGCGTCTGTCCCTGAGCCCACCCCAGCCAACCCAGTAGAGCAGAAGCCTCATGTGGTGCTGCTAATGGACTCTAACAGGAGGTTTCTAGATCCCCAGAAGCTGTCCCCACAACACCAGGTGACAGTGAAGCACCGAACCAACACAGGCCTACTGCACCTGTACATGCCAAGGCATACCCCAATGCTACCTAGAAGGCACAGCAGAACCTGTCAAATGTCCAACCAATCCAAACAAACAAGAGCAGAGCCCACTACTGACTCTGTACCACAAAACTAGAGATGGCCCTGGACAGCCAGGAAAAAAATCACCAGTGCACTCGTTAAAAATTTCAGACAAGTTTAACAACACCAGATACACCAAAGATGAGGCAGGTGTTCTGATCCAGCTGAGACAGCACACTCACCACCCTACACCTCTACCTAGCATACTACTGGGTAATGCACAGTCACTGAACAATAAACTGACAAGAGACTAGGGAATGCTGCATTTTATACCTCATAGAGAAATGGATGTCAGTGGATCTCTAATGAAGCCATTGAGCCCGCTGGTTTCACTCTGAACCGCACAACAGAGCTCTACAGGAAGAGAAAAGGATGAAATGTTTCCCGATCAACAATATCTAGTGCGATAGGAGGAATGTAAACTTTATTGAGTCTTTGTGCTGTCCAGTCTTGCAATATCTGATCATCTAATACAGACCAGTCTGGCTTCCCAGGGAGATTTCAGGTGCTGTGACTGCCATTGTGTACATAATCCTGCAGCCTGACACAGACCTGGCACTCAGAAACAAGATGCTTAGCAAAATGAACGAGGTGATTAGCAAATTGGAAACCACATGTGTGGAGGCTGCGTTCATTATCGTTGGCAACTTTAACAAAGCCAAAATGAAGAAAGTACACCACTGCTTTTAAATCTGAGAACAAGGATGAGTACAAAAATGCCAGCTATGCTCTCTGTAAGACCATATAATCAGCAATAAGTGAGTACAGAGACAATGTGGAAGCACTCACTGACCCTCAACACTGGAGCCCTTCAGGGCTATGTGCTCGGCCCACTCCTGTATTCCCTGTGCACCCACTACTGTACAGCCACACACAGCTCCAACGTCATTGTTAAATTTGCTGATGACACAACAATCACAGAGTGGAGGTCAGCCTCGTGACACACTGGTGCAAGGAAAACAACCTCTCCCTTAATGTCAACAAGTCCAATGAGCTGATAGTGGACTTCAGGAAGCAGGAGAGAGCACTACCCTTTTCCATCAATGGGACCACCGTGGAGAAGATCAGCAGCATGCAGTTCCTTGGTATATAGATGTCTGAGGATGGTCAGAACACAACACACTTGTGTTGAAGATGGCATAACAGTGCCTCTTCTATCTCAGGAGGCTGAAATGGTTTGGTCTGAATCTCTGCATCCTGAGGATGGTCTACGCCTGCACAGTGGGGAGCCACCCACTGCACCCAACAAAGACTGTCTCCCACTACCATTCTTTTAACAGAACTTCTACAATGCAGTAATGTATGTTTCAGTGCAATAAATGCATGTATATGTTATTGTCTAAATACATATAGGTATATTTTGTATCTTATTTTTTTATTTTTATTTTCTTCAGTTTTCTTTTATTTTTATGCAGCTGTTTTACTACTGCAAAGGTCTTGCAGTTTTTCACTCACCCTTACACCTGTGTAATGTGATGTGACAACAGATTTGATTTGATTTGATTTAATTTGATATGATTTGTTTTGATTTGAAATTTCAAAGAAAGCCTGTGGTCCTGACAGCACCACGAATAAGATGCTTAAAAGCAGCACTCCTGACCTGCAGTGGGCAGTGCTTAAACTATTCAACCTCACCCAGAGTTTGGACAGTTTCCTGATATCTGGAATCAAGATGCTCCAATCCAGAAGAATGGAGACAATCTGGACCCTAACAATCTGTGGTAAGTTTTCCACAATATATACAACAGAATTATTTCTTTCTTTAATGAACACAATGTCCTTAGCAATTTGGTCAATTTGGATTCCTTCAAATCACAGAATTACTGACCATATTGAGAGAAATATACCCCTTTCACCATAAACAATCTTACATCATTATCTCAGTAAATGGTCATCTTACACCTTCTGTGTATGACCCTTTTTAACTCTATTTACTTGGTGACACAATCAACCCCCTCTACAGTGTTGATGGTTGCCAACCTGTTTAGAGATTCCTTAATCCATTGTTTCTATGCAGGCTGCTCTGTTTACCCCAAGTGACTTCATCCCCAACATACCATCTTTAAACTTCCTCTTCCATCCCCCCTCACTATCTGAACATCCAGTCTCCTGACTCCTGTATGCAGAATTCTAACAATATGTACACACTAATAAACAAACAAATACGTCAACCTAAAAATAGAAAAATCGTTGCCTGCTTTGTACATTTCAAGAAGACATTTGGTTCAATTTGGCATTTCACAGCCCCCAGACTTGTCTTGCAGGATGGGGAAGTAAAGTTCCTGCTCTATGCAGATGATCTGGTGCAGCAGTACTGCCAGAACTAAGCCCAGACATTATGTATAAAGAGGACAATCAGAAAAAAAGTCCAGATGTCAGGAACACAGGTATCAGTTCACCTTGGCCAACACCATACTGCACACTGCTACACTACACTACAGTCTGCACTGCTACACTTACCTTGGCCTAAAAGAAAAAGCCCACAGAACTCTTTATGAAATCAGAAGGATGTTTCACAATTTCATTATTGCCATCCCAATCTGTTGTAAATTATTGGATAGTGTGATGCAGCCCATTGTGCTGTGTAGGAGTGAGGCATGGGATTCACTCAGTGACACAGTTACACAAAATTAGATAAACAGTCAACAGAAGTCCTACCTGCTGAATTCTGTAG
Organism: Acestrorhynchus altus; assembly: GCA_034509495.1. Classification (NCBI taxonomy): domain Eukaryota; kingdom Metazoa; phylum Chordata; class Actinopteri; order Characiformes; family Acestrorhynchidae; genus Acestrorhynchus; species Acestrorhynchus altus. The sequence continues at coordinate 26,497,698 of CM067505.1, forward strand.
AACGATTCTTAAAGCCCCATAAGAAAATAATATATATATATATATATATATATTTATTTATTTATTTTTAATTTATTTACTAAAATCTTTTTCTCAACTAGTGAGAGAGAGAGAGAGAAAGAGAGAGAGAAAGAGAGAGAGAGAGGGAGAGCGGTGGACATACAGAGAGGGCCTTCCAGGATGGTGTAAAATGCGTAATCTCTTTAATCGTGTGTCTGGGAAAAGGCTGGTCTGGGCCATGAGAGAGAGGAGCAGAGGGAGAGATCAGACCCAGGGGGGATTAATACCTCACCCCAAAAGAAAGTCTGAGCACCATCAAAGATAAGGATCTATGTGGGAGAGTGGGGGCTATAGTGCAGCTCACCACTGCAGGTGCTGGCACCGTTTTCACACAGCCTGTAGCCTCCTAATGGCTTTGTTATATTGATAAAGCAGCAGAGCTATTGTTCGGCACAGTCAGAGACTGCCTCACGCCTACAGTAACTCAGTTATTTGTGCCAAAGCTCACAACTTCAGCTGCCTCAACAGCTCCCACTCAGTGTTAAAGCCTCCAAAAACATTTATGTTCATCATGTGGCATTTTATTCATGTATTCATGAGTATTTCTTTTTGGAATAGAGCTAATATTGATTCGTGAATTTGTTAATTGGTTTTTTTTTTATTTCAGTCATTTTTGCTTGTAAATTTAAAAGTCTGGGCTTTCTTGGCATGGTTGGGAATAAGAAATGTGCTTCAATGGCACGCATTAATTACCCATGTTGCCACACAACAAGTGCCCTGCTTTCCACTCTTGCATTCTCTCTCTCATTATTTATTTATTTACTTTAAACAAATAGGTGCAGGCATATATTAACACTCTAGAGGTCTGTCACATTGTGTTGTTATCACAGAATCTGTTCTAATGAGTCTCTGAATTATAATATAAAAGGGATAAAGAAGTGATCTTTTGGCTTGTTCCTGGAAAGGACCGAAAAGTAGGCCAAAACTACAATGCTGACTCCAAACAGCAAGTACACTCCATGCCCAAATGTTTGTGGACACCCCTTCTAATGAATGCTTTCAGCTATTTTAAGTTGCACCCATTGCTGACACCCATTACTGACACAACTCCTCCAGTAGAGTTGTTTCCAGTAATGAGTACAGCAGGGGTAGGCATCCCTGGTCCTGGAGTGCCTGGAGTGCCCTCCTGCTCAGCAGGTTTAGTAGGTCTGTTAGAGCAGGGAAATCATTAAACTGTGCAGGAAGTTGGCACTCCGAGACCAGGGTTGCCTTCCCCTGGAGTACACTATGCACAATTGGCCTCTGCTTCTTGCTGGTGTGCTGGTTGAGTGCTGAGTGTGACTGTGAAGAGTGCTTTGATTGTAAAGTGACAATAGTATGTCTTGAGCATAGGAAAGGCACTATATAAATAAAAGTAATAATGATGATGATCATTTTTCCATACCCTTGATTTCAGAAGAAATCATAAATGACCAGGTGTCCCAATACTTTTGTCCATTTAGTGTATCATGACATTTTCATAAGATTGTCCAAACATGTTCAGACTGCCAGTAGTCACGGATTAGCCTCTGACCAACCCCAACCACTGATTGCTGTAGGACAATGTTAAAGAGTGTGTCCCTTGCAGTCTCTGAGTCACAGAGGAAGAGGATGCGAATGAGGAAGAGGAAGGCACACTTAGACACCAGCACACATTATCAAGGCTGACAAGCTCATTTAGACACAGCGGTGATGAAAGGAGTCCTCGGCCTCGTCACACGCCGTGCAGTCAAAACGTTTTGACAACGCCGAGCGCCACACTTAAGAGACTCATTGGGGCCCCAGGGGGGCAGTAACAGACTCCCTCTGAGTGAGCACTGCTGACATGGCCATGTCCCCCTACCCACACACAGCAAGAACCCACTGCTCCTACTAGGAGCACATCACCACCTGCTGATGATGACACTTTTGCTAGAGCAAGCACCGCAAAAAAGCACATATCATCAGTGGCCATCTAGTCTCCACTGTCAGCATAAATTAGCGCTTTGAATTTTCCACATCCTTATTATCCACAGATCATGAATGTACCCAATATTACAGTTGTTTATTGTACAATCAGTTTACATGAAATCATTATATAATTACTGAGCTACATAAACTTTTTACAGTGGTGCTTGAATGTTTGTGAACCCTTTAGAATATTTGATATGTCTGCATAAATTTGAACTAAAACTTTATCAGATTTTCATACATGAACCAAAACAAACAAATAAAACTATTACATGTGGTCATTTGTTATTGAGGAAAATGATCTAATATTACATATATGTGAGTGCCAAAAGTATTTGAACCTTTAGGATTAGAAAGTGATTTGAACATTTGTCAGGTGTGAATGTTTTATTTAAAGAATAGGGATCCATGTACAAATTCAAGACAAGTAGTCAACAAACCAAGATCACATCAAGAGCAAAGTGCGTTATTGTCCACAAGGTCACAAACAAATCCAAGGTAACATCTAAGAAACTTAAGGCCATTCTCACATTGGCTACTTTTACTGTTCATGAGACTGCCATCAGGAAAACACTGAATAACAGTGGTGTGCAAGACAAGGTTGTATGAAGAAAGCTGCTGTTCTCCAAAAAAGAGCATTGCTACCTAAAGTTTGCTAAATATCACATGGACAAACCAGAAAGTTATTGTAACAATATTTTAAACAGATAATGGACAGATAAAACCAAAACAGATTTTATTCCATCTGTAAAACACGGTGGTGGTAGTGGAGTATAAAGCCTCCAGCAATGAGCTGTGGGGCAGTGGAACTATGTTCTGTGGAATGATGGTGCTGCATCCAGTACTTACTGGGGATGAGATGACCATTTGGGGGTGGTGACCATTTACCATTCACCATCTTGTCCTCATTAATTCTGTTTCACTGAATGCAATCTTTATAGCAATGTTCCAAAATCTAGTAGAAATCCTTCCCTGGATAGTAGAGATGACTATACTATTATGTTTGCATTTATTTTGTTTGTGTGTGTGTGTGTGTGTGTGTGTGTGTGTGTGTGTGTGTGTGTGTGTGTGTGTGTGTGTGTCTGTTTTCAATAGCTTTCAGTGTTGTCACAGTGGAATGTTGGACACAAACACCTCTAAATATTTTCAGATCTGGAACAAGAGTGGAAATTAATGTCTTGCACAGCCTTCGTCCATTTTTTTCTATATAGTTTAAGTCCAGCTTTTTGAAACTCAATGTTTTCTTTTAATTTATTTTGACATTTCCAACTGAAATATTACTGGATTACATTTCAGAATTACTTTATTAAACAGTTAATATATGATCTTCATTAATGGTTTTGATTTAAATGTTAAAGAAATATGTGTAATCTCAGACTTTCTAACAGTTCCTACTGTCTTTGGAGTAACTGACAAAATGTATCACAAAATGCATAAACACTTATTAGACACTGCATAGTTGCTCCACCTTGTAGTTGTAAAGTCAAAGACAGCCACTCCTCTGTTTGTGGTGGACATCCGATAGTCCTTCATCTGTTCTAACAGGACATTGTCCACAGGACACTAATGTCTTGATATTTCTGGTTGTCTGACTGTTCTCAGCAGTGACACTGAGGTGTTTAAACACCCAAGCAGCACAGCTGTGTATGATTCACGCATACCAGTGCAACACACACTAACATGCCAACACAATGACAGTGTCACTGAAGTGTTCAGAATGAGCCACAATCCAAATAATACCTGCCCTGTGGCGGTCTTGTGGGGTCCTGACCATTGAAGAGCATGGTGAAAGAAGGCTAATAAAGTATATATACGGAAACAGATGGACTAAAGTCTGTAATTATAGAACTACAAACTGCTCCTGTATGATAAGAGGAGCTTTACATTTCATTAGCTATACAGTCTTACAGGTCATGAGAATTAGAAACCACATTTCTCAAATTATTAGAAAATTTCATTTTGAGGAAATTACTATTCAAACAGTACAAATACTGTGTTAGTTCTGCACATGCAACCACAATCATGGTGAAGACTGCTAAACTGACAGTTGTCCAAAAGACCCTTCATAAAGAGGGTAGCCAGAGAAGGCCATTGCTGAAAAAGCTGGCTGATCTCTGGAAGGGAAAAATGTGGTGGGAAATGTGTACAAGCAACATGGGAGACATCACTCTTGACTCTTTAAGAGCTAGAGAGATATTCAAAAGAAGTGGACGGAGGCTGGTGTCAGTACACAAAGAGCCACCATAAGAAGACATCCCCAGGAAAGGGGCTACAACTGCACAATTCCTAATTTCAAGCCCCTACTGAAGCAGAGACAATATCACAAGAGTCTTACGTGGACTAAGGAAAACTGGACAGTTGTTCAGCCTTTGCCCTGGCCCTGACTTTTAATTTGGGATTTGCAACTATAGCTTTTCGTTGCTCTGTATAATGAAAATAAAGTTGCTTTAATTTACTCAGTTAAGCATAGTTTGTATAAAAGGCAGTGATGGCAGACTGATTTCTAATGACTAAGCTAGCAAAAGGTGATATATCCTCTATGGGCTACAAGTAACAGATATTCCCAATATCTCTATTAATATAAAACACACCAACAATAACATCAGCCAGGTAAATGAGGCTTATGAACACAGTAACATTTACAGTATGTTATGATATTTTGCAGACCTTTGATCACAGAATTCGGTACCCTCTAAACTTTCTCTCTCGTTCCTTTGCTGTTCAGTGCCTCCTTTGTATAGAGGACAAGTGAGTGAGACATTTTCATCAGCAGAGCTCCTCTGACACTGTAATGCCAGGTGGCATCAGGGGTACATTGGGCCAGGTGAGGTGGCACAGATGGCATCACAGGTGTGACAGTGCCACCACATCAAGCCCAGCCATTCCCCTCATTTAAATACAGACGCCTCACCCCCACCTATTTTCACTGATCTCTAGCCAAGAGATCAGACGTAAAGTTTCCATGTAACTAATTACCCCTGCTGGCCCAGTAGTTCTGTGTATATTTTCAGTAAACACAATGGGGAAACACAGACAGATAATTCAGCAGAAATTAGAAGGGAATGCAAGAAAACACTCTTAAGTTCAATTTCATGGCTCATAAGACCCAGCAGAAAGGGTTTATACAGTGCTCTGCCATCAGTGCCGACTCTCCAAGCTGCTCGTCCTCTTTAAGTGATTTGTCCCAGTCTCTGGGAAAAGCTGATTGCTTGTCAAGGAGAGAGTTTAAATGAAGAGGCGTGGAAGACCTTTGCCTTTTATTTTTCAAAACAAAACGTTTGCTGAAGTAAAAAAAAAAAAAAAAAACAATCTAAGAAAAAAGCTAAAGTAATCCCTAGAGAAACAATTTTAGTTATATACATATTAACTACAACATTATAACTTGTTTCTATATTTACTGTCCATTTTAACTGTCCATTCTAAATAACCATACAAAAGCCCTGTGTAATTCTTAAAATATAGACTGTCCATCTTTGCATATTTTGTTAGCCTCTTTTCAACCTGTTCTTCAATGTTCAAGGCCCCACAGGACCACCACAGAGTAGGTATTATTTGGGTGATGAATCATTCTTAGCACTGCAGTGACAATGACATGGTGGTGGTATGTTAGTGTCTGTCGCACTGGTACAAATGAATCAGACAGGGCAGTGCTGCTGGAGTGTTTAAACCCCTCAGTGTCACAGCTGGACTGAGAGTAGTCCACCAACCAGAAAATATCTAGTCAACAGCACCCAGTGGGCAGCGTCCTGTGAGCACTGATGAAGGACTAGAGAATGACCAACCCACTGTACAGCAGCACTGCTGTATGTGATCCACTCATACCAGCATAACACACCACCACCACATCAGTGTCATTGCAGTACAGAGAATAAATCACTACCCACATAATACCTTCTCTGTGGTGGTCCTGTGGGGTCCTGACCATTGACGGCTAGCATTGAGGCTAACAAAGAATGCAGAGAAACAGATTAACCACAATCTATAATTACAGAACTACAAAGTACTCCTGTATGGTAAGAAAAACTGATGGACAGAATGTGTAGAAAGAAGGAGGTGTAAAGCCTTTGTGAAATACATAGAAAAATATGGTAATGTAAAGCAAGACAAAAGAGGTTTATTTAAATTAGAACATTTCATACATGCAAGCAATTTAAAATTAGTTACATACAGTAATAATTAACAACATAACTTACAGAGATAAAATAAAAACAACTGGCAGAAGGCCAGTCAGGTGTGAAGACTCTGCCAAAAGAAAAGATGAACTGACAGAACTCTCATTAAGCTTTAAGTGTAATTAAAAAATAACAAGCAAGGAGAAGGAGTGAAGGAACCTACAATAACCTGGCAGGACAGAAAGAGCAGGTTCGATGGAGGATATCAATCAATATGAAAGTAACTGTGAGTTGTTTAAAATGAATGCTGAATTTGGAGAAATGTTATAATGCATTCTCATTTGTAAGAATTAATCACAATAAAGACAGATTAACATTTGCAGTTAAATGTGGCTTTTAAATAATTCTGTCACTCAGGTTATTAAATATGAAAGTGCAACTACAAAGATTTCCACCAATTTCTGGTCATGTTTTATCACATCCAGAGTCAACAAAGCATCTACCAGGAGTTTTAAGAAAACTTTATTCATCTGTTTCTGACATGCATTATGGAGAATCTAATTTTCTAGGAAAATGAGCAAAGGAGCAAAGTATGTTGTGCTTAACATCAACATGCTTCTTCCTTCTACAGCAAGATGGAAGGGACAATGCAAACTAAATTTATCTTTGCATTACAGAAACTATCTACAGATACATATGGTGGTTCAAATCACCCACTGGCTCATTTTACCTCACTCTCCTCTGGACTCATGAGCTATATGATATGCAGCAAGATGAACCTAGAATAATTTAGAAACACTGGGCTCCAGAAAATAAGAGTTGAAAAATTCTAACTACAAGAACTGACTTTTAGCTGCTACAAAAAGCAACTGCAAGCTGTGATTTCTGCGTAATGGAGTCTTACTATGTTTTCTAAAGTGCCCAAACCTTTGCTCAGGCCACAATGATGATTGTAAGTATCATTATTTTATGCTATAACAAATAGCATTAGTAGATTAATATTAGTATAGTGGATTATGATTTTCTGAAAATTGATCTATTGTATCTATTTTATGCTTATTGCTTCTCTAAAAATATACGACTAACAGACATTTTGAGACCATTTTTGAAAAATGTCTCCTGAGGGACCATGTCCCGAGAACCCCTAGCAAAGATTGGTCCCCATTTACAAATCTTTTGTCACACTCTTGGGCGACTGCATAAATTGTATAATTGTTAATGAACAATATGGAATGATTAAGCTATGTATCAATGCTTTTGGTTTAGGATACATATTTAATAAAATAAATGTAGATAAGGAATTTGAAAGATATTTAACATAGTTTTGTTTAAAATACCCCAAGATCTCATCACCTGAACAGGAGAATTACTGTAGAGATGCATATAATCACTATTGCATTAGCAAGATACAAGATTTTGAAAAGCATGTTTACTCTCTCAAATCATTCACAAACACACAACGTTTCCCCTGTTGTGCTTCTGCAGGTGGAGTTGATTTGCGGCTCCTAACTTTACTATAAATAATTGATTCCAATGTTAGCTTGAAGAGGCTTTAAAAATGTGAATTATTTATGTCAGGATTGAATTTAAGTCTGTTGTGACATGGAATTATCCTGCTGCTATTCTAGTGTTTTGTTTCACCTCTAACATCACCTCCAGCAGTGTTTACTGTCCCTGTTTTGGTTTTTAGTCATCAAGCTAGAGTTCTCCTTTTCATACTGACTGTATAAGTGAATGAATACAAAGACAGATTCAATCTGCAAGGTTCTAGATCTTCAAAATAAGTAAGATGAGCTTGGGATTTGCTAATGAACTAGACTTAACTATATGCAATTGCCTTTCTTTCACCTGGAGCTTTCATCTTAGCCTCTTGTTAGAACACATAGAGTCAGTGAGCAGCATGTTTTTTCAGCCTTGGCTACCATGAAGTTATCCTTGTCCCTCAAAGTAATTATGCATCATTTAAGTGAAAGCATACACAAGAATGGTGTTAATGGATTAGCCATCATTTAATTAGCAATTTCCTGTTGTTTTCAATTAAACAAGGACACAAGTAATAACCTCTTTTATTGGCTGTGGCAATACATAAGTATTGTATACAGAATTGCAAAGCCAGACATTGCGTTATTGCTTTGAGCCAGGTATAGAGGTCTAGATTTCTGGTACACAAGGTTATGTTATGCAAACACTCCATATTATACTAAAGAACCTTCAAGGCTCCATCAGTGAACCTTGATAATGTAGACACTGTAAAAAAAAACCCTGCAGCTAGGTCTGCAACATGCTTTTTCATGCTATCTTGTGCCATGAATGACTAGTCACTGCCGTGGACATTTCCTGTAATCTGTCTTTTTTTAAATGCAAGTGGTATTTAATGTCCATGTAGTTAGATTAATTAGTCAGCTGAATGATCTTCATGCTAAATTGCCAAAGTAGAGGCCTTTCAGCAAATGCGACATAAGTTAATAATGAGCCATACTCATTTCCATGACAACTCCCTTCCGGCTCATCACGCCTGGCACAGGACAAGGCAGAGCTGTAACTTGCAAAAGACCTACAGCATTGTGTCCTACACTGACTGACTGGGTGACCTACTCACTGCTGTGAGCGTCCTCTTATAGATTCATTCCTGAAGGTAAGAGTTGTTATTTCATCTTCGATTTGCATAAACAATAAATAGCTGCAAATGGGACAGCTATCATGACTGTTTTGAATATTATAGTTACTCTTTATATAATAATAATAATAATAATAATAATAATAATAATAATAATAATAATAATAATACATATTTAAGTCTGCATCCCACCATTGCCTGAAAATGCTTATACACAAATGAAGATAAACTTTTTGACTTTATCAGACTGACTTTATTTTAATGATGTATTGAAATAAAAATATATTATTTAGGATTATAGGTATTAGTCTTAGTAAATGAGTCACATTCATGTGTTAATGTTCAATAATACAGTTGTATGGTTTTAGAAATATTTAACTCTTTCCGTCCCTCACAGAAACACTATATAGCCATGTTTCTACAACAAATTCCTAACCAAGGTAGATGCCTATGTTTCCCAATTGTTCTCTTTTTTGAAAACCAAAAATTTATTATTTAGAATTTGCCAGTCCTTGTTTTAGAAACTACAGTATGAGCTCTATACGTCTACCGTACACTCAGAGAAGCATGCAGAAACATTTTGTTCTGAAAAAGGTCTACAATTTGAAGCTTAATATTTAATATTCATGAGTTAAAGTCTTTTTTGATGGCACCATAGTCAGGCCAGGTCTTCAAACATCTGGGCCCTCTCAAATCCTGCTGAGTATGCAAAGCAGGGGTGGAGCCAACCCCCTGGGCAACCAAAGTGGTGGTGGTGCAGAGGAAGGAGGGAAAGGCAAGATATCTGTAAAGCAATAAAGGGGTGTGTAAGTAAAAGCCTTTTAAAGACAGGTAGGGCAAGTGATTGGTTGAGGAAGGAAGGCATGACATTTGAGTCTTCTGGTAGAACTTTTGCTAGAGCTTTGATTTCAAAAGGTTTACGTGTGACAGCATGTTTCTAGTCCACATGAACTTCAAGACTGGAGCCCCCCAAAGATTCTGTGGATGCTAGATTACAGATAAACTAAGCCGAGCAGCTCTGCTTTGTAGCATTACAGCGATACAGCACTGTGCAAGCAATAGAGAATGATTACATGATTGAATTTTTTATTGAATATTGAATAATTAATTTAATATTTAATATTATTTAACACAATACATTGTTATTGATGGTATTGACTGCCACTGTTGACTTGAGTCAAATGTAGTATAAAAATGTATTATAAAAAGTGTTTAGAGTACACATATATGGATTGGCTGTATAATATAAATTATATATAAAACACAAGAAATACATATGTTGTATATAGGGTATAATTTTCTCCTTTCAAGGTGGAGTGATGCTAGAAAGTTTGTGAACTTATGAAATCAAATTTATCTGTGTCAGCAATGAGTGCAACTTAAATTGGCTGGATGAATTCATTAGAGGTGTCCTCAAGCATCTTGACATCTAATGTACATTTGGAAAGAAAAAGCAATTGCATCTTATGAAAAGAACATTGTAATGCCAACTGTTCAGCATGGTGGTGGATCTATCATGCTTTGGGATTGTGTTGCCTTGGAAATTGTTGGAAATATTGCCCAGAAGGAGGGAAGAATGGATTTCACACAATACCAGAAAATCCTAGATACATCCCTAGATCCATTTTTTAATAAGCTGAAACAAAAAAGAGGATTGCTTCTACAACAGGATAATGAACTGAAACATACATCAAAACCACTATGGACTACCTAAGACCAGCCGCCATAGTAGTAAATGTAAGTACTTTCAACCTGTATTGCCTTTTGTTCACACATGAGCTCTCCTGGTAATTTCTCTGGTATTGTTCTAGGTCTTATGCTGATTGATTGCTGTGTGAACTTTACTGGGATTTTGAGTGCAGCTCGTGTTCACATTTAATGCCCTCCTATTTAATTACCAGTAAACACCCGCGTAAAAGTGCATGTGTGAAAGGGGCTTATGTTTATAAACATTCTAATTTGGTCTAAAGCTCTCGCTGCTTGTCTCTCTATCTCTCTCTCTTTCATTCTCTGTAATATAATGAGAATACGCTAGTAGTGAGTGCATCATTTGAGAGCACTTCTATTATATACTCTAATTAGATCCTTGACAACAATTTCCCCAGCTAGTTCCAAAGAGTCAACAAAAACTCTGAGCATTCTAACCCACTGTGCATAGAAAGCTTTGAAACTGAAAAACCAGAGGAGTTAAACAAGCTTTTCAGTTTCATTGGAGTCATCTCAGAGGCCTTTAAAAAAGCTGATTGTCTAGACATTTTTAATGTAGTCTGTCAAAGAGGCGACTTTTTCACAAACACTAATCTTCTCCTCTTTTCAGCACAGTCTCTACTCATCACCATCAACAGGGGCTTGTGCAGTTTGTGTGTGTGTGTGTGTGTGTGTGTGTGTGTGTGTGTGTGTGTGTGTGTGTGTTCATCTGTCTTTCAATAAGGCATAAGATCTTGGGTTGTGTGTGTGTATGTGTGTGTGTGTGTGTGTGTGTGTGTTCATCTGTCTTTCAATAAGGCATAACATCTTGGGTTGTGTGTGTGTATGTGTGTGCGTGCATGTGTGTGTGTGCGCGTGTGTATGTGTGTGTGTGTGCGTGTGTGTGTGTGTGCGCGTGTGTGTGTGTGTGTGTGTGTGTGTGCGTGTGCATGTGTATGTGTGTGTGCGCGTGTGTGCGTGTGCGTGTGTGTGTGTGTGCATGCGTAGCAGAATGTCAGAGTGTGAGGTTAAAATGCTTTTGTGCCAAATTGAAAGAACCTGATAAAAACAGGCTTGTTTTCGATAACTTATGAAAGCCCATTTCACGGTCAATAATGAGTTTGCATGGATGGTTATTTCGCCTCCACAGGCATTAACTATTTGGCTTACCCCTGGCCTTGGAGCTCCTTGGAGCTTGTATAATGTGTAATTCACCCTCACAGTGGAGAACCTGCCCCTCAACCCCAACGCACGCACACGCACACACACACACACACACACACACACACACACACACACACACACACATTCACTCTCCTCTTTACTGAGCTGCTCATTTAGTTCCATCTCCTCAGTGTGCCATTGATTGCATTGATTGTTGCTGATTATAACTCACCATTGTTTGCCATAAGATGATTGTTCCATCATTGGCTCAATGATTGACTCTTCTGCCTTCATTTATTTATTACTTGCTGTATATTGTGTCAGCCTGAGCAATTCCTGAAGAGTGGGAAAATTGTTGAAAATCTTACATGTAAAGTTGTATAATACACTTATATAAAGTTGGCTTTGACACAGTGTCACACTAAATAAAAAAATAAATAAAAAAACAGCACAATGCAGGTGTATGTCTATTATCTAAATATGGACATTGTACTGTATATTTTTACTGTAATTAAAATTGATTACAGGTGAGGTGGGGCATTTAAATCTGATATAATGTCCATAGACAAAAGTAGTGGAACATCTGATTTTCCAATGTTTCTTCTGAAATTAAGAGTATAAATCATTTATCCTGCTTTTGTTGCGGTGACTGTCTGTACTGATCAGAGAAGGCTTTCTACTAGATTCTGGAGCATCGCTGTGAGGATATGATTGCCTTCAGTGACAAGAGCAATAGTGAGATCAGGATGTCATTGTAGTGCTGAGACAGACCCACCACCCACATAATACTTGCACTGTGATGAACTTGTGGGGTCCTGACCACTGAAGAACAGGATGAAAGGAAACTAACAAAGAATACAGTCTGTAATTTTAGAACTATAAAAGTGCTCCTGTGTACAATGTGTATGAATTGTAGGAGCAAAAAGATGGAAACTTTAAAGCAACACCACACTAATCACATAGCAACATCATGTATAACAGCCACAGAAAAAAAAAAAAGAATCATAAAAAAAAACCAACTCCATAGCAACCATTTAGGAACCCCTTAGAACAACTTCATGCACTTTGCAACCACTAAACAATACCATAGAAACCACCTAAGAAAAACATCTTCTTATTGACCATGTAGGACCTGCCTGGCAGCAGGGAACAGTTAAGCTTTGCAACCGTTCGACGCTTCCTTCTGGAAAAGCATGTTTTTAGTAATTAATGCTAACTGTATTGTATTTTTTCTAATTGTTGCTACCTGTGGTGATTTTGGGCTTCCACAGTACAATGTGGTGCATGAATCAGTGTCAAACCTCATTCAAACTGCATTACAAATCCACCCAGAAAAAAAAATCTTATTCATTCTTTCTCCTTTTTCTTAAACAGGAGAGACTTTAAAGACAAAAAATAGCTGCTCTCAGCTTCCACACAGAAAAAAAACAACTTTCCTTTATTCTGATATTAGACCTCCAATCAGTAGCTGCATTCGTGGGGTGCAGGCTGTGACATGCTTGTTAAATTTTCAATTCAAAGCTGTGACAGATCTAGTATGATGCTCATTGTAGCCAATGTGGAGAGGGCTTGATTGAGCAGTGAGCGTCAGTTCTATCTCCAAAACATCAGGTGGCTTTTACGCATACATGCACACACACATGTAGCCACACACACACACATCACAAAGTAAACCAGATCATACACAACATGGTAGGTCAAATGCTAATATTTCATTGAGCCACTGATCTACCTATAGCTATTTAGAGCATGCAGGAGATTACTGTATGTGAGAAAGGCTGTCAAATAGATTGGCTTTGCTTATTCACTGCAGGTTAAGCTGCCATTATTGTTTATAGCATTTGAATACATTGCAAGCAAGCAGCAGTTGAGATTTTCTGTGACAGCATTATGGGAGATTCTGAACAGTCTCTTCTGTCTGCTCTCTTTGTACTACTTTTTTATTACCAAGGAATATATTATATTTCACCAGTGATCATCTCGTTTTGTCTTGATGATCTCGTATTGATTTATTTCAAGGTCAACTAGGTGAAAAAAAAAGAATAACTCCTAGAACTTCAAGAGAACTTCTTAGTATATATCAATATGTCAGGGGCGAGCAGACAGAATAAGAACGAGGGTGTGGAGGCAAATGCAGGGGAAGATGATTTAATAAATAAAGAAAAACAAAGCTTGGAAACAAACAAAACCAGGGAAAACTAACTAATACAAACATGGTAGGTAACAAAGCAGAAATAAAAGGACTGACAAAGACAGACTGAAACAAAGGGTCTTAAATACAAAACACTGGACACACCTGAAAGTACTGATTACAAAGGGGCATGGTTACAAATGAGACACAGGTGGGAATGGGTGGAGCAAGGGAGGAGACAGAACCAAAACAAACAAACCATGTGGGGGAAACTGACAGGGGAGACAAGGCTCACAACAGACAGACATGACACAATATAGGAGGGTGAAGGGTTTAGGTGATATTTTTGTGTGATATGTGGTCTTTTTATTGGAGCCTAAGTCTAAAGTAAATCAAGTAATAAATTACTGAATACAAAGCATACAATTGTCCAACAAAAGTTTAATAAGTAAAAAGTACCATTTTAATTTACCCTCAGATGTAAAAATCATCTGCCTAGCTCTGTATAACAGATTCAGTAGAAACGTGGCTTTCTACTAGATGTTGGAGCATTACTGTGAGGATTTAATTGTAATTATCCTCATTCCAGAGAACACAGGTCCACTGTTCCACAGTTCAATGCTGGCAGGCTTTATACACCTCTGTTACATGCCTGGCCTTAAGTATGATGCCAATAGGTTCATGTTTATCAGGGACTAGCAAGCTATGTGTGTGCATTTGTAAATTTGTGTCAGCAATTGCTGTGGCTTAAAGTAGCAGAATGCATTTATTAGAAAGGATGTCCACAAATATTTGGATGAATAATGTTTCTTTTCTTCAAGCTGAACTAGATAGCTCCCACCAAAGCAATGGTGATTCTGAGACAGTATAATGTGGTGACCATTGCTTGGTCAAGGCTGCTTTAAGGGATATGCCATTTTGGGGTATAAAATAAATAAATAAATAAATAAATAAATAAACAAATAGTTAAATAAAATGCAATTTAACAAAAGTATATTTTAAATGGTTTTCATTTGTTTTGTTGTAAACTGTTATTTGTTGTTGGTGTTTTTTTATTTTTGATGTTTTCCTGCTAACCATGAATGTTTTTCAGTTACATGTCTTGCCCTGTCATTTGCTAGAATTACTTTAAATTGTGGGTTGGAGATCATCTAGGCTATTAACTGGAGTGACTACTTTGTGGCTTGTTGGATTACTGAGTGATCTTATATCACAATTCTGAAGCTTCTTGAGCAGCATGTGGAAGAAACTGCACATGGGCGGTTTGGATTATTACTAGGCCAATCACTGGAGGAATGCTACATGACTGCTTGGAGTTCTCCCAGGCCCTCAGCTGGAATGAGTCTACATGTGGCTCAGAACACTGTTGGGTTGGCTGATGGAGTGACTCAATACTGCAACACAAATGCTCTCCAGGCTTGCTGCTGTGTTATTCTGCATTGCAGCTTACAGGCTTTTCAGACTGCTCATATATTTTTAAAAATAAAGGTGCTTCAAATGGTGCTTTGAGTGATGCCATATAAGAACAAACTTTGGGTTTCAACAAAAGCAAGTTTGTGGTAAAGATGTGTGAGTGTGGACCTTTAAATTGCTGAAGAAGCTTTATATCAAGTGGAGTTTCTTTAAATCTTTATAAAGGTTCTTCAATGGCAAATCCAGAAATAACCCCACTGGATTTGTCACTGCATTAAAGAAAATGAGGCGTGTTGCTGGGCCACCAAGCTGATGGTACTTAATTTCCACATTTGAGAAAAGAAAGAATCAGAAGTGCATGTTTGATGATGTCTTTGATTTTCTGTGCTGTTGAAGGACCACTAAATAAGCACTTGAGCAAAACCAGTCATTTTGAGATTTTGCACAAACTCCACCATCCATTGTCAGGCTGTAATACTGTTGAGATAGTGTAGGGTTTATCCCATGTAAATGTTTCTTTCACAAGCTGAATGCCTTGTCATAATGAAGCCCAGTCACTCTGTCTCTCCTGCTCTGCCTCCTCTGTTCTATCACAACAATGGCCTGTGACTGGGTGACAAGGGAAAAGAAATAATACTTTATTCTTCTATTCTTTTGTTCTTTTCACTTTTGTTTCCATTTTGGGTCTTTTCTGTGTTGAATTCCCTCTCAAAAATGAAAGGAAACAGACAGGATAGACTGTCTAGAGAGATTAAAATTTCATTTTGACAAAACTAAAAATTAAAAAAAAGGAGAAAAAAGAGAGGTGGAGTGTGCTATTAATTGCTGAAAAAAATGCACAAACAAATAGCACAGGTATGACACAATTATTTATTTTCAGTCTGAAATAAACCAGAAGAGCAGGAAATGGAGAGACTTCTGGGAGCATTAATGTCCTTTAGCACTTCTGTACTCTATCAGAGGCAAGGCTGGGTGGTCACTCAAGTGAGCGACTCTTGGAAAGTCTTTATTTTATTTTATTTATAAGACAATTTAATGTGAGAAAAAGCTAGCACACCCCCACAGTTCAGTCCAAGAGCAGGCTGTAAAGAAGACTCCAACAATCCCAAAATATCACAGTTGTTGTCAAAATGTAGGGGAAAAAAAATCAGGGCCAGAGAACATGAGCAGGACAAAGAGCAGGACTATTGGAACAATGTGCTTTGGACAGGTGATTCCAGCTTTTAATTATTTTTGCACAGGAATAGAATGTTTGGAGCAAACTGAACACAGCATTTGAGCACAATAACCTCATACTATCTGTGAAGCATGGGGGTGGAAATGTTATGGTTTGAGGCTGCAGTAAGGCCTGGAGAGCTTTTCATCATAGAAACTTTGATGAAATCTTTATTGTATCAGAGCAGGCTTGAGAAAAACATAAGACCATCTGAACAAAGACTGACACTGAAACATCACAGGGGTGAAAGAAGTCAATGTCAGAGACTGAGATGGTTATAGGAAACTAACTGCTATTTTTTTTAGCCAGAGGAGGATATATTAGCTATTAGGGCACAGAAATTGAATTTCTATTAATTGCATTTGGCAAAGAAAATACATTTATTCTGTTTTATGTGTTTAGTTATATCTCCTCCATCTCTCAATATAGTTAAAATGAAGATCAAATGTTCATATGTTTAATTAAGTCAAGGGAGTTCATGGCATGTCCAAACTTTTACACATGACTATATATGTGAAAGGGCAAGATAATGTAGATAATATCCATATTTGATTCTCTGTCTCATGTCTTGAAATTCACATGTGAAATTAATAAGTAATAAGTATGCATATATCTTATCTAAAAAAAAAAAAGGTTGTTACACAGGTTGTGCAATAGAAGAACAACATTTGGTTTAATAACGAACCATTTCAGTAATAGAAATGTATGTGTGGAAAAGCCTTTAAAGATTTAAATAATTTCTTTACCAATTTAAAGATTTTACACACACATTTCTGTGTCAGACATCATTCAAAGAATCCTAGAGCACCTTCATTTTTAGGCATGCTCAACAGTGACAAATAGTGCTTATAGCTAGAACTCAGACTTTTGATCTTGTATCATATTTGGCACAATTAATCATATCATTTAAAAGGCAACATAATTGTATTGCCTTCCATCAAAATGTGATTTTGCCCACCTCTAAAGCTCCCTCTGAATAGATAGTGTGACCATTGCCAGGAAAGAAAAAACAATCTTAAACAAATATGCTTAAATCAATGTTTCACCTTCAGATTATGATCAGCAATGTCCAGAAGCGTGAAAATGTGGAACTTTAAAAGCTATACTGGGAGAGAGAGAGAGAGAGAGAGAGAGAGAGAGAGAGAATGAAGTATGGGATGTGCAACACTGGAGAACAGAAATTGTGAGCTTCTATGTTTGCACGTGTGTGTGTGTGTGTGTGTGTGTGTGTGTGTGTGTGTGTGTGTGTGTGTGTGTGTGTGTGTGTGCGTGTGATGACAGCAAATCATTGGGTTCATCAGGCAGACTTCTAGCCAGGGCTGATAGGTCACACAGATAGCTGGTGTAGGGTGCAGTCTTCTGGGCAGTGATGGATGGAGTGAACCTTCTGGGTTGGGTGGGGGCCAGTCAGTGAGCATCACTTTGGGCTTGGTGGGACAACCAGGATGGAATGGTCAATATCAAACAGAGAACCATGGCTCAGCCCATATTCCCACTGTGACAATTTGCATTCAGCCAAATCATTCGCTTTCTCCACCTCTTCATGATATTATCAGTCTAGACATTTTGTTGCTTATCGCAATGAATGTTTTAAACAAAGACTGGTTAACAGCTTATTTCTACTCATTCTACACTCAAGGCATTGAAGGCAGAGCTGATGCCTTTTGGTATGTACTTCATCTGCAAAAGCTTTGTATCTACATGTTTGCAGTTTTATGTGTTTCGATTTTTCCATATACACTATGTGTCCAAATGTTTGTGGACACCCCTTCTAATTCATGTGTTCAGCATATGCATAACTTGTTTTGGACCTGTAGAGAACTGGCAATAGAATAGGACACCGTGGGATAAATAGACAGTATGGAGCTGTGAAACAGTGGAAATGTGCTTTGTGGAATGATGGTGCTCAACCTAATACATTTAGGATGAGTTGTGAATTTAGGAGTGAGATGGGGTGATGTCCCCCCATCTCACAACATCCTGTCTCCACTAATGCTCCTGTTTCTAAATGCAATCAAATCCCCACAGCAATTCTCCAAAATCTAGTAGAAAGTTTTCCTTAGACTCTAAAGACCTGGAAAGTAAGTTACTCCAACAAAAGCAGGATAAACACTTTTTTCTTTTTTTTTTACTACAATTATGTTTGGAAGAAACAATGATCTAGAGGTGAGCCAATCCTTTAGTCTGTATAGTGAAATCTGGTTATAGTTGTTGTTGTTGTTTACATTTTTTTCTTAAGGTTGAATGAACCAAGAGAAATACTAGAAAATACCTTTTTTCAAAGAACTTCCTTTGAAATTCAACAATTTTTCAGCCACAATTATATACACATATGGTCAGACTAGGTGCCCAACTATCCTCTTCTGAAGCTCTGAACAGTAACGCACCATATGTGCTGAGCCTCACCCTCTACTTCTTCTTCACACATGACTGTGTCCCTGGACATGCCACTAATACCATCATAAAATTCACAGGTGACAACAGTGATTGGTTCAATCTCAATGACAAATCGGCCTACAGAACTTAGAAGGGTGGAAAACCAAGTGAACAACCTGCCCCTTAACATCAAAATGACCAAGAAGCAGGTCATCAACTTCAGAAGGTCTCAAATGATGAGTGCACTTCAGTTTTCATCACTGGGGATTAGGTGGAGAGAATGCCCAGCTTTAAGCTTCTGGGTGTTGATGTCTCAGAAGACCTTACATGGAGGACACTCAAGAAGGCTGGTCTGCCTCAACAGCTGCTGGTGACCTTCTACTGCACAGAGATGATCTTAGCAGACAGCAATTCACTCTAACACTTCAAGTGACAGGTTTTGCAGTGCACTGTCAATAATACCCAGAAGTTCACTTAGGATCAGCTGCGAGCCATAGAGGACATCTGTAACTTACAATGTTTCAAGAAAGCTGTCAATATCTGCATATACTCCACCCATCCATGTTATCATCTGTTTGTCCCCCCACACACCTCCAGACTGAGGAACAGCTTTTTGCTAAAGGACATTACTTCTTTGAATCAGTCCTTAACACTCCTTTATAACAGACCCTCCCTTCACAACGCTTTTTAGTCATTCACACACTGTACTGACAACAGTACGCTGCTACATGGCACCAAACCTTTAGACCATTATTGATTACATTATCAGGGTCATGGTGTATACCACTGAACATACTGTGCACCTACATACATTCTCATGCAACGTCTGTATCTTATCAGCAAGTGATGTGGCAGCAGTGCACAAAATCATGCAGATATGGGCCAGAAGATTAAAGGTTGAGAAATGCTGAGATAGAGGTGGTTATCTGATCAAGTGTGTTCAGATATCCACTCTGTACAATTGTGTTGCACAAAAGATCATTTTAAAATACAACAGAACAGAAAGCTGAAGATGCTCTGGACACAGACTCACAAAAACTTGACAACTGAAGATGAGTGTACTGGTGTAGGTATATGTTCTTTGCACACTTTGCGCCCAAGTTCTACAACTTATTTGAGAGTTTTGTTGACCCTGCACATCCTCTCATTGCCACAATTTACCCCAATTTTAAATGGCTTCTTCTGGCATGATTATGCATAATCTTACAAAGCAAAAGTCATCTTTAACTGGTTTTGTGAACATGATGTTTGTTTATTTATTTTTTATAGCATATATTATGTATTTGTATGATGTGCAGTCTTGTCTACTAACTGCTCTTGATCTACTTACTGTATATTCTGCTGTAACAATGCAAATTTCCCCTTGTGGGATAATTAAAGGCCATCTTATTATATCTTATCTGATCATATGACAACTAGTTCAGTGTTCTTCAATGGATTTCTCCATCACCAGATCTGTATCAGTATCTGAATCCAATATAACACCTCTGGGATGGAAATTTCCTGTTTGAATGTGCTCCTGAAAATCAGCAGGAATTGCATGATGCAGTCATGTAACCACAGAGCAGAATCTTACATGAATGCTTCTAAGGTCTTAAAGAATCCATGCCACGAAGAAGCCTTACAGTGCACCATCCTCGGTGATTGTCTGTACACAATGCACAAAACATCTACATCTGCATTCAGGCTTTGAAACCAAAGTGTACATCCTTAAAGCAGCATTTTCTTATATTTATTAAATCTGTATAGTTTTTCAAGTAAGAATGGGGAAAAAAATGTGTGATGAGCATTGAAGTTAGTATATATTTTAAAACTGTTTATTTATTCATGTCGAAATCAATTTTAAAAAGCAAACTTTTTCAGCCAGTAAATATGTTTTTAAAAAGCATTTTGCAAAGTATTTTCTATTTTTGCACCAGATTGCATATAAATATTGGTCAGACATAGATTTTTTATTGGAGCTCTGTTATGCAATTGTTAGAATGGCTGTAGTACTAATACTGAAAAATCCTTTCCTAGATGCCTGATCTTATAGTAATGTGGATCCAGAAGTTAGTCAGCTCTGCCTGTACATTTACCGAGATCATGAGCTACAAATCAGACAGAAGCAAGAAAAGCAGAGAAATAAAGTGTCATGAATGTAGTGTGTGAGTATATTATAAGGCATTATGTGATTTGCACCAGTGCACTGCTCCAGAAGCACTGCTATATGTAGACTAATACATTCAATCAAGGTAAGAAGAGTTTATATTGAATCTGGAGGTCCTGTCTGGTGTGGTATGGATTTAAAAAAAATTGCAAATTGTTTCTGGAGCTTGTGCAGACAAAATGAAACAGACAAAAATCATAATAAGAAAGTAATGCATTGCCTTTCATCTATTCTTATTGTTTGTAGTCAGATGTTCAAGATCAGACTGACTTCTGACTTCCTCAAATGGAAAGAAAAAGATGACATGTGATATTAAATATCTGACTCTTTAGAGATTATCTTCTTGCACTGCTATTCTAAAGCTTAACTTTTGTGCTGTTGGTTTAACATTAGTTTTGAATGAAAAGCCTTTCAGAAATATCAGTGTTAAACGTACCTGAGTTTACCCTTTATACAAACGTCACCTTTCAACCACGCTTCTGATTCTAAGACACGGCATCTCTTTTCAGAAGGTTCTGGGGAATTCTCTGAGAGACAGAATTGCGTATGTTGTTCAGTTGCTTAACATTTAGAATCCCATGCTAATTTTGTGGCATGTTTTAGTAGTGTGACATACTTATTTGCCAAAAATGTGGAAATGTATTTATAGGAGACAGTTACATGTGGCAAACTAATTTTATGAGATTTTCAGGAAGCTACTCAAATTTGTCTTCATTTGAGATGTAAATATTAACAGAATTTAAATATTTCTTATAAATTTGACTATGATTTCCATCTCCAAAATCCTACTGAAAATTGATGATCCAGAGAATTTTAGTTGAAGGATATTTACAATAATAGGTTATTTTGTATTTTGTTGACAGTTGGAGTTTGTATGCAAGTTGAAAATGTTCATATGGACAGAGCAGTAAACATGCATTTGGAAGGTCCTTAGGCATAAACTGATGTTTTAATTAAATTGGAAATTAGTGGATATATGTTTCCTGAGCTGGATTAATCACTGATAATTCATCACACAATGATGGGACCACCATGGTTAATTAGGTTTGTAATTGTAGTTGGTTTGTGGTTTGTTGATGTTGTTTGTTATGATCTGTATCATGTCTGTTAACTAATCCTGGGTTTAGAAGCCTAGAAAACAATGTAGCTGGCCACAAAGTGTGAATTTTGGTTTCTAAGTGGTAAGAGTTCCTAAATTTTGCTTATTCAGAAACAAATTGATGTGGTTTCAGGTAAATCTACTTCTTAACTTATCCAGACAATTATATCGTCGAAAATTCTTCTGTTCTTCTGCCTACCTTTGAAACTTTGTCATAAATGTGAATATTTGAGTATGTTGAGGAAACCACGGTTTGCTGCACTTCACCTTGTATAAACTCTGCATGTAGCCTTTTTGTTAAGATATGGAAAGTAATAGACTGAAATTAGTGTTGGTCCTAATGGGTTTCTGGGGGAAATCCTTTCCAACAGAGTCAGTTATTCAATCTGAGGAGAATTGCTCAAGCAGGATTAGGATAGGAACAGAATGGGTATGGACCGAAACTTAGATACATGTCAGAAAACTAAAAGCTTAAAACAAGGACAGGCCAAATATACTGATGCAACAGAAATGTAGAGCTAAAAAATTAAAGATTTTGTTGGCAGGTTGCATTCATACTTAGATTTCTGTGAACCTTCCACAACCCCTTCTTTATTCCATCTTATGTATAAAATATTGCTCGGCAATCTGTGGTGGTCACAAAATAGAGTGTCATAGTCTGTTTACTGAAATGTGTTAAAGCGGTAGCACATTACCTCAGTTAAAAAAGTAGTTAATGCTTATTTTAGAAATTATGTGGAAAAAAAGGAAAGGACAGTTTTAAACATCCTTCTTCTTTTTTTTTTAAGCTAAACATGATAATCTGACATGTAAACATGGACTAAATTGAATGCATTGAGGCATCAAAAAAAAAATGAGGCACTGTGTTTGTCACTGAAAACCCAAAAGTCATGTAACAGAAACTAGTTATTGTGTCTAATGACTTTTGCCATGTCCAATAGAACCTAAAGAATGCTGCTCTGACCTGTGGGGTATGCATATGGAGCTCCTTCTTCAAATATAAATGTGTAAATGTGATTTCTGTCGGAGTCACTTGTCTGTTCACACAGACAATTCTAGCCATTTGATGTCATTCCCTCAGTTAGAAGATGTCACAATAATTTAAGAAGTTCACTTGAACAGTGATGTCACAAACATAATACAGAAAGATCAAATTGTTGCGCTGCACCATTTAATTTATATTCACTGTGTTCCAGAGAAGAGGACCTATGTTTGTGGTTAAATGAGCTAAATTTAAAACTTCCATCCAAATATCTGTACATCTGCACTTACCATTCTGCAGAAGGGAAACCAAAAGATGTACAGACATTCTGGTGAATGTTTTATATTTAGTGCCTTCAGCCACAAACATTGGTCCTCTTTGGAAGGAAGTGGCAACACTCTGATCTTTTTGTATAGTGTTCATAATACTATTATTCATGTGAAATGCGCCTCTTCTGGTGAGCCAAAAAGAGGCAGCCCATACCCTGGAGTAACCAGTTTGAGATGACTTTTGCTTTGTAAAATAGTGTATTATCATGCTGGAGTATTATGGCTAAACTACACCCATCTTGGAAAGCTTTGGATTAATGTTTAATCTGTTGAAATATTTTAGTGCTGATTGTTGACATAACATACAATACAATAAGTGTGGTTTGACACAATCAAATATATGAGATAATATTATGCACAGCCAAGTCAAACACTCATCCTTCTATATTTCATGTGAAAATAGTGTTGTTCTGTTGTAATGAATTGTGTTTTAAAAATAGGAAGTTGGGAATAAAGCTCATGGTGAACCCTTTAAACTGAATAAACGGACCTGAAACTAACAGCTAGTAATGAATCTCATGATTTATTTCACAAAATCTGCACACTGAAGAAGGCCTCGAATAGCCAACTGTGTTTTTAGCATTTGAGTTATTCAAATCCAGGTTAAATGAGGCAGAAATGAGTAAAGCAGAATCATGTCTGCATGTGTTTTCCCTCTGTATTCTAAATGAAGAGCAAAAGAAAAATGTTTAAAAAATTAAACAGAATCTAAGCATGGTATCATCTTTATTATGAAGTGTATGTCCTGAAATAGCATTTAACCTTTCTTTGTTTTGTAGTTTGTATAGGTGTGCAGAAGAGGTGATATTCTATTATTCATACAAGTGCATCACACATGAATGCACCCAGATTTATGTTTGCAGTGGACCGGCAGATTTCTCACAGGACTGTTAAACTCAACAACAACAGAAGAAACAGTAAGAACTATGAATTACTAGAATTACTAGAATTTAATGTTACTGTTATGGTCGAAAAATGTATTTATGATTATTATCGTGGTCATATTTTACTAGTTCAATTTGAAATCCATGTTACATTTTCCCCTGCTTTAGTTTGTGTTCTGCTCTCCCCTCCATTCCATCTATGTAACTGTGAAACATACTGTAGTACATATTTGTCCTTCAAACAATCCTTTTCTTCTGCTTTGTTTGCTGTTATCATTGGTCATGTTATGTCACCTTAACAAAGCTAGAGTTGCACAATCAGTTTTCGATCTTTACTTTTTTTTTATGGGTCTTCTATTTTTTATTTTTTTAGACTGACCTCAAACAAACATTGTGTGCCTGATGCACTAAGCCTTGAATACATTTTGTGTGCATTTTATGTACAAAACTGGTGCACAAGCCTAAATGTGCAGTTAATGGGCTGTGTGCACAGAAAACAGCAAATTGCATTTCTCTCCCTTATGCATATGCATTTGAGAAGGGCTTGTAAAAAATGCGGGATAATCTTGCACAAAGCAAAAGAGTGTGGCTTACACAATCTATTATACATACTAACATTTGAGCAACAAGAGGCCTGTTTTTTTTTTCTGCCGTGGAACACCAGGCATCTGTGTATTACGTGTTGCTAAGTTCCTTTAACAACTCCATAGCAACTGCCTGGAATGCCACAGGCACCACTTAGCAACCACACTAGCACAACCACCTCACATACCACAGCATTCACTGTGCAACACTACAGCAGCAATCTAAGATGTACTTAGCAACACCATAGTAACCACCTATCCCAAAAACACCAATACCACCTAGCAATAAGCGTAGCTCTTCTGTACACTCTTATAAACTACAAAAAGCACGGCTAATCAAAGAACTCTGCTAACTAATACATCATCTAAAGCAGACAAACACAAGTCAAAGGTCACAAATCAGGTGCCGACTGTATTCTCTATTTCTGATGGAACTATGTTCTAAAACCCAATGTAACAATTTCCTGGAAAAGTATACATTGTAAAAGTAGGAGAAACCTTTTACATTAAATTTTTAATGAAAAGTTAATTGATAATGAGTATGCACTCATCCTCTGTTAAGTAAATTTATTGGAGAATACTTAGAGAAATCTAGATGTTTGAATGGACACTAAAAAAGGAGCCTACTGCCTAGATGACCTTTGTCTTGCAATGAATGTGATGAGTTTCCCTGCTTCCATTACTTTCTACTCTGATCACTGATCCCTTCTGCACTGTCACTGCACCCTATATTTCATTTGTCCTGACAATCTCTGCTATAATTCAGCTTTCAAACTCTTTATGAAATGTTACTGGTGAAATGAAATATCAGTCGAGACACAAAATCTATGAACATTGTCATAAAAGAGGTCATTTTCTAGGCTCTAAATATAATTTCAACTTCTAAATTCCTGGTCAGGGAAAGGCAAGATTGAAGCTTTTAGTATGAGGCCTTCATATTCAAACCTGATCATCATCAGATCCCAAACCAAACCTGGATTGATTGCTGAAGATGATATTTTTCCAGTCTATAGCAGGTTTGGTTTCTTGTACATAAATCTTACAGATCATCAATCAAAACATAAACTCAATCTAACATTTTATTAGGTGGCTTAGTTGCAACACTTTAATACAGCAAACAACTAATACAGTTAATTTTGTGGAATGTTTGATAGTTGGGCATTGTTTTATTCACCAGAAAATAAAAGGCTTAACACTAGTCCAATAGAAAATGTAATAAAACCAAAACTGAATATCCTTTATTATTATTATTTTTTATTTATTTATGTATCAGCATTATTCCAGCCCAATATCTAGATCAGTGATGTCATCAGCCCTACCTCTCTCGCTAATCAAGGTTCAAGGTTTGTTTATTTGTCATGCACATAGTTTTACACAGTACAACATGCAGTGAAATGCTTATTCACGATTGTCTTCACATACAAATCAATAAGTTAAACAGGTAAATCATAAGTCTGCATGCAGGTTGAGCATATATGTGTAGTCACAGCAGTAAACACACACTGGAAGGCTCCTTTGGCATGAGACTGGTTAGGGTAAGACCTGTCTCATGTTGTTATGAAGTTATGAAGCCTAGATGTTTGTAACTGCCCACAAAGTGTGAATCTGAGAGTTCATGCCTGGCCCACACTAAAGGATTTTTTTTCACAGTTTCTTCTGTGATTGATCAATGTTAGCCATCAAAGTCTAAACACTATTCAATCTCCCCTTCATAAAAGAACACAAAACAGCACTTTCACATTATGCACACGTACAAGAGTACCGGCACAATGGATCTTCTCAAAACTTCACAGGAGATTCTGGAGAACTATTGCACCGAGGGAGGAAGCAGGTTTTTCTTATAAACTAGAGATTTGTTAAAAACTGTGTCACATTCACTATTCCCTACTTGCAAAAATCCAGATTACTATATAGAGCATTTTTACAGGAAACAGGATTTTTCAGGGGAGTGAATAGATTTGGATATCTAGTCATGTATGTGAGCTCCTGAAGGGTCAACAGGACTCTGTCATAAATATTAACCTTTTCATGTTTACAATTCATGATTGGGGTAGTGCCAACTCCACTGGGAGAAGATTGGAGGTGTAAAGGTTGAAGTATTGACTCCCCACCATCCCGGTCTCAAGAGAAATCTGTACATATGTGACAAGAACATATGTGAAATTTAACGTGAAAACCATTTTTCCATTAATTCCACCCTTAGATTCTTTTTTTAGAAGCTCAATGTCAGAGGACAGAGAGCAGCATGTCTATCTGTCCTATCTGTCATGATCTATCTATCTATCTATTTGGTCTAGACATGCTGTGAACTTGCACATCTGTTTCAGTAATGGGTGCAACTTAAAATACATTAATGCATTCATTAAATGGAGTATCCAGAAATATTTGAACATACAGTGAATTTTCCCTCTCAGCACAACCAAACTTGTGAATATTGATTAGAATTGTATTTCTCCTCTAAAAAAAAAATATGGACTTTTCAATACTAATACTTCAATACAAAAAGATCATCTGGTCAACGTGTTATTGATTGTAGCCTACAGGGGGTTCATTCATATGCATACTGAAGTCCCCTCTCTCCAGCGGTTAGGTTCTATATTCCTTATCGCCCTCCATTCTCTCTGTAATGAGTTGTGCACCTGTGAGTGTGTACTAGATTAAGCAGTTAATTGGATCTCAATCAGCTGTTCTCAAAAGACAATACACTAAAGCACTGCACTGGTCAGTTTCCTCACTTCCTCAGCATCTCTTTGTACAGCTAGTGAAACAATCTTTAATAACCAATACAGCTTTGGGTCTCAGGAATGAAAGCTGTGGAGAGCTTTTTCTGGTACTGTATGCAAACATGTTCAATCCTGTGTGTTTTAAAAATTTACAGGAGTTCTCTGGCACATCCATCAAGAGGAAGCATCTATTCATTTGTGATTTTGTGGCACCAGGATAGCTATTTCAATACTTAAAGCTCTTTTTCAAATTCAGTCTGAAATCCCAATGCTGGGGGTTTACACCCACATAACCTATGACTGGCATGAGGCATGATGCCAATAGGTTCATTTTAATCTGCTCCAGAGAGTCTGCTACAGGGACTAGACAAGCTGTGTATGTGCATTTGCACAGCTATGAAAGCAGCTTAAAGTAGCTGAATGCATTCTTTAGAAGGGGTGTCCATATATATTTGTACTTATAATGTATGTACTTCAAAAAGGTATTTATTTCCATGAGAAATACATTTACAAATGGTTGGAGAAGAAGCCTGTCACGGGCAATGATTCAAGTTAAAAGGAAGAAAAAGCAAGGTGGTTGTCTAAATAAAAGTAAGAAACCTAAGAAAATAAAGAAAAATGAATCTGTGAAATAATTATGAAAATGAAATAAATAAATAAACACAAAATAAAACAAATAAAAAAAGCAAACAAACAAAAAGACAATAAACTATTATAAATTCTGTTATCATTGCATTGAATCATGTTTTCCCCTCACCAAAACAAACAAAACCATTCAATCAATTATTTCTTTTCAGATTTTTTTTTTTGCATTTCTATATTTGTCTTTGGGACCCACTGGGTGTAGTTATCTTAAGAACCTGATTTCTTTGCCTGGGTCACTGTTTACTTATTGACCTTTGGTGTAATTAGCCATTTGAGAGGCAATCAAATGAGGCCTGACACCCCTGCTTCAGTGCCAGGTTTGGACAGATGACATCTAAATGTTAATAACTGTGCACTAAGACCATGCAAATGAGCAATTAGCATCCCCCCAGTGGCCTTGGGCAGAAATCAGCCATTTCATCACCTGCCATCCTCTGTGACTGATTTCTGTCCATCGTTAGGAATCCATACTGTAATCCATATTCTTTTTGATAACACAGAGAGAGAGAGAGAGAGAGAGAGAGAGAGAGAGAGAGAGAGAGAGAGAGAGAGAGAGAGAGAGAATCTTTACATATGAGATAGTTATACTGATGGCACCTGAAGCACATCAATAGTCTCTGAATATTATATGGGTTATCATCAATGGGATGATGGTGAAAATGGATTTGTTTATCATAGTGGACAAAAGAGAAGCTTGACTCTTGCTCACAGTGGAGGCATCCCTCAAAAAATGAGTGGGAAGGCAGAGAGAAATCCATCATGAGAGTGAGAGTAATGAGTATGTACATCTGCTAGAATGCCACTAGTTTGTCAAGAGGGTCTAATTACACTGTGAGACCAAAAGTATTCTGCTCTCAGGAGAGAGAAGAATAATCAATTGAAATGCTTCTGTGCTTAAAAAAACAACAACAGTGTTGTCTCCTAGTTTTCACAGAATTTGAATAGAGTGTTTTAGTCTTTCACAAGCAATAAAAATCTTGTTTTGCATCATTCTGCACAGATTAAAATAAACACTGACTTGACCTGCTGTACTAATTAACAGGGGCATGGTTAAACCAAATGAAGAGAGCTCCTTTCCCAGTGGTCAGTTTCACTTTCAAATTGCAATCAGATAATTTGTTCAATATGGGGTGGGGAGGGGGGGGGGGGTCATAAGGTTTGGGGCTTGTTAAAAAACATTTGGAGCTATAGCCCCAGAAGCCCAGGCCAGGCGATGCCTCTGCCAATTATCACAATATTGATGTAAGCAGCAGGCTGACTTCTTTAAGCAGTGAAAGCAATGGCTTGTTCTGAGAATGATCACATTGAGAAGTGCTTATTAAAATAATAATAATGATAACAGCAATACAATTCATGTTTTATGCTACTTTTTCTAATTGTCTGAACAGCACTCAAAGTTGAGTGATAATAATAAGCAGCACTTAAGTCTCAGTCTATGGAGATTTTTAGGCAACTGCTCACACTGATCAACCTGGAGATACACTGCACATATGAACATGTACACACGGAAAAAAACACATGCACCCTCACCCACACACCCACTTGCAAAAGCAGCACACACCTTTTTAATCTCCAGTGCTGATTCCTTTCACTTGTGGTTGGTCAGCACTGGCTAATAAATGGCTTGTTTTGAAAGTTCTTTCTCCATTCATCCCTAAAAGAAAACTGTAGATGAAGGCAATATAGCACATCAAGCATTTGGAGAGGATTGTGCACCTGATTGATGTGAAGTGCTTTTGACCTTTTGATCTGAACATTTAACACGATATCTGTTTTGCAGCCTCTCTTATCTACTATTAATTTTGAAGGAAGACATCATCTGCTCTTTTGAGCTGCATAAAGTCATAAATGAGAAACAAAAGCTTTTTGTATTAATATCAATTAATCAGCTTTACCAAAATTACTTCCCAGCCTAAATTACAAGGTTTGGCCATTTTAACATTTTCAGTGAAACGCTCAGCCAAGTATAAAAAAGCAGAGCAAAATAAATCTTCCTCTCTTTTAAAAATTTAGGAGCAGTCATAGAGATAAATTATTTTAGGTTCTCTAAAGAACCCAAAATGAGATGGGTGAAGAACCCTTTTAAAGTGGGCCAGTGACATTCATAAATAATTTAAATTAAATAAATTAAATTTTTTAAAGCAAAAACAACAACAAATCCTAAAAATTGCTTTTTCACATTTCACATTCACAAAGTCACATTTGTTTATTAGCTAGTTTTCAATACATGCTATGGATTGAGCTAGAGTGTGGCTGAAAGCACAAATTATATACACTGATTGATGTGAGACTGAACTGAACTGCTATTTAAATGCAGATAGAGGGTATTTATAAATACAAATATAATGTTAGAAATGAATATATTTTAACCAAACCTTTTAGTGTTAACTTGTATGGTCTGTTATCCTATTTCTTAGATTTTTTTTTTTTTTTTTTCAAAATTTGATCCATAGAAGAATGTATTTCCTAGAATTGTAAGTCCAAGAATCAATTAGGGAGCTCATTGTTGTCCTTGACATATCACATGCTATAAGAGTACTTTGAAGTCAGTGGCTATATTTGCTACCTACACAGCCACACTATTAGCCGCAGGTAAAATTCCCTTTATTGTCACACACTGTTAGCTTCACTGAAACA
Source organism: Acestrorhynchus altus (assembly GCA_034509495.1). Lineage (NCBI taxonomy): Eukaryota > Metazoa > Chordata > Actinopteri > Characiformes > Acestrorhynchidae > Acestrorhynchus > Acestrorhynchus altus. The sequence goes on from CM067505.1 coordinate 26,528,434, forward strand.
TATTCATAGTGCACTGTTTAGGCTATGTTTATTTACCCTCTCATGTTTTTTTATTTATGTCCTCAGTTAAACCTGCCTTGCTCACACCAAGGGCACAAATTATGGAATTCATTAAGCACCTGTTGCATCAAAAAAAATCCACTGTGAAGTGGTGCATCTTTTTCTTCATCATCATGTTTAATGCCCCTATTTGCACTTGACCTTCTCTAAACTAGCTTTTTTTAGGTTTTACCTGAAATCTATAAAAAATGAACATCCTCTATGGCTACCATTATTTACTCAGTTCATACTGATATCTGTAGGGTGAGTGTCAGATATGGGTTGGAGGTGAAGATCTGCAGATGGAAGGTAAATCTGTAGCCTTAAGTATAAGCGACATGGGCAGCTGCCCAGGGTGGCATCTCACTGGATGAAGCAAGGGGCACCCAAGAAACAAATTGTATTTTGTATGTCAAATCAATGAAATAATTTCATCACGTGAGTCAATTAACCTTGATGGACCGTTGGATTATTCTCAGACTGAAAAGTAGGTGATGGGAAAGGGGTGTCAGTAATAGCCTTACCTTACCCTCACGTGTGCTCCTGTGTCTTTTAACATTAGTGGGCTATGTGCTCGTTCACATTTTTGATCTCTCTATTTCCTGCCTTTTCCTTACTGTATCCAGGTGTTATCAGTAGTTAGGTAGTCTCTGCAGCCTTTTGTTTCATTCAGTCAATTTCAAGTCTGGTGTGTGCTGTCATGTGCCTGGTGTGTTTGCTATTTCCACATTATCAAGGATGTGTTCATGGTCACTCATATTTGGTAGCCAGGTTTTGGTACACTTGTTTGGTACACACACGTCCTGTGATAAGGGTTGATTTGAGGTCTCTCCACTAAAAGCCCAAGGTAGGGGGAGTGGGGGGAATCTATCAAATACTTTACAACCCTCTAACTTTGTATAACGCTAATACAAACAGTCAAATGATTTACCAGTTTTTAAAATATAATAATAACAACTATATACCACAACAACTGCCTTTTTCAGGAAGTAGCCTGGGGAGGAGATTGGAGGAGGCTGAAGGGGGGTGATCACCCATGGTGCTATACAAACTGGAACAGCCAGTGTGGATGAAGAGACCCTGTCTTATAAATTATCTTGATTCCCCAAATAAACATTTAATTGATTATATTCTTTCTACATGCACTTCATATAATATATTTGCACCTTTTCCCTGTCGTTCACTTAAGGGACATATTGCCACATTTCACCATTTCAATGTTAACAGGGAATGTGAAGAATCAATAGCTGAGCACAGCCATTTCAGCAAATCACATGCCAGTAACACCACTAAACAGACACATTGGATCAGGTAAAAGTAAAAAAAAATCAGCTCTGAGCTACTGAGCCTGCATTCTAAACATAGCTTAAAGGCTCCAACATCCTCTAGTTCTCTCCATCTGTGAGTAATCAGGCCTAGAGGGACACACTCACAGAAATGTAAACAAGACAATGTTTGTCTCTAGACTACCAGGATCAGCAGATCCATGAGTGTGTGTGTGTGGAGGGGAGTAAGTGTCAGAGGGACAGAGTGATGTAAAGCACTTTTACTATGCCCTATATCCATAGAGCATGGCTCAACAAATTTCACTCCTGCATGATTCTACCAGTATGAAGTGACATCATGCTGAAACACTTTCAGATTGGAAAAAAGAAACAGGAATAAGCAGTGTCACGCTTATCATTTCGAAATTCACTCTCATGATTGATACATTGCAAATCAATCACATTTCCTCATAATTGAAGTAGTTATTAGGGTTCCTTAATGGGAACCGATAAGGCTATGCAAATGTGAAAAAAAGAAGATGGAGGGAGTGTGTTGGAACTTGATAAGAGTTCCAGAAGGACATGGAGGAGCTTAAAGGAAGAAAGTGGTTCTTAAGAGTTAGAGAAATGGGGTGAAGTGTGAGGGATAGGAGTCGAAGGTAAAGGACCTGATTTATAGTTGAAGCAGGAGATGGGGTGGCGGTGGTGGTTAGTTGAAGCAATGAGTGATGAATTTGAGAGACAGAGATGAAAGAAATAGCAGAATAAAAAAAAAAATTAAGAAATCAAAGGGATGACACGAGTGACATATCCTGACGGATTGGTAGAAAGAAAGAAAGAAAGAAAGAAAGAAAGAAAGAAAGAAATACAGAAAGTCAGAAAGAAAGAAAGAAAGAAAGGCATACTGCTGGACTGGAGCACTGGTCAGAGTGAAGGCTCAGTGGTTGGTTGCTCCATCATAAAGTCCATCAGCCAGGCTGAATGTGTGAGCAGCACTGGCTCCAACATTTCTAGATTTTCTTGATGGATGGTAATTTTCATTGCCTCCTCACACTTAATGAAGCCTGCAGTTCAGCTCTTAATTGAATACAGTTGCAAGTTATTCACCCTGATTCACACTCAGCTTTCATATTCTCTTCTATTCTAGATTTCTCTCTCGCTGTCTCTCTCTCGCTGTCTCTCTGTCTCTCCCTCTCTCTCTCTCGCTGTCTCTCTGTCTCTCCCTCTCTCTCCCTCTCTCTCTCCCTCTCTCTCTCCCTCTCTCTCTCTCTCTCTCTGTCTCTCTCTCTGTCTCTCTCTCTGTCTCTCTCTCTGTCTCTCTCTCTGTCTCTCTGTCTCTCGTTTCTCTTGTTTGTGAGACCAATCACTCTGATGAGTAATGAACAGAGTGAAGCCTCTTTCACCGCTGCACAAATTTTTACTCACACTATCTAATTCTTTTATGAGCAGGCAGGAGCATGGCTGTTGAGTGGGCAATACAGATAAAGGCATTTAGGGCAAAGACACTTTCTCTTCTCCATTCTTGTGCATTTCCATCTCATTTCTGTCTATTTTCCACGTCATCATCCTGTCCACAGGCAGAAACGATTTACAGGGCGATACTTTAGATGGATGTAGGCAAAACACTCTTCTATGTGCACCTTATTTTTCTAACAAGTACTCCAGCTAAAAGGACTGTTACGGGCATGAATTTAAAAACAGTAACACAAGTTTTGTTCCCAGCCTTTTAGTGTTATATTCCAACTGCTTATGTCTAAAACAAACACAGAATTGCCTACATTCATCATAAACTTCACTTCTGTGATCATGGCAAAGAAAGTTACGCATTTTCTGTATAGAAACAGTCAATTTGGATCTTCTCATTCATACAGTCAGACTAAGAACACTATATGCATTGCAAATCTACACCAAAATGTACGAAAAACCATTCAGAAGTGTGTGGTTTTCCGAGATTTAAGACTATACTGCAAATCAGTTTCATGAATCAGTCCAACAAATATAGTCACCCATCATGTTCTCATTATATTGTCCTTGGTAACGGCGTTCAAAGTTCATAATGTCCTGGTGAAAGCACTTGCCTTGATCCTCTGAATAAGCTTCCATGCTCTCTTTGAACTTATCAAGATGAGCATCAAGGATACGGATTTTGAGTGACATCCTGCAGCCCATTGCAGCATAGTTCTTTATCAGAGTCTGAAGCAGTTGTGCATAGTTTTCATATTTATGATTGTCTAGGAAGCCGTGAACTATTGCGACGAAACTGTTCCAAGCCGCTCTTTCCTTCCTATTCAGCTTCTTGGGAAATTCGCTGCACTCTATGATCTTCTTGATTTGTGGTCCAACAAAGACACCAGCTTTGATCTTTGCTTCAGACAGCTTAGAGAAAAGATCTTGGAGGTACTTGAAAGCTCTTGACTTGATGTGTAGTGGTGGCATCAGCACCTTGCGGGGGTCCACCAGTGGCTCCCACTTTACTTTCTTCCCCACAAAGAACTCTGTCCGCTGAGGCCAGTCCCGTCTGTGATAGTGCGCTTCAGTATCCCAGTATCCCTAGATAATTCTGGAGAGTTCTAGAAACTTCTTGATAGTTCTCACAATTTATATTCAGCACTGATTATATTGTGAATATTCTTAAAAATAGATACATTTCAAAATATCATTGTGCTGACAACAAAAGCAATGTTTACCTGGAATAATAACTTTTTTTCTATTCACTTAAGGCACAAATAATTAGGAAAACACACTTAACAACTCGGAACAATTTTTAGTTGTTATGTGGTGTTATGGGTCTTATTTTTATAGTCACTTTTTATAGTCAATTTCATGTTAGTGGAAGTAATGGATATTCAGGTTCATATCTCCAACTTTTTAAAGTATAAAAAAGGGCAATATGAGGACAGGAAAATGTATCCTATCCCCTGGAGGGAGCACCAGCCAATCACAGGGTGCTACACACATCCATAAACACTTGGTTCTAGGAGCAGTTTAGCATGATCAATCTACCTACCAAGTGTACCTACCAAGAGGTGGCAGAAACCCAGAGGATACACATATGTTGAAAATCCATCATACCAGGCAGTGTCCAAAGCAAGTTCGGTGCCAATCCAATGATTATTTTTAGAACCATTACATTACAAAAATGTAAAGCTTTAATCTCACTCAAAATATAATTTTTGTCAAAAAGATAGTTGCACTCAGAAGTAATCAACCGATTGCAATGCATGACAGCAATGGTATTGTGCCAGACTCATCAAGTCACTCAAAATGGCAGTGGGTCATCGATATTGACAAGTCCCTGACCAACAAATGTGTTTGGGTTTATTTTTAACCATGGTGACATATGTGTCACAGATTATTAAAAAGATGTGTAAAGTTCCTTAGAGCCATTTCTCCTTAACTGTAACTCATTAAGTTCATAAGTGACATACTAACTATTACAAAATGAGTGCATTAATATGCAATTTACTGAGATTAATCAGATTTCTGCAGTCTGCAATCTGATCATTCAAGTGGTTATGTAAAACTTTCTTAGATTGGAATAAGGTCTCAAATTCCAAATAAGAAATATGATAAGAAGAGCTGAATTTTAGCTCAGTAATCTGATTTCTCAATTCACGTATACTCTTTAAACAGGGTTGTTTCCGATTTATCAGTCTGTGCACGTGTGAAAACCGTGGTAACAGAAAGAAAGTCAGCAATCCTTTAATCTTCGAATTTAATAATATAGATGCTTTAATGAAATGTCATAGTACATTTAACCAATTCTCACCCCATTTGTAGAACAAAAAAATGAAAAATGAGTTTTTGAAATTGTTGTTGTGACATATATGTTGGGTTAGAATTTTTTCATGTGACCTTTTAACCACAATAAGAAAAAAAAATGCTAAACAGCTTTTCAATTAATTTCAAGGATTCAGTTATTTTGATGAAAAACTGGCTCTTATGAGTACTGTCTACCAAAACACCAGAAAACATGAAGCCACCATTTGTGTCAACTAGTGCAACTGGACTTAACAATTTTATTAAAGCTGTCAATCAACTCAAGAAGCCACTAGAGACATGGAGGAGAATAATTGACTGCTAACACACACAAAGTCCATGGGGTGCGATGGGAGAATAGAGATCTGTTCACTTCAGGAGCTGGATTTCCCAAGAGTGCAGCAGATAAAGAGCAGAGATTTGCTCAGGCACTCTGAAGTAATGACTCTGCCTGCTGATCAATGACCAAGGAGCCTTTAAAGCCTAAGTACTGAGCTCTCGGCTCATTGATTATTAAACAGGGACATTTACTGATCACAGGACCAAATATAAACAACTAGGCCTAATATTATTACACAGAGATCTAAGCACAAGGCCAAAGACCACTCTGAAAGTGATAATAAATCTACATTTGTTTTATTAGTCCATCTGTCATTATCCTGTGTATTATGCTATTTTAGTCCTTGATATTCAGTTTTGCCCTGGTATCTGGGCATGATGAGTGCAGTTTTATGCACTCATAAATTCATGAACACATTCCAGTCTCTTTTATTCCTGTAGCTATAAACAGGCTGTGCTTTTAAAACACGTAAATATTAAACAATGTAAATTATCTGTTTTGGTTGCCTTGCTCAAAAAGCAGCTCAAGCTGAAAAACCTTTTACAATTGAAATGAGTGGATGAGCCTGCTGATGTACACATATATGTTTGGAGAAATTTAAATATTCCTGTTGAAAGGACATGTTTTGTTAATATATTAAGTGTAAATACACAAAATAAAATATGCCATACCATTTAAACCCATATTAACCTTAACATTATGACCTAAAACTGCAGATGTTCTCTGCATCTGTTTCTCTGCATATTTTTTTTTTTTTTTTTTTGCCTCCTTTCACCCAGTTCTTCAATGGTCAGGACGTCTTGGATCACCACAGAGCAAGTATTATGTGGGTGGTGTGTAATTCTCAGCACTGCCGTGAAACTGACATGATGGTTGTGTGTTGGTGTAACACTGAGACCACTATCAGACGCTCCTACCTAGTTGCTCCATCTTGTAGATGAGAAATCAGAGACAGAAGCTGATCTGTTATCTGCACAGTTTGTGATGGTCATCCTTTAATCCTTCATCAGTGCTCACAGGATGCTGCCCACAAGATGCTGTTGGCTGGATTTTTGTGGTTTGGTGGACTGTTCTCAGTCTGGTATGTGGGTCCTGACCATTTAAGAACAGAAAGAAAAGAGGTTAATAAAGTATGCAGAGTAACAGGTAGACTACAGTCTGTAATTATAGAACTGCGAAGTGTTCCTCTATGGTAAGAGGAGCTAAAAGAACAGACAGTGAGTGTAGAAACAAGGTTATGGTGTTATGGCTGATTTGTGTGTATATATGCTATAATGTATGCTTTATATTTATATCAAAATGTTTGTGGACACATCTTTTAATGAATGTATTCAGCTCCTTAAAGTTTCACCCATTGCTGATACGGATGTGCAAATGCACACACACGGTTTGTCTAGTCCCAGGAGAGAAGTTATGCCAATAGAATATGACTTTCTGAATCAGATTAACATGATGTCAGGCATGGGTTAGAGCCCCCCCCCCAAAAGAAATGTCTTTTCTGTAATGATGGGGGTTCATTCAGTAGTGTTGGGAGTGCTGGAGAGACGAGGATGAGGTGGGGTGATAATCATCCATCATCCTGACCTCACTAATGCTTGCATCACTGAATGCAACCTAATCCTCACAGCAATGCTTCAAAATCTAGTACAAAGCCTCTCTGAACAGTAGAAACAGTTACTCCAACAAAAGCAACATGTCTTTCTTGTTACCCTTGATTTCAGAAACAATGAATGAAGTAGGTGTCCCAGTACTTTTGACATTATAAATCATATACACACATGAAAAGACACAGTAGGTCAGATGTTAGTGCTTTAGTTTAAAAGTCAGCATACAAACATAATTTATGGTATAAATCATGTTAAAGGCTAAGCTGTCGGGCGGAAACTTTAAGAGGATGTCTGCCCGAGTTATTGGCATCAGCTGTTGTGAAACCCTGGAAAATAATGCCGTAAAAGTTGCTGTTAGTGTTGCATTAAGGCAAGCATATTTAACTAGAGCTAGATGCACTATAAAGTAAAGCAAACAGCAACAACTATTACTTCCCTAGCTCTTTAGATACAGCTCTTAAAATGCACCATAAGCACCTAAAGATACAGCATCTGTCTTGCTATGGTTACTTATACATGCTTGTAAACCAGATTGCTGAACTGAGATGTGTTTCAGACTTTTTTCCTCATCATGATGGAGTCAAAATAAGTTTATTCATTCCCTACATAGGAGGAGTCCTCATGGAGAAAAGACTGATTCTATATTTGCATTAAATTGCATAAAAAAATGTGTTCTCAGCCTGAAAGGGATTCAAATCAAATTGACCAAATCTAGGATGTGCAGACATCCCACCGTGTATAAAGAGCTTCTCAGTGTTGTAATGAAACTATGTTTGACAAGTGTAAAATAGCTTCCCTATTGTGTTTCTTACTGTGATACGCAGACCCATTTGAAGGTCGTGAGCTGCTAAAAACAAGCCCTGCTCAAAGTTTAATGAATAAAGAGAGGCTGTTTGGAGGACAGTGGAGGGTGCATGTGAACTCATGGTAGGGCTTGAATGTGGAGTGGTCACTGGAAATGAAACAGATAATGCTTAGTGGGTGACGCTATGTCTGAAAGGGATCTGTGTGTGTCTAAAAGAGAAGGTATTGCTCACTCTCTTCTCTCCGACTGTGTGAGAAAAGCATCCCTGTCCTCAGGCTCTCGGGCTCTCACTGGCCGCACTGATAAGGGGGCAAAGATGTGGCCGATTAGCATTAATGTATTCATTTGATGTCAAGCGGTCTAAATATTTTAGGCACTGGAAAGCAGGGGGAAGATGATCTGAGCGGGACTGCAGTGGCCCTGTATTATTGATTGATTGCACGCTATGCTCTTGTCACACTCGGCATTGAGCCTCTCTTCTCCTTTTCTGGCTTATTAGCATCCTAGCAGCAGGTGGGACAACCGAACATTGCTTTTTTTTTTTTTTTTTAGCTGTGTGTCACTGTGTAAAGATAATGATGAAATTCCTCTAAAGAAGTGCTGAAATGGTGTTTAGAAGAAGATGAAAGGGAAGTTTATAGTCTACTCAGAAAGGCCCTAAATCCTTTGGAGAGGGTGTATATATAACACCTTTTTGACTTAACTCTATCTCCATTTCTCTCTTTCACTCTCATTCACACATTACATTCATCACCAGTCATTAACACAACGCTACACAAATAAACCTGATGGATAAAAGCATATTGAGTGCTTACATTTTTGGATCTCTGACAGTATCGAAACAACTGCAGACATATGAGGCTTCAGAAGTGCAGCTCAATGTTATGAAAGCACAGATGCAGCACTTGGCAGCAGATGAGGCAGTAATTGAAGTCTCATCAGCTATGAGTCATCACCAAGTGCTTCTAACAGACATTCCCATGTGTTCTTATATGACACCAAATGCAGGAAAGCAGGGCAAGCAAAGCATGCAGAAGAAGCACCAGGATGGAAGCCTCCCTGGCTTAGGGAAACAGCCCAAAGACTCCACTGATTTGCTCGCTGCATGACGTGTATTCTAGGCGCTTTCCTTCCGTTCCCTCCTTGGTTCATACTGTGGCAGCTCACGGTGATGTAAAGCTCTTTTGCTCTGATCTAGGCCAAGTTCTAGTGGCAAATCAGATCTCAGATCAGGGGATAAAATGACATTTCTGAGTCTAAGTGCTTCACATAAACATGCAAAGCTGGGAAAATGAATTTGGATATGTAACCTTTGAAACCCAAGGCTAAATGTTTAGGATATTTTCATTGTCTGACATACTTTTATTTGCCAAAAAATGTGAAGATTTTTATAGGAGACAGTCACACTTGCTAGGAGATCCTGAGAAATTGTACTTACAATTCTTTGTCTTTTTTGACACATAAGGATTAAAAAAACACTTTACATCTAAGTAATCCTGTTAGAAATTGACCATCCAGAGTATGCTTGAGCTGAATCGGAATCTGCATGCAGGTCAAGCAGGACAGAGCAGTACACATGCACTGGAAGTCTCCTTTGGTAAAGGGTAAAGGGTTTGTTATGATGTGTATCATTTCTGTAGTTTACTCTGATTCTGAGATATGAACCCAAGACAAAGACATGCAACTGCCTGCAAAGTGCATATCTCAAGTATGTGTTCTGAATATTGTGCTGGTATTGCAGGAAATTTGAAAGTACCATTGTTTTTCTGTATTTTCCATTCAGCCTGATCTCTAAAATACTTCAATTCATAAGTGAAGGGGAAAAGAATCATGTAAAATGTTGCACAAAAATTGATTTCCATTCAATTTCCATTCTGTATTAAAAGGTGTATGTTTATGTTTTTTAAGTATCTGTTTGGTAATTTCCTGTCCTGTCATAATTCTGTTCATCTCCCCTCCTGCTTCTGAGAATATGTTGAGTCTCCTCCCACTCACAGGTGTGTCTGTTTGGTAATCCTGCCCTATTGTGATTGTGTACCAGGTGTGTCCCATGTCTCTAAGTATTTAAGACCCTTTGCCACAGTTGACCTTTGTTAGTCCTTGCTATACAGTCGCTGTTGTTAGACTGTTGGTGTTAGACTGTCGTGGTGTTATAATATCATTTGAGTCCTTGTTCTAATCCTAGTAGTGTATGTTTATTAAATCCGCAACCCATGCGAGTACTTCTGCCTCCCACGTCTGAACTAACCCACACGTCTCTGACAGATTTCAATAAAATACAGTATTTCTGAAAGATAAATAACTCTTCCTCAAACTCAAATCATGATACAATTTTGTTGTATATTTATTAACACAAAGGTATTATTCTAAAGTTTAGTATCCACCCACAGGTCAGACAGACTTTCTTTTCTTGACTCAATGAGCTGTGAGGGCTAAATAATTAATACCAAACTGGGGCAGCTGTGGCTAAAAGGTTAGAGAAACAGACTAGGGACAAGAAAGTCATCAGTGGAATTCTCTGGACAGGCGGAAAGTCGGGCAGGTGAAGGAACAGTGCCTTCCTCTCCTCCCTCAACATTCATGGCTGAGGTGCCCTTGAGCAAGGCACCTAACCCCTAACTGGTCTCTGAGCGCTGAAGTAGCTGCCTACTACTCTGTGTGTGTGTGCTAATTCCCTGCTAGTAGTGTGTGTGTGCGTGCGTGTGTGTGTGTGTGTCTGTGTGTGTTCAGGGCCATGGATGGTTTAAATACGGAGGCTAAATTTGTTGTTCTGATGGCTGTAAATGATTTTCTTAATTAAACCTCATGGCAATACTTACAACTTAAAATCATGCAATGTCCTTCAGATGCTTTGGCCTTCTTCTACTTGTACTTCTGTTGTTTTTACTCAGTTACGGGTAAACTACCTTAATTTCAGATATTGGCTTTTCTTTTAGGTGTATGCATTTTGCTTTAGCATCCAACACCTTTCACTGAGGCCTACATATTTCATTTCTATTACTATACCATTATTGCTGACTGCAAGCCCTTCTCTTAGCAAACCCAGAATTGCTAAACTGACAATGTTGGGCCCTTGAGCAAGACCCGTAACCCTCTCTGCTCCCTGGACGCCACACCAATGGGCTCCCTACCTCACTGTGTGTTTTCATTAATGTATGTATGTGTGTGTGTCTTCACTGCATGGATGGGAAAACAAGAGGTCAAATTGCATCTGTGTCCAACACAAATGGTTGCCTTGTCTTAAAACTACTTAGGTCTGTCTCATGAACTTCTCATACTTTTAAAACAGCATACAGTTGTGCTCAAAAGTTTACATACCCTGGCAGAATTTTTGCTTTTTACAGAGAATACTAATGATAACACAAAAACCTTTCATCAGTCATGGTTAGTGGTTTGAAAAAGCATTTATTTTCCTCTTTTTAAATCATAATGACAACTACAAACATGAGTTGGGTTTGAACACAAACACAATAACACAAACACAAATGGGTTTGAATGGCTACTAAAGGTAATATCCTGACTTGTGACCTGTTTATTTGTAATCAGTGCATAAAAGCTGAGTGAGTTTCTGGGATCCAGAGAGACTCTTTCATCCAGCCACTGACATTTCTAGATTGTGAGTCATAGGGAAAGCAAAAGAATTGTCAGCGGATCTACGGGAAAAGGTAGTTGAACTGTATAAAACAGGAAAGGAATACAAAAAGATATCCAAGGGATTGATAATACCAGCAGTGTTCAAACTGTGATTAACAAATGGAAAATCAGGGGCTCTGTCAAAACCAAACCACAGTCAGGTACACCAATAAACATTTCAGCCACAACTGCCAGGAAAATTATTCCGGATGCAAAGAAAAACCCACAAATAACATCAGCTGAAATACAGGACTCTCTGAAAACTAGTGGTGTGGCTGTTTCAAGATGCACAATAAGGGGGCACTTGAAGAAAAATGGTCTGCATGGTCGAGTCGCCAGAAGAAAGCAGTTATTGCGGAAATATCACAAAGTACCTCGTCTACAATAAACCAAACACCACAGACACAAGCCTCAAAACTTCTTGAATAAGGTCATTTGGAGTGATCAGAGCAAAATCTAACTTTTTGGCCACAACCATAAATGGTACATTTGGAGAGGCCAATGATGAAAGGAACACCATTCCTACTGTAAAACATGGAAGTGGATCGCTGATGTTTTGGGGATGTCTGAGCTACAAAGTTGAAGGAAAAAACAATGCAGCACATTCTCAGCAAATTTACACTCAACAGCCCGGAAGCTGCACATGGGACGTACTTGCCAAGTACGTTTTGCCAAGACCAATGGGCAGCTTTACCATCTGAGAAAATAAAGAGCCTCATTCACAACTACCACAAAAGTCTTCAAGCTATCATTGATGTTAGAGGGGGCAACAGATGCTATTAAGGACTGGGATATGTAAACATTTGGATGATTTTTTCATTATGATTAAAAAAGAGAAAACAGAGTTGTTTGACAATAAATGGCTTCACCCAAACCACTAACCATGAATGGAAAAAAAGGTTTTGTGTTATGATTCATATTCTCTGAAAAAGGCCAAGGAAGCAAAAACTCTGCCAGGTTATGTAAACTTTTGAGCACAAGTGTATATAATGTCACTGTCAAAAGAAAAACACATCTCCAAAATGAGGACAGATGATATTCATCATGAAATTCTGATACAATATCAAACAACAGTCACATTATGGACAAAAAAACTAAAATTGGACAAAAATGGAGATACATGGTTTTGATTAGTCAGGAGCAATATACACCTAAACTACAATAAAGCCAAAGTCGAGTCAACAAGGTAGAAGACAATATCAGGTTTACAGACATTCTTACACAAGCTGAGAACATCTTTATTAGGTGAGAGGTTTTTTTTCTTCCCTTTCAGTCTCCCGAGAGACACAAAAAATGGGAGGGGGCAAAGTTTATCTCACCGTCCCCTTGATGGAGACCTGGGTGCAATTTCCCCGCAAAAAACAGAGCTAATCAGCCTTACCATTTGGTGTGCGCATGGACCACTGTCTGTTTGCTCCCTGAGGATTCACATTGCCTGGAAAATTGTATCTGGGGAGACAAAAGATCAACGGAAAAAAGAAAAAAAAAAAGAAAAGAAAAGAAAAGAAACACAGGCATGTGTAAAAAATTAACTGAGAAACAGCAACGTGTGGTAATCACAGGGAAAAAGTCAAGGAAAAAGGAGAGATTGGGTAAACAAAAGCAGAAACTGCTACATATCTTTCTGATTAGGCATTTGGTAATGTTCTGAAAGTTTCTAACATAACGTAACCTCTAACCCTTCCATTAGAACACAAACATTCTTAATTACAGCTTTCATTTCACAGTCACATGCATAAGCTGGGTTTTGATTAATGTCTTATACATTTTGCTACATGGGAACACAGAGGAGACCTCTGACTCAGACCTACTCAGTCAGAGTGAGACCTGATCAGTTGGTCTTCAGGATTTTTAGACAATGATCATCTATTGTATTCAAAACACCTCATGGTGGAGAAACATGCAGGTATTTTAAGTAGTATCTAGTATCCATCCATCCATCCATCCATTTTCTCTATACCGCTTATTTCTGAATAGGGTCACGGGGGAGCCGGTGCCCAGCCGGCAACTCTGAGGCCAAGGGCAGGAAACAACCCTAGACAGGGCGCTAGTCCATTGTAGGGCTCACACACACACACATTCACACACTAAGGGCCACTTTAGAGTCACCAATTCACCTACCGAGCATGTCTTTGGACTGTGGGGGAAACCGGAGTACCCGGAAGAAACCCACGCGAACACAGGGAGAACATGCAAACTCAACACAGAAATTTCCCATGTCACCCCACCAGGGATCGAACCCAGGTCCTTTTTGCTGTGAGGCAACAGTGTTCATCTAGTATCCAAAGAAATGTTTTATTCGTATAAATGTTTGTTCATAATTTAATTCAAAAAGGTAAACTGTCATTGTATTTAAGACACATATTTCATGGTTTTGTTTGTTTGTTTGCTTGTTTGTTTACTGTTTATAATAAGATTAATAATTTATTTCTAAATCTAAATGTAATTTTCTTATAATTTGAGGAATTGAAAGTTCTACCAGGAGAATCAAATGCTTCAGTCACATGCCCCATGTGTCTTTAAAAGGCCTCTACACACCCCTTTTGCTGTTTTACAGATATTGATGTTGTGTTTTCTCCTCCATTCTCCCCACTGTCACCAGTTTGGTCCCATTGGTTGCTTGGGGTGTTGGCTCGGCACCCGGCTTCTATACTCAGCAAGATTTCTGAGGGTCCAAATATTTCAAGATCTAGTTCAATGATGGAGCTAATGCCAAAGACTTTGCTTAGTATAAAAATGCTGCAAACTACTCTGAGTCTCCTGGTAAAACTTTCTTACCTTCATAACTGTCAAGATAATGTAAACATGTTTAACTGCAAGTGATTTTGGAGCATTTCTATTGGTCAGTTCATCATAAAATATTGATGCAATTTAAAGAAAAACTACCAGACTCAAATGGAGAAACAAGGTTTTTGTGTGACAACAGCCATGCTTTGCACATTGCAATTTCTTATTGTATCACCACCACTATAAAGAAATCAAATGGTAAGATTCTCTTTAATACATCATTTCTGAATGTCTTTGTACAGATTATTGACTGATGAAGAACATATAAAGCACTGGTTATAAAAAAAAACAACAAAGGTTGATCATTTAAAACAGATGATCAGATTGGGATTGTAAATACCGACTCTAAAATGTTGCCTATAAGTATATGAATCAGAGCAGTGCAGCTACCTGTTGAAGGGTGGTTTGTGTAACTGGTGGGTGTTTCCAAACATGTGGAAGAGCTGGAGCACATATACTGAGGGCAGAACGAGTACTCCCACACAGATTGACTGGAGCCCGCCACTGCTCAGCATGAGGCAGGCCGCTGCTACACTCCAGCGTGAGCTATGAAAAGGATTTGTGCAAGACACTGTGTTTTATTGATTGGAAGCTATAAACTCAGCAACACATTAGTAGAAAAAAGTATTTGGTGGAAACAGGAGTTCAAATCAAAGGAGGAGAGGTGGAAAAAATAACATTTTGAATAAGTTAAAAAAGTGTACTCTCATATTCACACTATTGTGATGGCCAAAGCATGGGGTATATGACAATGGTCTTGTAACAAAGAACAGAATTACATATTCCAGACCACTGCTTGTACCCACTTCCTGCCTGAAGCATTCTTTATTTCTACTTTGGTTCTTTTTCATTCAAACAATTTCTCAGCTCAAAAGAGAGATGGCACACTCCTCTGTTCTTCCCTCTGTGTGGCACATTCATTTGCTTTCTTTCCTTTTAGATGTGAAAGGCCATGGATGTCTGACATGACATCAAAGGGGCATGATCTGAGGCAATCTACCCATCACTCTCAGCGTCTTCACTCTTACATAAATCATACAGCAGGGATACAGATTCCATTGCATCCATATGAATGTGACACTTCCACAGAGGTAATACATTTAGCTCATATTGTTAGTGTTTTTCTGACAAGCTTGACGCTCCAGCTGTGGGGTCTCAGCTGTGCTTGATTCTCTCTCACTCTCTCTCTCTCACACACACACACACACACACACACACACACACACACACACACACACCCACACACACACACACACACACACACACACACACACACACACACACACACACACACACTCCTCTCCCTGTTTACTCCAGGAAGAACATCAGTCTTGCTAAGTGTGAGTAGCTCATTAATATCGCAGGTGTAACCACCTGCTTCCATCACGCTGCACACAGAAAAAAATGCTTTAACTTTATAGCACCAGAAACTGTAATTTATTGCTTTTAATTTTGGGATACACCCACAATAAGTCTGCAGTATAAAACATGCAAAGAATACAAGTCTTTAAAAAACAAAATATTGTCAATAAGCCAATTTGTGTTCGAATTGTGTTCACTCTAAATGGTAAACTGTCATGTTCAATATTCATTAAGAGTAATTCATTACATGTTATGCCTTACCCAAAACAAATCTGTCATGGGCTGTATGGAAGTTGATTGAGGTTCTTTAGCCACAATTTAAACAATCCTTTCTCTTCCATCCAATTCCAGGGTGGTTAGCTACAGTGCTATGGGCTGTAAACATCTTAATGACATTGCATTAAGGTATTTAGCTTGTAGCCTTGAGATTGTCGATAGTTCTCCACAGGTTTGGTTCTCAAATCCTCAAAAATTGACACATTGCCATAGATGTACTTATATTTGATATATACTGATATAATATACACCCCCCTCCAAATGTACATCCAGATTCATCAGTTACAGATGTAAACACCAGGAAATAAAAGCTGCAATATTGATATTTTGTCTTATATTCATATTTAACCAACCAGAAATATCCAGCCTACAGCATCCTGTGGGCAGCATCATGTGAGCACTGATGAAGGACATGAGGATGACAACACAAACTGTGCAGAAACAAATGAGGTTCTTTCGCTGACTATATCTTTAAGTCAGAATAGTGAGTGGGCACAGTGTTAAAACACTCCAGCATCACTGCTTTCTGTGATCCACTTGTACAGGTGCAACACAAACACACTACCATGTCAGTGTCATTGCACCACATAATGCCTACTCTGTGGTGGTCCTAACCACTGAAGAACAGGGTCAAAGGCTAATAATGTATGCAGAGAATTACAGACTACAGTAGAACAACAAAGTCCTTCTATATAAGAGGAGCTCATAAAATGGGCAGCAAATGTAAACACAAGGAGGTGGTGATAATACTATGGTTAATCAATGTATATTTACATTGTGAATTCTACATGACTAATTTTCTGTATTACTCTATGATTGTCACTGTGAATGCATTAATTTATATTCCACTTTATTCATTTATTGAACAGAGTTAGCCAACATATAAAACACATGTTCCATGTCTGACTGCATTGTTCCAACTCAAACATTTGGTGGAGGAGGGATAATGCTATGGGGTTGTTTTTCTGGGGTTGCCTCGGCCCATTAGTTCCAGTGAAGGGAAATCTTCAAGCTTCAGCATACCAAGACATTTTGGACAAATGTAAAGCTTCCAACTTTGTGGAGAATCTTTTCTGTTTCACATTGATTGTGCTGTAGTGTACAAAGCAAGATCCATGAAGGCATGGTTGGGTGAGTTTGCTGTGGAAAAACTTGACTGAGCTGCACAGAACCCTGACCTCAACCCCACCAAACATCTTTGGGATGAACAAGACTGCAAGTCCGACATCAGTGTCTGACCTCACAAATGCTCTTCTGGATGAATGGGAAATACCACAAACACACTTCAAAATCAGCAGTTGACCTTAGTAATGCTCGTGCAGCTGAATGCAATCACATCATTTCTTCAACATATAGAGCTTTCCAGGTTGAGCAAAAGCTCCCTATTAATGCTGCCAGAAGCTAATATTGCAGGGTCTATACAGTAACCTGAGGCATGAGAGGTGGGTGTATTGCTTTACATCCATACCAACATAAAGGATTCAATGAAGTATGTGGGCAGTGACTGTAACATTGGTTGAAACATGAAGCAAGTACAAATGAGCCTTACGAGGTCATTGCACTTGTTGCCATGGAAAACGTATCTCAGCTGGAGGTCAACCCTGCTATCTTAAAAGTGAGTATACATACATTTATACAAATGTAAATAAACACACAGACAGCAGTGCAGTGTAGAGATCAGGTCACAAGTCTTGGTGCTCGAATCACTGTCCTTCAGCTGTCTCCTCTGTCCATGTTAAGATTACTTCCCTCCTTTTATCTTTAATACATATTCAGTGGTACACACACACCTACACATACACACAGGCCACTAAGACTTCAGTATGATGAATGAATGCAAATTATGAATACAAATGGCCAAGTGCAAGTGAAAGAGGAGGACTCATAATTCACAATAACCAGCATGCCTTAAACAACTACTCACAGAGCCTAAGCACCTCACTAAATAACACCGGTAGATTACAGCCTAGCACTGATTCATTCCGACAGACCCCGACGAGGCTGCAGGGTCAGGTTCTCTGCTGCTTAAACATACACCTCCGCAACTGCACAGGTCCGCCATGCCCACAGTCATTACCTCATGTCAAGGACACGCACATTTAGTGTCTCAAGGGCATGCCACATGACATGGCCTCCTTCACTCTCATTTCAACCACACGTCACCAATGGACAGAGACGCATGTGTCTGCACATCTGCCATGGCACTACCTTGTTGATCTATGATCAGACGATAACAGGGAAAGTGTGCTGAATATAGAGTGAAAACAAATGATGCCCAATGTTCAGAGCGAATGAGGCAGGCAGTGAGGACAGATAACAGAAGACTAAAGAATGATTCAGAATCTCCAAGCCCTTATGAGGGGCATCCATCACCACAGACAGTCAAACAAATAGCATCCCCCATATTCAATTAGTTCTCCCTGCAGGCTATGTACATGCTCGTCAACCTGTGTATTTCTGGGCTTGGCTCAAACACACACACACACACACACACACACACACACACACACACACACACACACACACACTGACCTATGCAAGTGCTTAAATTCACACTGACATGACACACATTCTTGAAAAAGGTACATGCTTACACACATACACACAGTAATATGTACCCCATGGATGCCTGTGTGTAACTGTAGGACAACAAAGAATCTACATACCCACATATTTACTTATTTATTTACATGTTGCACTGCCCTGCTAAAAATACCATCATGGTCAGCTTAAGCTAAAGGATAAGGTTTTGATTTGATGAGGTTTTGATTAGAAGTTAGTCAGCCAGCATGAACAGTAATATAAGCCCTGCCACCCAGTATCACCAACAACTTGAAATTGGTCGACTAGCATGACCAACATGACCAAGCTAGTGAATCAGCAGGACCAAGCCATTCAACCAGCTTGACCAAAACGTCCAAGATGGTGTATCACATGATCTCTAACAATCATGAGAGACCAGGGAGACCATCAAAACAAAGACCATCGCAATGCATCATATCTGGATCATATGAAGATCTACAGGTGTTTATGTCCTTCCTTTGTGGAAGGTGTTTTTGTCTTTAGAAGATGATTTAACATGCTACATAAATGCTTCAGTTTGATTTTACTCACATTTATGTAAAAAAATCCATAATCACTGTTAACTATTATAATGAGTATGAAGTTATATCTTATTACTTTTGATATAGTCATTGAAATATAGTTAAAAATATTAAGTATTAATTTGGACTGTTTTATTTTTATGTACACATATAAACATGTCATATTACAGTACATTAACAGTACTATTATTTTTGCCACTATTAATTCAAAAGGCAGCATTTGTCCAACTATAAACTATCATTAATAACTACTGGACAATAACTAACATAGTATTTAAACTAATGCTGAATAGACATAGACATTCAATAGACAACCAGTCACATGCACACCATACATACAGTTTTCCTTCACATTTTTCACTCAATTGGCACATTAAAACCACAAGTCTAGCAAGCAGCTCAGTCAAAAACTAAACCACATTTCCATTAAAATGCATTGAAGCAACAAAAAAGCGTTGCAGACTCACGTCATGACAGAGAAATAGAAAACCACCCACGTAACGTTTAGAGACTCTAATGGGAGTCTAATGGCACATGAATGTGAGGAAGAGCAAGGGCTGAAAGAGTCGTCTGAGCGTGGGAGAGAACTGGGCAGCCAGCCGGTCTACAGAGACAGCACAACTCTTAGACGTACACTTACACACAAGGAAAGGGTACAGACCACCCTAGAGAATCATTGGAACCAGAGCAAAAGCAGAGACGTGTGTTGGCTGATAGAAAAAGAAAGCTGGGGAGGACAGTTCTATGACAAGGGGAAAATAATGGTGGAGGGTAACTAACAAAATGAGAATATAGAAAAGGAGAGAAAAATCAATGTCTAACAAGGAAAGCCAAGAAAATGCCAATAAGCCAGCAGGCTGTGATATTCTGAGGCAGACGCCTTGTGCAGAGAGTCAACACTGTGACGTGGATTTGAGAGAGCTGCTTTTCTTGGTAAAGCAAATGAATAAATAAGGGAATGCACTTTTAATTAAGCACTGTCCCCACATACACTATGAAGCAGAAAAGACACAAATGAACACAGATGCAGAAACATCCCCTCTGGACAAAGATAATGTTGATACACTTAGTGTCCACTAAGTCCCAAAGTCAGACACCTGCTCAGCTAAAATTTCTTCTGAAATCAAGGCTTTTAAACACTAGAGAATCCACATATACAGAGTATATAGAGAATGCAGTTGCACAGCTCCCAACAGTCCAAAAAACTGATGGGCTTTACACCCCTCTAGCAACCACAGTCTAATGTGCAGCTGCTCTAAAACACTCCATTATATCAGCAAAATTCTTTCTATTGACAATATACTTGTCATATGCATGAGCAGTTGTGGAACAGCCATGTCAACAATGGGTCTATATTAAAGAAGCAGATGCCAAAAATTACAAGGGATGTCTGGATACTTTTGGACATAAAGACCTAGATTCATACATTACTGTGCAATATATGCAGTACTTATATCCTATTCATAAAGTCACTGAGGCAGTTCTGAGCACATTGCTCTTTCTTTACTGCTGCAGCCTTTATACATGTGACCTTAGCACCAGCCAATCACAATGGAAAGGTTAATGAGCTCATGCATATTAATGGCCAACATTAATGAACAAGATTTTAAAATCTATGATACCAAGACATCCTTTAGCAAGGATGCTAAAGAGTGATCTTTGGATAAATTATATATTAGCAACATTGATCCAAATTACCTGACTGCAAAAGCTAAAAGGCCATGATTGCTGTCTCCAACCTTATACTCGGATTTCACCAACTATCCTGTTTACAAGGTGTATAAGTGTGAACAGTTCTGAAACTAGGCCATAAAGCCTACAGACTTTTCATGGGTGCAGGATTTGTTTGCTTTTGACAAAAGGAGTGAAAAAAGTTAAGCAGGGTTTAATCAATTAAACTTGTATTGAACACAACAATGACAGCCAGACTGGAGCTCTGCATTGCACATGGAGGACACACTAATCATGGGCATTGATGCGACATCAGAAGGAATAACTGATCTAACTCCAGACATGCTTTTATCTATGGACAGCTTTCATCTCATTTGGGCAGACAGGACAGGCAGAATATGAGGTGGACTAACAGCATTTGTGAATGCTCGATGGTGTAATTCTGGACACATCACTGTTACAAAGAACAAATTTGCAGTAAGAACATTGAACTCGTAGCCATTAGCATGAGATCATGCTTATTTCTGGAGACTTTATGCTTCATGTTTCTCCATCCTCCACTCTGCCCACCTTCACCCAGTATGCAACCTGATACACCAGAGACAATTATATACAGGACCTGTTTTATAAAGGAGGCATATATCTCCTCACTGCTCCCTCTGCTTGAAAGGTCTGACCACAGGCTAATTCATCTTCTGCCTGTGTACAAACCACTTGTACACAGAGAACCAGCAGTGACCAACATGGTGGAAAAAATGATCTAATAAGACAGAAGAGGCTCTGCTGGACTGTTTTGATACCACGGTGTGGGAAGAGCTGTGTGATCTTAAAGGATTGACAGGGTCACTCACTGCATTAAGAACTATGTCAACTTCTGTGTGGAGAACACTGTCCCCACTAAGATTATTCAGTGTTTCTCCAACAAGAAGCCATGGATAAATCCTGACATAAGACTTTCCATAATCAGAAGAAGAGGGCCTTCATGTCAAGAGACAAGGATCAACTGAAAGCTATGCAGAAGGAACTGAGAGGGGAAATCTACAGAAGCTACAGGAGGAGACTGGAGGAACAGTTACAGCATAAAAATGTCAGTGGAGTTAAAATCATCTCCGATGGGGAACAAGAAATGTCAATATATTTTTCAATAGATGTAATCAGTCACCGGCCCCTCACTCCAAACAGACATCCCTGCTGAAGCCTCACTCTGGGACACTATCTACTAGCTGCCCTCTCTACTGCTTCATCGGCTGGCAGCTCCAATTTGTCATTCACACACTCTAGCCCTGCTTCAGTCTGCCTTTCAAAGCAGCCCAAGTGAGGAATGAGCAAAGGAAAATCAAGATAAGGAAGGCTGTAGGTCCAGATGCCATATATATATATATATATATATATATATATATATATATATATATATATATATATATATCATCAACAGTACATTACAGAGTACAGAGTTTCGGGGCTTTGGACAAAAATTTCAATGTTTTGTTGACCGAGCCTTGTGACATGGTGTTCATGTTGGAAAAAACATTGTTCATATCCAATTCCAGCAGAATGTAAGTCTGTCCTTGATAACTTTCTTGCAGAGAAGTGGCTTCTTTGCTGCCCTTCTTGACACCAAGCCATCCTCCAAAAGCTTTCGTCTTACTGTGCTTTCAGGTGCACTCACACTTGTCCTCTGCCATTCCTGAGCAAGTTCTGCATGGGTGATGATTTGGCTCTTGTTGCTGCATCCTCTTTGGAAGATGATCCTAATGCTTGCTTGACTTTCTTGAGCACCCTGAAGCCTTCTTCACTGCAAATGAACCACTATCCTTGAAGATTTTGATGATTGGATAAATAGTTGATTGGGTTGCTATCTTACAAGCAGCAATGTCCTTGCCTGTAAAACCCTTCTAATGCAATGCAATGATGACTGCACTGATGTTTCCTTGGAGGTAACCATGGTTAACAGAAGAAAACTTTAAAGCACCACAACCATTTTAAAGCAACCAGCCTGCTTTTTTAATCAGATCATCACTGAATTGATGTCAGCAGACAATTTTGTAGGGCTGAAATGCAGTGGCTGGAATGCAGTCATTTTTTAATCGTGATAAGGTAATTTACATGGCAGGGAATATCTTTGCAAGTAATTGCAGTTGACCTAAACACTAGATTCAATACAAATTAGCCACCACAAAAACTAAGGCAGCAAGCTTTGGGTAAATCAAAGTTTTTGCCATTCTCAAAAGGTTTGGCCATGACTGTACAATTTCCCATCAGTTACTAGGTCATTACATGATTTCTCCACTCTAGAATTGTGAAACCACGTGTATCTCTGTTTCCAAGAACAGAAAGAACTACATTTATTAAGCTCAAGAGGTCACAAGTTCAAAGCCCAGCAAGGGTTTAGTGGTTCAGTTCACACTTTGTGTGAACATCTTGGGAGTTCTAACCTGCAAATTGAAGGGAGTCACAGACAAAAAATATTACACACTATTTTAGATGCAGAAGATTTACAGTACATCTTGATGTCCAAACTGAGATGTAGGTCTAAGACTAAACTAGTTAACAAAAAAAAAAAACAAAAAAACAATCTATCTTCTGAATTGGGTTTCCTGAGGTAAAGCTACTAAGTGGATCTTCTAACTGGTAAAATGCCAATTTTATTTAATTTCATTTCAATTTTATTCTTTTTGACCATGCAATAGATAGTGGAATCAAAACAAGCAAAATCTGACAATAATAAGATTTAACAAGCTGGCCTGGGAGTAAGGAATGGAGGCAAGAGGGCAGGAGGACAGTTTTGAAGGACAAACAGATCAATTGACTAATGAACACTGCTGTGCCAGTGTCCATGGTCAAACACACACATATATAGAATGTTTATTCAGACATTCAGGCTTTGATTTCAATCCTCATAAATGCATTTGCAAACCATTGCCTGATGCTCTCATACCAACCTCTGCCCTACTTTTCCTTTTGTGTAACATAACGAAGGCACCAAATATTCACTCAAGGCCTTTAGAATATTCATTCCTCCTATTTGCCAGTAACAGAAATCTAACTACCATACCAGGTAAAAAATTCAAGATTCAAGAATTTCGTCAGTGATTGTCCAGTGCAAAATTCTGCTCACATGATGGTTACAAATGAAAACACTAATTACCAAAGAACAAGGGACCTGTGTAGCCTAGCAACAGCAGCCAGCCATGTAAATGGGCTTAACGGCTTGATCAAACTGTTGCATGAACTCTTCATGCCTCCCCCACTGCCCTGCATTTCTTTCCCAAATTAGCCATGCCTATGCAATCAAAGATCTGAATCTTTCTCCAACACAAAGCTTACAACCACAGCAACAAATGAATTCTAGATTGATGCTCCAATTGTACATCATTATTAGAATTCAGGTTCATTTAATTTACTTTTTAAACTGGTAAACCACAAATAAGTCTGGGTGTCCTTGAAAGCATTTTTACTTGATTCTAGACTGGTTACGTAAAGTTATATATATATATATATATATATATAACCTTAATGTGACATCTACAAAAGAGGATTGGACAATTGGCCAAAAATAAACTAATGTTTAGAAACTCTTATCAATTAACCTTCCTGTTACTTCTATCTGTACTGTGTAAAATCAAAACTCAGTGTGCTGCATAATTTAAATGCATTACAATCAGCACGAACAACAGCAGGCTAGCACACATACTGTAAAAGGCCCCTGGGCTGTTTTCACATCACAGTTGTCAGCAAAAATTAGATTTGAATTAGATTAATTAATAAGCCAAAAAAAGTCAATATGTCATTTTTCAAAGTCAGTTTAAAAAAAATCTGACAAGAAATTTTGTTAATAGTGCTGTAAAATGCTGTTTATTGTTTGATTATCTGTATTCATTTGAACATAACATTCAAATAATTGTGATATCACTTTGAGATCTAGCACCACTTAAAAATAATTGTGATGCTAAGCTGCCTTGTGAAAGGGAGAATAGCATCTCTATTGTTCCTATTCTTCACACATTAGTTGTAAGTAGCAATGGATGGATGTCAGGGTTGGTAATACAACTAAATTTTTGTAAAATGATTCAAACTAACTAAGGACTTAGTAAAGACTTTAAACACAAACCTAAGTATAATTTACACTAAACTTGTACATCCCAGTCCTGTTCTCCAGACATTCATAGAAAGCATATGTTTTCAATGAATGGAATCTATCATGCAGTCCTCCAAAACAGCATAGCTCTCAGAAAAGTCCTGGGCATATTCTTGCTGATGTGTGGTCATTAAAGTTTTATAACCGTGTCAAACTTTACACAAAGGTGCAGGCTGAAGCTGGTATGGGGTGAAGATGTAAATAATATAAATACCAGAACTGAAAAAGGGGTCAGAAAGGCTCAATGAATCATTCTGAGGAACAGATGATTTACTTAAAGCACTTACATCAGCTGTTTTCTCCTACAAATAAAACTTTTATAAGGTCTCTCTGACCTAACGTCTATGTGTTGGCATATATAATTTGCCAAACTTGCATAAAGTAAAAACTATTTCTTCATTTCAGATCATCAAGCTAACTATA
Source organism: Acestrorhynchus altus (assembly GCA_034509495.1). Lineage (NCBI taxonomy): Eukaryota > Metazoa > Chordata > Actinopteri > Characiformes > Acestrorhynchidae > Acestrorhynchus > Acestrorhynchus altus. Next base: position 26,553,643 of record CM067505.1, read on the forward strand.
ATATAAGCTAAAGAAAATGCATGTAAACACAAAATGCAGCTTTTAAAAGGATTGTTTCAGGTACTGAATTGTTCAAAACTTTTCCACTCACTTTTTCACTTACTTTCAATTTAAGTAAAAAAAAAACAAAAAAACTCTTGAAAATGTAATTGCCGCTTTAGCTGCCAAACCAGCCAGGGATCCATACCCATACTCATTGATTTTAAGCAGTACTTAAAGCAGCATTAAGCTGTGCTCACACTGGGTTTTTGCATTTCATATCATCTCACAAAATATGAGTCGCTGTGAATGGGGCTGGAAATTAGCAAACAGTGAAACAGTCCTCCTTTTCAGTTCAGTAGTTTCACATGTAAGAAACCCCTGAGAAGAAAAGATTACCATCTAATCCCACCTAAAGACTGACAGTGTACCATTCCGCCTCTCGCTGGTGTTGTATTTTGAAATTCACATGAAAAGAATTATATATCTATATTTTGGAACAGCATCTGGAGCAGGGGTCAACAACCCTACTTCTGGAGAACCACCAAATTGCAGACCTTAGATTCGCCCCACCTGATCAAATTAATTATTATTTATAGACCTTCTTGATTGGCTAAATAAGGTGTGATAGATTTGGGTTGGGGTTGAAACCTGCAGGAAGGTTGCTCTCCAGGAGCATGGTTGGTGAACCCTGAACTAAAGAGCGAATCATAGATCACACAGCTAGAGCAGCAGTGTTCATGGTTGGTGACATGAATTTGTGTGTCAAAGTTCAACTCAGCTCAAAGGTGTGAAGGTGAAACTCGGCTCCTCCTACAAGTGAAAGGTGTAATTCACAGCGGTAAAAAGAAGCCCCCTCTCATGGTAAAACATGAATTCAGATACAGAACCAGCAATGAAAATGAACAAAGTGTGTGGAGTGGTGCAATAGAAAACATAACAGATTTTACACAAATGTGATGCACAATTTCACAATTCCAGTTAGCAGCATGCTGAGCCTGGAATAGCAATGTTATACGTGCTGTTCTCCGTATTACAAGTCAAGGTAAGAACATAAAATGATGATGTTTTAAATAGAATCTCTCTAACAATGGAAAGCAGGCAGGAAGGTCTCCAATGAAGCGCAACATATTGATGGCTTATTCAGGAGTTCACAAAAGATGAATACCTAAAGAAAAACAGGCCTCACATGCCTCATTTTTCTCTTCAAGGTCCCAGAGATTCATTACCTTTATCTTTGTCTTGATTGGCCAGCTTGTATGTCTGGGTTAAACATGATTTATATTATAATGGATAACCTGCAGGCTGAATAGGCAGATGTCAAAAACTAAAAATTCCCAATTTGTTTATACATTTTTCCAAATATAAATCTGCACTGGAGAGCACATTTTGACACTTTACCAGTGCCATATACACCTGTCAGCCACAACATTCATGGCAAGGCTCCCCAAGACCTCTAAAGGCATCCTGTAGTATCTGGTACCAAGGCAATAGGTACAGAGGCCCTGAAAGTTGTGCAGTGTAGCCTCTGTGGACTGCATTATTGAGTCTTAGGTATTCACAAACCTGTCTCAACCATGTTAGATAGCTGAATAACATTAGACTGCATTTGTGTGAGAAGATAGTTTGAGGTCAGGGAAAACCTGGTGGGTGGCATATGTAGGTCTGTGGACCAGGATCTGAAACAAGTGTGCCTGTGGCCAAAGCAGGACCACAGTGCAATGAAGCTTTCTGTGGCAAATACCTGCTGCTCTTCCCATTCTCAGCCATATCACACTGGTTTGTCGGTTCCTGGATCCTGGCCAAATGGCCTACTGGCCCATCTCGCTATCTAACATGAGGGGTTACACAAAAACAGCGAACAGACTCAGAGGTTCATAGAAGTTCTCCAAAGAGAGAGAGAACAAGAGAGCAATTAAAAAAAGAGAGATAAAGAGATTCACCTTTGTCATTAGCTGAAGTCAGGGTTTTCCTCTCAAGCACTGTGGCATCCTCCTGGAAGAGGTAGCTCCTGGCATTTTGAGGAGGGCCAGCTGCCTCCCTCGCACTTGCAGTGTCAGTGCCAGCCGGGTCGTGTGCCACATGGGTACCATCTGCACTCTTTCCCTGCCATCCATCTTTAGAAAGATAAAGCAGAAAAAACAATAGAAGATATGTGAATAATGTACAGGTCCACTGGCTGATCTTACCCTGCACAAAAGAAAAACATCATTTTACTTTATCAAGCTGGTACTTTACCAATTCTAAAGTTCACAAAGCCTCTTTCTACTTAATGAAAATATTTCATCGTTTTATAATGTATTTACACACAGGTGTTTATTGCAATAATTGCCTGATTTCAGCAGTTATCTGATTAATAAAGATGCAATATATAAAGCAAATTGGCACTGAACATAAAGTGACAGTCCATAAGTTTTGTTAATTTAGGGACCTCTCTGATAAGAATGTGTTATTACACACAGCATGTGAAAGTCTACTTTTAAAATGTGTGTTGTAGTGCAGTCTCCTTTAAGAGTGAATGAATCTAATGATTGTAAGTTTACATTCAGTCAGTGAGTGGAGAAATCAGGGTAGAAATCAGGGCTGAGGGAGCTCAGAATAAACTCAGTGATGGAAATGTCTTCAGAGATATAAATAGTTACTGTCGTTATTCTTATTGGCATAGTAACTAATGCTGGTTTATGTAAATTAATTGTCATGTGAAACAAATTTTAATCACAATTACTAAAAGAAGTTTTAGGTTTCTAATATTTTGAGATTCTGAATATCTGGTTTTCATGAGCTATAAGTCATACTGATAACAGTAATTAATATACAATATGACAGTTTACATTTTTGCATGACATTGTGATCATAAATGATTTTTTTAAACAATATTCTAAATTTTTGCACTAGTATTAGCCCAAAACTAGTACACTTATGAAGAATGTAATTTCCCTCTGTGTGCTGCTGGAATAATTTGGCCTTGTTGCACTTGTTGTATCATTTCATCAAACTTCATAAAGTTTAAACAGTATTAAAACAAGTATTTGATTTGTTCAAATGATTTGGCTTTGCTGACTGAATTGAGAAGCTTGTATTAAAGAAAACAATATTGTTACATTCCTAAGAGCAAAGAAATGTATGTTTGTGAGGGCACTCTTGTTAATTTTCACACTCATATGTAGTTTTGGACAATTCCTACCCATTAGTTAGGTCTCCAAGTATCATAAAATGCAACTGGGTACTGGTTACCAGCGTTAAGATGGCAAAGGCTAATACTTGCTCATGAGAGTCACGAGAAGCACCACAAAGTATCTATTTGTTTGCAGTAAAGGAGGGAGGGTGACACATAGCCACAAGATGGCTGTGAAACTGCTAGAGACTTAACTCCAGCCACAGATGGCTGTGAAACTGCTAGGGACTGAATTTGAACTTTCATTCGATTAAGCCATCAGTTACACCAGGGGTAAGCAATTTCAGTCATGAAGGACAGATTCATGCACAGTTACGTACTTTTCATGTTCAACTCACCTGTTAATTTGCCAGGGGAATAAGCAGGGAAATAAGCAAAATGTGTGAGATTCCAGACCCTGTTGCTAAGACAGTTAGAGAGTTGCAGCACTTGGGTTAGATGCTATTTTCATAAATGTTCTTAAATGTTCATACCATTGCAGTGATTTGATCATGATCATGAAGCAGTGATAAATGTCAACCAGTCACATCGGATCAATAAACGTACATGTGCATATTTTTCCATTGTGATTGCATGCAGGGAAATTTGTCCTCCATATTTAACCCATCTATGCAGTGAAACACATGCATACACACTAGTGAATTCAGTGAGCACACATTCCCGGAGTGGTGGGCAGTTCATATATACTGTGCCCAGAGAGCATTTTGGGAGTTAAGTGTCTTGCTCAAGGACACTTCAGTCATGTCCTACCAGTTCAGGGAATTGAAATGGCCTTGCAGGGATTTGAACAGCCTTCCAGTCACAAGGCTGGTTCCCATGTGGCCTATTAGTGGCAATGCCTAATATATGAGATGTATACAGTAAGCAACGATGAGTTTGTCAAGTATATTCATTCAATTAGCAGCATTCCTTAGTTCTATATTTAGCAGTGTTCAGTTAGTCACAATAATATGGGCTCCTCGTAGTATTTGAGTGCCAAAGTACAGGTAACAGCAGAAAAAAGCAGATGGAAAATCAATTGTGTTTAGAGTCAACTTCCATTACAAACAGCCTCCATTTCCAAAAGGAAAATAGCCATATTGATTTGGACTGATGTTCCCTATTTTATGTTTGTTTGTTGTTGTTGTTTTTTTCTTTTTCATTTTCAAAATAATGAGTGACTTTTGGTCTTGGAGTACAGCCCCGCTCCTGTCCCGAGGCAAGAGCTAACAGAGCACCATCCACAGGCCATCCTCACAAACAAAAACAACACTTTCTGCACAGAGCTAATGCGAGTCATACATCAGTGTCTTGTGTTGTCAACACCACAGATTCCACAGCCGATAGAATGACATACTGTTGATCATTATCGTTAAAGTACTGTTACCTTAAAAGCTGTTTCCATCATGGTGACCCTGTGCTATCTAAAAAAAAAAAAAAAGTCTGAACATTTATAGATTTATATAAATGGTAGTGCTGTTAATGTGCATGAAATGAAAAATTTGCGTAATTCAAATGCAGCCCTTTAGCAGCAGATTAGCATGGATGTGCAGCTAAGCAGCCAGTGGGGAGCTTTAAACAGCTCTGTTCGTGAGATTGTGCCATAAAAAAGTACTCGGTCTCTGAAGGTCGAATAAATTGCCACCATCTCTCCCACACACACTTCAATCTTGGCTCCTTGCACACACACCCTTATTGGACTCTTTCAGCCATCATACGTGTTCACATGTACAGATGTGTACACAACTGTAATCCATTTCAAAATTGCTTAAAGACATTTATCTAATTACGGGACTGTACCCCTTATATCCCAAATTCTAGTAATTTACTGGTTTGTCTATGGACAAAAGTACTGGGACACCTGTACTTTCATTTATGATCTGAAATCAAGGGTATTTTAAAAAAGGTGTCAGCACTGCAGTGGCACTGTCATGGTGGTGGTGTGTTAGTGTGTGTTGCGCAGTTATGAGTGGATCAATCACAGCAGTGACAGTGTCATCGCTGGACTCAAAATAGTCCACCAACCAGAAATATCCATCCTGTGGGCACCATCATGTGAGCAGAGATGAAGAACTAGAGGATGACCAAAACAAACTGTCCAGCAACAGATATGCTTCTGTCTGCCTTTACATTTAGAAGGTGGAGTAACTAGGGTGGAGTGTCTAATAGAGTGGCAGTGAGTGGACCACTGGTCCAGCCATACAGTTGTGTTTAATCCACTCGTATCAGGGCACCACACAAAACAATGGTGCAGAAGAACAGGGTGAGAGGAGGATTTTAAATTATGCAGTGTAATAGATGGACTACAGTCTGTAATTACATCAACTACAAAGTGCTCCTGTGTGGACAATGACGTTTACTAAAATGTGAACAAAGCATAGGAACAAATGCAATTTTATGATGTATAATGTGTGTTGTTTTGACCCTATTGTCAGACAAATAATAAAAATCAGCTTTATACAGGCAGTGAAAAAATGCTGATCACAGCGTTCACAGTGCACATAATTGGAATGTCTAACTAAGCTGCCTTTTGTGTTTTTAGCTCATTAACATGTATCTCTTGATATGCCATTATGCATTAAAGCATATCAAAGGATCTATGTTTGATCTCTCACATGTTTCATCACAGAAAACATCCTCTGATACCCATGACAGCAACAGCTTGGTAATTATATAGCTTGATGAAAGAACTCCAATTGCGGTTGTAAAAGAACGCTAAAAGAACTGCAAATCTGGTCCCCTCACCTCAGATCACACTCTGAATATATTACCTGTTTCCCAGGCCATCATTTATCTTGGTCACACCCAAACAGACACATTAAGCCATCATAATCATGGCAGTTGTGTATTTGCATTACACTAGTAATTACCTGTAATGAGGATGTTTTCAATCATCAGCTTCTCTCCAAAATGGAACGTATCAAGCTTGGACAAATTGGAACGCCCCTGTCTTTTACTTGTCTGTCCACTATCAAGTGCTTCTGTGAGATCTCCACTCTGGCATGAATGTGACAGCTGGCTGCAAGGCTCATTACGGGCTTTGGAGGACTGAGTTACTTGGATCTTCTCCATCCTTTCTGCTTTGTTGAATACCTCGGGATGCAACCTTTGGCACCTTTGCTGCCTTTTCCAACTTTGGGTCCTTTGAGGTTTAGGAGGGGTCAGGTCATCAAATGTCTGGCTTTTGAAGTCTAATGGGGGCATATCAGAAGAATCTTTGTTTCTAATCTGGGCTTCTCAGCCTTCTTAGCTTTCTCAGCAGGCTGGTTCCCCATTGTGATGCAACACAAGGCAGAGGTGGGAAATCCTCCAATGATGGACCTTCTAAGACCTCTTTCTTCACATTGCCTTTAACATTGTGTTTAGTAATGAGGATGTCCTTCAGGAACCTTTCAACTCTCCTTCTCTGTGCCTCATTTAGGCTGATTTCCTCAGGATTGTCAGGTTCATCACCAAGGGAACCGCATTCAGTAGTTTTTTGTTTTTTTGGGTTTTTTTTTTTAACTGAGTGATGGAATCATGCTCCTACTGAAGTTTCTGGATCATTTCTTGCTGGACCATCAGACCAACCTCATCCAACTCAGACTGCTTCTTTACCCTAGGAAAACAGATCACTAAACAGTTTATTTTAGTGTATGGGTAACAAAATTATTTATTTACTTTTAAATATGGCATAAACTGATTACAAAATTCATATTCTTATTGAGATCATTCATAAATTGGTTCATCATCTTCACTGCTTCATCCTGGGAAAGGTTGTAATGAGATTCTGGTAAAGGTGGCAATGACACTATCTGGAATTATTGGGTGCCAGGCAGGAATACCCCCTGGACAAATCCAACACAGGTCCAAACGAGATCAATATTTCTCAATTTTAAATATTTCAAATGGGTTGCAATACTTGTGAAAGTATAAAGAAATAGTTCTAAATTACAGACTGTAGCCAATCTGTTTCACTGCATACTTTGTTATCCTCCTTTCACCCTGGTCTTCAATGGTCAGGACCTCCACAGGGCAGGTATTATCTGGATTGTGGGTCATTCTCAGCACTACAGTGATACTGATATGGTGGTGTGTTAGCATGTGTTCCGCTGGTATGACTGGATCAGACACAATAGTGCTGCTGGAGTGTTCATCCAGCCACTTTGTTGGCTGGATATTTTTGGAGGTTTTAAACACTCCAGCAGCACTGCTGTGTCTGATCCACTCATAACAGGGTAACACACATCAACACACCACCTGCATGTCAGTGTCACTGCAGTACTGAGAGTAACCCACCACTTAAGTGCCTTCTCTGTGGTGGCCATTTGGGGTCCTGGCCATTGAAGATCAGGGTGAATGGAGAATACCAAAATTTTAAGAGAAACAGATGGAATACAGTCTGCCATTATAGAACTACAATTGGTCCTGTATGGTAAGAGGAGCAGAAAAAATGCACAATGGATGCATAAAAAAGAGGTGGTCATAATGTCTGGTTCACCTGCATTATATTTATCTCCTTTGTTGAGAGCTGTACAGCATTTTGTTTTTCAACAGGCATATGCTCCAGATGGTAGGCAGACCAAGGGTGTCAAAATGGGTATCCTCACTGCTCTTGAAGATGATGAAGAGGTTGTTGTCATCATGGACCTTCCAGACCTCCCTATCCCACCTTTTTGACCTGCTCTACGCCTTGAACATGGAGTTCCCAAAAGTAGATAAGTACGTTTGAAGCTGTTCAGCACATTTTCATGGAACGTTCCACCAGTTGCTCACCACATTTCAGGAGCTTAAAAACTAAACTTACACTAAATTGGAGGCTGGTATATTTTCTTTAATATTTTGTGTGTGTGTGTGTGTGTGTGTGTGTGTGTGTATACATTTTAGCAAATGAAGATCAAGGTAATAATTGGTTTTTATGGTAATTTACTGCTGTTTTTGAGACTTTTTTGTTATTGTTACTATGTTGGCAGAGTTGTCTAGCATTTGAATTGTGAATGTTGCTTATTCTTTACATTTTCTAATTAAAAAATACACTGCTCATGTTATGGGTTTGTTTAATTATTGTCTTTAATTATTTGTCTAATTATTACAGCCAACACTGTAATGTAGGCATTTACAGTAAGTAGGGAAATAAAAATTGTATCTGCTAAATGTAATAGCCATTGTATTAATGAAGAATTAGCCATAATATGCATTTAGTATTTTTTAAAGAACATTTATTTCCAGCATCTTTTTGATCACTGTGATGATTTTTAACAATTGTATTGAGCACACTGTGCTGGTACAATAATAGACAGTAGGTATGAATCAGCAACATTTTTAAGTAAATCTCATTTCCTTTTGGCTCCAGCACCATTCCTGTTATGAGTTTGTTTAAATACAAATTCTGTTTCTGCAATGGCAGTTTAAAATAAACACATTCACTGAACTGTTGATGTAAAACTTAAAATCCGATATTAAAAGTTAAATTACCAGAACAAATGATAAGATGGTATAACACTTGCTGTTTAAAATTTTTACTATGTAAAACTTAGAATTTGAAGTTTTATACATATGAAAATAAAGTTACCTGAACAAAATATGATATGTTGGCACAACAGTAAGTGGTTTCTTAAAAACCCTCAAAATTCAAAAATCTAAGTAAATGGCAAAATATAAGATTACAATATTTTTGCACGCATATGAGATACATGACCAATGTTATAGAAGAGAGATAAAAGTTCCCCATGAACCAAATATGTACTGTGAGTGGAGCCCCTTTTTTTTCAGTGTATTGCCTTGCACAGGGCATACACTGTCCCAACGTATGAATATTTAACTAGACTCTTGTTAGTACTGGCCCTTCATGAACCCCCCCATGCAGAACAGACAGAGTGTTTGGCAATGTTACATGGTACACCTGAAACAGGACAATGTTTCTTTGGACAACCAGGGACAGATGATGATAAGATAAGAAAGAAGCTGCAGTCAAGCAACCACTGCATAAACACAGTAATGTTTACTAGAGTATGAGAATGTCCAGCACATTAGAAACATCTTGCCAAACAATGTGAAGAGCACAATTATATAAAGTACATGCAGAAGACAATGAAAAAGAAACTCTTTAAATTCATGATTAATGGGAAATTACTCAGCAAATAAAATTAAAAAATGAATTAGCAAATGGTTAAATGCTGGTAGATTCTAGTGCAAAGACTAATTTACTGCTTTGAGAGTATTTGATGCTTCTCTTTCTTAATTGAACCAAATGCAGATGTAATTTAAAAAAGGAATAGCATCAATATACTGTATCTATATCTACAGTAACATATACAAAAGCAGTATCCCTGTGAATTGATTAGGGTGTTTGATCTAAATTCTGTGTCAGAATTCTAAAAACAAGAACATTGTAATACATGGTCTCAAGTGGCCTTTTGCTTTTCTACAGCAGAAATGAGGATAACTCTGATACAATAATAATAATTTAATTTAATAATAATTTAAGGCATTAATAATACAAATTCTTTTTATAATTAACATTTATCTTATTTAGCTGTCGGCCAGAGTAGTGTTAGGAGTCTTGCCAAAGGACTCTTATTGGTGTAGCACATCATAGTTGCACAGACTGGGTATCAAACCCCAGTACCACATGATGTAGTGGCTTGCTGCTGGTGTTATCTGTCGCACCACACCAACCACCCAATTTTTCCACCAAGCTATGCAGTGTACATTACTATCACCACCCAACCACGAACTGTTGATGAAGGACAATAATATTGAACACTGACATGCAGAAAGGAATAGCAGTAAGTCAAATTGATTATGAACTGGCTTAATCTCATAGGAAAGCTTGGGAGGCCTGTGTAAGTTGAATTATCATGTGAGTGAGGCTGAACACTGGCCAGCCTGCTCATGGCAAGGTGACATGAGTCCCATTTGAGCATGATAGTGGGTGCCAAATGGGTGCCATTTTCAGAAGTTGTATGGACATTTCCTCAATCCACAGTGTCAAGTGTGTACTAAGAATACATCATAGAACCAATTCTGGGTAATTTCGATCCAGAGGCACAGTGCATTATCCTGCTGGAGTGGATCTTTTCTTATCCCCTCATGAACATAATGTGATAAATTATAGAGAGTAGCTAATGTTAGGTTATATAGACTTCAATGATAGCAAGCACAGGTTAGTCTATGCATCAATTTTAAACAGTTCATGATTCATTTCTGAAAAGCAATGCAGTTTCCAAATTCTGTTTAATATGATTCTCATCTCTAATATTAACAGTGGCATCTGGGAAACCTAGTCCTAGTTATCAGTAAATATATTTGTTTGATATTCATTGTGAAAAAACATATGTGAATAGAAATGCAAGGTCTTCAGGGAGCAAAGTAGTTCAGGTTTTGCTTCTTGAGTCACGACACAGCAGTATAAAATGTGGAGGAGGATTTATGAGCCACCCCCCTACCATCCCATAACAAGGTATAAATTGTCTATCTTTACACAATGCAGCTCTGTATGTCTGCCTAGGCCTGCACATATGTGCAGCTTTGATAAGTATGCGTGTGTTAGCTTACAGTATAATATCACAATAGCATGAAAACATTTGTTCACAATATGGAGGGCTTCTTTGGATTTGCCAAAGCCACAGGACCTTTGGGGTTGGTCTAGGTTTGTTAATAAAAGAATGTGACTCATCCAATCAGATTTAAGAAAACTATCTCTTGCAGAGTAGCAGACAGTACAGGAGTACGGGTTTTTTTCATACAAAGCCTTTTCAGCATTAGAGCATAATATACAGATTTATACAAATCAGTACTGGATTTCTATTGTACTAAAGCATTAGGCATTTAGGACACCAACTTAAAATGGTGCTTACATGCTACATTGCTCTCGGGTGATGAATAATGTGTTCGCTAATAGCTTATTGAACATTTTTCTTTCTACTGATCCCAGTTGGAAATCAGCTACATTTAGGCAGCATCTGGTATCATGAGAGTTAATTTCCCTGGGTGACTAAACTGTTATTTGAACATTTCTAAGAGTTGGCACAATAAGGCACCAGCCAAGCCTTAATTTCTTTATAGCTCCCTTGCTACTTTGCTCATAATCTGAGATGCAGCATGTAATAAGGAGAATTACTCTTTAGGAAATAGCTTGCACAGTGAGTTAGGCACTTGAGCCCTGTGCAAATTGCCAGGACGTCATGAGTGGGCCAAGTTGCTGGACTTGAGTCAGCCCACCCATTTTGTGCTGCAAGCATGCTTTAAATATCAGTCCTTTTCCTCTGTTGAATCAAATGATCATAGAGGTGTTGAGATATTACTTGCAATTGTCAATCATTCCCTTTTATTCTAGCTCATAGGCTGTACTAATCAGATTCTGGGAGTCCTGCACTAGGATTTTATTGAACACAGCTCTTCCTATGACTTGAGACAGTTGAAATCAAAACCTTGAGAGAGCTGGAATAGAAATTTAGATTTCTCTTAGAAGTAGATCTCAGTTGGACCTCAGCAGTTTCTATGAATATATCATCACACACAGATTAAATATTGATGAAATATTTAAAAATTGAATTAAATAGGGTGAATTGCCATAATGTGGGAAACTGCCTAATGTATGATGGCCAAGCCCAAAAATTCACAGCAGTTGTTTTCAAGGTAGTCTTTTAACTAATTAGTTTAGATATTTAGCAGAATGCTCCATTATATTCAACACTTGGGGGTGGCTGCATCGCTATTAAAATGGTAAGAGTTTGTGAACGACAAAATTTGTGAACATTTAGCTGAGCTTTGCTTTTGCTGCATAATATTTATGAAAATTAAAGCAGACTTTTAATTTTCATATAATTTTCTGACTTTTTAATTACAGCACCTCATAAAACCATTAACTTTCAATGGAAGTCAATCCAAATGGGTAATCCATACTGGATAATTTCTATTGGTGCTTTAGCTCAACGTAATGAAGGAACACCTGCCAGAATTGATCACATCAAAAATTGAAAATGGCAAAATTGGAGATACAATGACAGTGCAGAAATACAATAAACTGTATTGTCTGTTGTCTATTGTAAATTGTAATATCTACAACTATCAGCCAGAGATTTGTTACAGGGATAGCAGTAAAAATGATGAAATCACTAACGTGAGATTGCGCATTTTCAACTGTTAAAGACCTGAGAAAATGCATTACACAAATGAATGTGATTTAACACTGACATTTCATTGTCCCATATTTGGAACCAAACACTCCCAGATTAAGATGCGCAGACTGGGACAGTCAGGTAGTAAGAATACATTTGGTCTGATTATGACAGGTGCAGGTGATTTCAGACAGGCACTTTGTGTGGATTGAATGCATTGTTTTCCCACCTTAGATGCTGATTAACCCCATTTTAAATCAGGTGAAGTCTACTCAGAGAGAATAATAAAAACAGTGTAAGAGGTGCAGCAGATCAGCTCACACTGCTGATAAACTTCACTGAACTGGTGGAGATTCCCTCTGAGTGGATCATCTGTAAACCTGGGAGTGTTCTGCTAAATAAAGCCAGTTGCTTCTTTTGGCCAAAACCGAGTGCCACCATCTTGTGAAGCAGATTAGTCAAGAAATCTTCTTCCCCGGAAGAAGGTGGAGTCATTGAAGAGAGGATGGGAGCGGGAAGAATGGAGAGAAGGAGACAAAATTGGGGAAATGGAACACTTGATCCATTTCATATATGAAGCTGACTACTAATGACCTGAGCCAATCACAGTGCTTGCTTTCACCACACACATAAATCATGCCCAGCCAATCACAGCTGCTGCATAGAGCGGTACATATAAGACAATTTGGTCCATTTAACTGTGCTAATTGTGAATTAACCTCCTGCTCATTGCAGAGATACAGTGAACAATATAATTTCACTGTACTTCCTGCAGATGCTTTGATATTTATATTTGAACCTTTAACATTTTAAAAACCAGTTTATAATAATGGTGTATTATAATGGTACCAATGCAGTTACTGTAATCTGCATAAACAAGCATGCATGCAGTGACGTCACTCAAAAATCCTTAAGAGCTTATGCTGGGATAGGTAGGATTCTCTCATGTATCCTCCTCTTCAAGGGTGATTTTAAGCAGCTTCTTTGACCATCTTCAATAGTTGGACAAGCGTCAGTTTCAAAATCAGTTTTCATGTCATAGAGGAGAGGAGGAGGATCAGAAGGAAAAAGCAGCAACTTTTGGGGTTTCTGGTGCAGCCTCGGTCCAGCTCATCATCCAGAAAGAGGGTGGGTCCACAATGACCCTGGAAAAGACCACAGAAGAGCTCTGGGACTCTCAGATTGAGCAAACAAACATTTATAGCTTCATGAAATGGTCCAGAGAGGGTCAGTATCACAGCATAGACACAGCATGCAGTTAAACACACACTGAACATACTTACACAAGTGTACTGTAACAGGGAAAATTTATGTTTATATTTAATTATTTATAACCTACATTCACAATCAATATAACTATCACTATTTTAGTTCTTTCCTTCAGGAAGCTGTAATTTATACTGTGTAAGGCAGAAATAATCAATAAATCAAATAGTCAATGTTTATTTAATCCCTGGAGTACACTAAGGAAGACCTTTATTTACAAGTTATAGCTATTAATAAATACTAATTTAATGAATGAAGGATTTAGCTAAAAGAGGAAATGAGTAAAATAAATACTGATTTCTAACAGTAAAGAATGAAGAAATAAAATAAATCAATAACAATAATAATAATAACAATAAACAGTTATGTATATATATGCTGATGTGTTCCCTTTTTTTTTTTTTTTTACCTCCAATACATGAACACACAAAGAAGAGAATGCTAGATTTAGTTTTTCCTTCTGTGCTTTTTGGTTGCATTTACTATCAACAAGATTTCCTCATCCTAGACTGCAGGAAATCAAACAGCCCATTAAGCAGAAATAGAAATGGAATGAAAGACATCCATTCCAGGATGTATTTAATCGATTTAAGCAAATTTATGTCTAATATTCTTCTGAGTGGATACTGAAATAGTACATTCAGCGAGTGTATTATGATGACATCTGACAAGGTTGTAAAACCCTGGTGGGTTTGGTGTGGTTGTGTTAAATTTTAAACATCAATAGTTAATTTAACAAAGAAAAAATGGTGACACTGTTCCTCAAAAAAAAGCAAAAAATAATCTGGTACAACCCAGACATCAGATATGATGTGATAGCATAAGTGGACAGAGTGGTGACATGGGGTCTTTACAGAGACAACTTCTAGACAGAATTAAAGAAGTTCACAAATTGTAACTAGACATGTGGTGTGAATGTTAGTAACATATTTGCTGCTCCGTTTTTGGAAGTTCATTAAAGACAGATGTTTTCAAGAAAACATGCTATTTTAAGCTGTTGTTCAGACCCTAATTGTCATATTGTCAGTGTCAGTACTCAAGTACTAAAAAGAAATAGCAATTTTACATAAAAAGTTGAGTTTTGTTCTTGTGACCCATTATATACTCTACTTATGAAAAGCAGGGCCATGCAATGTAAAAGGTTTAGAATCCTTGCTATAGTCTGTAACATAATATTGCATCATCTCTGAAAATGAAAAATCAATGGTAATCACAAGCACTGTGAGTTCAGTGCACTACTTGCATGTATGGCACATTCATACGTACTAAACAAGACTCTGACAACATCATGCATGAATAGCTCCAGAGCAGGGCAATGGTGGGGAATGTAAAGCCAGATAAGGCATGATCTGTGTTTATCATCAAATGAATGCAAGTTCATTGCTAAACATTTCTCAATACATTCAGATTACAGGCACAAGTCCAATGACACAGATATGATTTGTTGCCTAAATGTCATACAAAGCAGTGTGAATAAAAAAAATCTCATATTCATATATTCAGATCTAAGATACTTTTATATGTGATCCCAGATCAGATAAACAGACAGGTGAGAAATGAAAGAAAAAATAAAAATAAACAATTAAGGTATTATGCCATCCCCAGCTCCCCAGATCACTTCTATATGCCTTTGCACAGATTCTACGATCCTGTGGATCTTCACTGAAAGGATGGAGCATCATTTACTCAGCTGATGTTCTGATGATGGGGGTAGAGAGTGCTTTCTAACATATCCATCTGAATTCTCCCACGGGGGTTAAACCAGATTGAGATCTGGTGAATAGTGAAGAGATTAATTATCATCAGACTATTCAGTGACCTCTCCTGCCCTGTGGAGTGAAGGCAGTGTCATCCTGGAACACACCACTCATGTCAGGATAGAAATAATTAACAATAGAATAAATGATCAGATCATTCTGATAACATTGTATTGATTTGCAGTGACTCTTCCCTCTAAGAGGAATAGAGGACCCTCACTGTGTCATCAACCCCCAGTTCTGAGGCTCATTAAAATCTCAGTGTGTGGTTTCTAGCATTTGTAAACATTTATATGTTCATAACCATATTCGTAAAGATGTTGATCAAGCATTTTCTAATTGATTAACTATATTTATATATCACTCCACAACAGAGAGACCTGGAAAATTATTTTTGAGGATTTATTAAATGAAGAAAAAATGATATATATTATATTAATACTTTAATAGTGTATATATATATATACATTATTGTTTTATTGTCCTATTGTAATGTTTTTCTGCTTTGGCAACATTGTAAAAAGAACAGTCATGCCAATAAAGCAAACTTAAATTGAAAATTGAGAGAGACAGAGACAGACAGAGATAGACAGAGACAGAGAGAGAGAGAGAGAGCTAGTATACTATTGCTAGTATGCATCATACACTGCTACTGGGACTTCCAGAGTTTTCTTCAACATTACTGTACTGAGATTGGTGACAAATGCATTCTGAGATATTTTCCACAACAGTTATATCTCAATGCATCACAAGTCTACAAGAAAACAGAATGAGAAAATTCACTACAAAAAAGATAACAGACATACTCACCAGTGCACTAAGACCCCTATGACAAATAGGATCTGCAGTTGAGAGCAGTGCCTTTGTTTGATATGAATCTGTTGAAAGTTGAAGGAGAGTGTTTAAGTCATGTAGTATGTCTCTGATGTAAAAGTAATTTCTACTTAATGTAGATGAGCTCGACTGGTACACTGAAGAACACTTCAGATGTTTATTATTTACTCCAAAAATAATATTGTCTGTTTTAAATAACCCTTCAATCATTTGTAATACAAGGACTGAATAACAGGACAGAATATAAGAAAACCTAAACAACATAAAAAAGTAATCAAAAAGAAAGGAGAGCAAATTGGAGATAAAGAAGTGAATGAGCTTCAATTAACTAAAGTTCAATTAAGTTACTTTCACTTGATCTGTCTTGTTTAACTACAGAGTTGATGTCGTTGGCCTGTGTGTGCTGATTTGATGTTTTATTGGTCCCTAATAATTAAATTAATAAATGACAATAAGCAATATGCAATAAGCTAAAAATCTGGCCTATAAATTATGAAGGTTCACTTGTTTATAGAAGAGGCTGGCTATCATTTTATTCTTCAATCCCGAATTTTATATCTGAAGATTATAGTTCAATCAATCAATCAATCAATCAATCAATCAATCAATCAATCAATCAATCAATAAATAAATAAATCTCACAGGGAAAGACAGCCATGCTCACCCGTGCAGATATCTGGTCTAACCGCCTAAGCTTAGCATCTTTAAAACTCCTACACAACATGCACTCACCCACTTGTTCACTTATTCACTGGTCAGATCACTTCTGTTTAGTTGTTTATTGTTTGTTCGTTTTTTTTTTGATAAATTCTCCTCATCCTGCACGGATGATCTCATTCAATCATCTTAGAAACAGCTGCTCCTTCACTTTTTTCACTGCTCCTGCTCCTTTTTGTTACAGTTTTTTTCACAGACTGGAAAGCAAATGTTTAATCATAAGTTCTATTACAAAGACTACATTATATTAGCCAGTTTTAGCCATAACATTAGAACCACTTGTCTATTTTTAGTAAGTCTCCCTTGTGTTGCCACAACAGATCAGACTATTTAAGGCATGAACTCCACAAGACCTCTGATGAAATCCGGTGGTATTCTGATACTAATCTAGTACCAATCTGGTGGAGATCCTTTAACCTTTAGAACACAGGCCAATTGTGTGGGATGTTTCCATAGGCTGACTATTTTTGTTTTTTTGCCAAAAAAAGTATTTATAGGAAACACATGCCAGATATTGTTATTTTCAGGGGATGCTAAGCTACTCAAACTTGTGAACATTTGAGATTTAATTAAGGGAATTACAATTTTGAATTCTTTGGAATTATTAGATTGAAAAGGATATTTCTAATATCCTTCTCATTTCTTATCGATGTCCTCTATAACCCAATATCCGGAACAGTGATGTTATTAACTGAAATTTAAGTCAGTTGAAAACAAGGGAATTTTAACTGCTTTCTGAGCTCAGTTACTTGTTGAGATCACACAATGATAAGACCACCATGGCTATATAGGGCAAATCTTCTTGTTTATGATGTGTATAATGTGTGTACTCTGATCCTAAGATATGAAGTCTAGAGGTGGGACAGTTATCAAAAATATGAATTATTAACCCAATAAAAAGAGAATTAATTGTATTACATAGAAAATTATTTTTATACCAATCCAATTTTATATTTAATCCCCAAATCCTTTATAATCCTTTGTCGCATAGTCAATTCAATGTTGAATTTAACTAAATTGAATCAAATTAAATTAGACCTGAATCATATTTTATCAGTGCTGAACTAAATCAAATAATTTGAGTCAAAGTGAATCCATTTTTACTTGTTTTAATACATATTTGTATTATATCATAAATTATGTCTCAGGATGCAGGTCATATTGCAATATTGTCTGAAAGCTCTTGCCATCAATGCTCCAATAATGAACCATCTTCAAAAGTCGATTTAACCTTTCCTCTTGCCCTTTTGATTCAAAATCAAGGAATATTGGGCCTGCCCAGCATTTTTTATACATGCCGCAAAGCTTGGGAGAATGTTAATCGGTTGATTGTATTGTGAAGCACACCTGTCTGCAAGCATCTGTTCTCATTATGTTTCTCCACTCATTTATTCAGATTTTCCTTTAATTTGTCTCCTTTCTGTGTATGGAACACAGACCCATGTGATGGTAATGAGAACAGTCAGATTAGAATTCATATTACATTGAGTTTGTCTCTTTGT
The DNA here is from genome assembly GCA_034509495.1 of Acestrorhynchus altus. Taxonomy (NCBI): domain Eukaryota; kingdom Metazoa; phylum Chordata; class Actinopteri; order Characiformes; family Acestrorhynchidae; genus Acestrorhynchus; species Acestrorhynchus altus. The sequence goes on from CM067505.1 coordinate 26,571,953, forward strand.
TTTTTATATCAAACTTCACTGTGCATGTGCCGCACACCATATCTCCATGTCCAATGGTCTCAGCAATATCTGCAAAAACAGCAAAAACAATGCATTTGGCTTTTTTATGCAGTCTTCGTCCTAATCATGAGCAGCTGATGATCTGTCAGCCAAACTGCAGAGCAAAAAAATGTTTGTAATCAAAGCTGTTGCTGTTAGTTTGTTCGCTTTCACTACTACAATCCGTGTAATTTTCTGACTAAATGGATACATTTCGTTGTTTGTGATGCATGTAAATAATGAGTGAAAGTTTGTTGTGGTAGAAAATGTCCAGAGGAAATTGCTTCAAACTACTGAAGAATATAGATACATAAAAACAACTCACTTAGAGTGTACTTTTGTGCCCTGTTGAACAAGGAATGGCTGTCCAACTCCACATGAAGATCTGAAGCTCTACTATTACCAAGTAACAGTCTTCATTGTAGCATCAACATAGTTCTTTGCTATACAACCCTGGTTGAGACTGTGAAAGCAGAAGCTTTGTTGACACCATATGAAAGCAGAAGCTGTGTTGACACCATATGACACCCTGCAAGTCCCCCAGAGCACCATGTTTGCCAGGTCAATAGTTAAAGTACTGATTATCATAAAGAGGTGGTCGACCAGATAAGGCCAGATTGCCTTTAAAGAGCCTATAGAAGACGCAAGATTATTGTTGTTATAGCATGTGTACAACAGTTCAACACCAATACTTTGACCCAGCATAACATACAATATTTCCCTGGATATGAGAACTGGATGCCACAGTAACAGGACACCTGAACCACTACAACCAGTACAATCCCTCTAAGACTTTAGAACCAGCCATAGCTCTTGTGTATACATCTTGAAGAATGCTATTACAAGGCCTTAATGGATATACGTTAACCATTTTCCTTACTCAGATAATAGGGCTTTCCACCACTGATGGCCTGCACTCTCCTGGATGGGTGCCCACTAAGGATGGATGGAGGTAATGGGTGATGTTTGCTGATGAGCAAGTATTGATGAAGGTGAAAAGCTCTTCCAAATGGTTGATGGGGCCAAACAGAATATTAGTGCAGTGTTTCTCAATCCTGGTCCTGGAAGCACCCCTGTCCTGCACATTTTAGTGGTTTCTCTGCTAAATGTCATGCAACTCTGAACGGGCTTGATAACAAGCTGAGCAGTTAGTAGTAATAATGTTTGTTGGGAGCAAGAAAATCCCCAAAATATTCAGAGTAGGAATGCCTACAGGAGCAGGATTGAGAAACACTGGATTAAAGTGATGATAGAGGCAGGTGTCATTGTGTGCCCAATAGTCACCACAGTTCTTGTCAGTTCCGGATAAATCACTGATGCTTCTGAGAAGCATTGCTTTGGAGAAATTCAGAGCCTTCTGTTCCCCATTTTCAATGCATCACAAAGAGACTTTGAGACAAAGAGGCTTATGCCATGGAGTTTGAGTGGTGTCTTCACGATCTCCAGTTGCTATTCACCAACCTGGCTTCTAGTTGAAGTCCATGAAATGTAGCTTGCTATGCCAAGAGACAACGATCATTGGTCATATAGAATATTAGGACACTCAAATCCGTACCTGTCAAGAAAGAGGTCACATGGTTTGTTCCTTCAGGTGATACTCCCAGATCTGGGCTACACTCCGGGAGTTGACCTATCCTTTTACACCTTGATACAATGAACATATGTTGTACACACTCAGCCTTAAGCTAAGAATGCTACATGGTGCTCAGAAATCTACTGTAGCTTCTACCATTGCCAGCACCTTAAACAGCACCTTAAGGGGGTGCATTATTCCATGCTGTAGGCAGGCAGACCCTAGTGTCTTTCACAATTGAGTCTATGACTCTCTGCTGTGGTCAGACGTTTGCTGGAGGCCTGGTGCTGGTTGGTATTTGTCCACCACTAACAGCATCCACTGGGTGGGGCCATGTGATACATCAAAATGGGTGGAAATAGTTGGCACCCTACCAACTCTTTGCCACAACCTGCAACAAGCCAGCAGGGGGCAAGGACAATCAGTGCCCTTACCCAGCTGCCAGCATAGCAGCTGCTGCTTCAATTATTGATCAGGGCCCAGTTTCCCTAAAGCATCTAATTATTAAGATCCTCTAACAGAGAGAGTGTTCTGTGTTAGACTTGCTCTACCATTTCTGAATCATCTATGGTAATAATATTTAGGAAGGTAGACAGAGACAGACAGACAGGGTACAATATGTCTGAATGTCTGATATGAATAGAAGATCTGAATATTTTCTGTGCAAAGAGGTATGGATAGAAGAACATTAATGTCCAGTCTGTCAGTTATGTACATGTGTAGATAAAGTAATAATGTAATAATGTCTAGCCATATGCCTGATGCACCTGACCACTGCAGAGTCAGACATTTTCTGAAGGTTGCATAGATCTGACCTGTACTGGACGTCTGTGGTGTACAGGGTGAAGACGAAGGGGAGGGTACTGTTCCCTGAGGTGCTCCAGATTAGGAGATCAGTACAGCTGGTTCCCAGCTGCACATACCAGGACCTAAGAGACAAGTATTCCAGGACCCAGGTTATCATGCTTATCCACATGCATTTTATCCACTTTCTCCCCAAGCATGAGAGGTTGGATGGTGTAAAATGCACTTGCAAAGTCAATGCAAGTGATTCTCACTGTGGTGTTTTGGTGCAGATGGAAGTCTGCTCTCTGCAGTAGACAAATTAGTGCATCAGCCACCCTAACTTGCTATTATTAAGCAAACTGCATAGAGTCCAGGAAATGGCTGACCTGAGGTCTGAGATGTAGCACCACCAGTCTTTCCAGGATCTTCATTCCAGGCTGATTCTTCACACGTCTATTCACCTGGTTAGATGTCACCTCTAGTGAGGGATGAGGGACTTCGGAGAATGGCTGTAGGGGAAAGGGTGTGAGTAGAAGCATGGAGATAGCAGAGGTAGTGAGGAAGAAAGGCTACTGCTTCTGGATGTATGGGTGAGGGAGGGTGATGTGCTGAACCTGTTAAAAACACATTCAGCTTGTTGGCATTGTATAAAATGGCCAACCACAGTTTGTAATGTAGCCAGTGATTTTGCTCATGATGGCACAAACCTTTGTGCTGTTCTGAAGTTTTGCCTCCAGCTTTCTTCAGTAGGCCTCCTTACGCTGCCTCAATTTCACATTCAGCTTCTTCTGCACAGACCTTATTAGAACCTTCTCTAAGTCTAAGGGCCTATTTCTTCTTGTTAAACAGCTCCTTCAGGTCCTTGATTATCCAAGGTTTGTTGGTGGAAAACAATGCACCTGCTTCACCAGAAAAATAGTGTCTGTGCAGAAGCTGATATAGTCAGTGATGCAGTCTGTCATCTTGTTGTCCCCACCAGCTGATTCACACAATGCCTGCTATTCTGTGGTCTCAAAGCAGACCTACTGCCTCCTCGGTCTTCCCAATGGTTACCGTTAGTATTCTTGGCAAGTAAAATGGACGTAAACTCAAGGCTAAAAGTTCAACATGCAGGAAACAGTGACACTCCTTCACCATAACATGCACTGGATGACACCACCTATTGTTTACCAACAGTGCAATCCCTGTGCTTCTCCATTTACCAGTCCATTTGGCATTTCTGTCACCCCTCACAATCTGAAAGCTGGGAATCAAGACCTTTGAGACCAGAATATCTGCATGAAGCCATGTTTCTGAAAAGCACAGCAGACTGGCCTCACTGTACTCCCTCTGGAACTAGATCAGCAAGCTCAGCATGTCTGTCTTGTTACTAAGAGATCTGACATTTCCTATGATTATAGAGGGATGAAGGGTTTGTATCCTTTTCCCTTTCACTTTGGTTTTGACTCCAGCTCTGCATCCTCTGAACAGTCTCCAGAGTTCTTCAGGAATGGGAACAACAGCAGAAACAGAGTGTGGAGCACATTTCTGGAGCTCCAGGAGCAAACGCTCCATTGCGCTCTCCTTTGTTCACTATTCCAAGTCAGAAAAGTACTAATAATTAAAAAACTAAACAGAAAGAAGACTCAGTAGAAGGGAAGGAATAGGGCTAGGAAAGAGTTAAATATACAAGAAAACTAAAAGGAAAGGAAAGCAATCTAATATAGGTTAAAATACAGTGCTGGTACCAAATATGATATTACACACATCATTGGGCATGAAGGTTTACATCCACCTTTACTTGTTACTTCCAAGTTCTGAACACAAACAGTCCTCACACACTTAAAGGTTCTAGGGCTTTGAATGATGCCATATAAGCAAGGACACCATAAATGAATGGAATGTAAATCCATATAATATAATAAATAATAGAAGTGATAGAGAACCATCTCTAAACTGATCATTCATCTCTTCACACTCACACAATCACAAAATGAGAGAGAGAGAGAGAGAGAGAGAGAGAGAGAGTGTCTAAAGGAGCTGAGGTGGAGGAAATGCCTTATCGATCACTTCCACACCTCTGAACGAGTCACTCAGTGACGGAGCCTTTAAACTTTCCGGCGGAGGCGGGGTGTGTGTGCGCGCGCGTGCGTGCGCCCGACTGTGTGTGTGTGTTGCTTTCCTCTCCACTCCAGTCGTGTGATTCATGCGGAGAGCGGCTGAAACACGGATTACGATCGTAGCGAGGCGCTCGTTTCACTGGGAATAAACCGAACACACACACACACACACACACACACACACACACACACGCGGAGGCGCGAGGGAGGGCAGGATCGGCTCGTGCTGCGCTCCTCTGGTTGCCTCCTAAAGCCTCCTCCGGCTCCTGTCCCTCCTCGTCCACCGACGCCGAGCTGGAGCGCGGGCGCGCCGCCGCGTCCTGCTTCTTTGCCTCCAGTCTCCCGGTTGTGTTTTTCTGCGGGATCTCGGAGAACCCCGCGGTGCGCGCGAGATGGTTCAGTCCAGCTGCACGAGCCCGCTGTCGTCGCGCGGGGGTTTCTCTCAGCACCGCCGCGCTCTCACACGTCCTTCTTAAAGAGCCGCGGAGAGCGGGGTCGCCCTAACCGCCGGAGAGAGGGAAGACAGGAGGAGGAGAGGAGAAGAGGGCAAAAGAAGAGAGAACACACACACACACACACACACACACACACACACACACACACGCTCCTGTCATGAGCGCCGCTGTGGACTCGGACCGAACGGGACCGGCAGGGAGCGCGTGCGGATGCGCGTGCAGCGAGCGGAGGAGGCAGCAGAGCTACAGCTGGAACTGCAACTGGAGCTGGACATGGGGCGCGAGCAGGAGCTGGAGTTGGAGCTGGAGCCCACTCCTGCTCTTCTGCACGGGGCTGCTGGCCGCATCGGCTCACGGTGAGTTAGCGCCCCCCCTCCTCCCCGACCACCACCTCTATGCGCGCGCCGTGCTGGAGAATGCGGACTGGGCGATGCGCGCGGAGTTGACGCACCGGCGGTGTTGCGCGCGCTGCTCTGGAGCGGAATGGTGATGGTGGTGGTGGCTGGTGTGGTTGGTCGGGGGTGTTTGCGAGCCGCAAAGGCTGTTGAAGCCTATCGCGCTACATATGGGGGGTCCCGCCCCCCCCCCCCCCCCCTTTTTTTTTTTTTTTTAGACAGTGGCTTTAGTGCAAACTCTGGCCGGAACTGGTGACGTGTGCGCGCGTGCCTGTCTCTATGCCTTATGTGCGTGTGTGTGCGTGTGCATGTGTGAGCGTGTGTGTGTGTGCGCATGCGAGAAGGCGAGAAACAGTGAGTTTAAGAGGATGGGGGCGTATGCGGGGGTGGCTGGCGCACACACACACACACACACACCTTTTGCTCTGTTTCTAGCTGGTGAATCCCTCTGTCAACACCATTCACCACACAACTGCTTAGCAAACCGTGCGCGCACCGATATTAGGTTTGGCCGGTGGTCCTCAGTGCAGTGGTGGTACAAAACTTTTGAAACATCCAGTAGGTAAGGACTAAACTGGCCTTAACCCCATTAATACCCCATCACGTGCCACCTGTTTCACCACTCACACATATTACCCAAGTAAGGCTGCTGTATAAGTGGTCCAGCCAGCCTTCTTACCGACCCCCCTTACCCTTACCCGAGGGGCTCCACCTCTGCCTGTATCACCCGTGCTTGGTACGCTACGTTTCCAAGCTTTTCTTATTCGCTGATGGCTCTGATCGGATGCATATCTTGTGTATTGTTCAGATCAGGCTCTGTCTCCTTTCCCGCTTCCATTTCAGCTCCTTAAATCGTCCCCAAGCAGTTGCCCTCTTTTCCCATTGAGCGGCACCAGAGCTTCACAATACCTCCAGAAAAGCAGAAAGAAATCCCACCTCGACTGGCTTTAGAGTAACGTTACTGAAACTGCAACCCCGTAGCGCGTGCGGCGTTGGAGAGCTGTGCGGCACGCGCGCATTTACACCTTTAACGTGCGTTTTAACGCCATGCAGACACTGTTGTTCAGGGCTTAGTAAGTACCAATATAGTGCATCAACAGACTGCAGCGCTGACACCAGACCACCCAAACATGCTTCTTGTCATTTCCATTATGATATGGAAGCAGCAAACCAGGGATGTTCTGTCACCTCCTCTAATTCTGAGAAAACACTGTGGTAGAGAAGGACAGAACAGCAGGGGCACTGCTGTGACAGTGAGTGGAAGTGGTTTGGTGGATGACAGCCAGATCCAGTGGTTCTGAGGCTCTATATAAGCCACCGGTTGGGTATTTGATCAGAGTGGAGTGTATGGATTGCATCTTGCAGACTGTAGATAATAGAAGGTTTAAGGGAATGGGAAAGTGGTAAAGTCAGGCTGTTCTCTCTATGATGCAACTTTGTGTAAGGCTCTGTTGAACAAGCAAGCCTTTAGGTGGGGAGACAAATCCCCACATCTCTTAATCATGTTCAAAAGATTGTGTTTGGATTCACATTTTCACTTTTTTTCCTTGCTTTGATGACAAAGCAGTATTGCCTACATCTCAGGGAAAATGGTAAATATAGTAGTAACTTCCAGTACATCTCTGCAACAACAGGGGTTCTATAAGCTATAACCCCCCCCCTCTTTTAACATGTATACAGAGGTTCCTTATACAATATGGTTTTTCATAATAGAAAATACCATTTAGTCTGACAAAGAGCCATTTGAACATCCAAATTGGAATTTAGATTGGTTCTTGGAGCTGTCATGTATGTATATACCACCAAATGAAAAACCCCAATTTAAAGTGTGTACACAGAACCATGTTCTGTGGGTAGGTTCATCATAGAGGACACACCTTCTATAGTATTACATATATCATATATTATGTATTATATTAGTATAACTTACTGTTTACTGAAAAACATGAGAATCACCCCTTTAAAGAGGTCGATGACTCAAAATGCTTGTTTTGCTCCCTTTTTTAGCCTGTTTATTCATTAATTTATCCCCATAGTTTTCCTTGTTAGAGCAACAGGTGATGGTAGAAGGTGTAAATGTGCCTCAATGTGCCCACTGTATTCTTCAAAACAGGCTTCTTAGTTGTTCTTGGCTTGGATGTTCAATGTCTATGGCATTACTCCAAAGAACCCTCTTTAGTACCTTTAGTACCTCATGAACCATTGAACTGAAGCCCCTTTTACAGTTGCAAGACATTCAGCACCACGGCCAGCTCCCCCAATATGTACTGTAGCTTTTAGGTTCAGGATGAAGTGAAAACTGTAGAAAGCGTAAATGTTTTAGATGAATGTGCAGGTTTTGCAGCTATTCTTGCCCCCGATCCCCAGCTGTGCTCCATTAGGACCATGGACAGCTCCATCCAGAGTGGTTTTCACAGCTGAAACTGTGTGTGAAAGCTAACGGCCCTAAAAGGGAACGTGAGGCTCACTGTGCACATTGTGACAGGGATTTCGTCTTCTTACACTTTAACCTGCCCTGTCTCTGTTCTCAGTGTGCACACATGGTTGTCTTTACTAGCAAAATTAACACCTGCCCCTCTGTTTGTTCACAGCAGATCCATATAGAATACTAAACAGGAATATGTGCGTCAGCACTCAGCTTTCAGATGACGCTTTGTTAGCTTGTTTCTGTCAGTGGGTTGGAAGCACTCTGTATGTGTGCGTACCTATACTTTCCCTAGAGATAATAGGACTGATATCACTTTTTTCTTGGTTTTGTTTCATCTTGTCATTTTTCCATTGCTGTCAAGTCTGCATAATGACAGAATGAGCAGGAGGTCTTAATCACACATGCATGTAGTCGCCTGTACAATGACATTTCCTCTGAGGATGGGGGGAAAGAGAACAAGGTCATCCTTATCCCATTCTCACGAGTCTTTTCATCTCTGCAGTCATTTTTCTTTCATGAAAATAACATAAAAGTTAGGCATCACTGGCAGGCTAACATGTCCCTGACATTTCCACTGAGATCAGGACCAAACGACACGTGAGAAATGCATTAATGACATTTCAAATATGGCATCAATATCGTGACTTGTTCAGTTTTTTTTTGTGGTATTTCTGGATGAAGATCATATCTGGGCTCAAGGTTTCATGTAGGTTTGATTTCAGTAAAATGCATTCAGTGCAAGCCATCTAAGAGTTTGCAACACTGGGTTGTTTACTACTTTGAATATTTCTCCCTAAACATCTGAAAAATTAAGGTCCTTCTATGGTCCTTTGCTTGAAAGTTGGATATATAGAGATCAGCCATAACATTATGTCATAACATTTCTATTTTTAGTGTCCACTTGATCAGCTCCACTTATCATACAGGAGCACTTTGTAGTTCTGTAGTTAATTTGTTTTTCTGCATACTTTCATGTTTCTTCAAAGGACCCCAGAATAATAACACAGAACAAGTATTATTTGTGTGGTGTATCATTCTCAGCACTGCAGTGACACTGACATGGTGGTTGTGTGTTGCTCTGGTTTGAGTGGATCAGACACAGCAGTGATGCTGGAGTCCTTAAACACTGTGTCCATTCACTGCTCACTCAGACACTCCTACCTCATTTCTCCACCATGTAGATGTAAAGTCAGAGGTTTCTACACAGCTCGCGTTGGTCATCTTCTAGTCCTTCATCAGTGCTGACATCCAGCACAACACACACCAACACCACCACCATGTCAATGTCACTTTAGTGCCAAGAATGACCCACAAAATGCCTTTTCTGTCATGGTCATGTGGGGTCCTGACCATTGGAGAACAGGGTGAGAGGAAGATAAAGCATGCAGAGAAACAGATGGACTACAGTCTGTAATTGTAAAAGTATAAAGTGCTCCTGTATGATAAAGAGGAGCTGATAGAATGGACAGTACATGTAGAAAAAGAGGTGGTCATAATGCTATGGTTGATTGTTCTACAATGCTGGGAAAACACCTACTCAAGAACCTTCATATTTCATAGAGGTCCCTTCTATTTTCAGTAGCTTCTTCATTTGGACACATCGCTTACAGAAATAGTTCTTAGTATAGAAACATACATGGAAACCAAAATAGGTTTTCTATGGCATTGTTCCAAAGAGCATTTTCTGGCAATACTGTGTTTAAGTGTTTTTACATTTTCCTTGTACACACTTAGGGGACATCTACCAATATGGCTCATATAATGCACTCCATAAGTAATTGCACACATTAAGTAGTTTATATTTGTACATGGGCACATAGAAGTGAACTTGAAGTGAACAATGAATATACAGTTAAAGTGCAGTCTGTAACAGTCACATACAGTATTTGCATAGTGGATGAACTACATGGACTCACAGTCCTTTTTATTCATGAAGTGCAAGTGCATAGTCTGATGCACTGAGGACTGTTAAGATGTTGCCATGCATTTCAGAATTGATCCTGCAGCTGATGTTTGCGGTAACATCATTAATAAAGGCAGGTGGGACAGTTTCATCATGTTTCAGCATAGCTGAGGAGGTTTGTTTATTATGACTCATGATTCTCCACACTTTCTGTTTTTTCCCCACTATCTAATAGAGATTACTTTGCCTCATTTGTGCAGAAGTCATCCTGTAGGTTTTCTGAACTATGTGTTAAAAATAGTAAGCTGGCTTTTCCATTCTTGAAGCTTAGAAGGGTTAGAATTTGTTGTAGTAAGGTCATACTGGTGTATTCTTTTCTTCATAGCGGTCACATCTAATCCTATACACAATATCAGCAGCATCATCATTAGCGTCTTTCTTATTTCACCTGCTTTTGGAATAATTCCATCACCTTTGCAAACCCCCTAGCCACACTGTAGCAACCAACACCTATACCACAACACCTTAGCAACAAAATCCTATACCATAGGAACACTTTAGCAACTAAATCCTATACCATAGCAATGTCTTAGCATCCACTTCCTATACCATAGCAATGTCTTAGCATCCACTTCCTATACCATAGCAATGTCTTAGCATCCACTTCCTATACCTTTGCAACATCTTAGCAACCAAATCCCACACCGTAGCAACATCTTAGCAACCAAATCCCTCACCGCAGCAACATCTTAGCAACCAAATCCCTCACCGTAGCAACATCTTAGCAACCAAATCCCTCACCGTAGCAACATCTTAGCAAACAAAACCTATACCACAGCAACATCTTAGCAATCCCATACCAACAGTTTAGCAACCAACCCAGGTCTTCAAATCTGGACCTAGAATCCAGGTTTCAGACCTTGTTCTCGCTAGTTAAGTGAACAGTTGATGTAATTGGCTGCCCATATAGTGTCACATGTATCAAGGATTACCAAGAAGTACAGGTTTGAAGACATCTGCACATCTCTTTTAGACGTATGGTCCTTAATGGAACCAGAAGCGGTTCTTTCATAGCATCATTTTGAAGAACATATCTTTTTAACAGTGTAGACTATGAAAAAGCAGTCCATTAGATATGAAGTTGTGCTGATTGTGATCATACTAGATGGTGTTTGTGGTCAGTTTTATTAGGTATATTTATTTATATTTCACTGCTTCTTCCATGAGCTAAAAGGTTGTTTGTTGTCTCTAAACTCAGTGTTATGCTCTTGCTTTTGTGCAAGGTTCTGGAATTTTTGTTTGGCTATGATGTCCTGCTCTGCTAGCATAACCACTTTTTGGCCCTCATGTTGAGATGCAACATGCACTCAAGATGCAAATGTCATGTCTAGAATCAGCTTAAGAGCTTTAGTTAGTGATGACTCTCATCTGTCTAAGAAATGAGTCACATCAATTGTGCTTTTGCTTTAGTTGCCTTTAAATGTATTATTGCCACAGTACACTACAGTGACATTTCTTTGATAAAAAAAATAAAAAAATTGGTAGGCCTGTTTCTGTCATCTGGATGCCACTATCTGTGAGAGATTGACAGCTAAGATTTCTTCAAACCTGCTGCCTGTCATTCTTTATAACACACTGATTTAGTGCTTTCTTATCTTTGGTGGCTTTGTGATTAGATCACACAGTTAATCCATTCCTGAAGCACCTCTACCTGAGCTGATTTGGTTTTCTTGCTTTTCTCTTAGGGCTGGAATTCTGCCTTTGCTATATAGTGATTTCATATTATATACCTCCAAATGTTTGAGGACATTCATTCTAAAAAATGCATATTTGGAGGACATTCATTCTAAAAAATGCATATTTGGAGGACATTCATTCTAAAAAAATGCATATTTGGAGGACATTCATTCTAAAAAATGCATTCAGCTACTTTAAGCACCCTTTGCTGATATAGATGTGCAAATGCACACAACTTGTCTAATTTCTTTACAGAGATTCTGCCAATAGAAAAGGACTCTCTGGATCATAAACATGAGGTTAAAAAAAAAAACTCCAGCAGTGAGCTGTGGAGCAGTGGAACTGTTTTCTCTGGAATGATGGTGCTCCATCCAATACTTCTGAGATGAGTTGGGGAATTGGGGATGTGGTAATGTAGGGTGGTGATCATCTAAGATCCTGACCTCGCTATTGCTGTTGTCAGTGAATGCAATCAGATCCTCACAGCAATGCTTCAAAATCTAGTAGAAAACCTGGCATATGCAGCAGAGAGATACCTGAACAAAAGCAAAAGCATGACATGGTCTAATAATTTCTTTTTTTGGTTCCTGTTCCTATTCAGATGGGCAAGAAAGTAAATGTGCGAAATGAGGAAGGAGAGGGGGAGAGAGGCTGAAAAGAGAAGGGAGGTGACAGATATAGGGCCTGGAGAGAAAGTATATGGAAGAAGGATAGCTATCAGGTTTTAGTGCACTAGCTGCAGCAGGTTGTTAGATGTTTTAATCCATGTCAGTGGTGAGCAGCTGTCACAGCAGCCACATCCTGACAGCCTGTTCCCACTCCTCACAAACGCTTAATACTACAGCTCCACCTCTGGGGAAGCAGGAGACAGACAGGGATCAGTTCATGATCTTTACAATAAGGTCCTATCCAGATTTCCTGTCCATATTCAGACAGTGTAGCACTGTGTGAAAAGCTATTGGGAATGGAAGTCCTTCAAGGAATCTGGTGGAATGATTGGTTTGGTAAGTTTGGTTAGTATATGGATAAAACAGAAACTCTACACTAAATGAATACATAGAGTACTGTTTCCCAATGATGATCCTGGAGGACCCTCTGCCCTACACATTTTAGTTTTAAAACTAAACCTAAACCTGCACCTAACACCTGATTTAGATAAACTGATACAGAACACTCCTTTCCTGAATTAAAGGTAGCATGATAGAACAGGATATTACTAAAATGTGCAGGGTTGAGGAGGACTCGGGAGCTGGGATGGGGCCCGATGCAAAATGGTAAATGAAGCCGTTTATCTGGGCAGTTCATATTGTTTATATAAAGTTAAGTCTTAAGAGCTGAGGTATGTCAGATGGTTCTTTGAACACTGCTATAAAAGAACTAATTTTGTTTCCATGAAGAATTATGATTGTAATGGAGATGTGTCAGTATAAAGAACTTTTCAAAGGTGTAAAACATCTTCACTTTCCCCTGGAAGCCCAGTATTTACTAGGGGTGTAATAGTATACAAAAGCCATGGAATAAATAGAAGCATAAATGTAAATGTGATGTATTTTAACATCATTTGAATAGACAGCTGTGCAAGGTATAATTAGCCTTTCATTAAATAATTCTTGATTATGTTCCATACAAACAATCCTCCCATTAATGAACTAACATTACATGATAAACATCTGAACTTCACAGCATCCAGTGGCTCATAACTATCACTGGATTAGCTAGCAGCTGTATGAGCAAATATAGGCAGCTCCATTTACTTCACTGTTTCTTAGTAACAAGACTCAAATTTCACTTTGCATTTTGGACACTCAGAAGAAAGTGGCTGACATCCTCTTTAGCGTCCTAAAACATAAATAAAAGACTACAGTTACCATAATACTCCTAAACCCCTACAGTCCCCACAATATCCATCCAGACACTCATATCCATCAAACACTAATCTCCTGACAACTAATCACTCATTTCCTGTAATGGCCAGTTAGATCACTTGAGATAATGTGCAGTGTAGACTAACTGAATCAGGAATGTAACACAGCCTTGGTTATCTTCTATAAGTACAGAGAGGAAAGTGTTGAAGACTGGGCAAATGTTTAATTCACTAAGTTGGAAATACAGCCCTTATTTTATTCAAAACCTGATGTTCAACCTGAAGCAGGTTAAAAGGAGGAACTTAATTAATTCTAGTGCATAATATTTTTACAAACAACCAACTGCCAGCAGCACCGAAAGTGCTTGAGTAAATCCAAGTAGATTTAAAGATTAAAATGTTTGTGAGGTTCCTTATTGGACCATGAAGGCCAGGAAGAATGGCATTCAGGGGAATCAGAGATAAATTTGCTGTCTTTTCCATTATCAAGAAAACAGAAGTATCATAAAAACCCAGGCCCTTCAAACTGGAGGAAATTGGTCAGGGATGTCGCTGTGAGGCCAGCAACAGCTTTAAAAGACTTAATGTCAGTGTGTGAGATAGAAGACATGTGCATCAGTGAACAGTTTCTACAACACTGCACAAAGCTGGCTTATGTTGCAGGGTGACACAAAGCTTACACACAGCCCACCTAGCAACAAAGCACTTGCAAAAATATGTCAGCTGAGACAAAAATAGAACTTTTAGGTTTGAATGCCTAGTGGTATGTTTGATGCAGATTCAGCACAGGTAAAAATGTGTCTCTACTGACAATGAGGATTTACTTCTTGCCTATTGTCACAGAATAGGGAGCATTTTGTACCCAAGAACCACAAAAATCTGATGGGAATTTGATAGGAAGGGTCATTTGATTAATGAGTTGTAAAAGAGCCAGCCACAATGTTGCTTTACAGTAGCATTTTGGGCAGGTAAGTCTGAAAATATGGCTGTGACCAAGGAAACAGAGTGATGTGTCAGCAACCATGCAAGGATTTCGTGCTTAAAAGCTACTAAATGCTTTAAAGGAAACTCTTGAATGACTCAACATGTTATGCCATGAACCTCAAACCCTTTTCAGTTCAGTGATTATCTTTTTTTGAAAGTGGCACCTGCATGTTGTGTTTGACATTGCATTTGGCATTTGCATTTGAGATGAATAGAAGTTGCACCCAATGTCCCTCCTTGTTGGCTCATTAGCACATTATTATTGTCAATTTTTTTTCCTCAGTTGCACCCATTGCTGACACAGATATAGAAAATGCACAAACAGCTTGTGGGCTATATGGGTATAAGCCCCCCAGCATTGAGCTGTTGAAACTGAAATGATGGTGCTCAATCCATACTTTTGAGATGAGTTGGGGAGCTGGGTATGAAAGGGGATCACCCAACATATTACCACCTCACCTTACTTATGCTCTTATCACTGAATGCAATCAAACCCTCAGTGATCTATTGGACAAAATCTTAAAAGCCTTATTTATTGAAGCATCCAGTCACAGTCTAACAATTATTGTAATCCACTTCATCAGTCTATTAGTTTGTAAGCTGCATCTGTTAACAGTACATTTAAAACTAACTATAGATAAAATACAGGGTATGATACAGATGGTCTAAAAGCATGAATGCCTCCAGTCACAGCAAGCTTCATTTTGTTAACTTTAAGGGGGCCTAAAAGGTCAAACTATTTATTCCTTGGCATACAGTAACTTTGGTAAATGGAAGTGACATCATGAACCTTCAAACAATGTTTTGTCCTTTTTCAAAAGAAAATCTGCCATAACCAAGACAGGAATGGAAAAGTAGCCAAATCCAAGACCCTAAAACTAATCCATAACTGTCTCAATTCATTATATTTATGCCCCCAAAAGTTGACTGACACCCAGTCCATTGTCCAAAGCTGGGTGGAACAAAATACACATTAGGCCAAAACCTTACACTAGCCAATGCTATATTTTACAAATTCTTCTTTCTAACATCCTCTCCCTCAAAAGAAAAAAGGGAAAATACCAACAGAGTTAGTTAAACCTGAGCTAAACCAGAGGAAGCAAATATGGGTAAGGCTAGCCTGGCTCTTGAAATAGCTTACAGCACACAGCAGTGAACCATCCTTTTCTTTCATTCCACAAGTCCTCCATAAAAAGGAGAATCAGTGTTTAATCCTGAGCCAAAATAACAGCTATGTTAGGAAAAAGCTATGTGATGAGTATTTTGTCCACCAAACAGATATTTTTTACAATGAAGAACAACTTTAACTTGTAGAACCAGAGACAGCACTTTGCAGGCAGTTGCAAGCTGTTTTCTAGGCTTCAAATCTCAGGGTCAGAGTAAGCCACAGACATGAGACATATACAACAAAACCACAAGGTTCCCTATATAACCAAGACGTTTTAATCATTGTGATGAATAATCAGCAAATAATCCAGCTCAGAAAACAGCTAAACAGATAAAATACACTAATTGCCAGTTGAATTAAATTCCAGTTCAAATGCCAGAGAAACCTTCCAGTGCATGTTTACTGTCCACATATACATGCTCAGCTTTTGTTTTTGTTTTTTTTTTGTTTTTTTTTTTTATTTGGACTACTGTCAAGTGTTTTGAAATTGTAAATATCCCGGTCAATCTTATCATAACAAATAATGAAAATCCTCCCATTTTAAGCTCAATATAAAAAGGTTTGTTAGTTCTAAGGAGAAAAGGAAAATGTAGGTGCAGGTATCCAAATTGTACATCTGAAATGAACAACAAATTTGAGTAGCCTAGGATCTCCTGAAAACAAACATATCTGGCATGTGTGACTATCTCCTATAAATATTAGCCTAGGATTCTACAGGTTAATACTTATACTGCATTTCACTGCACAGTCAAAATAAATGCACCCATAAGTTTAGGATGTTTAATGGTGGACATAAATAGTAAATAGTCATAAATAAAAGACTGTGGCAGAGAGTCTCTTCCAGTTATGCAAGTGAGAAAGAGACTTTACCAGAGACCTTGTACTTAAATGTAGTTAAATATAGACTGTTATGATACAAGGGCAAGATTGTGTTTCCTTGTTCAAACAGTTTGTTGCTTTGCTTTGATGATGTCTACATAAATATTATTAGATCATTTTTGAGTGGCTGCATATGTTTATGCTGAAGTTTCCCAAAAGCTTCCCAGTTAGAAAGTGTTTAATGTGATTCTTGTTCTGCCAGTCCTGACTGTCAACAAAGACATTTACTTGTTATTCATTTGTCAGAACACTGAGACGTTGTCTCGATTATCTGTGTGTCACTTTCGGGGAGATGTGTAATTCAGACTTGCTGCTTCGCGCTGGCTTTTAAAACTGTCCAAATGAGAGTTTTCTGGAGACAATTAAGGACAGCCCACTGGAGCAGAACAGCAGCAAATATTCAAAGAAAAATGATTCCAGGCTGCAAAAGACTTAACGCTAAGTTCTGGCAGTTAAATGATCTGAAACACTGGACAAAAGCTACCCTGCAGTGGCTTCGTGAAACTAAAGCAAAAGTTCTTGAAAGCTTATTTTGGGCCCTGATCTGAATCCCATTGAGAATCTCTAGCAATTGTTAAATGTGCTGGCTGTAAATGTTAGCTGAGGAGCTTAGGAACCTTGGTAAATTTGTCTAAAGGAGTGGAGAACATTTTCATCAAGTCAGAGTACAGGTCTACTAGAGATTACTCAGAAGCACTTGCACATAATGGTGTTTAGCTGGTGTTTCATACATAGCTGGTAAGTCATAATTACACTGCCCTATTTCATTCGCAGTATCCAGTGGATGAGGCCAAACCTGCACAATGAACTGATCAATAGCTCAGTGTGGACGAGCCTTTCAAATTCTTATTACCTCAATTAGTCTATCACTAAACTAGTATTGATCCTGAAGGTGCTTTTCAAACAAATCATGAAGGTGGAAAGTGGAATGAAACGGCCTGGTTAAAGGAATTAAAGGACCTAATCTAATAATGCAGTCAGACAGTGTTACCTGATGATGATAAAGACTTCATACTGTATGTCTAGAATAGTAACGTTATGTGAGAAGGAGAATGTACCTTTAAAAGGCCCCTTTTTTAAAACATTACATTTCTCTATATGAAGTAAATATGCTTTTATGTACCAATTTAAGTCTTTTAAACTGATATTAACCCTTTCACAAATACAGTGTCATGATAGAGTTAACTTTAAGTGTCTGAAACTGCAATGTTCACTATCCCCTACACATCCAGATCATCATAAAGAGCTCGGTTATAGAGAACACATGATCTTGAATTTTTACGCTTTTATGCTCAAATCTGCACAATAACAGAGCATCACAAACAGTATGAATAACAGTAAAGTTGCACATGAATCTCCATATCAAACAATACAATTAATTATGGGTAATCCATGTCTACTAGTGGCAGGGCTTCTCAACCTTCTCCACCTCACGACCCACCGATTTATAACTAGTGTGCGTAACAGCCCACAAAAAGACAAACCTCAACTTTTAATGCAAAATTGTATTTGCATTTTATTTCTGACTATGAAGACATGAGAATTAGGATTAGGGTGCCATTTCTGACTATGGACTACTGCTTCACCCTGAGAATGGACCAGTGGCTCACAGGTTGAGAAACCCTGTGCTAGGGCACATAATTTGTACTACTTATTACATTGCATTGTGGGATTGTTGTAGTGCACTAAAAACCTGCTCTATATTTTTGGACACCTCTAAAAACGACAAAACCCCAAAGCAATACACTATATAATGAACAGATTACAGTTTATACAGATACAAGGTAGTACATGTTCAGTAAATTTTGCTGCGTGGTTACACAGCTTTGGTAGTTTCCAATTCCAGGCAGTTGATAGGCCGCCTGGTCACTAGGGTTTTTTTCTAAGTGGCTTCAATGGTATCCCTGGTGGTTGTGAGGTTGTTATGTCATTGCTGGATTAATTCAAGTGGTTGCTAAGGTGTAGGTAAGTGGGTGCTACACTGTTAAGGTTTGTGGTTGCTAAAGTGTCTCATGGTATTAGTAGTTGCTAAAGTGTAAAAGAGGTTGCTTGTAATGATGTAAGCTCAAGCACACATTACCACCACGTAAGACACACGTACCTGTTCACACATGTGTTGTCCACAGCAACCCAGGGGCAAAAGAGTAAAGAGACTGAACTCTGAGTTTTTACTTACCTGGGTGAGTCCACTTCTGATATTAGAAGAGGGGAGATTGGACTTGTGAAGGGCTAAAAATTAAGTGTGAATACTTACAGACCTTGTTTGATAAAAAAAAATGACATAATGAATATGTTTGGTGAATGGTACTTATTAATGATGAGTAGTGAATGTGATTGTGTATCAACAATTATTTTGTATTGAAATAAGTACCTTACCTGTGCTGATATTGGTAGAACCCAGGGGGAGGGGCTACCTTATATAAACCTGCTCTAAGCTAAGGTGGAATAAAGGGTGGCTGGGGGAGACATTGAGATGGTGCATAGCTGTTGGACAAGACCTTTGCGTGGCTTTGTAGTCATTGGTTGGTATCACTGAAGTTAGTGTGGTCTTTTTGCTTTATTATTATTTTCTTTTCTTATTTTTATGCATGGTTGTATAAATGTAAATAGCTGTTCTGCTTAATAAACTGGTGGCCTACCAAAAATTTCCTTCTGCCTGCTCCATTTTTTTGGGGCCTCTGACTACTTGCCAACACTACCCATGAAGTGGGCTTCAACTCCTACAGTTAAAGTACCTTACTTCATCACATTGGTTAACTCTAGTGGTTAAAGTGGTTGTCTCAGGTGGTTCATGTGGTGCTGCTTAGCTGTTTCTGGGTGATTATGGACTTTCTTGGTGATTGCAATGGTATTTCAGGTTGTTAAGGTTTTCTATGTGTTTGCAAAGATGTTGCGAAGTGAATACCATGGTGCTGCTAAGATGTTTATTGGTGGTTGCTAGGGTGATCGCTATGGTATTGTCTCAGGTGGTTGCATACTTTTACACCCTGTTCATTGTTAACATAAATCAGAGCTGCCATCTCAGGCATAGCCTTGCAATGAGTATCTTACTGATGCCTCAGTAGATTAAAATATAAGGTAACTTGACACCATATTATTTTAATAGACTATTTCTCTGATCATAAGCAGAATATAGTAACTCAGGACACTACCAAAGGCATGACAGCACCCGCAGTTGTCTCTGTGTTATTTATAGCATTAAACTGTTATTATAAAACACTTTGCATGTCACTTCCAGTGACTAAAAAAGAGACATCACCACTTGTCACCACTTTATTATGTCTGCATGTAAGGCCTGCTGATCCCCCTGCTGTTCTGCACATGACATGTAGCCAATAATTTGTAACAATCATACTTTAGATTCATATTTACATGCCTGCCATAAGTGGTTTGTTGAAATAGTCAGAAATTACTTGGGAAAGCATTAAATATATTAGCTGTCTTATTAGGTTGGCTTGTACCAGAGCGTGTAGTGCGGAGAATCATTTGACATCTACCACTAGTCTTAAATGAAGGGTTCTATGTGAAGCTTTTGTGCAAAATCCTCATTTGCAAATGAAGAATCAGTTGCACTGTGGTTGTATTTTTGAACATTTTTGAACTCCAGATAAAAGAGAATATTGATGTCTGTTGTACATTCAGACAATAGCCAATGAGCTGAAGAGCTTGCCAGACAATCAGCACCAAGTATTCAGAAAGCTAACTTTATGTAATGCAATAAAAAATGTCTGCATGAAAGATTTAGTTGTATTCTCCCACATTTGATATCTGTTGCATCCAGAAAGTATTCACATTTTGTACATTTTGTTATGCTACAGCATTTTTCCAAATTTAACAAACTTTTTCCCCCCTCAGAATTCAACAAAAATATCCCATGATGAATAAGTGAGAAAGGTTTATTGAAAATAAAAACACAAAACCTAACGTGCATAAGTATTCACCAAAAAAATAAATAAAAAATCATTAGCATTGGCACTGAATGCTAAGCATCCTGTCTGGAGGAAACCAGACGCTGCTCAACACCTAGCCAATACCATTCCTACAGTGACACATGGTGGTGGCAGCATCATGCTGTGTTTTTCTGCAACAGGAACTGGGAGACTAGTCAGGGTCAAGGGACAGTTGACTGCAGCGATGTACAGAGACATCCTTGATGATAACATTCAGAGGGCTCTGGACCTCAGATTAGGACAAAGGTTTAAATTCCAAAAGGACAACGACCTGAAGCACACCACCAACATAACAAAGAGTGGCTTCGATACAACTCAGAATGTCCTAACCCATCTCTTGAGATATCTAAAAATTCTAATTCAATTTAAAAATTTCCAATTGATGGAGCTTGAAAGGTTCTGCAAAGAAAACGGGAGACACTTCCTAAAAACAGGTGAGCCAAGATTGTATCATCATACTCAAAAAAGACTGGAGGCTGTAATTGCTGCCAAAAGTGTTTCAATAAAGTATTAAATAAAGGCTTATATCTTATATCTTTGTGTATGTGGTTTTATTTATATTTATAAATTCAAATACACTTTACTCACTTTGACATCGTGGGTCAACTAAATAGGCATAAATGTGTCAGACAAATAATTACAGCTTTCCTACTGGTCTATTCATCATGAGATTCTTATATGTTGTAAAGAACAACAGCAAGTGAAAATTTACACCCATGGTATGTTTATTATGTATAATATCCATATATTCATATAACATATTTACATATTTACACAGCAAACACAGGCAACTCAGCATGTAGCAATGTTCACAAAATCTTTTATTTAAAAAAAAACCAAACTTTTTTTAATGTACAATAAAAACGCTGAAACCCACACAAACTACACTACCTAGACTCCTTTAATTCCTTTAATTGCATTAAACAGAGGCAGGCCACACTCCTGCACAGCTTTGTGCACCTCCAGCTCAAGCAAACCCGATTCAACTCACTTGTTAATTGCCAGGTTTTTTAGGTCAGCAAACTGAGAGCAGGGTCTGATAGAGCAGGGGATCAGCAAACAGTGCAGGAAGCACTCCAGGACCAAGGTTGCCTACCCCTGTTATAAAATCCTGTCCATGTTCAAACCTCTTTGAGTGGTTTCTTTATGTTTAATTCATTTGTCATGAAATTGTTCAGTTTGTATTTCTGCATTATGGCTGAGTCATTTTACTCTTCTTCTTGGTTTTTGACCCCATGTCTGGTTTCTTCATTTTTCACTCATGTTCACATCCTTATCTTTGAGGATTGTTCTCTTGACTATGCTCAGTTTATCAACTGATCTTTTGGCAAAACCTGATGTTAATTACCCCACAGCTCATGCTTCTGATTTGTCTGTCTCATGTTACACTTTTAACAAACAGTGATGCTACTTGGCCTTTGTTCAGTGCAGTTTTGCAACATTACATCAGCCTATTCACCACCATTTAACATAATGCAAATACTGTTTTCATGGGTTCAGCAAGGGCAGCATCAATATCTTCATTCCACTGCACCAATGCATGGATTGCATTAACAGAGTTAGCATGGATTCTGCTTATGAGTCTATAGGGTGAATAAGTTAGAGAGAGAGAAAGAGGATCCCTTATTAAGAGTCCATCCTCTCACTGCCCCCACCTTGTCGTCTCCGTTGTCATGGGGACGCCATGAAACTGCTTCTGCCTGGGCAGTGAACAATAAACAAACAGGGGCTACACTGGTCCCTAAACAGCGCTCCCCTCTCCTCTCCCTCAACCCTCACCCTGCTTTTTCCGACTGGAAGAGCGAGAGGATTATTTAGAGAGAAGCTAAATAAACCCCTTAAAAACATGACCTTGCTGAGAGAGAGAGAGAGAGAGAGAGAGAGAGAGAGAGAGATAAAGAGAGAGAGAGAGAGAGAACAAAAGAAAGCACACAGGTTGACTATTTTAAAAGTGTCTTGGCAAGTCCTGAACAATTAGGTGTTTCTTTGGTGCACAGAAATACAAGAGTGGGGCAGCATGCTTCGAAGTTACTTTGGACTTCAGCTGGCTGAAACCAGTCTTGCTGAAGGCCCGTGGTGGCGGAACACTGGGTCATTGTGGCTTTGTAATGGAACTAGGAGGGCATTAAATCCTGCAATAAAATGCAGTACTCCCACTCCCCGAATTACTAAAATAACCAGAAATCCTATTCCCTGTTACTCTACCACTGTTAGACTCTGAATCAATTCATGAGGGGGTAACATATATCCAAGTCACCTTGACATGGCCGGCATCATTTGTACTTGAAATGCATGCTGATTTAAAACATTCACATCACGTCAAGAGTCACAGCACATCTGATTAGTCACTTGACAGTGCGGATGCATAATTAATGTGACGCCAGTGCAGAGTTGTCTGGGTTTATGTCATGTGATATACAGTGTATACGTCTGTGAATGTTATATAGCCTATAAATTGCCAGTCAAAAGTCTGGACCCAATTCACTGAATGCCACTTTTGATATTTGAAATTGAATTAAAATATTGTGTTTTACAAAACACACACTATGAGGACAGTGGTAATGGGACATTTGCTTATAATTTGCCTGTTTGTTTGTTTCCTCCCCCCTGAAATCAAAAATATTAAAAAGGGGTTGGGCCCTTATGCTTCTAAACCTCAATATGGTGTATGTATCCAATGCTACTAAAATATATGTTGTTTATACCATATGTATATATATATATATATATGTGTGTGTGTGTGTGTGTGTGTGTGTGTGTGTTAATATTAATACAGTGCATATATGTGTGTGCATATTTAAGCAATTGCAGTGTTTGGAATACAATTAAAGTATCAGGTACCGTGTCCTGCAAATAGAAATACTCACAGCTCTTAGTGTTGAGTCGTCTTGGTCTGTTTGCCCTATTAGCCACTCAATCCTCTGGAAACAAGACACCACCTCTGTGAAGTAGGGCCAATCCTCTTGCATTTCCACTGCATTTGCCATGCTATTAATGGCCAACACAATTGCCCCACACAGACATTAACCTAATGTATAGTCTAGTGCAGGAAAGCTGAGGTTGCTGATTTCCATTCTAATGGCGGGCATTCTTAGGTTAATCCTGGTTTGATGCAGTTTGCAGGCATATGCCCTGACACTTCAGGGTGGCAAATAGTTGTGCGTAGTGAGATTTGTGGTGTGAAGCAGATCATTTTTCCCCTCGGCTTGGCATATTTGGATTCCTCTATCCTAGCCAGCTTGTTGGTCTGATGCTACAGAGCTGGAGCTTTGATGACATTTATTGCTGAGCCTTGGAAAGAAGAAACAAGATAGATGTGAAGTGCTTATGCTGGTGAGTCACACCCCTTGCCTCAGGGACACTCACTATAGAGAGGATTTGGATGGAAAGAGTTTCAGATGGTGATGAGGATCAGTAATTATTTCTCACAAACTTTGGTCCTGCTTTGCTCACGTGTCAGGGGAAAAGGGCTGCTTTGGAATTTTTGAATAAAGCTCCAGTCATGTTCTGTAAGTGCATGTATAAGGTGACATTTTGGTAAGTGAAATGAACAAATAGGGACCCACTTTGTATTCCACTTTCCACGGCCTTGTACTTGAGAAGTACACACTCGCAGAATAGTGAATGCTGAAATGGAAATTTGGAGCTGCATCCCATTCAGCCCTCTTTATTACTCCAGTCCCACTCTTCACAGGACAACCTTCAGAGGATGCTGAAAGAACTGGCTTGCCTTGGGGCAAAGGTGTTAAACTGATGGAATAATGACATTGTTAGTGATGCTTTGTTTGTTTAGCAGGTCCATCTGTTGTGGTTAGAAGTTTAGAACTCTAAGCCAATTTTGTGGGATGTTTCGTAGCTTGATGTACTTTTATTCCTGCCAAATTAGAAAAAAATGACCACGTTATGATGAAAAAAAGAGAATTTTTTTGTCTTATATGGACTAAAGCACTTTAAATGTCAGAAATTGATGTTGGAATTGATCATTCACAGTAGCTTTGAGTTGAAATTGAAGAATTTTGATGAATTGTTTTATAATGATTTTATGATTAAGGATATTAATAATAATTTCTTCGAAATACCAATAAGATAAAAATAAATAAGATGAAGTTATGCATCATTTAGTGCATAAAACTAAAATGTCTACATGCAGATAGCACTAGATTTCAGATTTCCACATATGAATAAACATAAATACTGTTCTATTACAATATATAATGCTCTATTATATTTACAAATTGCCTACATAACTACATGTGTAGATTTTATGACTTGCATAGTCATTGCATACGTAGAGAGTAGTGTGTAATTTGCAATTAAACCATAGTGTTTTCTTTTTTGTAATGTTTTGATGTCTCACTTTATAAGGTACTATTGTCCCATACAGAGCTCACCTGTTAGTGTTACTGTCTCTCTTTGGATAGATTTTTCATTTTTAAAAAATCCAGATGCAGGTGGAAATAGCCTCAGATTTTTGGACCTGACTGAAAAATGATCCCACTGACCCCAATGCTAATAATTTTACTGTAAGCAATTTTACAGTAAAGTCAATTTCTCTGTAGTTATATTGTGAAGTTCTGCTTAAAGCAAATAACACATTCTGGACACAGCAGAGCAGCAGCTCTCTGTGTACCGTTCTGCTTACTGCAATATATATTTTTTTTTTAATTTTTTGCCAACCTGAATGGCTGCCAGACACATTCCACACTCTTCATCCTGCTAGGCCTTTATGTATGCCTTAAGAGGGGTGCAGTAAGTGGCAAATAGCAGAAAGTGATCAGATGAGAGCAAAGATAGTGGATGATGGGGGGGGTGCTGACTGTAATATATTACCTTAGTGTACAGACTGCAAGGACAGATATATGTAATTTTATGACAACCTATTACAAAGGAAAAAACGTCACACAGATTCTGAGTCAAGGTCTGCTGAGCTGTGTTCTGAAAATGGATTATTCAGGTGTATGTGCAAAAGGATTTATGGAATAATTTCTGTCAACAAAACAAATATTCCCACCACTGCAACCCCTAATTCGGATACATTTCGGATTTTGCCAGACTCATCCAACAACTACTGTACATTCATTCATTCATTCATTCATACATTCATACATTCCTTCACCCCCCCTCTGTCTCTGTCTCTCACTCTCTTCCTCCCCCTGAGACCTCTGATTGCAGGCACTCTGAAGGATTGCTGTCCTGCCGGTGTACGGCACAGCAGCGATCGATTCATCAAAGTGTCATGCCGAAGCGCTGCGGCCCTGTAGCAACAAAACAACAGCGGAGGTAAAACAAACATTGGTAGGCTCTCGAGGTGGTCTCCACAGCCCTACTAAACAAGGTCAAAGTATTTCCTTGGTTTTCACTTAGCCCTGAGGACTGGCTGCACATTTGAATGTGTGAGTGGACAATAGGTAGCAATGCACTTTTGTGCTTCAGACAGCAAGTACTGCTGATCAAAATAACACACGTTTTTGGAGACTCCTAAGCTCAGGCTCTTGTCTTAACATGGTTTGTTTGTGACTTTTTTTCTGACATGGTCTGTTTGTGATGTAGTGACTGTGTTGGTTGGTTGTAGTGCAGTGTTAAGGCCCTGATCACACCTGCCATTAACATGCGTCCTGGGTGATCCGCTCACAGATGATTTCCAAAATGCATAAATGTTCACACCTTGCACTTTAAATGTGTCTCCTGTGACCAAGAGTGACTGGATTATAAACATCATTTGTACTAAAGAAGTGACATGGAGCACATTAATGCCACCACTCTCTCACTGGTTTTGTTTAGACACTGAAATGGCGAGTCCTTGCTCAAAACATGTTCCAGTATGGGCTGAAACCAGCCCATGCCAGTATGACATGTTTTGATTGTGTGTTCTATTACAACAAGTTATGACAAGGCTATGTTGAAAGAGAGTTAGAAAAGCAGCTGCCCTTTTCTGGCTGGGGCAGTGACATGCTTGATATGGGTGGTGCTTTGCTCTCGGGGACGTCGAGATGCTTTAGTGTTCCCTCTACACAAATAATGTGGCCATAGGGCCCTTTGACCAAATGTGGCTTGAGAGATCCTTCAAAACACATTTGGTCCTCAAAACACATTGTCATTGCACCAACCTCCTTTTCTGTCCAGCTGGGGGCTTCTCCGACATCAATCTGTTCAGTCAACTTGGGGTTAATTTGTAACCCAGCAATCAATCCATTAAAAAGCCTTCTTTTCTATGTATTTAATTTTGGATAACTTGTCCTCAAAACAGAACTCTATTGAATTTTTTTGTCTTTGTATCAATTTACTAGATGCCTTATCAACTTATCTGTTTTAAATAACATCATTTGTATGGCACTTGAGTGGCACGGTGATGCCATAGGTAGTTTGTGTGTCACACAGGTTGTAGGTTTATGTGTCCTGAGGTTGTAGGTACCACTTGGGGCGCTGTCTGTGAGGAATTTGTGTTTTCTCCTCTTGTCCTCTGGGTACTCTGGTTTCCTCCTACCTTCTAGAAATGGTAGGTGAATGGTAAATTGCCCCTAGATGTGTTTGTGGTACCCTGAGATGGACTGGTGCCCTATCCAGGGGGGTTTCCAGCCTTGTGCTTGATGATTCCAGGTAGACTCTGGATCCACCCTGACCTTATTCAGATGAAGCAGATAAGATAATGACTGACCGAATGACACTTTGCTCAGTGTTCCTAAATTGTTGGTGCTGTAGATGTTTGTTTTGCTTGGTAGCAGAGATTTTCAGTTTGCTATTACATGCTATGAATGTTATTCGAATACTTTTACTTATTTTAGCAAAAGCCTAAAAAGTATTAAATTATGCCACATGCTTCCCTACTTTAGTCAGATTTTTAGACTTTAGATCAAT
The DNA here is from genome assembly GCA_034509495.1 of Acestrorhynchus altus. Classification (NCBI taxonomy): domain Eukaryota; kingdom Metazoa; phylum Chordata; class Actinopteri; order Characiformes; family Acestrorhynchidae; genus Acestrorhynchus; species Acestrorhynchus altus. The sequence goes on from CM067505.1 coordinate 26,599,068, forward strand.
GGCTTTGTGCCTTGAATTTATACATTTCTGCATTAAGACAGATCACTGGAATACACCATTTAATTTTATAATGTGTCTTGGGAGCCGTGGTTGGGGATAATTGAACTGTTCTGGCAGAGTGAATGAGTCACTTAATCAGAAGTTAATGTATGCTTTCTTTCCACAGGGCCTGCTAGCTGCATTAGTAGCTTCTGTTTTGCACTTTCGTCTGACAGTTTTGTGTTGAGAATTATGGCCTGCTTAATGGCATTGAGCTTTGCAATGATCACACATCCATAATCCACTGTCAACATATCTTCTAATTCTCAAATCAAAGTGGGCACCATTTACACATAAAGATGTGTGTAATATTACATATCTACATTTGATTTGAATGTTCATGTCACCAGAGAACCAATCCAGCAACATCTGTTGCTCTTCTTGTTGCTGGTATTGCTGTATGTGGTCACAGTCAATGGTGAATATACCCAGAGGAGCAGATAGAGCACATTATTAGGCAGAAGAACATTCACTTTGGACCAGTTGGTGTTTGGACTAGACCTTCAGAATATGGTTAGAACTTGAGGAAAGACTACATGATTGTAGAAGGGTCTGTTTCCCCTGGATGAACAGGGGAGAAGATGTCAAAATGTTGTAATGGGAAATGGTAAGATAACTTAGATATTTATGGGAGAGGACGGAAGGAGGTGGAATGACTGCTTACAGGTAAATATAGGAATTTCCTGAGCCAGTATCTTAAATGCTGAATTTTATTAGCACATGCAATCTTTGTGCTGATAAATACTAAACATACAGAATTGAACAAATATTTGCAGTTGATCGGGGCTGGACTCGTAGAGGTACCCTCTCATGGCCCACACTCATTGCGGCCCGCTGTGATTTTTCCCAGTTCTCCCGAAGGCCAGTCCATCACTGCTGTTGATTAAGTGAACTATAAAATGACCATTTCATTTTTAATATCTCATATTCCCATCTGACTGATATCCCTGGTAATTCCAAAATAATTATTTTATAGTGTGGTGAATGCACTATTTTCTTTTCTGTGTGTGTGTGTGTGTGTGTGTGTGTGTGTGTGTGTGTGTGTGTTAGCCTATTTCTGTTGGTCTTGAATGCACTGTTCAGTGCTGATTTAGAACCATGGAAAGGTGGTGGGAGTGGATTTCCCCACAAGGATGTAATAGAAAAGAATATCTTTGTCATTGTAAAAGTGCAGTGCGTCTAGGTGGGTTTGGTGGCATGGGCAAACTGAAGGGAAATCTGAAGGGGTAAACAACTGAAATGCTGTCACAGCATATATATTCTTAGTGGAAAGAATATATACACAGCTATATATTCTTAGTGGAAAAATTACAGTAAAAATTAGTTTTATTGAAAAAATAACTTGTTTGTTACCTTCTGAGAACTCACTGCTGCAGGCTGTGTATAACATCCATTAATGGCACCTAGAGAATGCCTGAGGGCACCCTGCTAGAACACAGTGGTAAAAACTAAGGATTAGAAGTGGATCAGGCATAAAATGCCCAATCCACTGAATACTGTATGTACATGGATACATACATGGATGTATGATCTTGTGCATGTAGTGGTTATTTTACCTTATCTGAACATTTAATTATAAATGGACTGATAGAAATGCTCCACAAGGAACTGATCTCCTAATATTAAAATGCAACATTCATAGCAGGACGTCTGGAAGAGCTAAAGACCCTTATGAAGAAGGTTAAAGGACAGAGTTAAATGATATGAAGAAGACTAAGGTTATGACGACAGGAAACAGTGCCATCTTTACCATTCATGGAGAAGATGTGGAGATGGTGGACAGTTTTCGCCTAAGTCAGTTCAGTTATTAACAACAAAGGATTCAGCACTTTGACTGTCACTCGGCAGGACAAAGATGAAGGAGCATGAAAAGATTTGTCTTTACAAACAAAGATCAGAATTATCCAGATAATAGTTTTCTCTGTGGTTCTGTATGGTTGTGAAAAATGGACAATGAACAAGTGAGACATGAGAAATATAGGTGCCTTTGAGCAAAAAGACAAACAAATGAATCCAGGACCAAATCAAGCCTAACCTTGCTGGACGCCCAGATGGTCTGGCTGGAACTTTCTTAGGTTGGACACATTGTGAGAAGAACTGGAATAAGATCATCTTGCTTGAAAGAGTTGAATGTAAAAGAGGAAAAGGACAACCAGCTACAAGTTGTGTGGATACAATTTAAGGAATAATGAACCAACAATTCGGATTCTTGCAGGCATTCTGGAGGAACACTGTCCATATGGTAGTCTGGAGTCAGAAATTACTACTACTATTTCTACCAATAATAATAATAATAATAATAATAATAATAATAATAATAATAATAATAATAATAATAATAATAATAATAATGTTTTCAATATTCTATAAACCTAAGGTTTCATTTCAGAGCTATGACTGTAATGGTATAAAGTCTAGTTAGGCCTCTCATATAGCAAGGATGATGCATTCATCTAACTGTGTACTGATCATGCAGCCGAAATAGGCATATTATTGATATAAAATCATACATGCTGTATACATCCTCTGTTCTTTTACTCTTTAATCTTAAGACACAGACAACACAGACTGACGCAGTACAGCTAATTTGAAGGAATACATTTTGTAAACATGTGCTATGCTATTTTTAGAGACTGTATGTCTTCTTTAGGCATCCAGAATGAATATAGAACTTAAACCAATAGGACTTTGGATTTAAAATTGTGCTGTTTTTTTGTCAGTTGGCATTAAAGGACAGAGAGTACTGAAATTGTTACAGGATACATAAGCAAAGGCATGATAGGTTATAAAAAAAGTCTTCTAAGCACACAGATACATGGATTGTTTTTGGTGGGATTTCTTGCACCAGCACATATAGGTGTTAAATGGTCCATTAACACTAGCCTGCCATGCTCAAGGATAATTGACAGTAGCTATGGGTTGTGTGGGGAAAAATTCAAATCACTACATAATTAAAAGATTAGACCATTTAGGTAGATATCATGGTGTGGTCAATGGACTCTTAAATTGCAGTTTTAACACTGAAACAGAAAGCACATGTGTTGTATCGTACTGTTATTAGCAACATGTGTGTGACCATTTGCGCTGTTTGCAATGCATCATAAATTCTGCAATGCTGTTGCAATTGTCTTGCTTTTGTTTTGTGGCTACTTGTATACTTTTCCTCAAACTTACCCAAAATTGCACTGAAAACACTGTCAAAGACAGCTGCTGTCTTCTCCCTCTAAAGCATTAACGGTGACTCATGTGGTTGTTTCATAACACATAATGGCAGCTCTGCAGTAAGTTAGTCGGATTGGACAGTACAAAAGAGAATTGTAAAGGTTTTACAGGGTGCATCCTGCCGTGAACAGCAGTGAGTGTGATTCTTTTATTTATACTCTTTATAGATTTTGCACTTGTGAACTTTATTAGGTCCACATGGGTCTTACAGACTCACAGACCTTTCTTATTGGCTGGTTATTGATCTCATTGTTGCAATATACATATCAAATTGAGGGAGGATTGCTTGCTGGATAGTCAGCATTTCAGTTGCTCTAATCTCACAATTTTTCACTCCATATCTTTTCTCCATCCACGTCCTTTCATATCAGAAAGCACATAAAATAGATCTTTGTCGTGATGAAAATAGAGAAAATAAATAATGCAGATAATACAAAATGGCATTCCTTACAATCATAATGTAGTATGCAGATTACACTGCCTATCCATCCTCATAGTTACTTAAAAATATATCATTCCATTATAGCGGAGTTCCAGCAAATTCCAGTATTTTTTTGCTCTTGCAGAACAGTTTAAGGACTGATATTGGAAGGTGTTTGTTTTAGAAAACAGACTTTTATTTTTGCAACTGAAATTTTGTTCATTAAAAGGAATTGGATATTTGTGTTTTTCCACTTTTTTTTATCTTCAGCAGCTACACTATAGTCTCAAATAGTGCAGAGAGAGATTAGCCACCACACAGATCTGTACAGTCATAAAGGAGTGTATGTCCAGAGGTCAAATGCTCTTTTGGTGCTAGTCCATGCTCACTTTACTCCAGATAGACTCTCCCTCAGGATCAGGTGAAGACATGATGGATTGTTTTCAGCTAGCACTTTTTTTTTTTGGCCCTGGATAATGTTGCCCTTTTTGCATCCTTATTTGTACCATAGTGTTACATATAATCCTCCCAACAAAACAGTGAGAGACTATATGAATTTAAAAGTTATTTATTATGTAAATGTATATTAAATTCACAATATGTATGGACACTTTTATTTTATTTATTTATTTATTTATTTTCGAGGTAGAAAAGGTCACAACTAGCCCCTGTTTCTATGTTGAGCACATTTTAGTGGTGTACCAGCATTAACACATCCTCTACAACTCTGAAAGGGCTTGTTAATGAGCTGATCAGTTGAATCAGGTGTGGGGAAATTGGGGAGGTGTTGGGGGTGGGGAAAGCATCTATATTTTAAGAGTAAGCAAATGTACATTCTAGCATTTATATTTGTCCGTTGATCATGATTAATCAAGTTTGACACAAAGTATAAAACAACTGCCAGATTATTATCCATATCATGTCAAAAAGTCAACAAATGGTAAAATGAAGATGTAATGTTCATGTATGTCACTCTGGAGAAGAGCATCTGCCAAGTGCCATAAATGTAAACCCTCTTGGATACCACAGCAACCACCTGGCAACCATTTACCAAGACCATAGCAACCACATGGGTTACCATAGCAGCAACATGGGATGCCACAGCAACCATGTAGCATCCACTTAACCACACCATGTACACCATGTACAATATTTCACAATTTAGTCTAATACAGGGGTTCTCAACCTTTTCCACCTCATGACACATCTGTTTATAACTAGAAAGCATAATGTCCTACAAGAAAACAAATCTTTTAACAAAGTTTTTATCTTTGATAACATTGTAATGATAACATTTAATTAAGCTTTTATGTTACTTCTGCAATGGTATTATTTCTGTATTTCTATTGATGCTTACTGATTGAACATGACTCTTGATTTTCACTTCAACAATTTTGTTTTCATATAGACTTTTAAGGTGTGTTATTTATGTCATTCCATTGCTGACCCATTATAGAATTATATACAGACATATATATATATATATATATATATATATATATATATATATATATATATATATATATATATATATATATATATATATATATATAGAGAGAGAGAGAGAGAGAGAGAGAGAGATATTTACAGACATATATATATATATATATATATAGACATTATAGAACTGTCTCCCCTAATGATGGTTGAGGAACCCTGCTCTAATTTCTACACCAAGTTGACACAAGATACCATTTCCAAAGTTAATATTCGTTTGATAGTTTAGAGAGAGCAACTTACAAAGGTGCTTTGCTGTTCACTCAGAAAATATCCTTAAATTAGAGATTCAATAAGCAAATGTATGTAATAAAAACACATCCAAATACTATCTGGAGTAACTTGTTTAGACCCATTCTACTGAATTACAGCAACTGATGAGAGGAGCTTCTGTTAGCGCTGTCACTGATTTAGCTGATCAGCTAGTTACACTAGCTATCTAGGAAGAGAATGGTACCTTTTTTGGTCATCTTCTTGGTCTTAAAACTCTTGGCAAATACCATGATATAACATTAACTAGCAATGCCATTGGAAATAATTGGCTAAGTTTGCTTTTAACTGGGTTGTGACCGCTACAAACAGCAACAAAAGCTCATTCTGAACCAAATATTTTGTAATATTTCTCACATTCACAAATGGGAGAAAACAATATCAGACATGTCTGAGCTGCTTGCGTTAAACAACAGAAATAAGCCAGTGTTACCCACCTGCTGAGTAGATATAAAGCAACTTCCTCCTTTCTTCTCCTGCCTTTCAGCTCTTGAGCTTCTCTGTTATCCAGCAAGTGTTCTTACCAATGTTCACCAGTGTCTTTGAGCTTGATTTAGTAGTTTTGATGGTCTGTTCTTTTTTTTGGCTGTTTCTCTGCCATCTCTACAGACTTGTTTGGTGTGAAACAGACCAGAGAGCTATACTGATGGCAAGGAAACATTTGATGAACTTACAACAAAAAAGTCTAATGAATTGAAATTATAATATTTCTTTGAATCCAGTTTAAACAGAATATTATATTCTAGTAAAAATACTTGTCCTGTCCTTTAAGTCGAATTTCTTTGTCTGACACACTGGAGAAAAGACAGATTTATTTGTATTTGGGTTTTTTTCATTGTGGATGCCTTTGACTTTTGAATATACTTGAGGTCATTCTCCAAATCATAACTAGTCTGTTTCAGTTATAGTTTGGAAAAGTGCACAACGTTTCCCTGCCGGCCACGAGAGGATTATCTAAATAGCACTCCACAGGATTTTAAGTCAAAATATTTTTGGAAAGAATTTCTCAGATTGAAAATTGCCCTAGGTTTTCCTCCCTGTTGTATTTTTCACTTAATTGTTGGATTCCATGCTGGGGATAATGTCAGCCCTTTAGAAGTCTGAATTCTAACCCTGCTGGGACATTAGTTCAGGAAAGTAACTTGATTGTATAAATGAGAAGACAGATTTGCATATGTCATTGTATTTAAAACAGGCACAGGCCTAATTGCTCTAAACACATTGGAGAATTATTTGTTGAAAAGTGCCCTACAGACAGAGCTCCATTTTCTAAAGATAGACAACAATCAGTCTTGTTCAATGTTTCCAACACTTACCCAGAGAAAATGCGTCATATGTAAAGACATTCTCCTCCAGTTGTTTCCTGCGTTTGTCTAGAATGTGGGGATTGTCAGCCACAGATGTCCTCATATTATGCATTCCTAATCCTGTGTTAATCAACCTCTATTGAAATTCAGATCCACTTAAGAGGTGAACAAAAGGTGTAATTATATTATAAACCATTTTAATATTTCATGCCCCTGTTATTATTTTTTTTTTTTTTTATGCATTTAAAACCTTATTTGAATGAAAAGGCTACTTTCAGGTTTTGCAGCACTAAGGATTAAGGTGCCATCATTGTTCTCTGATTTCAGGGGATTCTTGATGGTCCCATTGTCCGCATGTTTGTCATAGCTGTTCCATTATTGATGCCAGGTTACCTTGTTGTTTTTGAAAATGTTTAATTCCTTTTGAATGTAGTACAGTAATTACCATAAATTAGTGTGGAGGTGGTGATGGTGGTGGTAGTGGTAGGTGTGTGTGTGTGTGTGTGTGTGTGTGTGTGTGTGTGTGTGTGTGTGTGTGTGTGTGTGTGTGTGTGTGTGTGTATGTTTATTATTTTCTACCTAAAATAATGACTGTTTAAAGATGATTATTTAGTCAGTCATTTTTGGAAGGAAGAGACTTTCACACTTGCCAATTTTAGAGTTGACTTTGATGATTTACTCATTTATGGTCTTGTCTAATCATTTAGGTAGACAGTAGCACCAGTGTTACGATGCACAAATGCGTAACTATGCTCTAAACCCCATGGCATCATGCTCTTTATTACACACATACAGTAATATTGTGTAGACATTACATGTAAGTTATTCACTGTAATTAATTAAGTAATTGCCTGTACTGTGGTCTTGTACCACAGTGAATGTATCCTTGGGGTGTTCACTCACTTTATTATGAAGAGTTGTGCACTTACTCACTCATGCAATTATCTAAGCAGCCAACGGTGTGGCAGCAGTGCAATATATAAAGCCATGCAGATATAGACCAGCAGTGTCAGGTAATGACAACCATCAGAATCAGCATAAAGGTGATGTTAGTGATTTTGAGCATGGCGTGATTGTGTGTGGCAAACAGGCTGGTTAAAGTGTATATATGACTACAGACCTTCTGTGATTTTCAGCACTTTCTAGACTTTCTTCAGAATGGTGTGATGAAATTAAAAGCCCAATGAGCAGCAATTTTGTAGAAACGCCTTGTTAGTGACATAAATCACCAGAGAAAGGGTAGACCGATTTAAGCTGACAGAAAGGCTTTTATAAATCAAGACTCTCTGTACAATTATGGTGAGCAGAAAAGTAACTCAGAATGTAGAACAAAGCAATTGTTAAGATGGGCAACATCAGCAGAGAACCACAGTTGCTTTTGTGTCAGCCAAGACTCGAAAGCCATGGCTGCAGTTGGCTCAGGCTAACCAAAACTGGAGAGCCAAGGACTGGAAAATTATAGCCTGGTCAGATGAATATTGATTTCTGCTGAGGAATACAGTCCTAGCCAGTGTAATGTTGTGGGGAACGTATTCTTGGCACACTTTGGGCCACTTAATCAGTCATAATTTGAACATCACAGCTTTTTTGAGTATTGTTGCTGACAATTTATCCAACTTTTAAGAGCTACTTCCAGCATGATAATGCACTGTGTCACAAAACAAAAGTCTCAAACAGTGAATTCCAAGGGTTTTTCCAGAATCTTGTGTAATCCATACCATGATGATATGAGACTGTTTTGGGGCAAACAGTAAGAGCACAATAAGGCCCTACCCAGAATTAGTACAGGGTTTCCTGCCTTATATAAAAAGTGAGTGACATAAGGGAAAACACAGCACATCATGGGATTAAATGACAATTAATTAAAGGTGTAGGCACAGATCAGTCTAGAGCAAGTAATTTAGATGAAGCTTTCCTCTGATGGATGGAGGCACACACCGTTATTAAAATTTCTCATTGGGAACAATATTTTATGAGTGGCCATTGACAACTCTGCAAAAGAGAAGTGCAATTAATGCTGAGGAGGGGAGTCAGAGCTGCGGGCAATAGGAAGCTATTAAAATAACTGGCATTAATAACCAGCATTACTGCTCCCCCTTATCCTTTCCCACTCGCTTCCTGCTATTCTGTTACTGTGGGAACAGCTTATTGACCACCAAAGCACAGGCAGTTAACAATATGGGCATTTCACACACTTTCACACACGTACTCATTTAATTGACTGTCTAATGATTTTACACTGATTCTTTGAATAAAAAATTGGTGCTTTGTGTTGACTTTTTAGGAAAGCGATAGTGATGAATGTCATTTTGCATGGCTGGTGGGTGTGTCTGTAGGTGGTCTAACTAGTGCCATTTAATTATTTAATGCTTTCCCTTCTGCTAGTGTTCTCATTATCAGTGGGATAAAAAAAAACAACCCATAAACAGCTGAGATGGTTCTGGGTTCTGTGGTTGTGTGGTTGATATAGTCATAGGACGCTTCAGTTTTACTCTGTTTAATTATCTGTTTCTCCCTCTCTTTCTTTTTCTCTCAGCTCAAAACTGCAGTTACACACTATACAGCCCGAATGGGACAATAGAAAGCCCTGGATACCCTTATGGATACCCAAACTATGCCAACTGCACATGGGTGATTGTGGCGCAGGAACACAACCGGATACAGTTGGTATTCCAAGGCTTTGCCTTAGAAGAGGATTTTGACATACTCTCTGTCTATGATGGGCAGCCAAGCCCTGGAAATCTACGAACCCGGTAAGCAGCCCTGTTTCCATTACCATTGCTTGGCAAACAGATGCTACATCAGAACATACAGATTAGTGATTTTAGAAAATAATGTTACATACAGTACATTACATATTGTGTCTTGGCTCTGGTTTATGAAAATTACTATTATTATTATTATTATTATTATTATTATTATTATTATTATTATTATTATTAAAAATACAGTGCAGCTATCTAGATTCATGTGCTGACTTTTGCTGTTTGAAACCTCGTTTTGCACCCCCAAGTGGTTGAAAATTCAGTTCAGCTGTTTCAGTTACTCCTCTTCAATTAATTAATTAACTATCTGCCGCATGCTTGTTGTCTACCCTTAAACTGCATGTTTCAAATGAGTCTTGTAGATGTTGAGGGTGGATGTACTCTTTTAGGAATAATGGAGCTTTTGATCCAGAGCTTTTGATACTCTCCAGCCCCATATGCTACATTTTGTACATTTCTAAGCCTTGTCTTATCTAGGATGCACTTTCCCCCAAGAATTCCTGATATGTTTAGCTCAATTTCAGTTTTCATCTCAATGTTGGCCATAGGCAGTTTGAACCTGTGGCTGGCATTCCCTTTAAAGCACATTCTAGTTGTATAGGCAGTCAGCAAGCCCCAACCCCTGCAATCTTAATATGCATTTAATACAAAACTAGCATTGTAGCTATTCTGGCTTATGAGACCCCAAGCAACAGGGAGAGTGAAGCTCTTCTTCCCACACTGCTAGAGCACTTCATCTTTTTTTTAAAGTCATTGTAATAATGCTTTATTTCATGCTGGGCATAATCAAGAATGAAAATAAATTCGCAGATTTTGTCAATGGGAAGCATTTTACTCCGTTACTTTTGACTGTCATTCACATAAACAGTTGCTTTCTTGGTGGTCGTGATATTTTATTTAAATCTATTATGTAATTTTAAGTGATATACTAGCATTGGTTGGTTTAGGTAAGTCACTGATATGTTACCCTTTATTGCAGCAAACAGCTTTCCTAGAAAAGCATTTTCCCTTACACCCTGAAACATTGCCAGTGACTCTGTGCCATTGCCAGTGTGCTGCTGTCTTGTTTCTTTCACCTTTTCCCTTCACCTCACATTTATTTCTGTGCCTTGTCATGAACTGCCATTTTTAAAACAAACATCTAGTGTTGAATTAGGAAGCTCGCCCTTGCTATTTATTTTAAACACTATGTACAGTCATTGACCCCCTTATTAGACCCACTTATATGTTTGAGTACGTCTTAGATTGTAGTTTATACTTTTCCACAACGTCAATGAGTCAACAATGCTGCAGTGTCTGATGAACCTGTGTTGCGTAATGCACACTACCATGCCATATCATGCAGTACTATGAATGGTCCTCAGCCAATTAGTGTTTGCTCAGTGGAAGTTTGTTTCTGTAAATGGATGAGGTAGAGGGCCATGAGGCAGCAACATAGGCTATTTTGAACCTACAAATTATGTTTGTGGTATATGGACATCATAAAATGAGTGTAAAGCCCCATCTACACTTAAACAATTACTTTTGAAAACAGAATTTTGTCTTTGTTTTTGGCCACTTGGCCAAAATAAAATGTCATTTTGATTGTTGAAAAGGAAGCTTTTCAGAAATTAAGTGGTGATGTTATCATGCAAATGGGGAAAATTTAGCTTTTTGCAAACCCTGACATCAAAATGCATGCATGATTCTGGCTGAATTTTAAATACCTCCTTACTTCAATATAGTGAAGTCCATAAGGCATTAAAGTATATCTCCACATAAATAGCAGCAGATTTCAGATTTTGGCATATAAAGAAATGTAAATGACCAAGTGAGCCTGGTTCCTCCCAAGGTTTCTTCCTCCAGCTCTGAGGGAGTTTTTCCTTGCCAGTCACCCTTTGGCTTACTCACCAGGGGGTTTAGGTTTTTATCTTTTGTTTCTTGTGTTGTTCAACTTTTTATTTTTGACTTCTGTAAAGCTGCTCTGTGACATCAATTGTAAAAAGCACTATACAAAATCTACATATATACAATGCTCTATTTATATTTAAAATCTGTAATTTTGTGACTCATAAACTATATATGGTTTAGTGAGTAATGTGGGATAAAACCTCGATTTTCTTCCTTCTTTGTGGTCTTTTCATGGAGAACTAGTATTTCCTGCTATAGTCAAGAAGTATTAAAAGTGAAAAGAATTTGATGAGTTTTATCCTGTCTGTTACACAGTTACACAGTGCAGGTTGTGCATTGTGTGTGGCAATGATAGAGACTCTATTCTATGTTTTGTAAGTCATTGGATCACAATGATTTTGATTTTTTTTAAGTATAACATTCTACAAAATAAAAAAAAGCCATATAATGTTTCTAAAGTGCAAGATATAGTCATATACAGAGGCAGAGATTTTCTGGAGATATTGTAGCTGAGGGCACATAAAAAAGCAATACAATAAAACTAAAAGCAATAAAGAAGTCTTATGATGAATTTAACAGTTATGAGAACTAATTAGACGTGTGCTAGTATGCTTGAATTTGCACTTGCATGTATGCTTATTAATTTGTGTGTATATTTAGTAGATTTGTTTCTTCATAGTGACTGCAGGTACAGGGACGGGTGTTCAAATGCATAGATAGAGGCTGTATAATGTTCAAGGATCAGCTTGGCCAATGCCAGGCATTTAGCCCACCGACATTCTGCTGTGGAACAATGGAACTGTGTGCTAAGGGGTGATAGATGTTCCAGTACCATAGGAATTGGGTTGGAGGATTTGCATTTTTCCAGAATTAATCATCCAACATCAGTACCCAACTACTGACCCCACTAATGTTCTTGAATGCAATCAAAAAGTACAGCAATATAAAAAAAAGTCTTCTCCAAATATAGAGGCTGAGGGCATACAAAATTACCCATGATTTTGGTAGAAACATTGGTTGAGCTGGGGACCACTTTAGGGCATATATGAGTGTGAGTGCGTAGAAAGGGAGAGGGTTATTAGTTTTAATTTTTTATTGCCTTTACTTACCTCACTTTAGCTTGTCCGTTCAAGTTCCACTTGTTTCAGTCTTCAGCACTGAGGGTACGTTAAAATGGCCTCTCTTTTTTTAAAGGCCGCAGTCTGAAATGTTTCAGCTTCATAACAGACCAGAGGGCATTTGGTGAGTGAGCATGCTGAATGCACTCTGTGCACTACTCTCTGTCATATCAGCTGACACAGATCCTCCATGTTGTGGGGTGAAAGTATAATGCTGGCCTTCTGCAGGGGCTCTAAGTCACTTATCCTTTTTGACGCCACTTGTGTGGTCGTGACCCTGAAATAGTTGCTCATTTACTTTGTGTTTCAGGACCTAGCCAGTCTGCTCTGTGGAAATGGACCACCTTTTGACATGTGCATGCCTCTATATTGGTGGGGGTTTCATGGAGGGTGACATGGCAGAGAGTGAACTTTGGAGGGACAGATTTTTAGCTGGAGGGAGTAGACCAAATGAGAAGCTGCTGAAGCATGCCATTACATACAGCTCTGCCTCTGCACTGACCTGATGAGAGGCAGTATTGCAGCAATATGGGGTTTGTCTTGCTGAAATTTACTGCTGCTTACCTGCATGGAACATAGAATGTGTTTTTACACGAGGAGTCAGGGTTTATTCTTTTGTTTTATGGCAGTCACTTACTGTATCCTACGTTGCTTTCAGGGTGCACCTAGAATTCAAAGGTAGATTATGGTGTGATAGATTGTAGTTGATCTGCGATCCAGCAGTTTGGCATGCATGTGTACTGCAGATTGTCAAAGGATTGATTTGCTTTGCATTAGAATCAGCCGGTTTTTAGACCGATTTTGAGGGCTGATCAGAGTTAAAAGAGCCTTATATAAGTATTGGCATTTCTTGCTCATGGGCTTCCCCTAAAGTCAGGAATTAGAAATTGTGCTTTGAGCCATCACTCAAGAAGGACACACGTTTATTCAAACCTGCACTTAATGGGCAGGCACTTGCTGTTTTCTAGGCTCCATAACTCAGGATCAAAGTAACCTATAGGCATGATAGATCATATAACACATCATAACAAATGATAAGATTTTCCCTATGGAATCATTTTGTCCCATCATTGAGTGATGAATTATGTCTACACACTCTGTCTAATCAGCGAGAGGGGGCAGGAAAAATGACACAATGTTAAATGTAAAAAAACACAATTTAACATGTTTTTCAGTCTTTATAAGCAAAAAACAAAACATGTAGATGCAAGTATTTATCAAAACATGGTCAAATTCATACAAATATTTAAATTCTCTTAAATAATTTGTTTATAGTTTTTTTGGCAAATTAAAGTATGGTAAACTCCAAAAAATATCCCATAAAATTGGTTAAAAAGGTTAAGGATCAGTCCCACTTAGTTTTTGTTCATGTAGTTTTTAGTAATTTAGGTAGCCCATTAGCTTAAATGTGAAACATTTACATGTGTGGCAGAACCAATATAGAGGACAGTTTACACCACTGGTCACCAGTAGCACCCTGTTAAGTTATAGAATTATAAAAATTACAATGAAGTTGAAGTCAATTAACATTTATTTTTATGTATGAAGGCCACAGTCTGGGTAAATTAGTGGGACTATGTTAACGGGGTCTTTCATCATGTTTTCTTGACTGCCATGGATGACTGCACAGTGCAGTACTGGTCTTTGGTGTACTGTGATCACAGAAGCCTGGATGTGTAAAAGTCCTGTATCTGTTTATTTTTAATTTCTTTTATTTTTTTTACAGTGGGCTTTGACAGGTAGGGTAATAAAGGATGTATATTAAGATATATTTGTCTGACAGTAAGAAATTTACACAGCCAGTAGGCTAGTGAAAGCTCTTTGGCCCCAATACGACCCTTCAGTTTTTACGGTCAATGCTTACCTGCATTTGCCAGGGAGATGGCTTATATAATGTGCTCATATCATTTTGTATCACTCTAAATGAGCAAGCCCATAGCTCATTGCTTCAAGCATCTTTTTGGATGTAGTCTGATATGTCATCACTGATTAGGTTCATCAAGTCATCTTTCTCTGGTATCAAACATGGCATGCACTTCTCGAAAATGTAGGAGCCCCTGAGTGCTTTGTTTGATGGAAATCTTTTCCAATAACCATACCTCTACCTATGTGTGTGTGTGTGTGTGTGTGTGTGTGTGTGTGTGTGTGTGTGTGTGTGTGCCTGTGTGCGTGTGTGTGTGTGTGTGTGTGTGTGTGTGTGTGTGTGTGTGTGTGGTAGAGTTTGGTTGGAGCCAGGTGAGGAGTAGTGGCCACTCTGTTTAATTGCTTTTATTTATTTGTTTAACCTCAGGGTTGAGTCCCTTGGTGATATATAGCCATTCCTCAGCCAGCTTTTACAGAGGCATAGCTTGGACCTGGACCATCCAATCCCATTAAATCACACTCTGTCATCCCCCCCTCTGTTATACCCCTTCCCTTCCCCCTAGTGTCCAGCTTGGTCCAAAGCTCCTAGTGTGGTTGATGTAATAGACATTTTATTAGAGAAATCCAGTTGTCCAATGCAGTGTTTCCAGTAAGTGTCTTGGTGTCTTCACTGGCTACACAGTACAGTGCTGTGCTTATAAATACTATATGTCCTAATGTTTGTGGATTCTTCTTCTAATGAATACATTCAGCTACTTCAAGTTGCATCGTTTGCTGACATTAATGTGCAAATGCACACACCAAATGAGCACCTCAATTATACATTCACTGTGGTACAAGACCACAGTACAAGCAATTACTTAATTAATTACAATGAATAACTTAAATGTAATGTCTACACCAATATTACTGTATGTGTGTAATAAAGAGCATGATGCAATGGTGTTTAGAGGATAGTTACGCATTTGTGCATCGTAACACTGGTGCTACTGTCTACCTAAATGATTAGACAAGACCATAAATGAGTAAATCATCAAAGTCAACTCTAAAATTGGCAAGTGTGAAAGTGTCTTCCTTCCAAAAATTACTGACTAAATAATCATCTTTAAACAGTCATTCTTTTTTGGTAGAAAATAATAAACACACACACACACACACACACACACACACACACACACACACACACACACACACACACACACACACACACACACACACACACACTTAGCCTACTCTCTGTAGAGAAGTAATGGCAATAGAACAAGACTCTTGCAGCAGAGACCCTATGCCGTGCCTAATGTCAGGTGTGGGCTTGAGGGGTTTTAGACCTTTGACCATTGAGCTGAGTATCCATCGAACTGTATTCTCTGCAATGATGGTGCTCCATCTAGTATGTTTGGCATTATTTCTTGTTGCTGAATGCAATCAAATCCTCACAGTAGTGTTCCAAAATATAGTACAACACCTTCTTTGCAAAGTAAATGCAATTATGCCAAGAGAGCCGGATACATTTTTTTCAGAACAATTAATGAATTAACAGGTGTCCCAATACTTTTGTCCATATAGTGCATATGCAGTCACCAAACATTTTGTTATGTCCTGTAACAACATAGTAAGAACAGTAGTATTTTGTATATTTCATGCAGACATTTTGAAATCACCTCATAGCCCATTATCAATGTATACGTTCAGAATGGTGTGAGTTAAAGCAAAGAAAACACTGAACAGAACAATGCAAGGGTTCCTCAGGACAGGTGCTGGATTTGAGGGCTGTTAAAATTATAGTCATTGCTTTCAGGCTGGTACAGAGATATTCCCAAAAGTGTAGCAAATGAAGAAAATCTCATTTCAGGTGCATTCTAAGACACTGTATCTTTGTTGTTTAGGCTAATACAAAGATATTAAAATGCCCTCTAGCTTGAATAACCTCAGAAAACTCTATATTACTCTACAGTTTGTCATAAACTCATGAATGTGAAAGTATTACTTGCTAGATTAACAGTGATAGTGATAGAAATAGAGAAATATTAATATAAAATAATGTTTTAAATGGTTTTAATGTTTTTACTAAACTTTATTTAACATCATTCTTTTCATATTAATTGTTTATATAACGTTAAACTAAATTATGTTTGCTTTTTGAAGTGCTGTAAGTTTACTGAAATTAGAATTGGATTTGATTGACACACTATGCAGCCCAGCCAATCAGAGGTTGTTTTACCTCTGGGTCCTCCTGCTGGCCTTGGTGGATACTGGCTGGAAAGTGTTTGTGCTAGGCTCCACTCCTTGTCTAGGGGTTCATCATAGCTCTTGCATGGATTGATAAGGACTCTTTCTTAAGCTCCTTAGCTTTGGTTGCTCATTGGCTTTATTCACACCGCAGGGCAAGTGGCCCAATTCTGATTTCCTCAGGTCAAATCTTTTTTAGTGTTAATGTGCCATATAACTGACATTGGTCTAAACAGTTCACAGTCCTGAAATGATGTGCATGTGCAGAATGTCTGCTTCCAGAGGATTAGTTCACTGAGAGTGCATTTGAGCTTGCTGTAAAATGGCATGTTATTGGGCCTCCTTTCACAATGCAGCCGTGTTTGGCCATTTCTTTGAACCAAGTGGACATACTGTAGCTGTGAGTTTAGTGCAGAGTGCAGTTGAAAGGAAGAGCAAGAAAGATGTTCATCAAACCAGTAAAAAAAAAAAAAAAAAAAAGGGTAGCAGTATTCACTTGACTTCAAATCAAGTTCAAACATGGCAGAAGCTGTCACATTTAGGGTGTACTCACCCTAGGAAATGTGTACAGTGAATGGAACTTGAACATGAAGTGAGTGATGTTGCATGATTAACAGAATATCGCTATGCTTTCATAATCAATAAAACCATTAGGCATGTGACATGAGGACCGCGTATCAGCTCATCCAAAACCACTTTTAATAAAACACACAGTAGATCCAGTCTGCATCATCAGCCAAAAATCCACTCTTATAATAAACTCTAGTTGAATTTTGAACTGTTTTGAAATGCATTTTGAACAAAATAGGCTGTGTCATTTTAGCAGCATTTCTATTTTTGGAAGAAAAAATGAATTAAATATTAAATCTGCATCATTTAGACTACAATAGCAGATATTTTCACAGGGTCGCTGTCAATTTAATATCTGAATAATTGTGCTCTAGCACGGTACAAACGAACCATGCCTGGAATGAATACGCACTTTCTGTCACTCCAACACCAGCTTCACCAGTTTGCTCTCTCAGACACAAGTTTTTTATCATAAATACTTGGGTCAGCTGCACTGATCTGCCTGATTTGGTGGATTAGTGGTCAAAGACTCCTACACAAGCTCACTAAGCAAAGACTAGCTAAGTGAGTGAGGCACAGATCCAACACCACAGAGAAAACAATAATCATTTTGAGCTTCTAACAGCAATTTCTTGATCTGTGTCACCTTGCCTGAGCATTTATCAGTGGGGTTTTATTCAGTGTTTAATGATTTTATTTGTTGTCAGACTGATGGTTTAACATTTATTGAATGCATGACTGAATATTGAGTTTTTAAAATATATCAGTTTTAAAAAAAGGATGACGTTGATAAGTAAAGGACCATCTATGCTATTTGTATGTATTTTAAATGTTATTTAAAGGTCTCAAAACATTTGTACATTTTCAGCTGCCTTTTTAAGAAGATCTTGTTTTTTGAATGTCTGAACTGAAATATTTACCGAAACTGTCCCGAAACCTTGTGCTGCTGTCTGCAGTGCTGTTTTTAAATGCAATGTAGGAGGATATCTAAAGCTCTATTCCTGCTGGATGTGTACTTAATCTTAGCTTCACTACCAAACAGTGACAGAAAAGCTCTGCCTTGGGATTCCACAGGCATCTACAATAAACAGTACTACATATGGCATAGTTTAAAGTGGAATTTAAAGTTTGTTGATATCTCGGATGTTGTAACAATGTGTCGTGAATGTGTTGCCAGAAGTGTGTTCGTCCTCAAAGGATTAAAAAATAAGATGACCTCCTTTAATAACTTCAAGGCATTTTAGAGAAGGTTTGGCTTCATTGAGGGCTGTAGCTCATTAACTAATACCTCTTCTAGAGTTGTTTGCTGGGTGAATACCCTAGACTCTGTTAGGTTGGCAGTAGACGAGAATGAGATGATGATGAGGAAGGTGTGGCGAGTGATTTCTAGTCCTCTGAATTTATTTCAAGTGTACTGTGTACTGTGTGTGTACTGTGCTTTACTTTATCTCTATGTAAGAGACTAGTTCTGTAGAGCAATAGCAAAGTTTAGGGTCAATCTTACTTTTAGGTAGTGCTACACATAAACATTGTTAACCTGCAGCCTGCAATGGATTGGTGGAGTGTACCACATGCTGGAATTGGACAGCTAAGCCAACCTCTTGGGTTTTTACCCATAAATCATCTCTCTCTCTCTCTCTCTCTCTCTCTCTCTCTCTCTCTCTCTCTCTCTCTCTCTCTCTCTCTATCCCTGTCTACTGCTAGTCCTATAAGGTGATTTATTCCTTCCCAGCTTTAGGTGCATGATGGAGATCTCTTCACTTATCGGCGGCAGTAAAATCGACAGTGCTGTATAAATGGAAGGGACAATTTCCCTCCCCCATCCTCTGTTTGATGTTATGTGTGAGAGAGTGGAAGCTGGACCAATCCCTGTCATTATTACTGATCATTGACTTCAACAGTTCACTCTAGGGACAATCTGACAGCTGATTCTAGATATAATCAAGCTTAGTCCATTGCGTTCAGGACAACACCAGCACAGCATGCAGCATTATTGGTCTTCCTTCTTCCCAAGCTGATGGTGGACATTACAGTTATAGCTGGCCACTTTGCTGCGAGAGTGTGTGTGTAATAAATCCAAAGAAAACCTGACATTTCAACCGCAAATATTACCTCTTCACCAGTCATCAAAGGTGAGAAATACGGTTTGTAGAGCTGAAGTGTGTATTTGACGCAGTAATCAGACATAATAGTAGGCTTGGCAATGGCCATATTGTTCGCCTAGATGACATTTGAGTGAGGCTTATAATGAGGCATGCCATATTGCTTCATCCCTTTAGCCGTCACGCGATTTGTTATTTTCCTTTTTTCTGATTCATCTGTTTCTCTTTCTTTTCCCCCTCAGAGAGACTCGAAGTGTGAAATGCTTTTAATGAATTACATGCACACCTCCAGAAGTGCACTGAAGTGTCTCTTTAAGCAAAAGTGATAATGGGTCTAATTGATTTGGTTTCTAGGTAATGAGACACCTGTAGGAGATGTCGAGGGATGATTGAGGTTTGGGCTGGTGGGCTGACAGTGGTGCGCCTCAATCTCTGGGAGGAGAGAAGGTTCTGTTAAATGTTTTTTTTTTTTTTTTTTTCTGTTAGTACTGAGCTCAGCGTGTATTTGATGCTTGGATGAAATATGTGATGCTTTGTGATATTCCTCACCTTGCCACTGAGGCAGCAAAGAAGGACACAGGGTCTGATGTGCTGAGCCTTTCATCTTTTTGTGTCAGTTGTGAACAAAGAGGATGGATTTGTTATGGACAAAATTGGCACACAGGCCTAAACCTACAGATTATGGGCTGTGTACCTGAAAAGATACTAAAATGTGGAAGTGAATGGTGCAATACATTAAAGGATATTTGACATGTTTAACTGTTTTCCCAATGTCTGAACAATGAGCCTTTTTTGCATCGATTCTTCTCCGTTTTTTTAACCAGACATGGACTTGTGAAGGGAGAGATTTGAGCATTGAGCTGCAAAGTGCTAAAAAATAATTAAGAACATAATAAACTAAGCATAGTAATTGCTTAGTAATTACTTGCATAGTAATTAACATAGCTCTCTTACTACAAAATATTTAATGTTTTAAAAATATCATCAGTTTGATTGCTAGTCAAATCAACCATTGCTTGGTTGCTAGTCAAATATTTTTTCATGCATTTATTCTGGAAGAAGAGCAAGATGTGTGTGCATAACATGCATCAACAATTTGATTAGATTTTCCCAAACATTTCAAAAGAAAAAAGCATCTGTCAAAGAACTCTTGTAGCTTTTTTTTGTAGTGTTTTAGTGTTGTGTTGTTAGCACTATACCAACAAAATTGTATTTTCCTCTTGGCACAGTGTGTGGTTAAGTAGCTGTATAGACTGAGACAGCTTGTAGTTTGGCTTTGAGTGTGTCACATTTGAGTTGACCTTTCTGAAGAAGATAGTTGGAGATAGCCCACTTTGCTTTTATGGAAGTGGCGTTTTGAGTTTGAGTTATTTTTACACATTACATTTATATTATGTTGAATTTTCCTTTTTGAACTATGGTTTTCCATTCTAGACCTCTTTAAGGACATCCCTTGGCCATATGTAAGGTTTTCATGTCACTGCCTCTTTTATCAGTCATTGACAGATGATTTTAGGTTAAGCGTGATTTTTTTTTTTGTGGTTTGTTGTATTGGTTTTAAAGCAGAGCACCCTGGGTACCCCAGGGAGAGCTGGCATCCCCTCAACTCTGTCTGTATATCCCTCACAGCAGTCAACCAGGTTTGCCCTGCTCAGCAAAGCACCCACTGAGGAGCCTGCTAAGAAACCTCTGGTTATAAGACACTCTATAGGCAGACAACTGAAGATAGCTACTCCATCAGGGGATCCTGCACTAACAGGTGGTAACTCTGTTTACCAAGAGCCAGAGAGCAGGACATTAGTGGCAACTTTAAGTTGTTAGCCAATAAGAGACATTCAAAGAAAGTAACGTATTGCTTTAATGGAAGGACAATTTAATGCAAGTGAAGGGTGATATGTTCTAAACACAAATTTAATTTACTACAGCCAGCTTACCTTTTCTAACTTCTTTTGCAATGTAAACAATTCCACCATTCTGATGTCAGATCATTTGGAACTGTATTGTCAATAGATGATCATTTATCTAAAGATTTATCTCTGGTATCCTTGCTGAATTCATCCTGCTCTCATATCCCCTCAGTTTGCTTCAAATTGTCCAGTTTTATTGCCTTAATGATGCCAATGATTACAAATAGACATTCATTTCTATTACTTTCACCGAACAGCTCACTGGTGTGATACCTCAGAATTCACTTCAGGTACACACAATGCACGTATGACATAACTGAAAAAGACAGATACATACCACTTCATTAGCAAGCCAAGCTAGTTGGCAAGCTACTGTGCATGATAAACTAAAACTTTATTATTTATTCAGATGCATTGCGAGTGCATATTGTGTTTGTGCATTACACCACTGACCTAGAACCCTTCAATTTAGGGTGAGGGTTTTGAATACAAATGAGTTGTTTTCTTCTATCAATAAAATAATCATAAGAATCAGAGCTGTAATAAGTAGAGAGATTTGCTTTACCCAGAAATCATGCAGAAATCATGACTTCTGGAATTGAGGCTCAAGATGAAATGATTTGAGATGGCAAAGCAGAAATATTTTGTTCATTCATGTGCAATAAAGTACAGTATGTGGGCCACTATTCTCATATCTGTATCTGTATAGAATGTTTAGAAGAGTTGGATGAGTACAGCAATGCATTCTGAGAGTTAGAGTAACATGGAAATACAGCTGTGCTAGTTAATTTTTAATGTGCTTGTACTTGTAGAGGTTTAGTTCAAACCAATGAACTTAAAGTGGGTCATGGGGGTCTTGTATGAACTCCATAAACCCAGCTCTTTTAGGTGGCATAATTAGAAAAGTTTGCTTCAAGAGAAGAACTGCAAGTGTGGGTTAAAATAACTTAATTACATGGTTGACAAGGAGAGCAATGAAAGTTGAATGAAAATATATGGATGATGCTGAAGTGCTGAGAGATGGGAGCCAATAAGGGTAGCTAGCTAATGTGAATGCATCTTCTGCATATTCTGCAAGTCAAAAAAGTAAAAGTGCTACACCATTTAGTCAGGTATCGATGCTCAGTACAACTTGTTCATACCCTCATTTACCTTAAGTGTCCATTTATCCTGCTTAATGTTGTGTATTGTTTTGTTTATGTAGCACAAAGTGGTTGCACTGTGTCGATAAGCCAATACAGAGACAGCAAGGAGACAGAGATGAGTATAGGAGGTGAGCTAATGCGTGCTTCTGCGGTGAACTCATTAAGAGCTAGGAAGAAGCATCTTCAATTAACTCCTTTAATTAAAGCACTTGTCATATTGCAGTGGTGAGTCGGGATGGTGGTGGAGGGGTCAGTCGTTTAATGAAGATGTAAGCGAGAGCCCCAAAGCCTGTCGCAAAGCAGATAAGATATTAGCCCCTTCATCAGCACCGCCCAGCCATTCTCACTGGAGAGACTGTATGGCTCTTGGTGAACTACGTTGAGTGGTCTTCATGAACAAATGCTCAAATTTATTTACCGTAAAACATGGTCACAGACTTTAGGGAACATTCTATCAGGAAAGTGGAGGTGCAGATATGGACACAAGCTGAAGTAATTTTTTTCCCCCAATTTGTTTATTTAATTATTTATTATTATATTTGTTATTGAATTTCCACAAATGCAGCTTCATTTGGCAACCAACTTGCATGGAGGATATGCTAGGCATATTTTGCAGTGAAATGGATGAGGAGAGCTGCATCTACCCAACAAGTAAGAATAGCTAATTGTGCTGTTTCAGACTGTGGCAGTTGATGGCAAAGCAGCATACCCAAAGATTTGAACTCATGATCCTCAGGCCACAGTGCCAGCCTCTTAACAGGATAAGACACTCAGAGCCCCACTGAAATAATAAAATGATTTGATTTTTATGTTTTGTTAGAGGGTGAGAGCACCACATATTAAAAATGTATTTACTTTATTTGATGTTCTTTATTTCCATGAGCCAAACCTGTTATTGGTATAGTATACTATATATTTAGAGATCTGTAGAATCAAGATTTTAATACACAAATCAGTCCTTCGAGAGTAAGTCCTTTTAGCATGGGCTGTTCTGGAATGGGATCTTTACAGTTTTGTGTCATGCTTTCTCATCCCCCAGCAGACTTGATCCTTCTTATGGACTCCCAACACTCACAATGCATCAGGCAGTCACGAGTCAATCAATCAGACCTCGGTCATGAGGTCTCTGTCTTTTGAACAGAGTTTTGTGTCTGAAAACTTGGGGGACGTTCTGTCTCAATATATTGTGTATTATTTGTTGCTATTTTTGGGTTGAACAATATGTTTCTTTGTCATTGCACGAAACGGTGTCCACTGGGATCTGAGATATATTTTCTTTCATTAGTTGATTAATGTGTCAGCAGTGTTACCCAATCAGCTGTGAGAAGCAGGCATACAATGGAAACTAAAAACGTTCTCAACAAATCAGCCTGGATTATGCAATAGGTTGTTCAAAGGACCAACCTATTAGGGATTTATTTTTAAATACACATTTTTCTATGTTTACTGGGGCTGTCTTGTTTACAGATGTTTAAACCTGCCTGTCTTCTACCTAGCAAAGCAAGGTCATTGTATACTCAGCGCATACTGAGTGGTTATTCTCTTTGTCACCCTAATTTTTTATGACCTTTTTCCATCTCTTGTGTCTGCATTTTGTATTTTACCCATTGGTTTTAAATGCTTGTACTTTGCTGTCCGGTTAAGACCCTCCCATGTTAGCTCACTTCCCTTTTTGCTTGTTAGCTCACTAACCTTAGCTCGTGCATTGTATGTGGTAACACTTGTGTAATGGATAAAATGTTAAATACTGCATTTTAAATATATAAATAACTGAAACATGCATCACACAAGAATGCGAACACAGACAAGCTATACAGACTGGGTTTTGCATGTATTTGCATTCAATAATTTTTCCTAATGCAACGCAAACACAAGCTGCATTCTGAGCATTTCCACAAGGGGCACTACAGCAACAGCTAAGTCTACTGTCATGGTGGACCAGCTTAATTTGTTGATTTGCTCTCTATCATTTGAGTGTTTAAACCACTACCGTAACACATTGACTTTGTACAGCAGGACTGTGGGTTTGCAGACCATTGGTCTGGTGTTTACATTTGCATTGCACTGAGTATGTTTCGAACAGCACAGCATGAAACATTTCCATCATAATTACAAAGTGCTATATGTGCATTATAACTGCTGTTATAATAGGTAATAATAATGAACAAGTGGATTTGATGAACCAGTAGAATTATTGTTGAGTGTAGCAATATGTTCATACTTTACATGCAAACATTTAGTACAATAAAGTTCAGTTATCAAGAGAGCAGGCATAACAAATGACTCATATTTTCTCCAAATCTATTTGTATTTTTTTACAAGCATTACTTTCTCTGTTTTGATGTCATTACACCCTTAATATAATTAATCAGGGGTGTAATGGTATGTGTATTCATACCAAACTGTCATTTTATAGATGTCACATTTTGTAAACAGTCACATAAAGAATACTCAGGGCACACACACAAAATATAGTAATTTCACAAGCACACATGCCACCTGGAAACTTTAAGCTATAAACCACTGGATATGCATGGTATTGAGCGAACTGTACTAGATTTAGGAATATTGCTGTGGTAACTGTAGTGACTAAATGTAGTTAGTCACATCTGAAGTTATGAGCTAAGAAGAAGGACTGAGATACTCATCTTCTCGCTCCAAGATATTAAGGGTTTGTGTGTGTGTGTGTGTGTGTGTGTGTGTGTGTGTGTGTGTGTGTGTGTGTGTGTGTGTGTTTGTTTTATACATTTTATCCCAAGTTTTCCCTAAACTTAGAAGTGCCAGTTACTAAACTCCATGGGACTCTCCCCAAAGCTCCCAACACTAGGAATGTGAAGACAAGCACGTCTCCCCCGAAACATGTGAAGCCAGCCACTGTCTCTTTTCAAACTGCCACCATTACATCATTGGTGGGCAATTAATGTGCTCAGAGGTCCCCTGCTCCAATACAACAGCTAACAGACACCTGTGTTGACCAGTATCATTGGATGTGATGTATAAACAGAGCCATCTACCCAACCAGAGAGAGGCCAATTTAGCAATTGTGTTTCCTTCTCTTCTCACATCATATATCATACTGTATATTGACATTCAGTTTAAATATATTTGGATACAAATTTTTGTCCATATTGCACAACCCATCTGTGACATTTGTGTATTGTTACACCCCCTAAACAGACAGAACAAGGAGGAAGATTCTCACCATCGGTCAACATGTCCCCACTGCCCTTTGCATCTAATAAGATCTGCAGATAAACCTTGGTTTAGAGTTTATTAGGACTGCTGGACTGTGCCAAGGGAGAAAGCGAGAGGAAAGAAAAAAATAAATAAATAAATTGATATATACAAATAATGAAATTGCAGGCAGCCTCATAGGCTGAATGACTTTTGAAGGAGTCGGTCGAGGAGAAGGCAAAAAAAATGCCTGCAGTCTCCTCCCAAATCCACTCTCTGGCAATGAAGTCAACATTTGAATAATTAATCTGAGCTTGTGCAGGGCCTCGAGCTTGAGCAGAGAGTGGAGAAGAGGGAGACAGTGCGGGCGAGCGGAGAGAGATAAAAGGGGAGCAGACGTGCCCACAGAAAGGTGAATGAAAGGTAGATGGAAAGAAGGGAAGGAAAGACTAAAAGGATAGAATGAAAGGAGGAAATTGTACACAAAATGGTTCAGAAGAGAGAAACAGATGAAAGCGTCCGCTTCAGCACCCTCTCCACTCACTATCTGGGAACAGATGTGTAATTAAAAATCAATAGTGGAATGCTCTGCTCTAATGTAGATTTATTCGTACTCACTGCTTATCGCTATGAACTTGATCCAAATCCTCTGTATCCTCCTTTGAGCTGCAATTGGTATGGCTAATCTACACTTTGCAGTCAAAGACAACAGAAAAATCCCAGCTACCATTTCATTTTCATAACAAAACCTCTTTATCCAATGGGCTATGATTGGTCCAGTCAAAACGCTGACAATAAGAATGCTATGCAAACTGTATTTATCCCTATTTTTATGATTATGGTTTTATTACAAATGATTTTTTGAAAGCTGAAAGCATTTTCACTGAATCATGTTGAATGTTTATTTCATATTTATTGTTTATTTCACAAATACAGTCATATGTATAGATATGGTTCTCTCCAATCTTCTTTGTATTCAAACTTAAAATGCCTCACTATAAGCAAAACCAAATGCACAGCTTCTCTGCATTTCATAACATAAAACAAATTTAAGTTCAAAGTCCAGGCACCATACCAAGTCAAGACTGAGTAACACCCTCTTTGGCAGAAATCACATCTTGCAAATGCCTTTTATAGCCATCTAACAGTCTTCCAGTTCATGTAGAGTTTTTCACTCTTCTTTTCTGAGTTCTGTGATATTCTTGAGATGTCTTGCATGCACAGCTTGTTTTTGAGGTCTGTTCACAAATATTCTTTGACGTTTAGGTCTGGGGACTGTGAGGGCCATTTCAGAGCTTCGGGTTTGTGTCTCCTCTGCTCATCCATAGTAGATTTTGATAGATTTTGTGTCATGGAGGGACACAGAAACAACCAGTGCTTTTGCAAAAAGTAGATTTTTCTCCACCACCATCTTCATCATCGACAGAGGATGTTTCTGATCAGTAGAGATTTTTGTCCATTATAAAAATATATACATTATCGCAGAGGCAAACCAGTCTGCTTGCTGGGTCTTTTAGCATTGTGAGTCCAACCCTAACATTTTAACATCACTGCTAAATGGCTCAAACTCTTATCGCTGTAGTAGTGCTGCTTTCACTGGACAGCAGCAGTGTGCTGCCATTTTGTGCAGCTTCTCTCAAAGCAGTATTGCCCATGACACTGGAAACTCAATTGCAATGCACTGTAGATTCACTCCCATGCTTTACAGTTGGCAAGGTGTCTTGTCTTGTAATGCAGTTTATATTTTGTTGATTTTGACGCAATTAGTTCACAGTCACTAATTACTCCCATTAGTCCTGCTTCTTTAGTATAATGGTGAGGTTTTTTTAGGAGAACACAGCTAAGGTTTCTTACTATGATTATTCAATGATGGTTATGTTTGTGTAAAAAAAAATCTGTAGAATGGTGCACCAACCTCTTGACTCTGCTAAACCTTTCTGCAGGTTCTTGACAGTTATATGGGGAAGGAGGATGTTACAACCCACGAAATTCCTAATTACAGCTGTTAAGATGCCTCTGGTCTGATTTGCAAATCAAGCTCTGAGACTTCATTAAAAAATTGTGAACCTTTGCAACACAGCCTTTTGCAAAGGCCACATTGATTTGATTTTTTTTTCTATTTCTATGTTATGAAAATAGAAAAACAGAGCTTTGTTTAATATTGGGTTCATGCTTGATTAGTCACAGACACTGTGTTTACTACTTCTAAATTAATAGAAGTGTGAGAGGTGCCCAAGCCTTTGTAAAAGACTGTATACTTTTGCTAATTCCTGCTCTTTAGTGGTGATTCACTCTATTTCCCACCCAATGATGAGTCCTTGGAAGTGCCTAGAAAATGATTGCACTCTGTGTGAAAGACATTTACCCTTGAATGCTGATGGTGAATGTAATTTCATTCTGCATTGTAATGCATGTAGAAACCACACCCTGTTCCGGTCAGCTTGGCTCACTGGCTGTGGACTGTTGAATGATGAGCGTGTGCAGTCTGCTGGCGTGCTAATAGTTGTCCTGCCATTTACCCTATTTGCTCCCCAGCATCACTCACAGCCTGTGAAACTAAACAGCCACTTTCTGAACTTCGTCTTCAGTTTTGGAGCATTTCCCAGACTGTTGCACCGATTAAGGGCAAATACTACTCTCATCCACCATCCGTGCCACTACTGCTTTTTTTCAAATGCTGCATTCATGAGTTGTTGTGACAGACAACCCATGCCATAATGTGGTGCTTGTACTTTTACCTTGTAGATGCACTTAGTAGACACCTAATCATTCACTGTTGCAATACAATTTATCACCCCATCAGCCTCATTTAACAGTAGAATGGAGTCACCAAAGGATGGCAGCATGGCAGATGTACTACTAGTAGCTTGTTAGTGTGCGCTGCACTTTGTTTGGCTTTTTCATGCACAGCAACTTTTCTGGAGATTTGAAACACACCAGTGGTGTCAATGTGTCAATGGTGGGTTGAGAATAGACCATGAACTGAAAATAGCCAGCTGATGGTGGTTAGAAACTAATGAATTAGAGGATGTCTAAGTATCCTCCAGTATACCACCAACAGTGCTGTGTCTGTTAGTTACACCCGGTAACTGTGCATGCATCATCTATATGGCATGATGAAATGTCCACTAATGTTGTATTCCAGTTACCTTGGAAGTACGACCTGGGAATGACATTGCACCCAAATTTATCATGTTTCGGTTAAACCTTGAGATATTTGTACCTTATTTCAAAACCTTTCCGCAGTTATCTGATGACTTAATAGTTTACCGCAGCTGGTCTACAGGTGTTTTACTGCAAATCTAACCAATTTTATGCCCCAGGTTATCATTATTAGTATAGTCTCAGGTTAGCATTGTCAGCAATACTAGTTGAAAACACAGGTAGAAAATAAATAAAATAGTTAGATGTGCTATTAAACTGTATAATTCTACAACTTTTACTATTGTGCAGGTAGTTATCTTGGGTTCTGTGGTTGGATTCACTATTAAAAATAGGGAATCTGACATGTGGGTGCATTCCCTTTAACATTTCCTGTTTGTCACTTAGACATTATGACATCCTAGTTCATTTTTTAAATGGTAATAAATATAAGGAAGGTCTGACTTTGAGATGGTAAGATAAACATGCTTGTTCAGCTTTTCTGAAGAAGGTTTCTTGGAGTAACTCTCTCTACTGGTCAGGGAAAGCTTTCCACTAGAATTGGAGTATTGCTGTGAGAAATTGATTTCATTTAGCATCAAGAGCATTAGTGGGGTCAGTATATTGGATGATCAACACCTCATTTCATCCCCAACTCTCCAACTCATCTGAAAAGTGTTGGATGGAGCGCCTTCATTCATGAGAACACAGCTCCACTGCTCCACAGCTCAATAGTTATACCCCTCAAGCCCACGACTGGCATTAGGCATAGCAACAGTGGGTAATGTTTATCTGCTCCAGAGAGTCATATTCTATTGGCGGTACTTCTCTAAATGGATTACACAAGCTCTATCTGCATTTGCACATCTGTGTCAGCAATGGATGCAGTTAGAATGGGTGTCCACACACATTTGGACATATAGTGTATTTTCTGACGTGTGCAGTGATCTCAGTTCTGCAAGCCTGACAACTTTTATATACAGACTGTCCACTGCTTTGATTATAAAACCAATTCGAACATGGTGCTGAAGTGTCTCGAAGTCCACAATGCACTTACAGTATTATGTAGAACACAAAACTCGACACCACTTTAATGAGCTACAATTTAATTGTGAAAAAATCATTTACTCCAGCTACTGTTACCTCTTTTCAACTTCATCCACAAGCTAATGTTAATGTTAGACCAAAGCTATCTCACTAAGCCAGAAATCCTGCTCTGTTGTGCAGTATATCCTCAAGGTGCTGGTATTTGCTGGGTGGTGAGACATGGAGAAGCGAGTTGGTTAGCTCTGACAGGATGAGTGCAGGGGATCATTAGCAGCAATGCGAAGGACTCCTCAGCCATTTTAGCCCATTTATCCCTCTTGTGATGAGTTTTGCTACTGATCTCTCTCAGTGACAAGTCATCATTTCTGCTTTTTTTCTCCTAGTGCTTTTCCTGGCTTGAAAATCCCCCAGTCTGATGAGCAGTGTATTATATCACTGCTTCCCTACATTCAATAATTCATGCCTGTACTGCTATTCTTCTTCTCCCCTCTGTCTCCCCACCTTTCTGTCTCTCTCCTCAGCATTCTCCATCACTCTCTGTATATTATTGTGTTAATATTTCTCCTCAGAAGTAGCTTTTTTTTTAATGACATATGCATTTGCCTGCACTCAGTGTATCTCAGTGTAATGCATTGTGATCTAATGCGTTATTAAGATGAAGTATTTGTTTGCTTATGGTTTTTGTCCAGCTTCAAGAGAACAAGTTACAACAACATGTTTCTGGTCCTTTTAGAGCAACAGGCAAATCACTGATATGCCTCATTCAAATGGACCCTTAGGGACAAATGACTCAACACATTATGAGAAGCAAGGCCTAAATGGGTATCACTGCCTAACACGTTATGCGGAGGGGCAGATTTGTAGCCTGAAATGACTGTAGCCTCTGCAAATTAGAAGCGACGAGGACTCTTTCGGTTCGAGTGGAGCGGGGGTGTGATTTTGAGATGAGCCGATTGCCTCCTGTTCATTAAGC
Source organism: Acestrorhynchus altus (assembly GCA_034509495.1). NCBI lineage: Eukaryota > Metazoa > Chordata > Actinopteri > Characiformes > Acestrorhynchidae > Acestrorhynchus > Acestrorhynchus altus. Next base: position 26,629,748 of record CM067505.1, read on the forward strand.
TTTGGAGCTGGTGCTCTGGATCTCACACATCCACTGCTGTGAGGGGAAATGGGAGTGAAGAGGGTGTGGGGTTTGATTACAGTGCCCTGGCAGTCTTTGGAGAGCCGCCTTCCACAGCCCAGTTTGTGTTGGCACAATCCAAAACAAATCCAAACAGGCTAATGATGTACCACCATAGAGATCAACTCTGATCCATGAGCTTCACACAGCCAGGAAAAATTCCCCCACAACAAATGTCACTACTCAGTGCTATTGGTAGGAGCCTATACCAAGTGACCACATAAACTTTATCTTCATTTTGCAGGTTATTCCAATGTGTAGATTAAATCTAAAGGTTTGACACTACCAGTGGCCAAGGCTGTCCCTTATAGTTTTACCCAGCTGTTGCAGGCAGATGGTTAGGGCTTATGCCTGGCCGTTGGTTGGTTGGTTGTGTGTATTAGCTCTTCACTCAATATGTGCACTTAAGTCAGATACATTACAGTAATCCAATCTCTTGCACAAAATCACTTATAGCACCCATTACCAACCATGATTGGCTTTCACCGGGAAGCCATCATCACTGCAGTAGCAAAAAATATCCCAGCACATAACCCGGGCGTGTGGAACATGCGGACTATGTGAATGAGTGTGTGGGGGGGACGTGGAGAACAGTGAGTATGTATTTATGGAGGCAGGCCGGAGGCTGGATATATGAGCTAGGAGAGGATAATTGGGCGGCACTCACCCTGGGCGTTAGCTACTTTGAGGTGCTCCACTGGTTGCCCCCTGGCCCAGGCTCCAAGGCCTTGAGCAGGAGAGAGTTACAGCCACGATTGTGTCCAACGCAGCAGTCTGCACTGACAGCACTATCAATCGAGCCAACCTCAACAAACAGCTGTGGTGGAGGACCATGGTGGAAATTGCTGTCTTCTGGTAGAGGCTGTGGATGACAGAAGGAATAGAGAAAGGAAAATGGAATGGAGTAGAAATTTTCTTTCTTTTTTTTTTACACCTTGTGAGCAACATAAAGGAAAGAGGAAAGGACTCCTGCACTGTGTCTTCTGTCTGGAAATGTCTAGCTCTGCCTTTGCTTCTGGCTCATCTATATACATAGATGTTATCAGATGTTCTCATATATCTGATGTTATCTTTCCTTGTGTTTGAAATGGTGCCATAATTACTTTTCTCTACCTTGGGAAATCAAGAGTGCTGTGTAAAACACTATTACTGCTTGTAGAATTTGTGCTTCAAGTAGGGCTGAGCGATATGTGAAAAAATCATAAAAAATCATATTACAAGGTTTTCATACACACACACACACACACACACGCACACACACACACACACACACACACACACATATACATATATATATATATATATATATATATATATATATATATAAACCTTGTAATATTATGATTTTTTCACAGTACTCTAGAAGTGATATCAATATATATCACTAGAGTACTGTGAAAATGGTTTTTGATAATTTCATTTATCAAAGTGTTACACACTTTGTGCACTTCTGGTGCTGGTCCCAAGCCCTGATAAATGGCGAGGGCGTGAGGAAGGGCATCCGGCATAAAACTTGTACCAAAACTATAATGCGGATCATGAATATGATGATCTGCTGTGGCGACCCCTAAAGGGAGCAGCCGAAGAAGAAGAAAAAAAATAATATTTTATAAGAAAATTTTATATTCATTACATTTAAAGTGATTCAATTTTTTTGTTTTAAAGTTGATTTTGTGATTAGTAATCTTCAATTTTGAATTAAAATGTTCTAATGTTTTGATTATGTTCTTCACGAGTTGATCAACTATATTGATCAACAGTTAAAAAAAAGGGCTTGAAATGTCACTTTATATGTAATAAATATAAAATATGACAGTTTACTTTTTTGAAGGAAATTGTGATCATGAATGACATTTTTAACAATATTCTGATGTTTTGAGATTCACTAGTAAATAAAATCATTATTTCTTTTACACTTCAAGGTTCCTTTTTACTCCTAACGTGACCACAAATCTGACATGGTAGTGAATTATGCAGCTCTTTTTCAACTCTACTAGGCTCTGTATGTGGCTGGGGAAGAGCCATCTGAGAGAAATGTTTATGGAGAGGGAGCTGGGAATGGTGGTCAATTACTTTAATCAGCACTTAAATCCGACATTTCTGACCGTACTTACTGGCATCACGTCTTTTGCAATAAAATAGGAAATTGATATCACCATGTTTTTTTTTGTTTGTTTTTTTTTTGACAAGGCATTGCACTGGAGAAAGTAGACACTATGATCTGTAGACTGGGATTATAATGTTTTGCATTGTGCAAGCTCTAAAGGATGGTACTCCTTCAGATTGTTAAAAAAAGGACTTTTTGTGAGTGGTGTTGTTTACATTTTCATTAACATTTCTGGTTGTCATTTTCTCTTATTTGTCCCCAAAGTTCAAGTACTGTTGTGCATGCCTGCCGTGACCTAAACATCAGTAAATGGGCTAATCCAATGCTACATCTACACGTGCCATGTGATTGGCTCTTTGGGGCACTATTCTCATTCTCATTGGCTGTCCGAGTTTGTCCAAACATGGACAGAACTACAGATGTTTTATTGACTACTTCTCATATTTCTATTGAGGACATGATAAATACTGTTATGTCACCCAGCCCTAGCTTCAAGTAAACAATTTTGCACAATAATGTAACATAGATTTGAATATTATCTAGTGATAATAGTCATTCTGTTTCTAACAATACAGGGAGGGGTTGAGAGGTTTACAAACAAAAATGATTCTGTACAGCACTGAAATGGGGTACTGATGATGAAGCACTTTATGCTGCTATATAGAATCATCTGCAGAAGGCTTTTTACCAGTGCAAAGAATCCATTTATCCAGATATCCAAAGACTTGTCAAGGTTCAATATAGAACCACTGAGTATTAAAAGTGTACTACAGAGTCATAGGGAATAAATATCTCTGCAATGTTAGTTTGAGATGCGTGGCTAGTGTTTTAGCTGTGTTTTCTGCTCTGTGGACTGCAGTGACTGGAGTGTTTAAACCCCTCCGTGTTACTGCTGGACTGAGAACAGTCCACCAATCAGAAATATCCACCCAACAGTGTCAGTTAGCACTGATGAAGGACTGGTTCCCAGAAGGAATCAAACGATTGCAAAGCAGACTATCATGGAGTCCCTCAATGACTGCCGTCTCAAGACCTTGCCTTAAAGATACAGATACTATGCTATGGTCAGTTGCATTTGCAGACCTATCCTTGATTGAAAATATGTGGGATGGTTTTGAATGTGCTTTCAATACACCTTTAGGAATTTCTACTCCACTCCAAGTGTGGCATGTTGTGTTTCACTCTAGGCCTTGCAGAGAAACACTACTTCTCTATGTGTAGCTCAGTTATTGTTCCTGGTAACTTTCATCTTCTGAATTGCATTGCAGTCTGATACTTTCTACTGGGTGCAGCTATTTTTTGATGGAGAGTGTATATATAGGCAAGCATGCACAAGCACACTCTCTCTCTCTCTCTCTCTCTCTCTCTCTCTCTCTCTCTGTCTCTCTCTCCCCACATGCTGCTTCTTCCTTCATCCTACTGCAATATAGCTGCTTCAGCAATTCTCTTGCACATCTACTGAATGAGATTAAAGGGAGGACAGCCTGATTTACTTTCATGGTGTTTACACAGTTAGAAAGAGCAACCAGGGGGCTTTTGTTCATTTAAAACAATCTGTCTTAACTCGGCATGGGCCTTAAACAGTGAGGAAAGAGTCAGTATGAGAGAGAGAGAGAGAGAGAGAGAGAGAGAGAGAGAGAGAGAGAGAGAGCATAGAGCTCTCTATGCTGCAAAGAATCAGCACAATTTATACAACCATAGGTGGCAAACAGCCACTAAAATGTATTCAGTCAATATGTGTGTGTGTGTGTGTGTGTGTATGTGTGTGTTTTGGTTGGTTTGTTTGTATTGCTGACTTTCTGAGTGGAATGAATGCATTTCATGGTGGAATTCTCCACTCTAGAATAAATTGTGCAGCCTTGTGGCACCATGCTAGTCTGCTGGCACAGGGCCATGTCTCAGGCACACTGCCGTACACACGCTGGCCATGCTAATTCGTGAATTTGATTTAACCTGTACAGTGCTGTGTTACAAACAACAGCATTTAACCGAAAGAAGTCACAGCCCATGGAGTGTGTGGTGACAGTGCTTGGACGCCGCAACTCATTATTCACAGGCTGACACTCCATTTAATCACATTTTATTATAGAGTCGCACTGGACTGCAGTAAATCAGCACCCGTATGGACATGCTGAAGACTTCTTGCAGCGGTGGGCGGGGGGAGGCGGCATTTACAGATAGTTTTAATCAGAGGAGTTTCTGCAACAGTAAAAATTCCTTTACTGTTATCACACACACACACACACACACACACACACACACACACACACACACACACACACACACACACACACACACACACACACATTGTGGCTGTCACACAAAACACACCCAAATGGTAACTTTACAGGAACCATTGTAAATTTGAGCAGAAACAATATAAGTAAAATAAATATTTTATTCCAAGCCAGAGCAGTTCTACTAGTCAAATCACTTCTGACTTAATGTAAAGAACTTCTTTGAGACAACGTGTCAAAAAGAAAATACATCTGGTTGCCTGAAAATAGGTCTACAAACATTAATCTTGGGTTAAGTAGAATCTATAATGTGACAGTGTAGAGAATGAACATGGTGAAAATGTAATATTACAATTTTTATTGTGGCTAAAATAATCATGATTATCGGTATTATCACAATATTGTTAGAATATTTTGAAAAAAAACAAAACAAAACAAAAAAAGTAGTAGTGGCCACCTCCATGTATCAACATAACTCTTAAGGTGTGTCTTAGTGTGCAGTGAAAAACTGACTAAAATTCACAACAAAATTAGTTTGCATCAAAATTAATAGTCTATTTGTTGTGTGATGAATTCATGTCAGACAAAATTTGTCAAAATTAAAGGAACTAACCTAACGTAAAATTACTCTCACATTTGACTCCCTTTTTTGCTGATCTAAAACAAATAATAGTGAGATTGATAAAATGAAAACTGATTCACATTTTTTACATTTTATTGCTGCTGCTTTTTACATGCTTGGTGTTCAACAGCCATTCTAATTTCACATAACATTAACAAAATGTTTAACTTTGTATCAGTTAACACAGTAACAAATATATTCCATTAAAGTTTTGTAAATAAATCTATGGAATAGATGGCATGGATTAACATCTAAAGAGGCACAGATCTTGCATTTATCCTATTTTAATGAGTCATAAAACCACTTTTAGGTTGATTTTTGAGTCAGACACAAATCTCATAAATCCCAGTGCTACCTCTACCATTGTAGGCCTCAGTCAGTAAAACTTTGTTTGTCCTTTGTTTGTCCTCTGCTTCGTTAGGTACAGAACTGCATCTCCAAAAACGACTGGACTACAGTTTTTTGGTCACTCCTAACCCCTAAAATTTCTATTTTTCTCTCCAGTCGCTGCTCTCTATCCTCCACTATGCCAGTGCCCTCGCCCCAGGGACACCTGGGATAATTGGAGGCAGAGCAGTGCTTTTTTCTAATGGAAAGTCCAGCCAGGATGCTACAGGAATCATCCATGTGGAAAGGGCTCCAGATAGGCCTTTGCTGTAGCCTCAGAACACCTCATAACCCTCCAGTCTGCTTCTGACTGATCGTGTTTGGGCTTATCTGTCTGCAGTACTATTCGAGAGCTCATTTCTCACAGAGAGGGGACAAATCAAGGGCTTCTACTACTGTACCCAGTTTCTAGTTACAAGCGGTTTTTAGTGTGGTTCTTGGGTGGACTGTGATTGGGTTGGGTAGTTTCTCTGCATGCCATTAAATATATAAGTGGGTAGGTAGGTAGATAGATGGATGGATGGATGGATGGATGGATGGATGGATGGATGGATGGATAGATAGATAGATAGATAGATAGATAGATAGATAGATAGATAGATAGATAGATAGATAGATAGATAGATAGACCACACAACTTTAAGTATTTATACCTACATTGTTATTGCGTCAAAGCATAAAATAAAATAAAAGATGAAAGATGTTTTTTCCCAATATGACATTGAGAGAGTGAAGAATGAGAGGCCCATCTTGACCTCTGCTGAATTTCTCATTATGAAACTGATTAAGAATTGTCTTATATATAAGATGGATAGATAGACTGACAGATAGATAGATAGCATGCTGCTTCGCAGAAGACATGATTTAATTATAAACATCATAAAACACATTAAGTCATTTATGTCTTATCATGTCATATCATCTCTGTCCAATGAAAAACACGTATCTCCAAAATGGAGACTTTACAGGAGAAGGCCACAATGCTCTTAACCGTTAGAACCCGAGATCCACACTCTGCGGGCAGTTACCTGCTCTTTTCTAGGCTTTCAGAGTGACCTATAGATATGATGCACATATTAAACTACATGAGAAAACAATATAACACTATTATTATAATTATAGTATAATTATAATTTTACTGAAATAACAACTATAAGACTTACCTATTATTGAACAATTTAGCTTGAAATTCAGCTAAAATTCCAATTATTTTCCAATTTTCCTATTTTAAATGTCAAAGATGCCCTTCAGTGCTTGTTTATTGCTCTGTCTATGTTTACATGCTTGACCTAAATGCAGGCTGGCCTGTTAGAGTGGGGGTGGGGCTAATGACATCACTGATCCAGATAATGGGTTATAAATGAAAATGAGAAAGGGGGGGGCTGTTTGCTCTCTGAAAAGGGATCATTTTGATATATACAGTACATAAATAACTAAAACAATAAAGGGCATTCAGATTTTATTTTATTTGTATCACTTCTTTGAGTATTTTGAAGAACAAAATATCCATGTTAATCTAATCATTTCAAATAATTCATCAAAATTATTGCATTTTTAGTTTGAAAACATTCTGGATGATTAATTCCCAAAAAGGGTTTGTGAGATGTGAAGTGTTTTTAGATAGCTAGAATTAAGAAATTTTTGAGTAGCCTAGGATCCTAAGATTTGAAAATATCAATATCTGGTGTGTGACATCTCCTATAAATACAGTAATGTTTCTCAAAAAAATGAAAGTTGAAGAACTGATTTCTTTATTGAGCTATTATAAGGCCATAGATCTCGCCAAAACAAATAAAAAGTAACCAATTAGACAGTGTTAAAGCTAGACTACCTCTGACTTCTAACATATCCTAAAGGTTTTTGCAGTGTGGTGCTCTTCAGCTTCCAAGGGGTGGGTCAAGCATGATGCTAACTCCTGTCCCATGTTTTTAGGGAGTCCTAGTGAAAGGGTGAGTTAATTGGTACTATCACACTGGCAGAAAAAAGGTAGAATACCACCACACTATTCCAGCAAACATTGCTCATATAGTCATGGTCCAATGAAAAACATGTATCTCCAAAATGGGGATTTTACAGAAGACAAAAATGTTCTTACAATTTATTTGAAGTTAATGAAAATAAGAGCCTATTCCAAGCCATTTCAAAGTGTTTGTATTGGTCTGTTTATCCAAAATTCCTTACACAGCATATGGAGCAGCTACTGGGTTCAAACACAAAATAAAATGGACAAAAATGGAAATATATGTTTTTCATTGGACCGCAGCAATTTGATCTGACCAGCTCTTAGGATCAGTTAAAATACTGACACATTGCCAATTCTTCCATCTCTAAAGGCCATTACTAACAATCAATATATGTGGACATAAACATCTCTCCCAAGAGTTGTGGGAGGATCTCTTTGTGGTAAATAAGCTTGTGGTAAATAATGTTATTTAATGTAATGTAATGTAATGTAATGTAATGTGTCATTAGTACAGATGTATCACACCACTGAAGCGCAGTCGGTCCTCCCCGTTTGGGAAATGGTGGCATGCTTTTTAAGGCTGTCATTTACTTCATTTTCTTCTAGAAAAATCAAACAACCATAGATGTGTGACCAGGTAGGATTTGCAAGTCACTTTTTCCTGCGAGCACAGAGCATGCAGTGAATCAGATTCGCTTCACTCAGTTTCACAGTGAAATCGTTCTGGTTCCAGATGTCATTGCTGGAACTGAGGCTTGTCTGTGATGCTCTCTGTGAAACTTTTTCTCCTCCTGTCTCCAGTTCTTCCGTTATTCTTATTATGATCACAAATAAGTTTTATTAGAAAGAAACGATTGGAGCAGTGCATGGCTGTGCTGTGCTTAGAATGTATGAAGAACAAGACTAATGCCAGTGCTACATCATAAATGTCACTACACAAGCTGAACCATACACTGATTATTAATTATTATTTTGATATGTATTATTATTATTATTATTATTATTATTATTATTATTGTTATTGTTATTATTAGTACATATTGATGAGCAATACTAAAACACTGACAACTGCATGTTGTGTTACAAAGAGAGCACTTTGTAGTTCTATAATCACAGACAATAGTCAATCTGTTTCTCTGCATCTGTTTAGTCCACCTGATTCTTTGTTAGCCTTTCACCCTGATCCTCAAAGACCAGGACCCCAGAGGACCACCACACAGCAGGTATTATGTGTGTGGTGCGTCATTATCAGCACTGCACTGACACAAACACATCAGTGCTGCTGGACTGCTTAAACTCCACAGTGTCACTGCTGGACTGAGACTATTCCACTTACCAAAAATATCCAGCCAACAGCTTCTTGTGGGCAGTGTCCTGTGAACACTGATGAAGAACTAGAGGATGACCAACACAAACTGTGCAGAAACGGATGAACTGCTGGACCAAGTAGGTAGGAGTGTCTAACGAAGTGGTCACTGAGTGGACACAGTATTTAAATAAACTAAACCCTAATCCTAACTCTCATCTTGACCCAAACCCTGACCATAACCTCAATCCAAAACCTAATACAAACCTTAAAATCAGTCCAAAACCCAATCCTTACCCTTATCCTGGCTCTAACCATAATCTTAAACTTAATTAAAAACTTAACCTTAACTATCATCCATCCTTTGCCTAATGCTTAATCTTAACCACAATTCAAAACCTAACGCTGACACTTATCCTGGCCTTAATCCTAACCATAACATCAATCCAAAACCAAATCCGAACCAACAACCTGGCTCTAACACTAACCTTTAAAAAAACACATTTTATTTTTATTCTTTGTTTTTATTATTTTATTATGTTTGTATTTATTCTTTGAGTTTATTCTTGTGTTTTATGAAATTGCAGACATGTATATAACCTAGACACTGTGCACTTCAGAAAAAAGTCTCATTTTTACTGTTAAATTTGGGTTTAGAAAAATGAGATGGGTGGGGAGGTTGTACAGTTAACTTTTGTTTTAGTATAAATCATTTACTATAGTCCTTTCAGTATTTAAAAATAAACCTTTGAATTTCAAAAAAACAAATTCTGTTTTTCAGATAACTCAAGTCATTTCTTTCATTTATAGCACAATATTGCCTTCAGGCAGTGTACCCCAAATTGATATTAAACATTTCATATTTCATAATGAAATAACATTTCTTTTCTACTTACCTTTAGGTATTTCTTTGTAATGTAGGCCATAACAGTATTTTTTTTTTCCAACAATCATAATAAAAAATTAAATATTTTGATATATTGTATATTGTCTTCAAATATTGAGACCTTGACTAGTGTCTTAACTAATCACAGTTTCATACGAGTTTGAATGGATGGTGCTTTCCATTTATTTCATGAGCTGTATGAAAACTAAAAAGGTCAGTTATTTTAGTAAAATATGTTATATAGTGATTCACTTTTTTCCCCCAATATTTTGCCATAAATAATATTAATCACAGCATGTAGAAATATGTGCTATTCTATTAACACATTTTAGAGGACAAAACGTCCATCATGCTTACTGCATCAGTACAATTTCCTCAGCATTATGAGAAACTCAGTTATGACCACATTACTCTACATGTTTACTAATTTGGTTTTATAATGCAAAGCCATGCCTGGAAGCTGCAGGTCATTTACACTTATAGATTGATGAGAACAAAACAGCTCACCCAATTCTAGTCATATTTAACCTCTGCCCCATGAAATGAGACCGCTTAAGAACTGTATTGATTGTGAATGTGATGAGCTTAGATAGCTTTATTACCTCACCTTGCAGACGATTGGAACATGAAGCCTAGGGTCTTGACACCTCACTTATCACCTGGTCAGCTGTGGAAGCCCTCTCTTCTTTTTATACAACATTTCCAGTTGTCTGCCCTTTTTGGCCTCTGCTCCTAATCTAAATATTTTATCTACCTTCTTTACATTAGGTAAATAAATATATTTAATGTATAATATGATGCTGCTCATGCAGCACTTCACATTTTGCAGCTAATTTTTTATTATATATAACAAAATAAATAAAACAAAACCAACATTTTACATGTACATAAATATTCACAGCCTTTGCTCAGTACTTTTTTGAAACACCTTTGGCAGCAGTTACAGCCTCAAGTCTTTTTGAGTATGATGCCGCAATCTTGGCACACCTGTTTTTGGGAACTTTCTCTCATTATTCTTTACAGAACCTCTCAAGCTCCATTAGATTGGATGGGGAGTGCCGGTACACAGACATTTTTGTATATCTCCAGAGAGGTTCAAGCAAGTTGAACTCTCAATGTGCTTAGGGTCATTGTCCTGTTGAAGGGTAAACCTTTGTTCCAGTCTGAACTCCTGAGCACTCTGGAGCAGGTTGTCATCTCTGTACATTGCTGTCATCTTTCCATCAACACTGACTAGTCTCTCAGTTATGCAGAAATGGTTGGCCTTATGTAAGGTTCTCTTCTCTCCAAAGAGCAAGACTGGAGCTCTGTCAAAGTGACCACTGGGTTCTTGGTCACCTCATCGACTAAGGCCCTTACTCATTTTGGCTTGGCTGCCAGCTCTATGAAGAGTCCTGGTGGTTCAAAACCATTTATGGATGATGGAGGCCACTGTGTTCATTGGGACCTTCAATGCTGCAGAGATTCTTCTGTTCCCTTCCCCAGATCTGTGTGTCGATACAACCCTGTATCTCAAAGGCCTGCAGACAATTCCTTACACTTTATGGCTTAGTTTGTGTTCTGACATGCACTGTGTACTATGGGACCTGTACTATGAATTTACCACAGATATACTCCAATCCAGCTGTAGAAACATCTGAAAGATGATCAGTGGAAAGAAGAAGCACCTCATCTCTATTTTGAGTGTTATGACAAAGGGTATAACATAACGTATACATAATGTATGTATACATAATGTAACATAATAATACATTATGTATACATAATGTATTATGTACATTATATTTTTGTGTTTTTATATTTAATAAATTTGCCAAAAATTCAAAAAATTTCTTCTCACTTTGCCATTGTGGGGTATTATGTGTATAATTTTGGTGGAAAATAAAACACAACAAAAAAAAAAAACAATTGAATCCATTTTGGAATAAGGGTGTAACGTGAAGCATTGTGAATACTTTCCGGATGCATTGTACAGCATATTAAGATCTCATCCTTTATTTTATAACTGCGTGGTCTGTCCTTTTTAACTCTTTGCTGTGATCAGTTGCCTCCTGTTATCTACTGTTTTAATGAAACTAGTGGTAGAGACGCAGTTTATCTAGAGAACCAGTGGAATGGATTCCTCTGTACCTTGTATCCAGTGTTGTCCAATTAGATTTATTAGAAATGTGCTTCTGCTGATAAACAGAGTTTCTACTCTAGTTGAGCTCATCTATATTAAACACTAGGTGGTCAACTAGTACAAATGCCATTAAATACATTTAGCGGCAATAGGGCAACAAACCCCAGGCATCCTTGTCCCCAGCCATTTTCACCATCTCCCCCAGGCGATTCCAGGCTCCCAGGAGATATAATAATACCTCCAGAACATCCTGGGTCTTTCTCTGGGTCTCCTTCATGTTATTCGTGATTTGTATTTCAGAGGGCATCCTTATCAGATGCCTGCACTACCTCAGTTGTTCCCTCTCAACAGGAAGGAGCAGTAGCTCTACTCTGAGTGTGGCTACTTGATGGAATTTTTTTTGATGGGTTGTATTCACAATCTGTTTGTTTGTTTGTTTATTTATTTATTTTCATTTTACTCTTGCTAAACTTTTCTTAAGGTAGGAGGTAGGTCAATTGGTAAATTAAGACCCTTGCTTCATGGCTCTTCTTTCTCTTATTCAAGGAATTTAGCTAAGACTAACTTATAAGGACTTCTGTATAGCACAGCAAATTCAGTCAGACTGGGAATCAAACCCCAGTGTCCCACACGGTGTAGTAGCTCATAGGCAGGTAGCGATGTTATCTTTTCACCACTGTTGCCCACCACACCTGACCTGCAGTCAATCCCTCTTCCCATCACTTGTTTAAAAGATCAAAGGCAGCTCCACCACTTGAGGTAGGTTTCTGCTCTCTACCTGGAGGGAGCATGCCATCCTTTTCTGGGACACAACCATTTGTTCAGACTTGGAGCTGCTGATTCTCATGACCACTGACACATACTCAGCTGCATTCACGTGTGCACTAAAAGCAACAGGACACATCATCTGCAAGCAGAGTTGCAACACCCTTCCCCCCACAAAAATCTCTTGCCCCTAGCTGTGCCTTACTATCCCATCCATGAATATTATAACAGGAGCAAGAGAAGGTGAAACCCAGTGCCATGGTTTTGAGAATATGAACACAGTTCTTAAACCAAGAGTAACAATTGAATGGCACTACCAAATACAAAGTCATAAACCTTCTCCATATCCACAAAATGCATTTAGACAACATGTAGGAAGGCAAATTCCCATGCCCCACAACTATCTGAGAGGGTAAAGAGCTGGTGTACCATTTCACCTCTAGACTACCCCCAGGCCTGATTTCAAGGGTCCTAGTAACCCTCTTCCAGCCAGGGCATTTGGTCTTCTTGTACTCTCTTGCATAACAGTAGTTTTGGACTGTGATTATAAGATCCATCCATCTTCACCATAGGCCTGTTCACCTCAGAAGACCAAGCCAAGAACATGCTGCTCCCGAGGACTAAGCCCAGCCTCTCAAATTTAGTAATGTCCCATTTATATGTAACAGATCTACTGTTTGAAAGGATGTTTGATTTAGCTCCTCAGTGAATCGGGGTATGCAAACAAACATTATTATCTCTGCTAAAGAATTCTTTCGAGTGTCTCCAGATTTAACAGGATAAATAATGGCAATCTCAGCTACTTAAAGGTTGAACAATAATGAACACATTTGTTATGACATGAAGACTGAAAAAATGTGGATGTGTTTAGAGGATGTCAGTTTATCAGTTCATCACATTTGTATACTACACTTTCATGAATGATTGTATAGTAAATGCTATATAATTATATGAAATTACAGTACCAAACTCAGCTCTAGTTGCCTTTCATATTGAAGGCAAATTTCCCTTCCTAGGGCCCAATGATTTTTGTGACGACACCCTTTTGATGACACATAAAAAATTTAGCACCTTGCATGTATAGGGTGGTAGTAAATTCAGGCTCCTGCAGATGGCATTGCATGAAGATGATCAAGCTATAAATATGGGTGGTGTGTGCGATGGGCTTTATAAACTGAGAAGTGGGGTTACAGTGCAGAGAATGTTTAGTTTGTGTGGAAAATGGGTTATAAAGCAGATGTCAATGATTGGCAAAAATAAGTGATTGCATTTTGTGTCCTAAAGCCAATTTCCGACCACCTTAAACATTTTCTTAAAGTAAGAAACATAAAATACAAAGGTAAATACCCACCTATGATCTGAATGGGGAAAAACAAAAATGCAAAAAAAGGGAAGAATGAAAAACTGGTCCTACAGGAAGGTTCTCGATATTTATGGGCTTAAAAAGATTCTTACAGTTGTACATCTCATTTATAAAGACGGGTATTTAAAACACTACATTTTGAAGTATTAACATGCCAAGCTTGATTTGTTTTACAGTGTTGCTGTAAAGAACCCTTTTGGGAACCTTGAATAAACCTAAATGATCATAAGGAGTCTTCTTATTCGTGTCTTTCTGTTTCTTCCATTGTTATCTGGGTATTTTTATGGCCTAACCCCTGCTTCAAACCCCTGCTTCAGATATGCTAATGAGAGAATAAGAATTTGCTATAATTACACTTGTTATGTGATTGGGAGTGTGATTGGGTGACAGGTGAAACAAGTTATCTGATATCTTAGGTCTTTCAAGAACAATGAGCCAAGAGACAAAAAAGGCAGGGATTCCCAATCCTGGTCCTGGAGACCTCTCTTGCAAGCTGTTGAATTCAAATCCAAGCCTAATTTACACCTGTAATGAAGTTTTTTAGGTGCATCTGAATATAACACTCAGGTGTTTTAGATCTGAACACCTCAGGGTGGTAGCTCTCTAGGATGCAGATTGAACAACCCTGTTCTGTTGCATCACTCCAAAGAACCCCTTTTTTGGAAACTTTATTTTTTTTTGCTCAGTGCTCAGGAAGAATCATTCAAGAGTTTTTGCTCCTGCTGTGTTCTTTGCTAGGCCGAGTTGTTTTCAGAGTTTCACTTTAATTCATTTTGTCTGCAGGTTAACGGGCTTCCAGCTTCCTCCTCCCATAGTCAGCACTGGAGCAAGACTTACACTGTGGCTACTGTCAGACTATGCTGTGAGTGGCCAGGGCTTCAAAGCTATATATGAAGGTAGGTGTCCAATACAATGTTTCTCTCTCTCTCTCTCTCTCTCTCTCTCTCTCTCTCTCTCTCTCTTCCCCACATATACACACATTCAAACAAAGCCTTGCTCATCCCTCTCTTCCTTTTTGTTTTCAATTCTCCTTTCTGGCCTTTGACTCTTGCTTTTCGCTCTTTGTGTCTCGCTCTTTGTTGCTCTGTGTTGGTGTAACTGCTCTCAATTGCTGTCTCTGTTCAGACTGCTGTGGGAGACAATGATGCCTTGGCATGGTCTATTGGTCAAGTACCGAGTGAGCCCAGTGATGGGAGGGGAATGGACATTTGCATTAGCATGCCTGCCAATTTTAACTTCCATCTCTCTTTTTGTAGGCTAATTTTATTAATATGCATGGCTAATTTAAAGCATAGAAATGAGACTATGCCAGCTTTTTGGAATCCACACTGGGTCGTTGTCATCTTTCTTTTGATCTGAGTGCTTAAACAACCCAGATATCAGCATTTTTAAGTCCAACTTGAAACACATTAAATAGAGAGAGAATCTGTGATAATTACACTAATTAACTGACTGGCAGTGTGATTGGGGAGGAGCAGGTGAATTAAGCCTATTGGCTCATCTTTGTCTGCACAATGTCAGTGGGCTTGTTGTGTCAGCTGGAAGATAGAAGCTGTGCAGTCTATTTATATTGATATTATGCTTCAAACTAATATTATACATGCCTTCTAATCTTGAGGCTTATTATAGCTTGCTTGCTTGTTTTTCACGAAATTGCTGTAGAAAAATCGTTGGGTAACTGGGTGTACTGGAGTGTGCAGTTATTGTCCATTCATTGAGCATGTAGACATTGCCATAAGTGTGGAGGCTTATGAGGGTCATACTGAGTATGGAAAATTGCTGTGTTTACATATGTTGCACACCCCCCCAAGAACCACACACACACACACACACACACACACACACACACACACACACACACACACACACACACACACACACACAGCCTCTCTTATTCCTTCTTCATCTTCTTCTTGTTGTTATCTCAGTCCCTGTGCATGCCGAGAGCAATTGCTCTTCAGGTGCTGAACTTGATTTGGTGCTGGTGTGGAATGGTTATTGATATGATGTAATTGGGAAATATCGAATTCTCTCCTTCCAGCAGCTTAAGTGAAAATTTAATTGGAAACTTCAATCATGGTGAGCAACAGGAAATGATGGAACAAGTGGGAGAGAGAGGTGTGCTGACTGTGAGGCTGCTCCTCTGAGAACCAGGCTCCACTAATACAGATAGTTCTCTTATCTGACCCATATGGATCAGCCTAAATCACACTGTCGCTGTAATTATGTGTCACTACCTGTCACATGACCGGCACCTGAGCTTGCTGCATTAGAGAGGGTGTGATATATGTAACACATGCCCCTGGTCTGACTTTCACCATAATGAGAAGCCTCTGAACCCTTATCAATCCCACACAGCCAGACACTTGGAATGTTTTAGTAATCTGCAGTTGCACTGTCCCTCAGAGCACCATATAAACTCATGAAGGCAAATTTAAAAACATCCAATTACATTTTTGTTTTTTTCGTTTTTTTCCTAGCTCAATAGCTCCTTATAATGGTGGGCCTTGGGCTGCGAATGGGCTTTTCTGTAGTCACCCTACTGTCAGGGTCAAGAATGGAGTTGTGATCTCAAGAATGGCTTTGTGGGCAGATTTCCTTAACAAAGATCTCATGATTACTCTGCATTTGTGGCATTTGTGGCCATTTAGAGGACCTATGCCCTAAGTTTTTTTGTATTGTTTTCTATCTAAGAATCACTTATGAATGTTACTATGGCTTTATGTTCCAAAACAGTCAAGACTGTAGACATTTAAGATTATATATAGAATATTATATATAAATCTACATTATATGTCCAAATGTTTGTGGACACCCTTTCTAATAAATTAATTCAACTACTTTAAATTCAACTACTTGATGTGCGACCAACATCGCTATCACAGCGCTAGTATGCTGGCTATGGGCCTCGTCCAACATCACTATCACAACGTTAGTATGCTGGCTATGGGCCTCGTCCAACATCACTATCACAACGTTAGTATGCTGGCTATGGGCATCGTCCAACATCACTATCACATTGTTAGTATGCTGGATATGGGCTTCATCAGACATCACTATCACATTGTTAGTATGCTGGATATGGGCTTCATCAGACATCACTATCACAGTGTTAGTATGCTGGATATGGGCTTCATCAGACATCACTATCACAGCGTTAGTATGCTGGATATGGGCTTCATCAGACATCACTATCACAGCGTTAGTATGCTGGATATGGGCTTCATCAGACATCACTATCACAGCGTTAGTATGCTGGATATGGGCTTCATCAGACATCACTATCACAGCGTTAGTATGCTGGATATGGGCTTCATCAGACATCACAATCACAGCGTTAGTATGCTGGATGTGGTCACACAAAAGATCAAAAATCCAACTATTAGATCAGTTACATTTCTGAGGAATTTCACTGTTACTCTTTAACAATACTATTTGTTTGTATAATACACCTAATTATTTTATTTGAAATAACCAAAGAGAAATAGATTTTCAATTATATTGGGCTCCTTGATTGTTGTAGCAGGTTAGGTTCTGTTGTCTAGCCTTTCTCTGGAGTGGTGTTTCACTGTATTTTTGCCAAAGAGTTGTCAGGTGTATGAAAAGTAGAACTGCATCTATGGAAATAAACAGGCATACAGTCAGCTTCAGGCACAGTTGCAGAGTGTGAAATATGCAGCACATGCCCCTAGTTTGAGTTTCACAGAATAGAGCAGCATAATGAGAAGCCTGTGAACCCTACATTCATTAGACTGTTTGTAATCTTTAGTTCTACTGTCCCTCAGAGCACCATATAAACTCTTGCTGGTCTATTTAATATGTAATATGTATAATATGTATCTATTTAAGCAGTGCAAAAATAGAAGTATAGATTGAAAGGGGAAAAGGTCAGAATTAGAAATCACTTACAATACTGTTTCTGTTCTCTATAGTTGGTGATTCTAAGGAATATGTTTTCTTCTGCCAATTAACTATTTACATAATAACAGCCGACACAACAATCTTTTAAGCAACTGCATCTAAATTCCAATTTCTCCACCATTTAAAGGACCAAACTCTTCAGAACTAACCTGGCAGTAGCAGTAAAGAGCATGACAGTACAATGGATGGGTAACGGACACATGATCATCTGTTAGGTGGTACGGTTTTATTCCATTCTTGAAGCTGAATGTTTTGACTTAACCCATTGAATCCTATGGTTATTATTTAGTTAATAATCCTAATGCAGAGATTATTATGACTTATTTGCTAACCATTCGTTTTAGCTTATATCATATACCTGATATATCATATACCTGAGAGTTCTTTCTTCGGCCCTGTGAATCTGATGTAAAATATGAAAAAAAAATGTAGTTATAGGCTTACACACAGATCTGAGGGTTTAATCTATGTGAAACACCCAGTTCACAGCTCAGTGTAACCAGAACAGTCAGCTTTAATGTTATGTTCGTTATTTGGGTCTGTATTTTCTAATGCAATTTATATTAATCATTATGGAACAATATTAAGATCCTTGGGAGAGCTAAATAAACTGTTGAAAGTTAGTTCACATTCACTTAATCATGCTAAATAAAATTATTTGGATTTATGATTTTTTATGTACATAAAAAATATACAGAAATATATTGTACACTCATCCTCAAAAAAGATTCACCAAGAGTCAACCAATTGTAATGGAATCGATCAGAATGGCAGTGACGAGTCCCGGTTTTGTCCAATAAATCCATTAGTGGAGGCATTGTGGTCAGCACCAACTTCTCCATCATTTTCATGGGTTAGGGTGCAATTTCATACGATGCCAGATCACCCTTGTTGTTCATTACAGATTCTTTGATCATCCAACGTTAGGTTAATGAGGTTCTGTGGTCCTACCTTTTCTGAATGTTCACTCTGGTGCACTATTCCATCTGGATAACACTTGTTTGCATACTGCTACTGTCTCAGGAGATTGTATTGTATCATTTATTATCCCTGGTATCATTTATCTTCCTTCTGAATAGCTTTGTAATTTGACACCTCCTCCTGGGTGCAGCTTTTTTTTTAACAGTGAGTGTATAAAATGTAATGTTTTGACACTTTACAGCACATAAGTATGCTGGACAATTGATGCTCTATTAACTATATTTCTTAACACATGTTCTGTAATGTGTCACATGTGCCATTGTCTGCAAATCTAGAACATTTCTTTCACCCGTGCTATATTGAAATCTTTGAACGGATTTACAGAAATTAGATTAATAATCCCAGTCTTTGATTTTCACGTGTGTTCACATTGGCCTTGGATAGACAAGTTGTTGGCTACCTGGCAGTCCATTCTTGTGTATAAAATGATGAAAGCTGCAGCTTCAACACATTTCTCTCATCCGTGTATTTGCTTACCCAGATAATTTTGCAGTTAAATGGGGTTGTTTAATAACTGACATTTAAGAAAAAGCCATGCAGAAAACTCCCTCCCAGCTAATGTATTTCCTTCTTGCCACTCCCATTTCTTGTGCTTTTAAGAATTTTTAAACCCTGCTGTTTTTGCTCTTTCCTTGCCATTCCTCATCACCCCCACACTCTGCTGTCATATCTTCAGCAAGGATTGTGGCCTTCAAATACAGAAAAAAAAACACACACAGAGAGAACCCAACCACATGCTGTGAACGTTTTCCTCATTCCTCAGTTTTTCAGTGGTTTCTGTGGCAATACAGCAGATGAACTTTTCTTTGTTTCTTGGCTTTGTGCTCCAGAACAGTTGTTTTAGAATGAACAATTAACTTTGCAATGAAAATACACAATTATTTAATTAACATATACAGTATATTAAGTAGTATCACTCTGTGTGCAGTTGGAAAATAGATGATAACAGTAAGACAAAGACATTTTTTCTCTCTCACTGTTCTGATATGGTTGAAAATAAACAAGTACTTCATGATTGCATTGTAGGTTGGAATAATATGATGTGTCTTATTGGAAAGTTATAAGTTCAGGCTATAAACAGGTGAACACTAAAACACTAACGACTCCCTCAGGTGGCACTATACAGCACTAAGTGGAACAAACTATTATTTGCACAACCGTTCTTTCATCTATATTCGTGCACACTCTGAAAGCTTATGGAACCTTGGAGGAAATACACCCAAAGTAGGAGCAAAACAGAGCCACTGCTATATAGACATGACAATGCAGTAACTCTGGCAGAAAAAGAAACTTACTGTGTTTTTGCCATTTTTTTAGCCTCACTAGTTGTTTATAGGCAGACCTACTATACATCCCGCGTTTGTTTTCATCAGAAACTTTTGACTCTGAACTGCCCTCTAGTGGATGTATTGCTAGAAGTACGTGCAAAGTGATTGGAACATAATTATAAAACAAACATACTGTATTTACATTTGTATGCAAATTGTATAGAAATTAACAGACACAATAATATTAAAGTTAGTCATTAGTGTGCATGTAAACATATTTATTTCTTCATTCCAACCTAGTTTTACAAGAACATGTGGGGGAGAGAGAGAGAGAGAGAGAGAGAGAGAGAGAGAGAGAGAGAGAGAGAGAGAGAGAGAGATCTGATTGAGTCAGATGGTTACTACTGCATCCAGCCAGTTTCCACTTTAAAGCCTGACCTTGATTAGAAATTCATAAAGATACAGTTGCACAGAGAATCCATTCCTCAACGAAGCTCTGCAGTGAATAGCATTAACTTTAGTGTTGTTAGATATATAAAACAAATGATTTTCAGAGGCTTGCTGGATTCTATCAATTTATCCAGTTCATTCTAATGGCTTAGCAAATGGCATGAATTGCTTCTTAATTCCAACCTCGCCATTTGAACAACCTCTCTTTTTCACTAAGACATGGCACCAGAGATCACCATTAGTGCAAATTCAAGCTCTGGGTTTAAAAGAATACTTAAATAGAATACTGTAATACTGTGTTTGTATGTCAATACAGTGGTATGCAAACCCTGGTTAAAATGACTGTTGCTGTGAACAGTTGGAAATCTTTAAATTAAAGATGATGCATTCCCTTTGTATTTAAACAAAAACATGTATGTATGTATGTATGTATGTATGTATGTATGTATGTATGTATGTATGTATGTATGTATGTATGTATGTATGTATGCATGTATGTATGTGTGCGTATGCATGTATGTATGTATGTATGTATGTGTGTGTGTGTATGTATGTATGTGTGTGTGTATGTATGTATGTATGTATGTATGTATGTGTGTATTTATTTAGTAATTATGTTCATAATAACAAAAGAGGAAAAGGACCCAGAGCAAAACTGTGTCATGTTTAACTATAGGCCTTTTGCAGATCGTTCAACCTTCATTTTAACCAGGAGTGCCCAAGCGTTTGCATACCACTGTATGTCTATGTGTGTATGTAAACATGCTGCACCCTACTTATAAGCATTTTCTTTAAAACATGTACCAGTGGTTTTTAATGTCTTTGCAATACCACAGAAGAAAGATAATGGTTATAAATTGCAGCTCTGCTTTGTCACTTTCCATCTGAAATCTTCCTCTTTATTTTCCTCAAAACAAGTCTCCTGGGTAATAGGGATACATTAGGGGAATTATGAGCAGTTCTATCAATTAGCACTCACCAGTCAGCCTTGAATGCAGATGCCACTTTGCTCACAGTCAGCGGAGATGCAGGCACACTCTGTGCCCTGCTCCATCAACTCTGCTAGCACCAGCTAGATCTAGAGCCCCTTCTGGGACAAAACGAAGAGCCATTTAACGTAGTAATGAGAGCCTGCATGGCACAGGGAAACGGCCTCTTCCATTCGACTGCCACGGCTGCACGTGTGTAGCTGAAAACATGCTTGGAGTGTGTTCTGATAAAGCCTGCTGCTGTAGCTGCACTTTCACTCATTGCCTTGATGTGCTACGGATGTTAGAATGGTGGTGAGAAAAGTATCCAACAAATTATCAGAAATGCTGAATTAAGCAGAGTGCTTGGCAACATGTGAAATGGCGGCGATGTCTGTATATCACAAGGCTCTCATCTAGTGTGTCTTTAATCATTCTCTCCATTATTCTCCATTATGCTCTTCTATCTTAGCTTCATATCTGCCATCAGGTCTGTGTCTGTATATCACACACTTTTTTGCTGCTATGTTCTACTGCTTTCATGCATTGGCAGTTTCAGTCTTAGTAGTATAAAATAATGTGACACAAAGAATATGCAGGGTAGTATGATTTGCTGTTTATAGGGTTGGGTTATTTATCAATATTTATACCGATATCAGGATATAAACAGAGCATGTCAGGAGTTGAGGTGATAAATAATATAAGAAGATTGTAAAATCCTAACATCTGGGGTTATACATATAATTTCTATCGTGTTTTAACGTTTTTAAAACTGTTCAAGCTTCCAGAAAACCATTTTTCAGCTATCGCGCTCCACTCCCTTCCACCCCTACTCACATTCTGAAACATATACACCATGGAGGGGGCATAAGTCAGCGCTCTGACATCAAGACATGAAGATCACATCTCAATATGTTTAAATAGGAAAAAAATAGAACAAACTATTTGTATTTGCCATTCAGCTAAAATATATCAGGATATGTTTTTGGTCCATTTCACCCAGACATATGTTTGTACTGTAAGGTGGATATAGTGGCAAGAGCATCAAATTTTGACTGTTACAATGAATGAATATCATATCGGTTTCAAACCACTGAATGCCAGGTTTCTCAATGAACAGTTAATAATTCTAGCACAGAATCTATTGTGATTATTTTGCTAGATTAACTGTTTGCTTTAGTATATCTTGTGGAGTGCCACGGGGTTCTATTTTAGTGCTTATGAAACTGATGTTAAATACAACATGAAGTGTGGGCTCACATACAGTGTCTAAGGGCTCGATAGTGCAGTCATTTCTAAAGGTACACTGTGGCTATGTTTACGGTACCAGCCTCCATTTTCAATTCTGATTTGCTTTGATATTATTGCTCTGAATTGATGCTTCTCATTTATGTGGATAAGTGATCCATATCTGTCTTTCATGTGAAGGTACCTATGCTCTGAAACAGCTCACATTAAGATCAATAGTAGCACATGAATAAAGCACCTTGTTCATCTTGAACTTTAAAAAATGATATAATTGCAAATGGTTTTTTTTTTTATTCCCTGAACTGCGTTATGTGAGTCATAGGGGTTTGTGTACTTAGATAGAATCCAAATGCTAAATGGCAGAATATCCTGTTTCCATGCACTATTTAGGGAATAGGAAGCCATTTGAGATGTAGCCTATCTAAGTAGCAGGTAATTTGCTCCAGATTGCTCTTCCCTGTTCAATATTCAAGTATGAAGAATTCTGCAGTATGGCACACTTTCAGTGAGAATAAATAGCACACTCTTTTTGTGTTTGCATGATCAGGAATCGAATGTTTATTCAGTCTTATGGAACATAGCTACTTGCAATCATTCTGTTCCACCACGATGGCTCTCTCTGCGTACCATGTGTTGGTGAGTCTGTGTGAGTCGTTTGTATACAAATTAAGCACATTTTTGCTATTGTTATGTTAGTTGTGAAAAACCACATACTATTGCTATCAGCTTGTCTTCCATTGTTGGAAAGCTGCTTGTTCAGTGTACGACACTATGACATACTAACCTGTTCTTGCTCAGTTGGCAAGCTTCATTTGCATAACACTAAATGCGCCACTAAATTGTCCACCAAAGGGAGAGGATCCTCTTGAAACGACACAACCCAATTTCCAATGAAATCAAGAGGATGCAGCAAAATGGCAAATGGACACATACTGATAGGATCATGTATGACAGTGACTCAGATATAATTTGAGAAGATCAGATTTGTGTGTCCACACAGCTCTAAAAAAATCAGATCTAAGACACATCTGGGGAAAAATGTCTGGTTGTGCTTCATTTCAAGCTGGTAATGAGTTAAAATGTGTCCAAACTGTTGGCATTGCAATTTAATCCAATCCATAGTGTCCCTACTTGTTTACAGTCTGCAGTAAGTACGTAGATTAGTTGCTTTGCATTCAAGCTGTTTCCTAAACTACAGCCAGGAATTCCACAAAGCTTGACAGGTTGTTAATATGCTGTTCTGTAACACATTTTAGGTTTTTGAATTTTAAAGAAATGATGCACAGGTGTGTGCTTTTAGTCTAATAGTGAATTGTTCAAATCTTAGTTCATTTGATACAAAAAAGATTTATTGATTCTGTTATGTTGTGAGATATACCCTCCTGTAATAGCCTTAGCTAAGGTCGAACACAGCACATCTCATTAAATACATTATTTGCATTCTTGATATTGAGAAACATCCCAGATAATGGATGGTAGTGTAACATTTGCTCTGTATTTGTGTATTTGTTTACGTTCCTTCTTGGTCCATGTGTTTGTGTTTACATTTGGTGTTGTTCGTGTGTCTTGTTCTTCCGCCCTCTTATCTCTGGCTGTCTGTTGTTCTATGTCCTGCCCCGCTTCTTACATTTGTCAGCTGTGTGTCATTTATTGATGTTACTTATAGTCCTGTGTTTGTCTCAGTGTTTGTCTAGTCTTTGTTATGTGTATGATTTTGTGTTAAAGTTTACGATCCATGTTGTCACGCTGCTTACTGTTTTAGTTTCATTTTTCTGAGTTTGTTTCTGTTTTTCCTCTTTTCTTATCTAATAAAACACCTCGCAAATAAATCCACCCTCCCCTTTGCATTTGTGACATGTAACATTTTTTCCTTCTGTACATAGCATTGCACAGAGCAACTTAAATATTAAACATTCTTTTCAGGATTTCGAGCAAGAATAGTTTAATAGATTTAGAGTGATAAAGGGAAATGAACACCATACAAAAATATGGGCTCCAAGAAACCCCAAGAAAAACCTGTCAGGAGGATTTATTGGGAGCTGGAATGATATTGCACTGTTCTATTTTGCAGCTACACCTAAACAAATATGACCTTCATGGAATGGAGATTCCAGGTGAAAAACATTTTTTCTGCATCCTCATTACAGAGCTCAGCTCAGTGTGAGATGCTTTCAGCACAGAATCTAAACAAGCCTGATGCATTTTGGAGTCCAATGAATTGATGTGAGAAAAGAGGTCATGGAAAGAGTACATGTTCAGCTATTAAACATGGGGTGGAATGATCATGCTTTGGGCTTGTGTGGAAGCCAGGAGCACCAGGAACATTTCACTTATAAAAATAAGAGTAGATGAGACACAAACATCAAACAGTGTGTGGAAAAAAAAAAAACGAAGATGAAACTAGAACAGCTTATACAGCAGGATATTGAATGAACTACCTCCAGTGATGGTGAAGGTTTCATCATGGCCCTCACAATCCCCGAACCCTTAACTGTGGAGAGCTTTCAGAAGACTATTGCACAGAGGTTTTTTATTTTTTTTTTGGGGGGGTGGGGGGTTACCTTGGGAGGCTGGGGGGTTTACCTGGGGGCCTACAGTGCCCATTTGCACAGCACTTTTTTCATTGATTTTGTGTTTTTTCATGCAAATGGTAAATTATATTCTTAAAAATCTTTAAGACCTCGCTCAGGATTGAAGGAGACTCTGGTGGTCAAGTTGCCCACCAAACGGGAAACAGGAGTGCTGGCTCTCTTTTGTTTTTGATTTGATATTGCATCAGACCATCCAACCAGGTGATGGGGCAGGGGTGGACCTTACTTTGTTTAACATTATTAAACAGTTTGGAATTAAAAAAAAAAAAAGCGCAGAAAATTAAGCTGAATATTTTTTACCAACATCAAAAGGTCCATTTTGAGTATAACACTAAGCTGTAAATACACAGCACATTTTGGGCTGTGAGCTTTGTTTGGAGAAGAAGTGCTACTGAGGGAAAAGGTAAGATGTTTCATTCAGCTGTGTCTGCTCTTGGGCCACAGCCAAGCAACACCACAGAAGGTTTTGCACGAAAGGCCGCTAATTAATGGAGCACTTAACTAAAATGCCCACTATGATGAATCAGATCTCTGTTGTGTGCTGGCTAAAGGAACCTCTACACACACACACACACACACACACACACACACTGTTCTGTCCTGCTCATTAAGCACATTCTTCACAATTCAGCTTTTGTCTAACTTGCGTGACGATATGGGACCACTCAATCACTTTTGCCCTGCCAATGACACACATACACACAGAGCGAGACCTGCACACCCCCACCCCCACCCCCCCCACACACACACATACACACATACACACATACAAAGACACACACACACACACACACACACACACACACACACACACACACACACACACACACACCTGCACTCTAATGTTCACCAATCTCAGTGTGCTAAAAAGACTCCCTGCTTTTGAAATCAATCCCAGTGCTGAATCAAAGGGTTCTGCTGGCCCCCCGAGAGACCACCTTTATCCCCATGGCCCTCTGCCTTCTCCTGCTAATGCTGCAGTAGGGGGAATGTGTTAAGTGAATTGTTTATGGTGGATGGGTTGTGTGTGTGTGTGCGTGTGTGTGTGCAGGTCCGTGTGTGTGCGTGTGTGTGTGTGTGTGTGTGTGTGTGTTGAAGTACTGAATGAATGAGTGGGAATACAAAAAGCTAGGCTGCTTTTGCAGTGCTGCTGTTCACACTGTTTGAGTCTTATTACCTTACCTCTACTACAGACCACAGTACAAAAAAAAGAAGGTTTAATCCTTAAATGCCAACCTCTGACAAGTTGTGGCCTCAGAGACAACCAAGTGGCTTGTTTGGCCTCTTTCAGATGGTAGACGCATTCCCTTTGATATCAACTGTGGCAGAAGCTAACTGTAGGTCCCGTGATGACATTTTCGGATACTTCTTTATACAGCTCTTGGGCTGCCCTTACTAAGAGAACCCATACAGTACATTGTGGGATGGCTGGTTTCTAATTGTTTTTGGATCTTTTTAAAATTCCTTCCTAGACTCCTATGCAACTACAACCTGCTTTCTGAAGGTCTCCAAGAGCTCTTTGGATCTTGGTGGAGATGTTTTACATGCACATCATCCCTCAGTATTGTTAAAATAAAGATCATATGTCAATATGTTTAAAAAGACGATGCTCAAAGGTGTTGTGTCATATGTCCATTCTAAGTGCAACAGTCATGCCAACAACATGACTGTGCTGCTGTTTCAAGGGTATCAGAACTGTCTTTCTATAGTCAACCAAAATATACACTCAACCACGGTCGTGTAGGAAGAACAGAGTGTATATTTAATTTGTGATCCATATGTGCATGGAAACCTATAATGTAGTGACTGAGTGTCCTTAAACATTGTTTAGAAACTGCATTAATATCTGTTTAGTGGTCAGTTTAACTGACAAGCAGGCTTGAGACAATCAGTCAGCAATTGCAAACCTACTGCTTTGTGCACCTTAATGTTAAAGAATCATAATACATTATTTTAATTTAATTAATTGTTCTAATATATTATACTACAATGGAATGCCACACAATAATCCGTAAGACTTTTTTGACTACTAGTGAAATCTGTAAATAGATTTCATCATCTACACTGTTGTGAATATTTCTCCAGTTACTCCTTTTTGAATGTGCTGATAAATGCCAGCTTTAAACCAAAGTAGGCACTGCTGTGGGAGCAGCTGTGGCCTAAAAGGTTACAGAAGTGGACTTGGGACTGGAAGGTCACTGGTTTTTCCACTGCTGGGAAAACATGCAAACCTTGCTAGCTACCAAAAAATGACTTATGTACCACAAATTATACCAGACTTTTCACTCTGTTAGTAGTAGGTTAATTTTAAGTATTTAAAACCTGGAAACATGTTCAGATAATGTCATTTACAATTTATAAACCTAAATAACTCATTGCTTTAGCATTTTTCAGTATCACCAACTGCATTGAATATCAGGTACCACATATTGAGTTGAGTAGCATAGGTACCATGAAGTGGAAAAGAGCCTTTTGAGCCTTAGGAACAACATTCATAGCTGAAGTGTCCAACTCCCAATGGCTCCATGGGCGCTAAGGTGACTACGTAACTGTTTATTTTATATATATATATATATTAACAAATTAAAGGCAGTTAGCTTAAATATTGGCTATATAACTTTATATGTTATGTTTTCATTATCCACTTTAAAATAGTTTTACGCTGCTTTATCTTCTACAAGTGCAACTCCCTGCTGCAAGTTGTGTCTGTTTAATAAGCTCTGCCACAGCAGTGTGTATAATAAATAGCCAAAGCGTTCATTAAAACACTGCACTGGATTGGTACATTATCTTTACAAAGTGCACCTATATAGTGGATGCATCTGACAAAATGTGTAAGGAGTGGTAGTTCTATCTATTTAACTGGACAGTCAGTGGAAGCTCCAGGCTTTTAATGACACAAAGCATGGTATGGATGATTGGTTGGTGAATCAACAACCCATTTAACTCTTCATAGAAATCATATTAATTTGCATTTGTTCTTTTAAATAAGTGCATATGAACACACACACACACACACACACACACACACATGGACCTGCACACACACACACAGACATACACTGCACACACACATACTGCACACACATAAAAAAATACACAGTGGGATTGTGGTCCAGAGACTGTATCTTGTCATGCTGCGCTAGTCCTCAAAGACCCTACTAATCTGTGAGCAGATGTCATTTTCCAAAAGGCCACAGAGCCTTTTGTACTAAAAGGACAGAGGCTTCCTACCACCGCCCCCTCTTCCCTCTCGTCCTGTCCAGGCCAGTAAGCCACATTCCTGGGTAGGCTCAGTATGTGCTTGGCCTTGGTGGGGACTGATGGGGGCTGGAGGCCACAGGCTGGGGGCTGACCCATCAAAGAGCTGTGCATGGAGAGAGATAATGAGCCTGCAATCCCCTCCGCTCAGCCTGTGAATCAAGGCCTACATCAAACCAGCCTGGCTCTCTTTTCTCCTCTGCACGCCCACCGTGTCCACTGAGAGCAAGAGTGGGTAGTGAAACATACACATACAAGTATAATACAAATATCTTCTTTCTGGAAGTCTGTCTTGAAAGAATACTTTAATACTTTAAGTTATCTGCCACATCTGTAACATATAATTGATTACAACATGTATTATTTTAATGAGATCATTGGCTACTCAAATTTGTTTTCATTTGGGATGTAAAGTAACAGAATTTATCCTTCTCCTCTCGTCCGTGACCCAGAAACTGATTTTATGCCACCATCTTGCAGCCCATCCAAATACTGAAGGAGATGAAAAAGCCGTTGAACCCCCCCCCTTGAAGCAGCTTCCAGTTGAGAATACATGAGAGTATCCTACCCAGGACGTTTTGGAGTCTTTTACTTTGTGTTGTTTTATTTTTTTTTATTTAATAGGTTACAATATAAGTAAAGGGAGATATGACATTGACTGCTATCACAATATCTGCAGAAAATACAGTGAGATTGTATTGTTCACTGTGTCTCTGCAATAAGCAGGGGTTTAATTTACAATTAACACAGTTATATAGACCAAATTGGCATATATGTGTGGCTCTGTGCAGCATTTGTGATTGGCTGGGCAGTATTAGGCATGTGCTGAAAGTGAGCTTTCTGATTGGCTCATTTTTTAGTAAACATTGTCATATAAGAAAGGGATTATCTGTCCCATTTCCCCAGTTATGGAGCTTTCTCTCCATTCTTCTCCTCAACTCCTCCACCTTCTTCCAGGGTAGGAGAGGAGTAGTGGGAAAGGAAGAAGAGGAGAGGAGGAGTAGCAAAAATGTCAAGACCACTGCAGGCTAGACACTTGACAGTAGACCATTCTAAGTGCAACAGTCATGCCCACAACATGACTGTGCTGCTGTTTCAAGGGTATCAGAACTTGCAACCCCAATATCTGGGTCAGGGATGTCATTAACCACACCTTCTCGCTGATCAGTCAGAGTCTAAATGCAGGTTAAGCGTGTACACATGGACAGAGCAGTAAACATGCACTGATTTGTCACTGATAATTCCTCACACAATAATACATTGTCTGTAGATTACTCTGATCTGTGTAACTTCCTATAAATGTATTGACTCAGACATTCTTACAACAGAAGCCAGTGGGTAGTTGCTATAGTATGTACCCTTGGTTGGCTTCATATACAAGTCTGTTTGTGGTAGACAGAGATTAGCCTAAAAAGGAATATTCCTTTAAATGTTTCCGTATCTTTTGCTGTGTGCTTTTCTCCCATCCTCTGCTTTGTTCACTTCCATTGTGGCACCCTCTCCTACTTCTCTGATTTCTTTCCTTCTTTTTATTATTATTCAAATGGCTTGTTCTGAGTGAGTGAATTGGAAGATAACTGCTAGCAAATAAGTTTACGCTTGGCTAATTCTCTTTATCTCCCACTTTAGTAAATTGGACGCTTTGCAACCCTCGAAATAACGTAAATAAAACTTCAACCGTGTTCGGCTTGTAATGTTTGTGCACTATAGTTGACAAGCCCTGAGGTTAGCAGTCATGATTGTCTGTTGAGAAGACAAGGCCCCTGTCACTGTCTCTGTGCTGGTGTTGTCTTTCCCCAGAGAAGCCCTGACAAACAGACAGTGTAAGCACCAGCTGTAGACTGAAGGCTGACAGGAAACATTAGTTTGGTGGCCAAGCAGAAGTTAGTGATAGACAGTGGTCTGAGTTAAAGGCATTCATTGTGCAAAGTAAACATCACTACTCAAATGCTAGTCAGACTCCTTGACACAAGTGAAGAATGTGAGCACTGACATGGCATTGGAAGTTGCATAGTTATAAAGCCTGCGAAGAAACACACCGCAAGCCTAAAATGATATCTTTGCTTTTCTCTGAGTCCACTGGAAGTACTATTGTGGCACATGTTTGCATCTTGTAAAATAAAGGATACAGTATACACTGACCTGCCATATTATTAACACTACCTCCTTGTTATTACATTCACTGTCCATTTTCAGCTCCAGTTATCATATAGTTCTATGTAATTCTATAATTACAGACTGTAGATTGTTTCTCTGCACACTTTGTTAGCCTCCAGTCACCCTGTTCTTCAATACTCAAGACCTCACAGGACCAGTACAAAGCATGTATTATTTGAGTGGTGAGTCATTCTTAGCACTGCAATGGCACTGACTTGTCAACACATGGCCGCAGAATGTCCTGCACATATGGCTGAGCTGTTAGTGTCTCTCATATCGCTACTAGGGGTGACAATGTGATATCATAACACCAGCAGTTGGGGCAGTGTATTGCTCCACGGCAAACGCAGGTTTGAAGCACTCAACACCAGGCTTTCATACTCAAACCTGACCGTTGTCTGACTCCAAACAGAACCTGAGTTCTTCACTATAGATGCTATAGTTCAGTCCTTTTCACTGTATCCACTGCTCCCAATACCTTGTAACAGCTTGTTCATCCTGCTTTTTCAGTCTAATGATGCCCCCCCTCAAAGGCTGTCATCTGGGCAAAATGTCTTCCAGTGCATAATAGAGTCATGTCTAGCAGTCAACAACCTCTCACCAAGAAGAGCTAGAGACTGGCATAACTGAAAAGACTGCACTGACTGTTTTTCACTGCATAAATCCATGTAAATGAAATAGATATGAAGGCACACCATATTTCAGGTTGAGCATGCTTTTTGTTCGGCGAACATGGACATACTTTTGCTATGTTCCGGTCTTACAAATGGATGCAAAAGCACTGAATTATATTGTTAAATGTGTTTTCTTGAAAGTTTTAAGATGTAAAAGCTTACATCCTGTAATTTAGCATCAACAAGTGGTAGTGCTGCCTTCTGGGACAAAAAAAAATAGAATGTAAACAAGTCTGAACTCTTGCTTGGAAAACCCCAGATTAGTATTCAAATGTACTGGGTATAACCTTGTAGACAATGTTTCAAAGCTTAAAACATCAGTAATTTAATATCACAGATTGTTTGAATTGATGATGATCTCACAGCAGCATCTAAACTCGGATCATAGATCATCTATTCACATTTCTCGCAGTATAGTTTGTGTCTTCTCAGCTGCTGTGGTGGTTCAGTGGTTTTATGCCTGACTGTTCTTTTGAAGAAGTGCAGATAACAGTGATATATGGTTAGTGCAACTGCAGGCCAAACTCTACCGTTTTAGCTTTCTTCTTGTAGCAAAAAAAAAAAAAAAGGTCAAAAAACTGTCACTCATGACCGTTCAGCTTTAAGAATAATGCACTGGGCTGAAAGTGTACATCTACTTTCCTTGAAAATCACTAACACTCCAAATGATTAAGCTGTAATTGGTACCACACAAGAACTTGGCTATGATAAT
Organism: Acestrorhynchus altus; assembly: GCA_034509495.1. Taxonomy (NCBI): domain Eukaryota; kingdom Metazoa; phylum Chordata; class Actinopteri; order Characiformes; family Acestrorhynchidae; genus Acestrorhynchus; species Acestrorhynchus altus. Next base: position 26,661,797 of record CM067505.1, read on the forward strand.
TTGCAGTATGTGGCTCAATCAGGCCTCCTCACTGTACCTATGCTAGTGGTAGAGAGTCTCTCTCTCTCTCTCGCTCTCTCTCTCTCTCTCTCTCTCTCTCTCTCTCTCTCTCTCTCTCTCAGACAGATCCATTTCTTTATTAGCATTGATAGGTTTAGCCTTAAATAACCAGCTTGCTATAATGAAATTTATAGTCTCTTTTGTATGCTGAAACCCTCTAACATGGGTACTTTACTTTTATTTTCATTCTAGACAGGAGAGCAAACTGGAAATGAACAGTATTATATAAAAGCAAAACACAACTGAAAATGCAATGTCCATAGCAGGTCAGGGTCCCTTCAGACATCCTATTTGCTGGTTAGGAATTGTCCTCAGTCCTGAATCATTGAATGCAAGGCAGGAATTTTCTCTGGACAGGTCACCAGTCAATCAGTGGGTACCATATACAGTACATCTGTTCAATTCCCTTTTGTACTTATGAGAGTTTGGAGGAAGGCTGGATGAATGCTGGGCCACACACAAGACTAACGTTTTAGTACTAACAGGTTAATAATAATAATAATAATAATAATAATAATAATAATAATAATAATAAAAAGTATTATTATTATTATTGTTTATTATTATTATTATTATTATTATTATTGTTGTTGTTGTTATTGTTATTATTATTATTATTATTATTATTATTATTATTATTATTATTATTATCACTATAATCTAGATATGTGTAATGATGTCCATTGCACTAAGAACTATGCTTATGGTCAATGTAGACAATACTCTCTGATGCACACTTTGATAGGCTACTGCAAAAGTACTGTGTGCAGTCAAATAAACAAAGTGTATAAGAACGCAGAACACATTCAGTATCTCTCTTCACTTACTGTCCCCATGGCAACTCTTTGAAATGGCTGCATACTTGCTCTTCCAGCTCACTATTTTCATCCAATTTTCCATCCAAAGGTACTGCATAAATGGAAGCATCACATGATGCACACAGCTTACTTTCTTTAATTCTACATTGTTTTGGTTGTACTTGCACACACTTTGAGTTTTGTAGAACATTTTCAGAATATAAAACATATTTACCTTTAAACATAATTAGGATGGTAGTAGTAACTGTATAACAACCTGAACATGATCTTCAAACCATCTATATCATAAATCTTCAAATCTGCACCTTGAATCCAGTATCCAGGGTCCAGATTTGTAAACTTGATCTCTGTATGAACATACAGACCAACCCCCGGATATTTCTTTGAATCTTGATATGAGATGCATAACCTTATTTGGAATGAATACAATTTGTACATGGCACCGAGGTTTCCCACCTAATTGGCTATTTAAACAAAGAAAATTGAGCTTTTTTTCAACACATTGTTTCTAGCTCAGTGGAATACAGTACAGTACTGTATACATGACTGTTCCTAGATTATATGCAAGTAAAGTAGACTGATATTTTCAAAAATAAGTTGCCATTATTGTGAGATATTGTTATTCATAGAATGCCTACAACCAAGCATGATGCAAGGTCAGATCTAACTGTGCCATAATTCACTTTAAAGCTAAAACTATAACTTTCACATTCAGACAAATCTAAATTGAAGATTTTACACTTTACACTAAATTGAAGATATAGTTTTTATATAAATTGGAGACTTCCAGAACTCCCATTAAATGAATTTAAATCTGACCACAGTGGTCAGTTTGATGCTTTATTTTTAGAAATGCATAAGATTAAATATGATTTTCATACTAAATACATCCCTGATCTTTTAATTTGAATAAAAACATCCTTTTTTGAAACAACTCAGCCTATGAGTTGTATAAGAATTTGTATGTATAACAATACTGTTTACTGTCAGGCACTTTACATCACTTTGCATAAATTGATAAAACTGTCAGGATAGGTAAATGATACACAGATCTGAACAGTTAAGTGTTTTATATATTTTCACAACATGATAACTGAACAGAGAAAAACATTGTTTAAGGTAATGCAGTATTCAATTTCTTCTTCTTCTTCTTCTTCTTCTTCTTCTTCTTCTTCTTCTTCTTCTTCCAGTGAAAACAGGAAGGTCAAACACATTATTATAGTTATTATATTATGTCACATTAAGTAATGAAAGTATTTTATTACTGTCAGTGAAAAACATGTATCTACACATCGAGGGCTTTACGCAGAAATAAAAAAATATATAAATATATATATATATATATATATATATATATATATATATATATATATATATATATATTGCCTTTGATGGAAGGTAATGTAAATAAAATAAAATTAAAAAGTCATTTGAAAGTTGTGTTCTATGGGTCCATTCATCATGAAATATAATATAATATACAATATAAATAACTTCTGTCTGATTCTCATTATGGAGAAAACAAAACAAAAAATGGACATGATAGTAATGATAGTGATGATAAATGATAGATAATGATGATAGTAAAAATCCCTCTTTTGGAAAAAAAGGGACTGTTTTTTGTTTTTTTTTGGTTGGTTGGTGGTTTTCTCTATTCACTTATATTTGTCAATACTGGTACTGGCGTTAATTAGTATGATAACCATCATTTAATACTATGGTATACCTGTTTTCTACCTCGTTGAGTCGCCCAGGTCAATTGGGTATCTAGATATCTTGCTGGTTGAATTTTTTTGAATGAGTCTAGTATTTAGATAACAGATAAACCCTACTTAACCCCTAACTTCACATAACTTTCAAACCACATAGTCCATAGTATGCATGTCAATAAGCCAAGAATACACAGGAAAGCACATGTTAAAACATTGAATTTATAGATTTTTTTTTTATAGAACAAACATATGAAGAATAAATCAGCCATACTTTGTCCTTTAGTACAGCAGAAGCAATGAAGCTAAGCAGATCATCCAAATGAAACTGGGTTACGATTAACAGTGACAGGACCCTGAGGGAATTTCTGCAGGATGCTCCATATATTAGCTTCATAAGCGCCCACATCATTCAAGACAGGGTGATGCAGTAGTAGTTATCTTCACTCTTCAAAAAATAAATAAATAAAATGCAGCTAGCATACCGCAATAGGTAATCTGGTAATTCTTCATACCGCGCAAATATGGGTAGAAAGCAGATATTCAGTGAATATTTCAAACCATAAACCATTATATCCCATAGCTGATAATTAAGTCTTGCTTTGTGGTCTGCTGCCTGAACGCCCATGCAAATGATTTTAAATCAGAAGAGCAGAAAGAGCTTAGAGGCCTGGAGTAACAATTTGTTCTTCCAGGGGGCACATTATAATACGGACCTAACAGAATTACAGTACATTCACTAGACAGAATATGATCAGATTTTTAAAGATAATCTTTAAAGATAAAGATAATTCCTTTTGTGTTCTGGGCCACCTGTTTCTCCCACATGGAACCTCTCTTGGACTCCAATTATCTTTGAACAGTTTTAAAATTCCATTGAGGCTATTCTTTTCATTCACAGCCCATTAACCCAGAAAATAAAGGAAAGTGCTACAAATGTAAATAAATAATTGGAAAGAATTCAGCTTTGACAGAAAATTAGATCTCTGGTGAACTTTCTTAACCACGGCTGCCTGTTAATCCTGTTTACACACCATGTTTACATTTTATGGTTTTCTTCATTTTTAAATATTTTTTTTATTGAAAATGAATTTTGAACAGCAGATTATTTGGGACTTTTTATTGAATAATGTGATTTTTTTTTAGTGATGGGAGATAATGTCACTATAGGTCAGAGCAAGTTCAACATTTCTGGTGCTTAATCGTGATCACACTGACAGACATAGTTGGATATATATATATATATATATATATATATATATATATATATATATATATATATTATTTTTATTTTATTTTTTTTCAAAAAATTTTTAAACTCAGGTTACACTAAAATTCAGGTTGCAGTGGTGAGATTTCCGTTTGGTATGATGGTCTCAAAAAATATCAGTTTTACAATATCAATGTTTTGGTTGAACAAATACTATAGTTAAAACTTAAAAATTTATGTGAATGGGGTACATTTAAATTTTTTACTTTTTGAAAAAGAAAATCAATAAATAAGAAAGCTGCACATGAAATATCAAGATAATGATAGTTTCATTTTTATTATTATAATCTTTTTTCAACAGCAATATTAACCAAATGTACACTGTATGATGACAATTTTAATACAGTGTTATACCTAAACAGGTCAACTTAAAAATGGTGAGAAATTGGTGGGATTCTCTGGTTTTTTAATAACTAGCATTTCTAAAAATGAGCTTGTACAGTGTATTTTCAAAATATAAATCTGTGCTTACTCTGGCCTCCTGCAGATCTGACATACACATTCCCAAGAAAGGCTAATAGGCTTTCAGAATAAAGAGGTGTTTCAGTTGTTTGAATTCTACATGAGTGCTTGCATTAGCTTTGGTTGCATTGGCCTAATCATGTTTTTGGGAGATGAAAACTGTTGCAAACAGTTGTTCAGTCCCAGTACTATTTTCATGTTTTGCATTTTACATTAATAATTGAAGAACTGTAGTCATAAAAATGTTCATAAAAAAAAACATGCTTACTGAACAATAAAAAACAAAAATCCCCAGAGAGGATGTAGAGGATGTTTTCCCAAACAGCCTTGAATATGTCTACTAACATTGTGAGTAAGCCCTCATCCCAAAATTGAACTGAACTGTTCTTCTGGGTGCATTCTGATGTTAAGCCAAGCAACAAAGAATAGCCTGGTTGATTCTGTTAGGCTCTGATATAAGATGGCATGTTTGTGTCATTAAGGATTGTTAACCATATCGGCACTAAAAATACACAGATTTGACCATGCTGTCATGAAGCACTTGAAGCATTGCAGAAGTTTGTCATCATTACTGCTAATTCTGTGAGAGATGTTTCATCCCCTTACATCACAGTCTTTTTACATCAAGGTTTTAAATCCATATTAAATGAGTCAGTACTGTCGGATGCAGGGCCAGTACTGCTGCAAGTCCCATCACTTTTTAACGATGGTGCAGGAATGGCTCATGTGAAGATGATCAAAAACCAGCAGAGCATGAGGAGAGCCTATAATTGAAAAATTGCAAGTGTTTGCCAAACGAAACCATAAAGGGAGTTTGGGAGACCTTTTGGATCTTTTTCCGTCTTTTAAATATTTCATTTTTCACACGGAGCCAACTGCTTCGCTTCCTTTTAGCTTTGCAGGTGTGTTTGTTTGGGCAAATAGCTCATTCAAAAAACCTAGTCATTAACATTAAACACCTAGTTATGCAATTCAGTCACATATCGAAAGGAAGAGTAAAAGAAAAGTTTGGCATATGTTGATTAGCAATTTTGCAGTGATTTAATAAATTCAGTACTAAACCTGACCTGTGATAACACAATGATGTTGCATCAGGGACAATTCCAGATAAGGTCCCTTTGGGCACCATGCTTGATCTGAGCCCAGTCAGTAGTAATTGAGTGTTCTTGGAGAGAGCAGCGCTTTTTGTTACACAGAGGAAGTGACATTACTAGCGAAGCTTCCATTCACATGAATGTTTAATTGTTTCCCTTTTGCTCTGAAACGTATTTGATTCAATGTGACCAGTGGCTGGAGGCCTGAATTAATGCATTCACTGTTTTTAAATTCTATATACAGTGTATATATATATATATATATATATATATATATATATATATATATATATAAAAATTGAATGCAAACAAATTAGTGTGGTGTGCGGGCAGCATTAAGCGACATATTGTTGCTGAGCCTGATGGGAAATTAGACTGGAGGCTTCCACAGCTGCTTTAGTGCTATAGGCCACTCATTACCAGACTGCGCTGCCTTTGGCATACCCACGGAACTCTAATAGCCTCCATTTAAAACCCAGCAATACGTTGCAGCAATGTAGACCTGAGGCCGTAATGTCGCTGTTTTACTTAAGCCTAATTTGTCTGTACAGGCTACTGAAATATCCTATTTCCCACGTGTCTTTAAATGAGTTTCAACTGAAAAACACATAAATGGTAGACTACTTTTGCTCTGTCAGAGTGATACCACAGCAGACCTGGGAATACTGTGAATACAAGTAATGCTACATTCCGTTTGAACTGGGATGTTGGAATTTCTGAGTTGCAAGTGGGGAAGGAGTACTTGGAATTTCGGGAGAGCCGCACCAACCCTGAGTTCAAAATCCAAGATTTAGTGAAATCAGTAGGAATATATATTTTGTTAGCACTTTTATTTATTTGTGTCATCAATCCGTCATACACACAGTATTTTCCCATTTCTGTCTGGGGACATTGTTTACATGGTGGTTGTAACAATGTGACTTTTTCCTCAGTGTTTAACTGGAATTGTGGTAAACATTGGTTTGATGTCATTCTCCGCTCTGACACCTAAATGGAGCATAAATTCAGCTTAGCAAGCTAATTTCAGCTTGCTAGGTTAATAGCTAGCTCAGGTATTTAAAAACAACTTTGGTCTAGACTTAGATGGAAGGTAGTCTGAAGAACTGATAGAAATGAGAAGGGCTGGGTAAAGAAGAGCTGAAAAACATATGTTAATGTGTTTGTTTTACATTGTGCTTTGCTGGTATTGTCTATTCTTCTATACAGACTGCATCTCAAAAAATTAGAATACTGTGAAAAAGGTTCAAAGATTAAACTGTAATATATTTTTTATATTCATTACACTTTAGGTGATGTATTTCAATCCTTGTTTTTGTTTTAAAGTTGATACTATGATTAGTAAAATTTTCAAATTTGAAAAAAAAAAAATAGTTCTGTATTTCTGGTTTTCATGAGCTATAGCTTATAAACAGTAAAATAAACATGTCTGTGCTGTCCAGTGTCGACCAGAGGAGGATGGGTTCCCCTTTTGAGCCTTGGTTCTTCTCAAGGTTTCTTCCTCTTAGTCTGAGGGAGTTTCTCCTTGGCACTGTTGCCTGCTGCATTGCTCAATTGAGACTTGGACCCAGACTTCTGTAAAGCTGCTTTGTGACAAAACCTTTGTTGCAAAATGTGCTATATAAATAATATTTGATTGATTGATTGATTGGCAAACAAACTCTTTAAATGTCACTTTATGTGTAATGAATACAACAGTTTAACTATTTTGAAAGAAATTGTGATCACAAGCTTTTTAATGATATTTAAATTTTTGAGATACACTAGTAAGTTTATTCAGAAAGTAGATGAAGAATTTGTTGGGATTTTGATGAAGAACAGCCAGCAGCTTCCACAGTACTTTTTTTAGTGGTTTATGAGCCAAACTTAAGACAACAAGGTTGATAATTTGGAGCTGTGATTTGAAAGATTCTGTCCACATTTTCTGTCCAATAAAACAGTACCCTGATAAACAAACTAGCACAAACTTTTGGAAGGTGTGCGATGATAGTGTTGTATCATACTTACAAGCCAAGTCAGCTCTCTTCTAGCTCGCTGCTTCCTAAACAACCAAACTAGTTTGGGAATCTCATGGCTAGCATTCTTCCACCCTAGTTATGCAAACGAAGCTGTCAGCTTTCATCACCAAAGCAGACACCAGGGATAAGTTGTCCTTCTCATTCCCTGGAAAGGTTATGTCTTATACACTGCCTTCAGGGCAGATACTAATCAGTTATAATATGCTTTGGCGCAGCATCTGCTTTATTACTGAGCAAACAAGTGAATAAATGCTAGTCAGATATCATAGAGATGTTTTTTTTTTTTTTTTGCTGTATGATTGCTTTTTGATTGAACATGCATGAAGTTAATTACATGGCTGAAAATATTTAACACTGGCCTGCAGTGGTATTTCTAAAAGCTATATACCGCAAAAATTACAGCCTCCAAAATATCACTGTTTTATGGTATCACAGAAAATGGTATTCTACTCATCTTCCTAAAGGAACATTCACCTTTTCATGTTCTGCTCAATTATTAGTTAGACCAAATTTCACAGTTACTGTTTTATTAAGTGTGGAACTTAACTCATTCTGACTGTAGCATACCAATCAGCAAAGGTTTGCTAGAATTAAACAATCCAGTAGACATCACTAGTGCTATATGATGATATATATCTCAAATTTTATTCATTATTCATCTGTACATGTACTGATACATTTTTCCATGTTCTGACTTTTTTGTGGTTTCTGAATTTAGTGAATTGTTTCTGAATTATGTCTGTCTGCTACACGATGCACTGACAAATCAGCTGTGTCACGCACACCACACAATTTATTGAACTATATTTCCATTTTATAAGTGTAGATGTATAAGCCAGATATCACTTAATGAAGACAGATTTGATCTGGTGGTCAGTAGACTTATTTAGAAAATAAAAGTTTAATTAACAGTATCCATGAATTCATTCATCCATCTATCCATCCATCCTGCCTGGTATATACCAGACCAGGTGAAGTCTGTGACCAAAACGTTGCATCATCAGCCACTTGTTCAGTTGAAAGTAGCTGGTCTGGAGACAGACACTTTTTTCTTCATGAATAACCTATTCAACCATGTATGGACTATATTTTAAATACATCATATAGTTTTGCCTTTCTGTTTGCTCATGGCAATAATTTTCTGATATAATATTTTATTCATGTGGAAATCCTCTACAGATTCATTTAGTCAGGCCAAAGTAAATCATAATATCCTAATATACACAAATAATAATGCATTAACCATATTTTCACTTCTTTTATTACCACTCCAACAACACTGAAACTATGCTATTAAAAACTAGAGCTATGCCCCTGATGGAGGGCAGCCAACAGCCTATGCCAGGTGAGGGAAATGAGGTGGTGGGACACAGACACTTGCACTACTCTGCGTCAGAGGTGGAGGGGATGAGCACACTGCTCGCTGCATCTGCAGGCTGACCCACATCCTCGAGTGAGGCTGCAGATGAGGGTTGCTGCTGTTGCTGTAGTAGCATCTGCTTGCAACACAGAGAGCTTTTTGGCAGTGTCTACAAAGTGCACTAGGCTAATGGAGTGTGGACCCAGTGAGGCCTGCAGAAGGGTGACACCAGTATGTGAGAATGCCACCCAGGGGGTCATCCGAGGACCTGGCTCATTCCTGTTGAAATGCTCTCTTAAAAATCAGCTGCAAGGAATAACATTTTTTTTAAATCTCAATTTGAAACATCTTACCTAAACAATGTTCCTTTTCAGCCTAAATACTTGGACTGTGTTTTCATTGCAGACACGTTAACTGCTCTACTGGGCTGTGAGAAAGAGCTGCAATATTGAAGGGCCCTTTTGCTCCATCTCTCCGTGTCTTGAGCGTTTCATCATAAGGCAAATAAAAGTTCAGGATTTGATTTCATTGCTGTGCAAACAACTCTATCTGCTTGGCTATCAGTCATTCTCTGTGGGGAAACAGTGCTTGCTGCAGGGTCTGCATGCTAACACACGTTCATACACTCGCTCTCCTTTTATATGAAGAGTGACACAGTGGAATCAAAGGCTAACAGCATACGTCAGTATTTCAACATCATGGAAAAAAGTGTGCATGCTAAACCTCACTGTCTATAAGATGGCAGGAAGAAAGTGGGTCATACAGAGCACTATGATTGTATTTGAGTTCCAGTTGGAAACATTGACGCCTCTCTGTGGAATAGAATGTGCAACAAGAGACTGTTTTCACAGTCTGTAAAGTGAAAGTCTTTCATTTTTTCTTCTGTGGGCTTCTCATGAGGTTAGTGACAGCTTCGACTCTTTCCTGAAGTCTTTTTGTGTGAATATGGCGAAGATGATGAAGGCTAATTATACCTCAGTGAGCAAGATACATCGTCACAGCATCCTGGGAAAGCTTCCAGAGTGCCTCTCCCCCGCACGCACTCTTCTATGACTGACATCACGACCGTTTGTACTATGCACTCTTCAAGCTATGGGACGCAAGCCATTGGCCCCTTGTCTGGAGCTACATCCTCTCTATCATTGACTGGCTCTGTTATTTGTGTTATGATCACTCTTTTCTGAGGGTTATTCTCTATCAAGAATGACAACGAGGTGGCATGTTTAATGCAGCGCCCATTTTTTTCCTGCACACACAGAAGTCCCTGGATCCTATATGCGTCATGCTTTGTACAAAGCAAGGACGTTTGCTCTTGTTTTGTTTAATTTTGTCTGAAGCAGTTGAGCATCGTAACATTAAACATCTCATGCAGATAAATTAATCATCTTTACTCTGATGAGTTCCCCAGTTTCTCGTTCAAATATAGCTAAAGACATTTCATCATTGATGCATTAGTTGAAGCTTCATGTGCTGCAGCCAAAAGGTGTATTCTTGTTTGTGTTTCTGCAGGTATTAAAAAAAAAACAAAACAAAAACAAAAACAAAATCGAGGCCAGTTCAGTGCAGTAGGTGTTCTTGGTGTGATATGACTCATTGTGAAGTCCCCGAGGGAGTGTTTGACATATATGTTAGCCTCAGCACTGGAGATGTTCTGGCTGACCAGAAACTGACCCCTGAAGCTCACCTCCACGAGTGACCCTGAAGCATCCCACACCTGAGCTAATATTCAGCGATGGAGCCTGAAACATGACAGTTCCAAATATTGTTGTGAAATGAGTCTTATTCAAGTTTTAGGCTGGGAAGAGTGTTTTATGATTGCTGAATGTTGTGTAGAAGTCTTGTACACCCATCAACCATAACCACATTATGAACACCTCCTACATTCACTGTCCATTTGAGTTCAGCGTGTTTTTATCCTGATCTTTAATGGTCAGAACCCCACAGGAACACCACAGAGCTGGTATTATGTGGGTGGTGGATCATTCTCAGTGCTGCAGTGACACTGACATGGTAGTGGTGTGTTAGTTTGTATTGATTGCACTGATATGATCTTGTATGGATCAAACACAGCTGTGCCGATGGAGTGTTTAATCCCCCTCAGTGTCACTGTTGGAATGAGAATAGTGCATTAATCAGAAATATCCAGCCAACAGCGTCTTGAAGACTAGAGGACGTCAAACACAAATTGTGCAGAAGCAGATGAGCCTCCGTCTCTGGCATTGCATCTATAAGTTGAACCTATTAGGTAGGAGTGTCTAATCGAGTGGAATGAGTGGGCACAGTGTTTCAACACTCCAGCAGCACTGCTGTGTCTGATCAACTTGTTCCAGTGTAACACACACTAATACACCACCAACATGTCAGTGTCACTGCAGTCCTGATAATGAGCCTCCACTCAAATAATACCTGCTCCATCATGATCTTGTGGGGTCCTGACCATTAGTGGGCAGAGAAACAGATTAGTCAGTAATTCTAAAACTGCAAAGTGCTCCAATATGGTATGAGGTAAAATGGACTGTAATTTGGGGTCATAATCTTATTGTTGATTATTGTAATTCACACTGACTATTATATTCTCCCTGTTTGAGGCTGTAATATAGCGCCATTTTGAAGCATGTAAACAATGCAGAGTGAGCACCACCCATGCTTAACGTAGCACCTCTACACAGGCATTTTTGACACGGTGTTTTAAAGGTACAACAGAGTGCATTTATTGATTATTTGCCCATTTATAATCCTGTTATTTTGCTTCAGAATGAAACACTTTTTTTCTTTTATGGTGCATTATAGTACTTTCTGCCACTAGACCACCAGCATCTCAGACCAAAATAAATGCTTTGTATTCAGACATCCTCTTTAGCCTCTCATCCCTCTTCTCGTTTGTGTTTTCTGTATGGTGCTGTGGAGAAACTGGCTGGTACTACAGACAAGAACAGCTAAAGAGTTACATAAGGAGGTTCCAATTTCGCCAGTGGTTTCAGCCCATTTTTATCGAATCAATGCCTTCATCTCTGGGAGAGAGAGCCCTGGTGTGTCTCTGTGACTGCCACTTCTCAACACTTCTCCTGCGTGTATGCTCTGTTTTGTGTGATTACTGTACCTACCTGACACCCATGCTGCTGTGGCCATCCTGTTCCAGTACTACTGAGGTCAACCGTTATCATTGTGGCTAATATTTGGACAGTACCTTTCTCCTAAACGTTTCGTACTGCACTCTGCCATCTCGCACAATGCTGTGTGGAGAGTCAAAGTCTTGTCAGGTTGGGAGGGCCAAAATGTTCACAGGGTGACCCTACTTCACTACTTCAGGCCTTCTCAAGATTCTCTTGGTGTGATGTGTGGTTATCTAGGTGCAGACATTGTTGCCGCCCATCAACACTTGCTTGCCAGACTCAGTCCTTCTGCTTAACATTAGACATTCACCTGGCATGCACATGCCTCAACATGACCCCTGACCCCCAGCTTCCATGTCCTGTACTCCATTATGCAGCAAAGATTCCTCCAGGTTGCTGACTTCTCCCTTCTTCAGTCGACATGATGTTAGTTTGTATCCTTCTTAGCTGTGATTCCAAATTCTCCCAAATTGCTTTTAGCCTCAAAAGGCTTTTTTCGAGTGGGCTGGGCATACATAAACTCATATTATTCAAGTCTGCCAAGGTGAAGAAAGTTTTCCATTCTTGGGCACCTTTACAATAATTTCAAAATTACTGACCAAAGAACAAGGAGGACCAAGGTCTCCTCAATGAGTCCTCAGAAGATCACTGAATTGTCTCTCAAATCTTAGCTGTCTTGTTCATCTTTATCACTACAATAGCCAGGTAGATAATGTAGTGCTGCCTGACAGAGGAAATGGGAAGGTGACATTTCTAACAGTGAGTTTGACATGGCAAGAAGGGTCAAACATGACTAGACAGCGACTCGGTGTCTTTTCTAACACAATGAGCTGATGAAAACTAGACAGATCTACCCAGATGGGTTTTTTTTCAACCTGAACAAAGCCTGACATTAAACCTGAACCTGCCAACATTATACCCAAAAAGATAAGTCATATATTCTGTGTGTACAGAAGACACTCAACAGTGCCTTTCTTTGCTTCTAGCTTTCTTAATCTTCTTGCATTGGCATTAAACAGACGTTAGTCACACATTAGAAACACCTAAATCAATTTGAAAGCTAATTTCAACTGTTTTATTGTGCTGTTCTTTGTGTTACTCGTGATAATACATTTAATTGGACACTGTGTTCTCTTTAATTATTCCTCTACCCTTGTAATGAAGTATGCTCTGAGCTAAGTGGTAAACACCTCAAGCTTCACTGCCCCTGGGCAGTGACCCATTATCAATGACCCACAAATGGACTTTTAATATGAACATGTGTGATTTTTTTTCTTTGGAGGGGCCAATTGTGCTTGTGGGTTTATTTATTTAATCACTTTCTCTAAAGCTGTCACAGTTAGCAGACTCTAGCTGCAATTTAGGAACTGGACACTGGTGGCTTCTGGCTAAATATTTTTGACAGTTAATCACTTCTTGATTGTTTTCTCTTTTTTCTTTTCTCACTGACAAGCTAATGAATGGAGTCTGGAGGGTTAGTTGTATTTTGAGACACTTTTCTCATGTCATTTCAGAATGATCCTCAGCTATTCAAGATTGGTGACACATTTGAGCATGAATGGGCATTTTAATGAGCTTAAAAAAGTATTGGTTAAAGTGCTCGTTTCAACTTGATTGTAGTGCCAGTGATGGGAATCCTGAGATTATTACTAAAAAGTTTTATATACATGAAAACAAACTGGAAAAAAAGACAGGAATTAGTTATTATATTCCCTGATGTTTACCATATTGCATGGAAGAATGCTGCACTGACTGGAAGGATATGTATCTGGGGGTCCATTGAAAGAAATATTTCTGGTCATGATCATTACTACCCATTGTGATGTCCTCAATGGGTGGTAAGGCATGCTATGATGTATGCCCAGTATGCGTCTGTGTGGCACCGTGCCACTGTGGATCGAGGGATGTTAAAGGTCTGGAAATAGAATAAAATGCACACTGGCCAGTATTCAGCTTCACTTACAAAATAGTATCTTATAACTGGGGGAATTCCCAAACCATCCCCTGAGGTATTCTGCAAGTTTAGTCGATGAAAGAGGGTTGGTGTTTTAACTTTCAGGTAGTAATGTATTTTGATATTTGAGGTTCTAAGTATTTCATTATATCAGTTAGATATTTATATTTTAAATGTTTGGGTATTTAAATGTTGCTTGAATATGTGAGTATTCAGCCATTTGACTATTTGAGTGTTCAGTTAAGTATCATTTGAGTATTATTATTTGGGAATTGGAATATTTGTATATTTTGTATATTTTGGCTATTTTGCATTTTGTGCATGTAGAGAGTTTTGTTTGATTGTTTAGAAGCTTCAATTTTTGGATGCTTGGAGAATCAAATGTATTTGACTATATGAGTATATGACTATTTGAGTATTTGACTATGTGCAGTATTTAATTGTTTCAATATTTGAAAACTTAAATTGTTGGAGTTCTAGATATTTGGTCATCAAATAAGGTAATTGTATGTGCTCATATGCAAGTATTTTGATGTTTTGGGTATTTATTTATTTATTTATTTATTTATTTACATATTTGAAAACTCAAAATTTCTGGACCTTCTGGAACATTCATGGGGGAAGGTATGTTAATGTTTGAGCATTTGAGAATTTTATTATAGCTATTTGCTGTACTTGCTCTCATACAAAAACCCACCTTGAACCCATGTTCCAATGCTGTATATGATTGAAAATACATTATAGTCAATGATGAAACAGTATGCATATGCCTAATTCTGGTCCCTACAGTAAGACAGAACCAATGATGAGCTAAACCCAACACCCCCTCTACCTCACATTAATATTGCAACATGGTTCTCTGCTGCCTTTTAAATAGAGTTTGCTAAGTGACATGAGCTAAAAGCTCTTCTGACAGGCCCTGTTCGCCCCCAGCTCCCTTCTGCCTCCGCTCATGCACACTCACATTCAGTGCTGCCTTTTCAATCCTTTGTCACTTTTTCCCCTCTTTTCACCATTCTGTTTGTTTTCAGGGTCAGCAATCGCTGGATTAGCTTTGTGATGCAGAGGCAAACTGTTGCTGCAGGTGTGAGTGTATGGGTGAGTGTCAGTGTGGCATACAGGTGTACAGGGGATTCGCTGATGATGGGGTGAGTAGCTGGCATCTGTAGGCAGATGTGGTAGAGAGATAGTGTTTAGCCTGCACCTTAGTAGTGTTCCTGCTCCATGCAGTTTTTATCCTGGACCGAGATTCCTGCAGCTCGAGATGAAAGCACAAGGCACTGTGAGATGTGGACCATGAATGCAGGCAAATGCTAAATTGACTTTATATGTATATATTTACATATGTCAAACATATTAATAAAACTTATTTGCAGCGTGTGCAAAAGTTTTGGCACCCTAATAAGTTGGGACAAAGTAGCACCCCCTTAGAGAGATCATCATTTCCAGTTTTCATAGCAGCTAGAAATTTCTGTTCTTATTTTAGGTATTCTCTTTCACACTTACTTTCGCAACACTTCTGGTCCTGTGATATTCTTGGACCGTCTTGCTGCACAGCATGTCTAAGATCTACCCTCAGATTTTCAATTTCCATTCAGAGGACTTTGAAGGCCATTCCAAAAGCTTCAGCTTGCATTTCTGGAAATAACTCATGGGGCATTCTGAGGAACACTATATATTCACATGTTTGTAGAACTCCACTGAGCTGTGGAGCAGTGGAGCTGTATTCTCTGGAGTAATGGTGCTCCATCCCGTTCTTTTGGGATGTACTGGTTGGGGATGGGGTGGGGTGAGGATTATCCAACATCCTTATCTCACTAATGCTTTTGTTACTGAACGCAATAAAATCCTTACAGCAATGCTTCAAAATCTAGTTGAAAGCCTTCCCTCTGTTTCTCTCATTGTGTGTGTTGTAGAAAACTGGCACTGTCATCTTTTCAGCTTTGCTTTAATGACTTTTAGAATTTGCTATTATTTAGTGAATTCCGTTTTTATATGTACCCCTGCACTTGCTGCCAAACAACCCTACAGCATAATAAATCCACCCCCATGCTAACAGTTAACAAGTGGTTCTTTTTCTCAAATTGTGTTTCTTTTCTTTCTTTCCAAATGTTGATTTAGTGAATGCAGCTTTTTTGAACTCAGAGGTTAGGTTTCCTTCTGCTGACTCCTCTGTGTAGATCTTGTTTGTATAAGCAGCACTGCACAGTGGAACAATAGAACACTATCACTCCTAATTCAGCTGAAAATATTTTAGAAACATGGAGGTTCCTACTGTCATAAGAGTACTTGCTCATTCTTGAATAAATTCCAAGACCTAACAACACACCACAAACTTTTGCATATGTCACACTTATTTTACTTATTATTTTTAAGATATCAAATGTAATGCAACTGTGCATAGCTGCAAATGTTATTCTGTTTTCCTGCAAAGACTGTTTATTTGTTTTCACTTCAAATAAGTTATCAATCTAATTATAACAACTGTATATACAATACATAGTATAATAAATCCTCAAAAAATATAACTGTTAATTTAACCCCCTGAGGAGCTGTTCAAAATGTTCAAAAATTCTTGAGTAAGAAGAGAATGTGTGACATAGACACTATCCTTAAGCAATGGTGCATGGCAAGGGGGAGTGTAGGGAGTTCTTGTCACATGCAGTGGACACATACTGGAAAAATTGGAAGATGGGTTTCACAGAAAGAGGCTGGAGGAGGAAGGGATGTGGGAGTGAGGTGTGTGAATGGGGGTAACAGAACTGTGAGTGCGTTAAAGTGGAGAATGAAGAGAAAAAGGTTGCAGAAAGTGAAAGAGAAGCAGGATGAGAAATAGGCTAGGAGTGTTTGGAGCAGTCGATTTGTGTGTGTGTGTGTGTGTGTGTGTGTGTGTGTGTGTGTGTGTGTGTGTGTGTGTGTGTGTGTGTGTGTGTGTGTGTGTGTGTGTGTGTGTCACCATACCTGTGCAGTCATGTACAGCGGAGAGTGAGCTTTCTCTGCCAGCCTTCTCTTAACTAAAAACTCTCAGCTCCCTGCTGTCTCTCATCCATCAGGTAAAATAGAGGCAGAGCGACACACTGACATGAGAGAGTGCCCCTGCATCTCTAAACTACAGCATGGAAAAAGAAACCCACTGTTGACTAACTGGACTTTCCACAGCTGTCATTTTTCCAGGCTCACTCTGCTCTGTATGGAATAGGACTCCTTAGCCTTGTATAGTTATATTTTGGATATTTATATATTGAGTAGTCTTTTTCCTTAGTCGTAGCTAATCTATCATCAGTATAATATCCATTAAGTAGAACTGTCACATATGTATGTTCTTAATTACAGCTTGATTAATATGACAAAACAACACAGTAAACATGATATACACTGCTCATTTCACACCTATTTAGCTAAACATTTACCACTAGAGTGAGCTTTTAGTGAGTTTGTTTTTAATTGAAATTAATTTGAATGAATTTATTCTGATTACAGATTAAGACTGAGGTATTTATATCTACACTCTACTCAATAATCTGATGAAAATCTCCATTTAAATGCATGCTACAACTAATCCTTTTAAAAATTATGCACTTTTTCACAAAAATTGAATTTTTGCTTCTAAATGAGGGGAAATGTAATCAACACTTTAATTATTAAAAGTATTGAGCGGAAGAAATCATGCAACATTCCGTTGGAACATGAGCTAGATGCCAGTACCGCCACCAATGACCCGAAACTTCTGGATGAAGTTTGACACGAGAGTCTTTCATGATTTTATGTAACTTGAAATATTATCTTGCTTCCCCAGAACATATAATTAATGCCTCTATTGCAGTAATAATGCATGTTGCTGCTGCCTCCTGCAAACCAGGTGATTGCCTCGCGTATTATCTGTGACCAGAACGTGCATAACATGCAGATTGGAAATGTAATCGGATGCAGGCTATTATTCTTCTATTTTTATTTTTTTTCTTCTATTAATTCTTTCTGTTTATTTTAATTATTTTTCAACTCCTTCCTTTCACCTCAACTGGACTAGTGTTTTCTGGTAAAGGTGTATACATGGATGGATTCCATTTCGATTTATCTATTAATTGGATTATTAATAGATTATCAGGCTGCACATAAACATGGCTACTGAAATAGAAGGAAGAGAATAGTAGGATGCCATGATTGCAGGTCTGTTTACAGCACCAAATTGGCAGAGGCATATGAAGTAAAAGTGAATATGATGTTAATGATATTAGCTTAAGAACTCTGAACAAGCATGTGCACACAAAATTAAATTCACTAAGAGCCTCGTACTGGTTTAATTCTCCATATATTCCTGTTTATATTTGCATTTGAAAAAAACTTTTTGTGTTTCAGAAACCAAATAAATGCAACACCGGCACCGCGAAGTTAACGTCATTTACAAAGAACCGTATTTTTTCTCAGTGAGGTCCATTTATCATGTTGGTGTGGTTTTATGAACCAAGAACTGTCATAATTAATTTATACGTGCCCATTTCTCAACCTCTCTTTATGATTTTTAATGAAACAAACTGTTTTTATGACTTCACATGACTTGTTATAATTGCCTGTCCATTGTTATGCCTTGTTCAGGAAGCTTTCTGGGCTGAAGTACTCCTTATAACTCGAACATATAAATAATATAACATGAATGGGTGCGGCTAAAAAGCTGTGGACTGAATGAGCAGATAAATGCAACTCCACTGGTGAAACTAATGAATGGGTTTCTGGGTATGAAATATATGGGTATGAAAATATAGGTTTTCATGATATGGCTTCTTATCAGGGTAGAATTGAATGCTTTTTGGCTCAGAATTAAAATGTAATCTGTTACATAGCATAGCCTTGTCAGCCTTGCTGGCACTCAGAGATACTCTCCCAGTTATTCACACTCCAGAGTATATCCCAGGGGGAAATCTCTTCTTTATTGCAATTGTGTAAATGTGTTGTGCTGTTTCATTTAATTGCTTAAGCAGTAAGTCTGTGTTCTAAATATTTATATAGCAATGCACAGAAATGCAGTTTTTGAAAATCTACATGTACATGAACACATGTATTAATATTTACTTTAAAGGGATTAGTGTTATAGACTTTTACGTACCTGCTGTGATCCTCTCTTATCATCTTATCATGAGGTTACACAATGCTTCTGAGTAGATATGCATTTGGGTGAAGCAATCATAACCTGTAATACGTAGAAACATGTGCTAGTGTAATGTCATATTTGAGCATGATTTTCAGGATTACTCTTTAATTTAAAGGGTTTCCTTTAAGTCAGGGCCAAGGCCTTATTCTGTTAGTACATAAAATAATCAGGATGCATTTCAGTTTTGAGTTATAATTTAACCTGTGAATGTTGTGCTTGCTCCTGAGATCTACTTTTGACTAGCATGACTGGCTGGTTGCAACAGGTATGGGCCAAACTTAATTAATGCCTTCCTTATATGCAGTTTGTAACAAATGTTTATTGCAGTCCATGAGATGGAGCTGTAAAATATTTACCTTTAAAATCATTTTGCACTCATTATTATAGGGAAATAGGTGTATCTGTTGTTGTCACTCTAGGACCGGCTAATCAGCTACTACAAATCCTTTAATATTTTTGTGATTCTTTTACTTCCAATGCCACTACCAGTCTCATAGCATATCAACAAATGTGTGTTTAATGAGCAGTTTGTATTAACAGCAGTGGTGTATTACACTTCCCAGCTGTAGGAGGAACCCTGGAGCCAATCTCAGATAATGCTGCTTTAAATTTGCAATCCCATAAACATGATTAAGTACTTGTTCACAAGATCTGTTGCTAGGTGATTTTATTTATATATAGATAGATTGTTCATGGCTCTATGTATTAATTTATTACTTTATTACTTTATTTATCTTCTGAACTGTTTAATAAAAGCAGTAGAACAATTGAGGCTGTACGTTATCATGTATATATCTTTACTTTAAACAGGCATTAATGTGAAACACGGATAATGAAAATAAGGTTAGATTAGTTCAACTGGTCTATTCATACCGAATTATTGACACAGTGAACAGAGCAGTTATATAGTTATCAGTTTTTCAATAAAATACAGTTTTATTTTATTACATCTCTTTATTCCTTGGTCGTGGTCCTATTTCATGTTTTGCTGATTTCTGTTCATTCTGCCTGTTTTGTGACCATTTCTTTTTGTTTGGATAATTAGCGGCCTTCTCTGAGTGTGTTTCTGCAGAAATGATCAAAATGCCTATTGCAGGTGCTTGTTAATGTGAGTGTGAATGTGAGAGCTTTCAGGATTAGTCCCTTGTTCTGGTCAATAGAATTCATTGAGATTGTGTCCTTTCGTTTCTATGTATGTGTCTTTTTGAGCCAGAGTGTTCTGATGTCTGTGTGTAATAGGGCAGTTGACCTAGAGCTTTAGGAGGCAATCAGCACTCTTTACCATGCAGGACCTCATGCTTCTCTGTGAGTTATAAGAGCATTATAAATGCTGTATTAATTATCCTGCCATCCTTTGGATTTCTTCCACTGTCTGTGTTGCTTATATCTGTGTGAATGCATGTGTGTGAGTGTATATAGGTCAAACTGTTTTCTGGTACAAATTGCTGATTCCTGAGCTGATTGTTTGTCCTGCATAAATAAAGGGCCATGAGTATGGATTAAGGTATAATGAGTACAAAAAAAAAAAAAAAGAGATGAACTTAAAGTTTGTTTTCTTCTAACACAGAAGTACTGTATATGTACAGCATGTCCTGCGGTCATCCCACCTGTTTATTATTATTATTTATTGTTTATTTATTTTATTGTTATTTGTTTTGTATCGTATTTGAGCTTTGGGTATATTCAATGTAAAATGAAGGAAATATATCAATATCATTCATTTTTATTTTATATTCAAGACAGAAAAAACAACATTGTTCTTCTGTCTTGAGGCCATGGAAACAGGAAAGAAGAAACTTTCAAAATGATGATCATTTTTTGCGACAATGCCTTTGTTGTAAAAAGCACTATATAAACTATGATTAATTGATTTACTGAAGGATTGTGTATAAAACGACAAAACAAAGTAAATGATACTCTACCTGTTTGTCTAACTAGCTACAATTATCAAGATTTAAACCACATCTTCCATAAGTGAACAGGGAGTTAGGTAATAGGTAGTTTTTGTTTGTTTGTTTGTTTGTGAGCTGCAGGGTGTGCAGTGAGTGAGTGGAGTTTGTTACTGTCAAGTAGCAACAAGCAGCTTGATAAGGAATTATAATTTGGTGAAAATGTTAACATTAAAACATATGAACTGCAATGTTCATGGCTCTGTGTATTTATTTATTACTTTTTTGCTTGTTTTTTAAAAGCAGTAGAACACTTGAGGCTGTGAGTTTTCATGTATGTTTCTTAACTTTAAATAGACATTAATGTTAAACACGATAATGAAAAGTAAGGTTAGTTTAAGGTTGGGTTATTTTAACTGGTCTATTCATACAAAATTAGTGAGACAGAGCAGTTACAGCGTTCAAACCATGTAGAAAATTAAAAATGGATCCAAGAACAAACATTTTTATTGGACATACTGCATGCCAGGGAATAAAAAACATTGTGACCATCAAATATTTTATTGATCATTTCAATATGCACATTTAAATCATGTTTTTGCAATGTCCGTACTGTTTCAATAGAATTCAAACTCGAAATGTAAGATTTTGGTTTTCTGATTTTTATGAGCGCACTGATCAAATGTTTGAAATGTCACTTAACATGACATGAATATAACATCACAGCTTATCTCTGTAATTGGAATGATGATAATGAATGGACTATTTCACAATATTCTAATTCTCTGAGATACACTAGTATATAAAGCACATGGAGAATGAACAGTGCTTCAGATGCTTTTATTTAGCCATCCCCTCTTGTATATATGTGACAGTAGATTTGGCTGACTACATATAGTCGGCTTATATAGTTGGCTAACATTATGTTGGCCAGTAATTTCCACCCCCTTGTGACTGAGACAATGCTACTGCTGCTAAATACTGCCTGTCCCCAGACTCCCTGTGTTGCCGTGTCTGTCTCCAGCTAGTATGAGGGTGGATGCAGCTTTGTTTGGGTTATATTATTGGATAAGTGGAGCAGTGGATGTTGTATATGTCTAGAGTAATAGGCGGGTGTGTAGCCTCTGTGTCTGCGTGGACAAGACCTGTCTGTATGCTGTGCTGTTGTGGGTGGCTGGATTGACAGTGTGTTGGATGGGCTTTGCACAGAGCTGATTTCTCCAGCACAGTCATTAACCCTCAGTAATAGATTGCTGTCATTCTGCTAGTGAACCCACAGGCCAGCCCACGCAGGCTGAAAGACCTGTGCTTATTTGCACTCGCTTTCTCTCGCTCAATGTTGTCTTCCTGCATGTGTTGTTCTTATTCCCCATTTTATGTGTTATTGAAGGTAGGAGTAAACAATCTGTATGAGAATGGAAGACCTGTAAGAGTTTTTTTGGGGCTGCATGTTTTCCTCTGGTTCCCTTTTCTCTTGTTCTCTTCCTCTTTTCATTCATCTATTGTGTTGCTTTTCTTTACACTTGTTTCTTAATTCTTGCTATTGTCAAAAATGCACACACGCACACACACATGCACACACGCAGACACATGCACACACGCTCCCACTTACACACACAGAGTGCAGGAGCGTGAGAGGGACCTTTTTGTCTTCTCATTAGATGTGGATGTTATCAGTGTCTCCCAGCTCGGTATCACACATCAGGATTAGCTCTGCTGTTTGGCAGCTTTAGTCTCTCACAGCCCATCGCCATTTGTCTTACCTCCCAATCACTGTTTTGTGCGGATTAGAGTGCCGTTGTCTT
Organism: Acestrorhynchus altus; assembly: GCA_034509495.1. Classification (NCBI taxonomy): domain Eukaryota; kingdom Metazoa; phylum Chordata; class Actinopteri; order Characiformes; family Acestrorhynchidae; genus Acestrorhynchus; species Acestrorhynchus altus. The sequence continues at coordinate 26,684,492 of CM067505.1, forward strand.
TGGATTAGACCGTCGCTGCGCTGTGCTGTGGTGGGAGAGGTGGCATCTGGACACTCTCTGCACTGCTGAGCAGAGGATCGCTCCAAACTGCCCTGTGGTTCCTCCCCAAATCAGAGTGGCCATGTACATGTTTCATGCTGTGGAAACAGGGCGTTTACCCAGATGATACTTTTATTACCTGCTCCTCAAACTTCACAGAACATTGGCAAGGATAAAGGACGTTTGGTTGTATACACAAGTAAAAATAAGCATCAAATGGTTCCTTGAGTAATGCCATATAAGCAGTACTTTCACTTATAAAAGGGTTTATAATAAAATGACCTTTTACAAATTTTCACACTTACACATCTATTTTACAGACAAGGAAGCAAAGGTGTGTATTTACCCCTGTTGTGTAGTAGCAGAATATTTATGTATATCCAGGTGATTGATATTGATGTGTTTTGTCACATATGCAGAGAATGTGTTCATAAAAGGTGGCTGATAGTTAATATAGATAGATACAGACATAAGTGGTTAGATATAGAACCAGCATTGGCAGCGAAAGAAGTATGCAGACTGTGGCAGGATTAGTAACATTACAGGATTTTGTATAAATGTGATTTAGGTTATGCCGCCTTCTGCAGTTGTATTGCCATAGTGCAGTTAAAAATGTGCCAAACCCAAACCAACAACAATAGAAATCTTAATTTCTGTGTCATAAGTCAGGGGAGCTATTATTTTAGGGTACAGTGCTACGTATGCACAATGGCATGGACAAAATGCTTACCTTCATGTTTGTTGATAATATTTTTATGTACACTGTAGAAATCTAGTCATCTAAAGTAAGAGCATTGCTGTTTCAAGAAGGCTTTTCAAATCATATCAGCAATTATTGTGTAATTGTATAATATTGTAAGTATTGTATATTTTATTTTATATTAAATTTGGTTGTAGTTAATCAGTTCTTGCAGTAATCTTAAAGTAGCTGTATCTGGGTTAAAATGTTAAAGATAAAGGTGCTACAAAGGGTTATTTAAGTGATTTCATAGAAGAACCAATTTTGGTTCTATAAAGAAGCATTGTTGTCAATGTTAGTGTAAAGAACCATTCTATGGTTTAAAGATCATTCACAATATGTACAGGTTCTTCACCAGTTTAAAATATGTCAAACTTACACTCCTCTGTTACAAACATTATTATTTAAGGTTTACGCCTGGTCCTGGAGGCACCCCTGCCCTGCACATTTTAGCCTTAACACACCCCGTACAACTCAAGCTTGTTAATGAGTTGATTTGTTGAATCAGGTGCAGTGGATGCATGGAAAGTTCTAAAATATGTTGGGTAGTAGTGCCTGGACTGGCTTGAGAAACACTGATTCAGACTCAAAGTAGACCTTCTGACACTAAGAGTGCAAAAAGAAAAAATGTGGATGTTTATTTCTTAATTGTTTTTGACAAGCTCTAGTCATAGTTTGTATAGCTATTTGTCACTACATGTACAAAAAAGATTTCAGTCAGAACTGAATCTGTGTATTTTGTCAGAGGAGCATAAAATGTGTCCTAAATGACCTTAGTCCTATGAGGGATGCTGGAGCCCTCAGTGGGGTGCAGAAGGGCTGCAGGCAGCAAGAATGAATGTGGTGGAGGTGGCTGGGAAGAGAGTAAATGTGAGCAGTCTGCCATTTATAGAGCTGCGGCTGATTTAGGAGAACAGCGAGAACAGAGACTGTAGATCCAGCCCAGGCTCTCCTTGACCGGGTCTCTGTGCTTTTCTGCTGATGCTGTGTGTGCAGCAGGAGGGGGATTTACAGAGATGAAGAACAGAGCGTTCCGCTTTCTATGCTCCCATCCTGATCCTACACCTGGGCCAGTCTGCTGTATTTACCAGGGGAGAAAATACGACCCCACAGAGCTGCCACCCAACAGCGTCTGAGCGCAGGACTCTGTGAAGAAGCTTTATATCCCCTATCACTGCCAGGAATCATCAGCCTTGCTATGAGAGAGAGATAGAGGTGAGAGGAGAGGAGAACCAGCACTGTCCAAAAGGAGAAAAAAGGGGATGCAAACTGGGATTGATGATACTTATTAGAATGAACTATATCGATGGACTGTCCATTAAATAGTTGCAGACAGTAAATGAACATTCCTGCAAAATTGGATTCAGCCATGCAAATGTAGTTCATTTATAATTGATAAGTGGAATTTGTAAGCGAGCTCCCTGCAAGGGGAAGAGAAAACATGTGCATCCCCGAGTGACCCCCTCGTCCTGCTGAGAAGCTGTCAGTAGGGACAATGGCAGCTCCAGCGATCTGTCATCCATATTCCTGCTTGCGATGTTCCAGCTAATCACCACAGCTCCCGGAACAGCAGGGGACTGCAGTCACATGGGCTTAAGCTGACTGGATTCAGATGACAAGCCTGTCACATTAGGCAAACATACTGACTGCCCACACTCTAAGATGTCTGTCCAAGAAGGGCCATGTTGCCTTCCCTGGCCATGGTCCACTCCATTCCTGGAGCAGCCGGCTATCCCGTGGCTCAGCTTAGTGCTGCTCTCCAACTTGGATGGACAGTGCGCTTTTACACAGTGAGGTGACCGAATGTCACTGTAAAGTCACTGCCACCAAATGCATCATGCAATACTAGTGGGTTGCTAAACTAATTGATATAAATATGCCTTTACCATAGCGCCGATGGCTCGAGTAAAATCTCCGCCAGAATGGGGCAACACCATTTATCACGCCAGAGGAATCGATCAGGCCTCATTTTCTCCACAATACTCTTTGTATGAGAGTCTGTAATGTGGATGGGATAGAGAGGAACAGCAATTAAGACCTTGTTTGGGTCCAAGTTCAAGCAGCGTGGGTCAATGGATTGTGTCTTTGTGCATTTTCGGAACGGCTCTTCCGGCTGAGCACAATCAATGCAACTTGTCACTCTGCGCACTTGTGGATCAAGTTGGATATTTACTTTGTTGGGAATCAATGCCATGTTCATTAGCAGGATTTTACTTTTGTTTACCCAGAGTCCCTATGAGCCTGGGTTTTGGGTGGGCTCTTTGTATACATGCCCAATCAAGGAGGAGCCAAAGAATAGACTCAGGTTCAGTGTTTGTGCTTATTTCCGAAGTCATATTAATAACGGACTTTACTCCACTTCACTGTAAAGCCCCAGTCCCACACATAGACCCCTCTGAACATGAATACAAACACATGCATGGCTGTTGGCGGTGGATTTAGGTGAGGGGCTTTAGGATTAGAACCAATTCTTATCAGTAAAGCCATTCCTGCTTAACATTCCTCACAGACACACACAAACACACCATGGGTCAGAGCGGTTCTGTGCTTTTAGTTGATTTGAATCTGCCTTGAAGAGGTGACCACTCTTCAAGGGTAAAACAAAGTGCTCTACCCATTTCCGCTTTAGTTTGGGTGTGTGTTTTATAATAGAAATGTGGAGTATGAAGAGGCTTTGAATTGGTAAAGAAACTTTACATCAAGTCAAGGATTTTTAAACCTTTAAAAGGTTCTTCAGACACAATTCTCTATCACAAACATGGATCTTGTAAACAAAGAACTTCCACATATATTTATGATTATGTTCTAGACTTTACTTGTATTGTGTTGGGGTTACAGAGTACAAATTCTATGTATAACAGTAAATTCATTACGTTTAGTTATATTACAGCTACTTTATAATAATTATTTTCTTTACTCATATATCATTACGACAACTATATGGATTGCACATGCTTCATTTTACACCACTGCTGTAAAGACACATTTTGCTATTATCTCCTACCAGTGGGGGATTATAAACAGGCTGAGAAATACAGAACCTGCATCTGAAGTAAAAGAAGACCATCATCAAGACTGTAAATCTATTATTAAAAAAAATAAAAAATAATAATAAATAAATAAATAAATCTTTATTTTGAGTAGTCTTCATTAGATTAAATAAAAGCTCATTAGACTCAGTAATATCTAATCAACATATCGATGATGCAGCGGTGGTGAAGCATCTTAATACATTTAGTTGATCATCAAGAGACTTTGATTAACTGCATAACTATAATTTGATTATAAGTTGCAAATTCAGTTGTTTTTTCACTTTGGATTAGTCAAGTTAAACTGTAGATGCTCATCTGAGAAAACAACGATCATGTCGCAAGTCTAACACAGACCATCTTAACATCCACAACACAATATAGACCTGCTGCTGAAACCAGTCTGGAATAGGGTTATGATTAGGTTTTGGGTTGAGGTTAAAGTTATGATTAGGGCCAGAATGAGAATTAGAATTAAAGTTGGGGTTATGGGCAGGAGAAAGGTTAGGGTTTGGTTTTTGATTGAAGTTAAGATTAAGGCCAGGATGAGGGTTACAGTTAGGTGTTAAGGTTAAGGTTAAGGTCATGAGCAAGGTGAGGGTTAGGATTAGGCTTTTGGTTGAGATTAAGATCTATTTAATATAAGTAATGCATCAAAAGAACACCTTCGACATATTTACCTCAGTGTATTCTGATGCTACACTGCTGCAGTTATGCTGTTGATGTGTTACTGATAGTCTGCTAAGAGTTTATTAATCTTCTAAAAAGGAGCACTCAAAATAAGTAGTACCCCTAATTTGTGAGCATGTGTGCTGCCTGTGTCAGATGGCTGTATGACTGTGATTGTGAATATGAGTAGTACAGTGCCAGCTAGAGAAGTGCCAACTGAATGAGTGCTCTGTGGCATCATCTAATCATTCTAATATGAAACTGATGTATAACAACCCTAATGCTGATGACAAGAGAGCCCAAATCTCACCTAAACAGACCAGGCTTGATTTTCATTCAAAACAGTTCTACTTTACATTTTACTGATGGACATTTTATTTGGAGACAGCTGTTTATTTTACTGTTTCTGCTGCGCAAAATCAATTTTTTAACAGACTCAGCCATTCATCATTTAAATTCAATCAATATCTTGATGAAAGCAGGGATAGTGATGTGCCTTATTGATGTTCCTCTGATTGTCTGTTTCTTTCTAAATAAAATCAGAAATGGCTGCTGGTACAGATACAGATTTGCACTATACAATAGCATAGAAGAAAAAATAAAGTAAGTAAAGTAACCACATTACAGTTTCCAAAACCAGTCATAGTCATTTAGGAAAAAGCTTTACAGCTTTAAATACATGAATAATTCATGTAATGTTCATAAACATGTAATTGGGCACATTCATTATGTATGCAGCTATTTAAATGCACTGGTTTCAACAGTCCAGGACTGTCTTGATATGATCATGATGTTTGATATTATTTCTTACGAAGGAATAAACAGTCTGTGATAGTAAACACATGGTCAGTGTTCTTATATGGTGATATCCAAATTACATCCATTATTGTTTAGTGTTTATTCAGAAAACAATTGTGAACAAACCAAATTAGATAGAATAATGAATACATGTACTGTAAATTGACATTACAGTGAATGTACAGTAGTTTTATAACAACCTAATCATACCTTTAGAAGATACACTAATTTAAAATGATCACATATATATATATATATATATATATATATATATATATATATATATATATATATATATATGCAATGTACCTTACTAAAACAGCAGCTCTATCAGCTGTTATGCTATCTAACTAGTAAATTTGCTATGCTACCTACATGTGAGACAAGTTGTTTCTGTCATCTCTCAGTCATGTCTATCTCCTGTCTTAATTTTGTGATTTCTCTATGTGCTTCTGAGCACTTTTTGTTTTGCCTTCACCCTTGCTCCACCCCTCCCATCGGTGTCTCATTTGTTACCCAACCCATTCATTATCCAGTTCCAGGTGTTGTCTGTATTTAAGACCCTTTGCTCCAGTCTGTCCTTGTCAGTCCTTTGTTGTTCCGAGAGTCCATTGGTGTGGTTGTAACTGTGGTTTTGTTTGGTGATTGTGTCAGTTTGTCTATTTCTAGGCAGTTTGTTTGCAGTTTCTTATCTGTTTCCCAGAGTTCAGGTCAGTTTGTTGGTTATGTCAGTTTGCTTTTTGTATTCCATTTGTTTCTTTATTATATTAAATCCCAACCCCCTGTGCGTATATCCACCCCCCTTGTTTGTCTTTGTTTGTGTGAACATAATCTTATTTTAATTTGGAAATTGTGTTTTGTAAGAAGCTATGTGACTTTGGATGGAACAAAAAGGCCCAGATGGTTTTACAGGTTCATTTACAGCCCTATGATTTGGCCCTAGAATGAAACAAGCTATTTCTATTTTAAAGTGAATTGTATTTTTGCTGTGTTGATGGGCTGGTATTGTTCTTCACAATATGTTTGGGCTGGTGTGTGTAAATTATAATACTTCAGACTTTGAAATTGGTCACAATTTGACTTATTTTGGATTTGATTTCGAAAGGCCATAACAGTGTTTGATGTTCATTGTATGTAAGTTCTATGTCTATGTTCTAACTTTTCCTATTCAACTATGTCTCTATACAAATAGAGTTTTCTATTCTCCACATCATTAAAGGTAATGCTTCCTCCCATTCTTCAGCCTAAAGGTTTTTCTATAATGAAAGGTTTGTTATTTGAAGCTGGATCGAACTTGACACTGCTGTGGGACAGCGGCATTACAGTGAAGACTGCTGTTTACTTTTCTTGATCTCTGCATCCAGACTTCCCTGCCTCTGGGGTAATATCTGTGCTTTTTGGCACATTTCCTGCTCTTTTTTTTAGTGAAGTACTTCACATTTATTGCAGATGACTCAGACACAGGCAAAACAAAGGACTGAGCCAATGAGAAAAAGAAAGACAAATCCAGGTCATGTTGCCTCGTTAAAATGTATCTGATACATTACAATTCAGAACAGTAGCAATCAGCACAGATAGTCCTTGCTTTTACATAAATGAGCCATAACATTAAAACCACATGCATATAATTGTGCCAGTCCATATTATGGTGCCAAAACAGCTTTGACCCATGAGGCCATAGACTTTACAAAAGGCATCCTGTTGTATCTGACACCAGTACATTACCAGTAAACTGTGAGATGATTCATCAGTGGAATTCATTAAAAAGTTAAAGTCACCAGCTGTCCTTCCACTGCATACTGAAAACACCCCATTAGAACTGCAGTTTTTGAGACACTCTGACTCATCTAACCACTATAATTGGATTTGTGTCACAGTGGATCAGATTCTTGTCCATGTTTTGTGCTTTAAACACATAAACTATTCAGTTGCTGCCTTTTATGTACATCCACCCCTTTTGCTAAATTTGGTTGAATCAATTGACCCACCCAATCACTACTTCCCCTCAACACTTGCAATGCTTCCAACTTTTGAGCTGCCACATAAACAGCATCATTAGGCAGCCAAGGTGCCCAGAGGAAAGCAATAAATCCCCAGCTGTGATACTTCAGCATCATATAGATAGAGCACCCAGAGAAAGCATGGCCAATTGTACCCTCTATGGCTCTGGCTGCTGATGGCTTGTCAGAATGGCCCAGGGCTCAAAGACGTGATCCTCAGGCCATACTGCTTGCACCTTGGTCTGCTGAGCTACTCAGAGCCCTATAGTATCATTTATTATATTTAAAATAAGGAACGTTAATATTCAATTATGTTCAATCTGCCATTCAAATGTACACAAATACAATTAAGATTCAGATTGAAAAGTGATTTATGGTTTATGAATTGTAATGGAGCATTACTGTATTGTTCATGAATACACCATGAAGGTTTAATTTATATAAAATTACTGTAGATAATAAATTACTTTTGTGAGAAAACTTTCACAAGACTGCTAGCAACAGTGTGACAATTAGCTTTCAGATGAATGTCCCAGAAAGCTTATATAATGCCTTCCTGCTGCACTTCCAGGTGTTACATGAATGAGCACCATATGTTTACCTGTACATCTGATTTGCATATCATGTTGTCAGTGTGTGTGTGTGTGTGTGTGTGTGTGTGTGTGTTGCATTTCTGTGCGTAAGAGAAAGAGAGAGAGAGAGAGAGAGAGAGAGAGAGAGAGAGAGAGAGAGAGAGAGAGACACTTTGCTGTGCTGGAATAAAGTGAGAGAGAGAGAAATGTGAAGTGAAAATGTGTTAGTTTGGAGACCAACAGTGTAAGGACATACCCTACCAATGGAATATTGTACATTTAATTATGCATGTGTTTATTTTAAAGTACTTAGATCAGGTATTTTCCATCTGCTTGCTGTGCAAGATTTTTTTTCTAATTATGGATTGGAGGGTTCTCCATGGAATGGACACCTTCCCTGAGGCTTGGAATCAAAGCTAGAGGAGATCCGTTCTGGGACTGTGGGGGTTTGAGGAGTGCACATTGGAACACTTCACACTGAGTCAACTTCCTTTGTTTTGGCTTTTCTCCTTGGGCTGATACATCCCCAAACACAAGAAGCAACAGAAGTGCTAGATGCAGAGTGTACCAGGGGTCAGACGTTTGAGTAGAAATGTCTGTTCTCTGCTCTCTCTACAGGTGCACACATGGCCTTTGTAGTTTTTTCTTTTTCCTTTCTTTCTTCCAGTCACAATGCAGCTCATTATGCTGTTGCACTAGTGATGGCTGAGGGGTTTGGTTAGTAGGGCCATCTTGAAACCAAGTATGTGGGAAAAAAGGACTTCTGTCTCACATCTCCTTTCATTTCATATTTCTGCTCAAATCCTCACCAATCCACAGTCATGGGACACTTTTATACTCGCACACGTTCTCCTTCAAAAGAATTTCATTAACTTGTTTTTCTTGACCAGAAGGCCTGGAGCCTCCCTCTCTGCATCCTCATTTCTCATTTTTGCTGTTTCTGATATTCTATTCAATAACTTGCCTCGTAGCATCCTCAGCGCCGCTCCCCGTTTAAGATTCATCTCAGGCGAGGCAGCAGCTTTGTGCAATTTAGGAGCCACTAGCTCTGATTTGGGCTTTGAATCCCTGTTAGGCACAGATTGATTTCACATGGGCGCATGGGGCACCTCACTATGCCTGCTCACTGTGTGATTTCTCAGAGGACACACACACATTCATACGCACACACACACACACGATTCACACAGAAACACAAGGAATTGCATAGGGTATTGCTGGACTGACATCATTTGCAGGGATTTCTAAGAATATGGATGGCATAGCTTTTGAAGAAAGTGCAGTAGTGGTGGACTGCCTCTCTTTGAAATCATGACCTTAAGCACTATCCTTTGAATAGTAAATTTCTGCTTCCAATGTAATTGTTCAACAACATATTTGGCTGCATATATGTATATGCGGCAGCATGGTGGCACAGTGGATAGCACAAGAAGGACCTGGGTTCGATCCCCAAGCGGGGTGACCTGGGAAATTTCTGTGTGGAGTTTGCATGTTCTCCCCGGGTTCGTGTGGGTTTCCTCTGGGTACTCCGGTTTCCCCCACAGTCCAAAGACATGTGCGGTAGGTCAATCGGTGACTCTAAAGTGGTCCTTAGTGTGTGAATGTGTGTGTGACCTACGATGGACTAGCGCCCTGTCTAGGGTTGTTTCCTGCCCTTGCGCTGGGCACCGGCTCCCCCGTGACCTTATTCAGGAATAAGCGGTATAGAGAAAATGGGTGGATATGTATATGGACAAGAATATAGGGAAATATTTACAGTACTTTTTTGGAGGACTTTTGACTAGATCTTGGAGCATTGCTATGAGGATTTCATTTCATTTAGCTACGAGAGCTTAGTGAGGTTAGGATGTTGATTGGGGATCATTTACCTGATCCCAAAATCCCCAACCTATCCCAAATGTATTGGATGGTGCACCATTATTCCAGAGTACAAAGTTACACAGCTCAATGGTAGAGGGCGTTATAGTCCTCTTGCCCCTGTTTGGTCATTTTTATTGGCAGTTCTTCTCTTATCAACATATAGTGTAGAGTGGGGATAATATGTATTTGACGCAAGTTTTCACATCTACGAAGGATATAGAAGTCTATAATTTTTATTATAGGTACACTTCAACTATGAGAGACAGAATCTGAAAAGAAATTCAGACAGAATCCAGAAAATCACATTGTATGATTTTTAAGTAATTAATTTGCATTTCATTGCATGAAATAAGTATTTGATCACCTACTAACCAGAAGGAATTTTGGCTCTCACCTGTTTTTTTTTTTCTTTACGAAGGCCTACTACTCATTACCTATATTAATTGCATCTATATGAACTTATTACCTTGACCCCTGTCCACACACTCAATCAATAATACTCCATCCTCTCCACCATGGGCAAGACCAAAGAGCTGTCTAAGGACACCATAGACAGAATTGTACACCTGCACAAGGCTGGGGTGGTCTACAGAACAAGAGACAAGCAGCTTGGTGAAAAAGCAACAATTGTTGGCTTAATTATTAGAAAATGGAAGAAACGCAAGATCTTCCTCCATATGGGGCTCCATGCAAAATCTCACATTGTGGGTTAAGGATGATTCTTACAAAGGTCAGGAATCAGCCCAGAACTACACGGAAGGACCTTCTCTAAGACCTGAAGAGAGCTGGGACCACAGTTTCAAAGATTACTGTTAGTAACACACTATGGTGTCATGGATAAAAATCATGCCTACACATGTCTGGATGATCCAGGGGAGACATGAGAGAAGGTCATGTGATAAAATGAGACCAAAATAAAACTTTTTGGTATCAATTCCCCTCACCACGTTTGGAGGAAGAAAAAGGATGAGTACAACCCCAAGAACACCGTCCTAACCATGAATCATAGAGATGGAAACATCATACTTTCTGGCTGCTTTTCTGCAAAGGGTACACAATGACTGCTTTGTATTGAAGCAGTCTTTGCTGGGTCTTCCAGCATGACAATGACCTGAAATACACAGCCAGGGCAACTAAGGAGTGTAAGAATATTTTCAAGGTCCTAGAGTGCCCTAGCCAGTCTCCTGACCTGAATCCAATAGAAAATCTTTTAGGAAACCTGAAAGATCTGGAGGAGATGTATCCTCCAGATGTATCCTGTATGGATAAGTGGGCCAAAGTCCCTGCTGCAGTATGTGCAAACTACGGGAAACGTCTAAAATCTGTAATTGCAAATAAAGGTTTCTGTTTTTCTGTTGTATCAAATACTTACTTCATGCAATAAAATGCAAATTAATTATTTAAAAATCATTAAAATAAGCCATTTTTTTAAAATTCTGTCTCTCACAGTTGAAGTGTACCTACAGTAAACATAATAGACTTCTCCATTATCTGTTGATAGGAAAACTTGCAAAATCAGCATTGTATCAAATCTTTATTTTCCCCACTGTTTGTATTGTGGTTGTGTGTGTGTGTGCATGTAGGCATGTATGTATGCTCTCCTTTTTATGTTATTTACTGTCTAATTTGGTTTTGTATTTCATCTGTCATGGCATAATGCATGCAAAGTGGTTGCAAATCAAATTATCTTGTGAGATAAGAAAAACAAACCAACTAAAAAGGTCTCCTGGTCCTGCCTTTACTATACATCAGGACTGTTTACATTCAGTGGTGTAATGAATTCAGCACTCGGTATAGTGTATAAGTAAATATGGCTAGAGCATGGGTTTTATGCACAACATTCCCCAGGACTTTCTTTGATTACATTTACATTGAGTTTATTATATGTTTTAATGCAGGCAGAAAGCTACTAATTGAGCTAAGGTTACATTAGATATATCTATAACAGACTTGTTTAAGTTGGATCTGCTGGATCTGCACATTTGTGGTGAGGTTTTTCCAGTCCTACTGTAAGCTTGTATGTTATGGAGAAATAAAAACAAACAAAAAAAGAAAAAAGAAAAGAAAACAAACAAACAAAACACATAGAAAACATCGCAATTCCTGTGTATTGCACACACAGACACATATAATTTAAAAAATCAATTAGTTAATACCTAATTTGCATATTGTAGTGTCCTGCAATTTCTGTATTGCTAAGGTCAGTATTGTGACCCTTAGAAGCCACATTTATTGCCAGTATTGATAGTGTGTCACAATGAATTAATTTTCAGGGCTAGTTTATTAAAGCAAGGAGGAAATGTTTCTACTGTTTCATTTAATAGCATATTTTTACAGCAATCAAAACCATTCTGTACTTAAATTGAAATAAATAAATGGTAAAGGTGCAGACTCAAGCCTGTTGAATGTAAGGCATTGATTTCTATGTGTTAGAATGTTTTGTGTTGTTTCAATGCAGCTAGATTGTTCTGGCTCGGCTAAATGTATCACAGCCCCTACAGGGTTTGTAACCTTTATCAACTCGATTGCAATGGATATGCTTCCCTCAAGAGAATTTTACTGCCCCAGTCATTTAAAACATTAATAAATATTACAAAACTTAATCCATTTTAGACTTGACTGTATAATGTACAACTTTGGTGTAGGGAAGAGCATCTCAAAATTCACATGTCATACTTTGAGGAGGATGGACTACAGCTGCTGAAAACAATGTCAGCTTTTTAAGCTGTGAGCCATGAACAGAAAGCTGAGGCTACAGTCGAAGAATATGATACCTGCTGAAATTGCTACACTAATGATATTTGTGATATTGTGCATTTGAACATTACCTGCTCATTTGTCTTTCTAATGAAATCAAGGGTATTAGAAAGAGTTTATCCTGCTTTTGTTGGAGTAACTGTCTCTGTTGTCCAGGGGAAACTTTCTACTAGATGTTAGAGCGTTGCTGTGAGTATTTGATTGCATGTTGGATGATCTCCACCTCACCTCATCTCCAGCTCCCCAACTGATCCCAAAAGTACTGGATGAAGCACCATCATTCCAGACAATACAGTTCCACTGCTCCACAATTGACAATGTTAGTTGACACCTAGAATTAGGCACGATGCCAATAGGTTCATGCATATCTACTCTAGAGGGTCCTATTCCAGTGGCAGTACTTCACTCCAGGGACTAGAAAGGGTGCAACTAAATGTAACTGAATGCATTTGTTAAAAAGGGGTGTCCACAAACATTTGAACAATATTTTGTCCTGGGTGCAGGAATTGTAGTGCAGTGTAACAGCATCCCAATTTGTTAGACCTTTCAGAATATTAGAATGATAACAAGCAGTTATTCCAGGTCCAGCCTTTATCCAGCATAATGAGGAATCTAAATCAGTGCTGGGGTACAAAAGGTAAGCTGTGTGGGTCCGGTTAAAAAGCCAGCTGTGGAAGAGAAGGCTTTTTCCTGTTGCTGTGCAAGTGCTATGAGTCAGGCTGCATGAGAATATTAACTGTACGAAGTCTCCCAACGTGTCAAAGTTTCTGAGAGGGAGAGGCAACCTCGATGCGCCATAAGGAAGCGCAGCCACCCCCCCTCCCCTCGATGGGGGGTCCCTTTGAAGTGTGAAATGGCGGAAGCAGAGGGGCTTACACAGACACACATGCACATTTACAACCACACACGCACTAGTAGACACTCTCCCTTCACCACCATACTCCCTTCATTCCACACACTCCTCCATTGCCAACCCACGGTTCCCAGGTGGGCCCGTGCCTGTTTCCTTGGCAACCTGGCGAGCAGCATTGAGGAGCAGCGCCAGCGCACAGATCATCTCACTGTGTTTATTTGTTTAGGTCTTTCACACCATGTCGGAGATTAAATCAGGTAATTCTGTATCTGCAGAGGTCCAAGGCCTGTTTGTATTGCGGAAGATGCCTGCCTGCTGTTGCGCTTTGCTGCATGTGCAGCGGTGTTGATCTCAAAACATAAACAGAGATTTTAATAAACAACTGTTCATACCGAGACAGCTGTTAACAGCTGAGGCATGATCTCTGTGTGAAAAAATGGCACCAGGATGCTTTACAGTCCAGTGTCAGTGATAGAAAGATGGCAGCATGTATTTAATGGAGTGGAATGAGTGTGAGAAGCTCATCCTCATTCATGAGACCATCTGAGGATTTGAGCTGAGATAGCATGAAGAGATGTATGAGCAGACATTATAGATATACATACATAGATGCATTGTCACAGTGACGTGTGTGTGTGTGTGTGTGTGTGTGTGTGTGTGTGTGTGTGTGTGTGTGTGTGTGTGTGTGTGTGTGTGTGTGCGTGTAGGTGTGTGTCTACCATGTGTCTACCATGTGTGTCTGGATCAGTCAAGATCTGCTTATCAACCTCTGTGCATTATGAGGAATTTTCCTGTGCATCAATAGTTTGTTACTTGCTTTCACCAAACATTTGGGTTCTTAGGGCAGAGCAATATATCTATATCGATTTCTCTATTTGGATATAAACCAAGTGGGATATGGGCTGAGTCAATATTTTTATATCAGGTTATTAATAATGTTCTTTTTCAATCTTAAGTAAAACCTTTTCTCTGCTCCCTCGCTCAGGCCCGCCCCCTGCTCTCAGCTCTCCCTTTACTCTGCTCCCATCCAGCCCCTGCTTGTGAGGGGGCATTAGACAGCTCTGGCATGAAGATGCCTTAGTGTGTATAAAGAAGAAATGTATCCTCTGTATTTTTTACATCGTATGTCATATGATATATCGTGCATCTCACCATTCAGCTACAATATATTGAGATATGTTTTTTTTTTGTTCATCACCCTAGAATCTTATGATGAAACTGGCAACAGTTTTAAGAGTGACAACGTTTAGCAATATTTAGATTGATATGATACTTTGATCATTCATTTTATAAATTTGTTAGATATATAAAGTAAGTTATTCAAAATTACCGGCAATGGCAAGCAGCATGATAAGATAAATTTAGATGTAAACATGCTCATGTCCTCACAGGGTAATTTGTCCTCTACATTTAACCCATCCACACACAGTGATACACACACACACACACACACACACACACACACACACACACACACACACACACACTAGTGAATTCACACACTAGGGGGCTGTAAGAAGAAGTTCCCACAGCAGTGGGCAGCCCTATCCACAGAGCGAGGGGAGCTGCTGGGGAGTAAAGTGCCTTACACTTCAGTCATGCCCTGCCAGTTTGGGCAGGGATTTGGGCAACATTTATTGAGGTACAACATGTACTTTTAGAATTGTATTGGGTATAAAAGAATATAGGTCAGGTTGTTTGGTTGTTGACTAAAGTTATTCAAATTATTGAAAATTAGCTGACTCTAATCACCATAAAAATTTCACAGTTAGTATTCTACTGTGTTTATGTGTGTGTGTGTGTGTGTGTGTGTGTGTGTGTGTGTGTGTGTGTGTGTGTGTGTGTGTGTGTGTGTGTGCGCGTGTGTGTGTGCCTGTTTGTATAATAAGCATGGCTTTGATATCCTGACCAATAAACTTGATTATAGACATGTCATGCTCACAATCATTTGACTCTCTAACCTCACAGTAGGTGGCATCCAACCAACAGTTCAGCTTGACGGCATAAATAAATAAACAATGAAAAATGGGTGAAAAATCAAAGCAATGAGTCTCTGGACAGCTGTTCAGTCAATTATGGGGTTGTAATGTTACAGCCTGCACCTTCTATGTAAGGCCGTGGTGCTGTGGGCTCTTTAATTATATATTTGCTGTGCCGACCCCCTGCTTGCACTAACTCCTGCATTTCTGCTGACACTTAATTTTGGGGGAAATGCAATGAGCATGCCCAAGAGAGAGGAAGCCAGATATAACACACAAAAAGAGGGTACTCGCTGGACCCTGAGAGCCAGGCTGAACTGAGAAGAACCCAGAAAGCTATCATAAAGGGCCAGGTGCTCAGGCAACACATAATGGACAAAATTATTGTATCTCAGGTAAACTGCTAAGTAATGCTGCATTCCAGGTAGTATGCTTAAACACATACTGGGAAATCAATGATGTGACATGGTTGAAGACTAGCTTCCATTAGTCTGAATGGGATTTCATATATTTTTGAGAATTTCTGCATAATTCAAAGCACTGGGATATGACACTCATTCAGAATTATTTTTGATGTTATTTGTGCATTGTAGACAAGCAAGCTCACATTTG
This sequence comes from Acestrorhynchus altus, assembly GCA_034509495.1. Taxonomy (NCBI): domain Eukaryota; kingdom Metazoa; phylum Chordata; class Actinopteri; order Characiformes; family Acestrorhynchidae; genus Acestrorhynchus; species Acestrorhynchus altus. The sequence continues at coordinate 26,700,399 of CM067505.1, forward strand.
GCTATGATAGTGATAAGAGGCAGAGTTTACCTGGTCTACAAAGCAAGTATATTCATTCTGTTTGTTTGTATCCAAAATATATCAACCAACCTATAAACTCTTTAGATGTCTGTCACTACCACTGTGAACAATTTTGTCTATTGTTTTTTTTTTTTTTTTTTTTTGAATGGAGCTTCGTTAACATCAGGGGTTCTCAACATTTTCCAACTCAATTTGTTTTTGTATTTTACAGTTTATTTTTCTTCTGACACTGAAAATGGGAAAATATGGACCAGACCAGTCTTCATGAAAAAACATCTGTCCCAAATGTCCCTCACAAACATGAACAGGAACAATTTGTTGATAAGATCTGATGAAACAAAAGTTATATGTCAGTCCCTAAATTAATCCATCTACCTATGCAGTCACATCATGTCTGATGTAGGCTGGGTTGGATTTATGGATGATTTTGCTTTTTGCATTCTTTCTTTGTTCAAGAAGCTTCTTCATCTATGGTTTGCTAATGGTCTGCATCAGATGCATGCCACTGCATTGTGTCACAGAGTGTGCAGAGCAGATAAATAGAGGCAAACATATTCGCAGGGTTTTGAGGATTTATTAATGTAACAAACATTGGATACAAAAACAAACACAGAGCACACATGCTGACATTCAAACAAAAGACTCATATGGACCGACTGAAACAAGGAACTTAAATACACGGACAGAATGGGACACACCTGGGACTGAATGACGAAAGGCCAGGATTACAAATGAGATACAAGTGGGAATGGGGAGGAGCAAGGGCAGAGACTAGACCAAAATATAACACGTGCTAAGAAGTACGTGGGGAACCCAAAACAACAGAACAGTGACAAGAAAGGACTGAGAGGGGTGCCAGACAAGACGGATACATGACACATTGACTCAAACTGGTGAGGTTTCATATATTCCCGTGATATATTATTTGTGCATTTCTATTAATGTTCATAATTTGAATACAATCACTCAGTTTTTAACTAATTCAACTTTTTTTCACATAGAAACTTAATATTTAAAGTGGCATGACAAGCCCACTTTGTACTCACCTCCCCCTGAGGATGGGATGGTTAACCACTAGAAAATTTGGAGCCCACTGGTGGTCCCCAGCCCATAGGCTGAACATCCCTGGTTTCATCTTGTGCATTTAGTTCTGCAGACTTTTCTTACTAAAATCTAACTAAACTAAACTAACAGGAATTTTCTATACTAAATTCATCAAAACAGTCACAACATACTCATCTATAAGTGCTAGCACACTGAAAGAGTAAAAAAGTGGAATTGGTTTGAGGGAAGTTCCAATGTAAGATGGCAATCCTTGCTTTTGAGCGTGAAAAGCTCAGACTGATGTGTTCTGCTGACTCTGGGCCAAAAATTGAATAAAAAGCAAAGGTAAAGCTCTGGATCTTTTTAGATGGAAAAAATAAAATGTTCCCCAGTGATATCAGTTACACAGGTGGCTGAACAAAGCAGAATTTCTCTTTGCTTTGCTTTTAAATTTCTCTCTCTCTCTCTCTCTCTCTCTCTCTCTCTCTCTCTCTCTATGGTAGCATGAACACCTAAATGTTTTGAGTTGATGTTTTTGAGAAACTGGGAACAGCCACATCTAACATATTGAAGACTTTCAGAGAATGTAAAGTGCAGAGGTTAGAAAAGCACATCATTTAGGTGTGAGTCAACAATCAGAAGCCATTCACAAGTTTGACGTTTTAAAAGACTCATTGGAGAGAAAAAGCAGAGAGCTGTCAGCCTCTGACATTGACCTTGATATTTTCTTGTTTATATATATATATATATAAACAAACAAACAACCAAAAAAAAACACAGCTATAGTCTAATCCAAGAATAGCAACATTTGCCGGAGTCCACCTCGAAGTTTGCTGACCTCTGCTGTAACAGATCTGGCAGCTGAATCCTTCAACAGGTCTGCTTGAGCAAGAAAAGCACAAACCTAGGGAGGATCCCAGGACAGAAATTGCCCACCCCTTGTCTAAATAGTGACATAAAAAAGATCTTATTGGTCATAGAACAATTAAAAAAATAGGTCTTTAATACAAAAATTACCTTCAATTAATTAGATAAAAGGTGGCATTTTCTAAAGTACAGTCAGATCCATAAATATTTGGACAGTGTATCACCTCAGTGGTTTTGAGCACAATTTTGGATGAACCATTTAGGAATTTAGATGTTTTTCACAGGTAACTTGACTGATAATCAGTTTTATGGCCAGATGTCCCCTTGTTATTTCATGACATTACTGAGATAAATGGCTTGGAGTTGATTTCAAATGTTGAATTTGCATTTGCTAGCTGTTCATGGTAGCTTTCAATATGTAGTCCACAGAGGTGTTGAATGCAAATAAAAGAGGAAATCACTATAATAATAATAATAATAATAATAATAATAATAATAATACAACAATAAACAATAATAATAATAATATTATTACTACTACTACTAATAATAATAATAATAATAATAATAATAATAATAATAAAAATAATCATCATCATCATCATCATCATCATGAAATAATTAATTGGTGAGCTTAATACAATCAAAAAGCCTGGAAAAGCCCAAACCACTAATAAAGTAGACGAGTGCAGAATTCATTCACTGCTAAAGAAAACCCCCTTCACAACATCGAATCAAAGAACACAGGAGGTAGGCCTACCATTGTCAGTCAGTCAGTTTGTAATCATAACCTATACCATGTCATATGTCAAACATTGTGAAAGTCCTGTAATGACATGCGTACAGAGGTTACAAGTGTCCCTGGGCCATTGTTGTTTATTGATGATGTGACCGCTGGTTAAAGTAACAGTATGAAAGTATACAGAGCTGTATGGTCATGATTCAGTTAAATGCAGCAAGACTTGTAGGATGATGCTTCAAGATACAGATGAATAATGACCCAAAACATACAGTGAAAGCAACCCAAGAACTTCAAGGCAAAGAACTTCAATGTTCTCTTGACCTCAATCCAGCATATTTACTTTCACTTACTGGGAAACAAAAATAAAAAAATAAATAACAAAACAAGAAAACAAGAAAACAAAAAAACAAAACTGGAGGCAGAAAGACCACAAACATGCAGCAAATGAAGGCAACTGCAAAAGATGTCTGGCAAAGAATTGCAACCGAGAAAACTCAGCATTTGGTGCTGTCCGTGGATACTAGAAATCTGCCAGTGATTAACTATAAAAGAATTCCATCCAAGTATTAAAAATACTCCACATAGTTATAATTAAGTTTGCTTGTTCAGTTGCTTTTTATCCTGCTTTAATGGAATGGCTGTGTAAAACATGTTTCTATTTCCTGAACACTTAATGCAGAACTTCAGTTTATGCACACAAACACACACACACACACACACACACACACACACACACACACACACACACACACACACACACACACACACACACACAGAGTCAGTTTAATTTCTGTAGTAACTATGTTCATATAATGTGTTCTGTTAATTCTCATCTTTTCATGTTACATGAAATTAAGTGTAGCTAAAAGTAAGTTAACCAAAGTTGTGTTGATGTAGTAGATTAATACATAACAACCCTTTGCTGGCTTAGTTTAGAAGGTACATGTTTAAGAAAACTAGTTTAATATTAAGTCTCCTGAAGCTTCAGTGCCTTAACATGCAATATTTATGGTGTCTCGCACTGTGAGTGTCTGTCCCCGGCCCACAGCAATGCGGGATTCCCAGCCAATCACATGTCTTGCCAGCTGTGTAGAGAGGTGATGAGTGTTCCCTGCAGTTGTCTGTTAGTTGTGCAAGCAAGAAGAAGCATTGATTGAATTGGTGCTTGACAAAGCAGAAACTGCTTATTGAGCTAATGTGGTTGTGTGTTGGGATCAATTTCGCAATGTCACTTCTAACGTGCAGGCTGGGGAGAGGGGCGGACGCGTTAATATGTGTTGAGCCTGAGCATTGGTGTACCTTGCAAGGGTACGTGCCCCTATTTGTCTAGCCCACACACAGGGCTTAATTTGACTGCGGAAAGCTCAGATGCACTGAAGAGGAATGAAAGGGTAGCAGTTGGAACATATTGGTGTTATTGTCTTTGATGTGCTGTGGGCTCCTGCCACCTGTTTTGCATCTGCAACGATGTGCTGCTGATTTTTGGTATTTGTAATGCAGCTTCAGTCCGTGTCCTTCAGTGTAAATGGAGCTCTTGTCGCATTAGAGGCAGTAGAAGGTTATGTTTTTGAACACCTCAAGGTTGCCTTTAACATGGCTTAAATTATTTGCGGTGCTCTGTTGAATGCACTATATTTTGTATTGGGAATTTGATAATTATGATGATGATGATGATGATGATGATCAGTGTATATATAATGCACTAGATATTCAATTGTAATTCTTTAGATATAAACCTCATTTATAAAATAATGTGGCTGCAACATTAGGAGATTTGGGATACAGTGATCAACATTGGGGGATAGTAACATTGTTTATCATGTGGATACGTCTGTCGGTGCTAGTAATGTTGCAGCCTGGTGGTCATATTTTCACCCTGTAAAATGACTCATTGCTACGTTCAGAGGGGATGCAAAAAATAATTGACTCAGAACCGAAAGTTCCCTCATCAAAATCAACATTACATACTTAATATATACAGTGCATCCGGAAAGTATTCACAGTTCTCCACTTTTTGCACATTTTATTATGTTACAGCCTTATTCCAAAAATGATTATCATCATGAAATGAAATCATTTTTCCCATCAAAATTCTACACTTAATACCCCACAATGACAAAGTGAGAAAAGTTTGTTTGAAAGTTTTGCAAATCTATTAAACACAAACATAAGCACATAAGTATTCACAGCCTTGTCCATGACACTCAAAATTGAGCTCAGGTGAATGTTGTTTCCACTGATAATCCTTCAGATGTTTCTACAGCCAGAGTACATCTGTGGTAAATGCAGTTGATTGGACATGATCAAGCCACGGAGTCTTGTTGCTTTCAATTATTAATCCTAATGCAAATAGTGTGAATTGTTTAGCATATCCTTTGAAGTTTCACAGGGTTCTATTTTGAGCCCTATGAAACTGAAGCATAAGTATGGCAGCAATGTAGTTATGAAAGTAAAGTTATGAAATGTACAGGCTTACATACAGAGGGGTATGCATTACACCCACGTGGTAAATCATGTTCTTTACATATCAGAGTAAATGCAGCAGCAATTATAAGAGTGTTGGTCATGTTAGGAAAGTAGAAATGCACATATTTTTGCTTTGTTTAATTGAAATCAAAGGGCTACTCTCAGACTTGGCTGTTAAATAAAAAAAAATAAAAGAAACTCTGCCAAAGGAAAATGCACAAGTCTGAATAGGGTCTTCTCCTTTGCTCACCCTCTCACAATCCCACCTGCTACTGTTATGGTGAACAAGCAAGGTTAACATGAGAAAAAACTGACAATGAGCACATTTTGCTGTTTCAGCATCTAGTAAAGGAAACTGAGGACAAAAAAAAAATCCTAGATAAGTCAAACCACAACGGTGCCTGAGTCAGAACCCGAGATCTATGAGTTATGGACTGGATGACAAACGCTATCAGGCCACTGGGAGAATGGAGAGAAGAGAATGGAGCCACACGACCTGGCTCTGCCTGTGCTGAATACTTAAAGATGGCCAGTGGGGATCTGTGATTAACACACAGATACGAGTGAAGGAGTAGAAGGCAGGAAAGAAAGTGTGCTGGGGTTTGATTTTCAGTTCATGCTTGGTTTGAGTGACAAAGTGCACAGAGTCATGCCTTTCTCCCAGGCATTAATAATGCAGCCCCAACATTTAGACCATCACTGCCTGGAGGGAGGTAGATTTTAGCATGAATTTTTATGATTAATATTGTATGATGCATATGTACACGTTCTGTAGATGTGTGGATCTTTAAAAAATCAGTTCAGCAGTATAGACTTTTGTGCTAGAAACATTGTGTATTTGGGTAACACCTCAGATATTCTCAAAAAACACAAATAGATATGTGGAGTTGAGTCAACAGTGATCACGTTTCTATCCCACCCTTTTTTTTTTCTTGTCATAACGAGGGGTTCTGACATTTATTTACAGACATTGAGACATCTAGTGAGACACCTTTTCAACTCAGTGCATATTATATCCAACTCTTTTGATTGGGTGCATTAGATCTTTCTTTTTTCCCCCAATGGAAAAATACCCCCAACAATCCACATGGGGTACCACAACAACAGCTTGAAAACATGTAAGCAGCCACCTAGGATACCATAACAACTGCTTGACAACCACCAAGCAGCAACAACTAAGCAGCTCTGGAACAGCCACTTAGTAACACCATAGAAGCCACCTAGCAACCATCTAGCAACCATCCAGGATTATGGATACCATTATCAACTGCCTAGTTAGCAACATCACAGCCACCACTGAGCAACTCCACACCCAATGACCTAGCAACCACTTAACAACACTGTAGAAGCCACCAAGAAAACTTTCTATCAACCACTTGGAATACCATAGTAACTGCCTGTTAACTGCATATCAATGTCAAAACAATCAACTAGAAATGCAGAAACAACCACAATGCAACAGCCTAGCATCACCCTCAGCTTAGTTATTCAGATAGTTGGTCTTTGTTTATCTTTTAGACCCCACCAAGGAAAGCACTGTTATTGATCCTGATCATTTAAGTAAAAGGATAATCGATCAGTGATTTAAATAATGGATGAAACCAAGAGAAAATGGTGAGCGTATCATTTCACTACAATTTAGTGAAATGCACAAATACACTTTCATTTGTTTGGCCCTGGTGTCCATTATTAATGCTTAGCATTTGAATGACAAAGCTGAGCACATTCCCAGTCACTCGTTTAGCTAAACTGAGCTGAGAGACAGAGACCACCAGAGATGCGAGCTAATCAATTTTGCTGATTCCTAGAAGATATGAACGGCTCAGCTGCCAAAGCTATTTCATGCGCGATGGAGTTTGAACTTGGGTCACTAAGTTAGCAATGGAATGTGAATGTGGCTATCCATTTAGTAAAGGAGCTGAACTGAATGTGAAATCACATCAGTCAGATTTGAAAAGACTGATGACTTGAGCTCATTTTTACAACATCACTGCTGTCTAAATAAGCACAAATCAAGCCAGGCTTCTCTCTCTCTCTCTCTCTCTCTCTCTCTCTCTCTCTCTCTCTCTCACATTATCTCACTTAGTGTTACAGCACATCGTTCAGATAGGGGACAGGATTCCTACCATAAAACCGAAGCCAATTGAACTCCTACCCCTTTTACACTTTCCTGCCAAGTCATTATAAGTTGGCATGGTCCCAACTACCAAAATTATAGCTCATAATTTAAAATTGTGAGTAATTGTTAAGTTGCTTGTTCTAATGTGTACTTGAAGTCTGTAAAATACTGCTCAATGATAAATAATAAAAAGTATAAAAAATTATAATAATAAAGAATGATCATTTTTGTAAACAGAGCTTTGTCAAGGATTTGACAAGGATAATTAACCCCATAACCATACTCTAGATTTATCTCTAGAACCATCATATCTAGATTTATAGTACTATCCGGCATTCAAATAAGTACTGCGAAGCTTCCTTTCAAAACCCAGCCTACTTGTAATTCCCATTCACCCAAACAATTCTCAATTGTAATTCCTAAAACAATTCCCAAGAAGTTCAGTACACTGTTAATGAGTTCTTGGTTTGTCCAATGGTGTAGACATCAATTCTTCATCCTTCATGTATAGCTCATTCTCTCTCTCTCTCTCTCTCTCTCTCTCTCTCTCTCTCTCTCTCTCTCTCTCTGTATTCATCTCTAAGATTTCATCTGTTGTTTTTTTCTTTTCTTTTCTTTTCTTTTTTTTTAGATCATAACTCTGCAGGATATCCCTTCCCAGCTCTAACTGGGACTAATCCAGTCTGACAGGCCAGTGCTATGGGGAGACTGGAGCCTGGTTTATGGGAGGTGGGGCAGGGTGTCATGCTACCACCTCCATTCTCCTTGTAGCTATGCTAATGCATGCAAACATTAATGTGGCCCCACTGGTCCAAACAGGGCTTCCATCATGCCAGATTCATCACTGGTCACCTCCTGGCAGCCTGCTTCAGCCTGCCTGAGGAAAGAGTGTTTAGAGCTTTTAATAGTGTGTTTTATGCAATGGCAGTTGACACTGTGACAGCATAGAGAATAGGGTTTGATTGTAATCTTAATCCAAGGAATGCAGTCCTAAGGCTTCAGGTGGAAAAGGCCACCGATGGCTATCTTTGCACCCAGAGGGGATAATGCTAGTTTTAATGCTCTCTTTGTAGATTGTACCTGACAGGATGGAAATCCATGAGAGAAATAAAACATGGAGCAAATCAAAAGTTGAAAGTACAGTAAGAGGAGAGGATTATGTTATTGTGAAAACAGCTTTAAAAAGCCTGTCTTCGAAAGTGAGGTTTCCTCACTTTTCTCAATTCCATTCACAAGTTTTGCATTATGCATAAAAGGCCATTTTTTGACAACTTTTCATATTCCCTGACAGTTCATAAAGGCCATTACAGACTAAACTCTAGAAGTTTCCCATACAAAAATTAGTCTACATGCCTGTTTATGGTGGTAATAATTTCAGGATCCTGCAAATCTCATTGCATGAGGACGATTGGTCTATGAATACCTGTGTAGTGTGCAGCATGGTTCCTAGATTTAGAAGAGTTGCAGTGCAGTGAATGTCTCATTTAATGTGTTGCAAATTGTCTGGAAAGCAGATCTTAATGAATGTCGATAAGGAGTTATTGCATCATTGTGTGAAGAAAGTATTACATTATTATTACACCTGTAAATTTAGCTCCTTCCTTCACACTTTGGCCTTTGGCATGCCCAAGTGCAAATAAATATATATATATATATATATATATATATATACACCGTATTTTCCGGACTATAAGCTGCTACTTTTTTCCATGCTGTAAACCATGTGGCTTATAATGAGGTGCAGCTTTTTCTTTTTATATATGTTCTTATATATGTTATTGAGATAGAGAGAGAGCCTAAATAAGTGTTTGAGCCCATACTGCTTTTTAAAGTGTGTATATATATATATATATACACACACACATACATATATATATATACCACTTTACCACTTCCATCATTTGGGTAAAACTAGAGAAGCTAAATATTTATACTTTTGCTGTTCTTATTGCTTCCTCATTTGGTTAAAGTTTCTGTTCTGCTGTGTTTGGAATCAATGAATGAGAGTATTTTTCCCTCGATTCCATAGCTGTGGGTGGCATCCTGTCAAATGTGGAATTGCATGAAGTAGAAAAGACTCTGACTGGTTGCTTTCTACACTGTTTGCCCCTTAGTACGCCTCACATCCACACACTTGTTCCTGACCCCATAAAGTGCATTTTTGTTTTTAAATGTGCCGAGTGGATTGGAGACCCGCTGATACCGGGGTGGATATACACTGTAAATGAGGCAAGTCAAGCCAGAACAGAGATAATTTGATGTGAGAAAAATGTAGCAAATGAGCCCTTTAACATAAGTGGCATTCTTGTCATCTCATTGAAGAAAGCAGACTTATGATTTTGTGTCTTCTTTCATATACTTATATGAAGTGGTATTCATTTGTGTAGAGTTGTCTAGTATCTGACTGCTGTATTGTTCTGAGTGCTAGTGTGTGACTGTGGGCACAGTCTTAAATGTTTGGCTTAGCAATGGATGCAACATCCTGCTATATTGTGTTATTGATGAATGTGACTGTATTGTGTCTTTTAGCATTGAGAGCATTATGTTATATACCACATCTTGGCAAATGGATATTATACAATGCAGAGTTAAGTTTCAGTCCTTTATCATCATGATTTTACAAGTTTACAGTTTTCACAAGAGTTCACTCTAGAACATCTGAACATGAGCCTAATGTCACCATGTCCAATGCCAAGCATAAGCCGCTGGGGTATAAAACCCCCTAGCATTGTGGAATTGCATTCAGTGGAATGATAATGACCTGGAATGGTGTTCGTCATCAAGAACTAATCATCCACCTTCAGTTCCTGACTTTGTTACGCTCTTGTGGCTGTGGTTGTCTTCTCTTTGTGACCCTTTTCAGTATTTGCCAGATGTTTCTAGAAAACTATGTTTCATGATTTTTACTGTGACATAAACAGTATAGATGAAAGTACACACCCAGGGTTGGACAATATGGACAAATCAAAATCATATCCACATTTTTTGTAGGATGGCAATATGATTCATTAAGTTGACAAGATTGAAATTAGATTATTTAATAGGTTTCATTTGGTCTCATTCCCAAAGTTTAATTATCTGCATTGTTATGGGAACAGAGGTCTACATTTTCTTTGGGACTTGCAGGTCCAACAATATCTCACAGTGCTGGACAAAAGTTCAGTATCATGTGCAGGAGTGACCAGTGTGGGAGCAGGGCAACATATACATGTAGAAAAATGAATAAAATATATAAAATTAAAATTGCACAAAGAGGGCTGTAGGCTAGCCTACCTCAGCTATGGACCACCATTCTTTAGACTGCAGGGACTGTGGTTGGGACTGGGGAGAAATGTCTACATTGTGGCTGGCTGCAAAACAAGTGAAGGTAGCAGTGGGCAGGAGTGGGACAAATTCTTTTGGGACTGTTAATAAAAAATAAAAAAATAAAAACCTCTCCTGCACAGTCTCTACCACGTTAATGAAGCACTTAGCCACGCAGTCTGCCTTCACAAACATTCTTGAAAAGATAGGTCATTCTAAAGAGCTCTTTGACTTCAAGAGTGGTGCAGTAACAGGATGCCACCATTGCATCAATGAGTGAAATTTCTTCCTCCTAGAAATCCCACCATCTGTGTGTGGTGTTATTAAAAAGGGGAAGTGGACCACAGCAACTCTGCAACATAGAAGACACCAACACTCTGCTGAGTCAATATCTGCAGATATATTAATGCCCATGAAATTAGAATGGGAAGGTTTAATGTGCAGGTCCCCCGAAACTTGGGTCTATATAGTTTATTCAGAGATCACTGCAGGTGCCTATTCTAGTTCCAGCACAAATTCACCTTTACAAACCTAGGCCAATTGTGGGGGATGTTTTGCGTTTATTAATTTGCATATTTATGAGAAAAGTATTTATAAGTAACAGTTATATTGTTATTTTCAGGACATCCTAGGCTACTCATCCTAGGTGTCTTCATTTAAGATGTAAAAAAATAAGAGAATATATATATATATATATATATGAATGTAATGATTTGTTTTTGAGATATGAAGCCTAGAGCCCATCTTGGGTCTAATCGAATGATTGTTTTTGTTAGAGTTTCTAATCTCTCTCTCTCTCTCTCTCTCTCTCTCTCTCTCTCTCTCTCTCTTCACCTTCCTCTAACAGCCCTTCCCAGCTACACCTGTGGTAACCCCGGCCAGCTGCTCAACGGCCTCCAGCAAGGCTCCACTTTTAACATCGGGGACAAGATCCGCTACAGCTGCAGCCAGGGCTACGTGCTGGAGGGCCACACCGTGCTTTCCTGCCTGGCCACATCGTCCGGCACGGCTGCATGGGACTTCCCCCTCCCTTACTGCAGAGGTGAGAGCACCAGCAGGGGTTTTAGACAGTGAAGGGGGACGCTGAGCTCCACCAGAGACAAAAAAGGGGGAGGTTAGGAAGTGTCTTTATCAGAGTTGACGGGCACCCTGGCGCTTTGCTGCGAGTGGCGACGCAGTGCCATTTGTCCTGCTTTAGAGTGAGCAGAGACCCCCATGGTGTTGACACCTGCCAAGGTTTTGCAGCATGGACGGATGCTTTGTCAGCGCCATCATGTGGACCGCTTAGTTTAGCTGTAGGGAACGAAAGGGTGAGAGAGTGGTGCCCTTTCATGACCCGCACGTCTGAACCTTTAGTGCATAGCTTTTATCACTAGGTGGTAGGACGTTGTTTGACACTTAGAGGGCAAATATAAGTACAAGTGCCTGTGCAAGTGGCTGTGGACATACATTCTACTAATTAATTCAACACAGACACAGATTCATACATGTATGTATGAAAACTCTTACTGAATGCAGCCCTTCACTGTTACATGATGATGTGTTGTGATTTATAAACAGAGAGACTTTGACATGACTGTTTAGTTCACTGGTTTCAAAGTACTTCAAAGTAATGATCTTAACTTCTTATCTTAAATTCTTGACTTTCCTAATTGTTTTGCTTGACTATGCATCGACATGGCAAGTGAAACTTCATAATGCATCTGATAAAAATGTAAACACATAAATATTGTAAAAGAAATTGACACAACCGATTAAAGCATCCTCTCGCTTAGAAAAGTTAAGAACCTGTGTTCTATTATATTGTAATCCCTGTTATTGCATGTAGATTATTTTAGTGCATTTAGGCTGTGAGCCTGTTCCTCAGATTAGACCCTGCATGTGAATAGCATGGGGAACACAGACCGGTCTCTGTACTATGTACGCCTGCTCTCTAAACAGGCCAGTACGAAGCGGAGCCATCTGTGCCCAGGCTGTGGGAGTCAGGAAGCCCACGTCCAGTCCCACATGCTCAGCCATGCAGAGCCAGAAAGGGACCTCCTCCCCACCAATCCTGCGAGCCCTCTGGCCGGCCCTGTCACAAACTGTGCTGCCTTTCTTACGCTGCCTTCGTTTGTTCATGCACACTCCCCACACTTCCCTTCATACCTCACACCTGTCTGAGTTTCATCCCCTTCATTTTCTGCTTCCATGTTTTTTTTTTCACTCATCTCTGTGCTGTGACTGGACTCTTACTCACCCCTCCTGCACTGCACACACTCCATTCTGACTTGAGCTGTAAAGCACTGGCACACATGAAAAGCATAAAAATGTCTTCCTCGCATGATGAATTACACACCAGTGTTTTTACAGACCAGCAGTTTTCACTGCAGCTAATTGGAGTCTCATGGTTCTACAGAAGAGTGTTGTATGCGTTGGAGTGCTTTTTTTCATAATGCATGAGTATGCTGTTAATGTCACTCCAATTACCATCTCCTTACACATTCTACTGCTAAACGCTTGCTTCAAAATTTGGGGATGACTTTCTCATTCCTCTTCACCCTCAATCTCTTTCACACAATTGCTTCCTCTCTCTTTTTTGTCTCTCGCCCTGCTTCTTTAGCAGGCTAGTGATGCTCAGTCACAGAGTCTAGTCAGCCAGAAGGTGGCAGGAGGCTTGACTGTTTTCATTCGGGAACGAACGTACCAATGAGCACAGTCACAAAATACCAGCAGCCTCTCAGCTTTCCTCTCCTCATTAGCACCAGTCTTCCAGGCCTGCTCTTAAACGCAGCACAACACCCACTGTAATTATCTGCTTGCCGTGCCCGATCTGCTGTTTGCTGTGCTGAGTGTAAACACACAGATTCTTGAGATGCTTCATCCCCTGCATTCGTATGCATTAGTAAATATGAGCAGACACAACCCAACATGTACATGAAACCATGCCCTGCTGCTACATAGTTCACTACTTATTTGAGTGGTCCAAAACATTGTGGAGAATATGTGGTGCGGAGGAACCCTTAGGGCACTCTGAGCCTTCAGGGAAGGCCTAATGATTTATGGGAACTAAATTATACATGTTTCTATTTAGAACTAGTGATGTCAAAGTTCAGTGTGTTAAATTATTAAGGGCACAATTTGTTTTTAAATCTTACTGCAGTTTGACACAATGTTCTGAGTAGTTAATCCACTTTTATGGGTCTAAATGTGTAAAGTGACATAAATCTTACCTTATGTTGATATTTAGGTGAACAAATAAATATATGTAATTGATCACATTTACCAATCCAGTGGGATTTATCACAATAGTGTTTAAATTAACCCTTAAAACCCAAGATCCTCGCTTTGTGGGCAGTTATATGCTGTGTTCTAGGCTTTATTTCTCAGGATCAGAGTAACCTACAGACATAATACACATATCATAACATACTACGTGACTTACTCTCTTATCCATCTCTTTATTGTGTGATGAATTATCAGCGAGCAGTCAAGCTCAGAAAACAGTTAAAATTCACAAATTTCCACCCAAATTAAATCCCAGTTTAGATGGCAAAGGAGCATCCAGTGCTCGATTACTGCTCTTTCGCTGTGTACAAGCTCAGCCTGCATGCAGACTCTGACCGTTCAGTGAGAGGCAGTGGGACTGATGATGTCACTGATCCTGATGTTTGTCTTCTTTCTTTACTCACATTGTTTAAATTTAAGAATAAAAGTCATGAGAAGAAATAATACGGATGAATAAATAACAAAAATAATATTATTAAGTATTAAGAATAGCTTATTAAATATGTAAATGTCCTTCTCACTCTAAACATTAAAAGAAGTATCTCCTGAAAATAACAATATCTGGCATATGACTACTATGCCTACTATGAATTTCATTTTGTGGTGAATAAAAGTATGGCAAAGTAGAAAAAACATAGCCTAGGGTTCTAAAGTTTAATTTGCAATTTTATTCATAAAGCTTGCTATACATAGTCAAAAACAAAAATGAATAGGCTCTAGACCTCCTGAAAGCGTAGTTCTAACATACTACTTGATTCCCATAGATAATTAGTGTTATCATAGAGGTGGTTGTTTTTTTCTTTTTTTTTGGTTGCTTATACAGATGTGTAAAAACACACACACATAGCTTGGCTGTTCCCTGCAGAGATGCACTGCCAATGGAATAGGAGCATCTCTGGAGCAGCATACCTAATGCCATGCATGGGCTAGAGGGGTACAAAGCCTCCCAACATTGAGCTGTAGAGCAGTGAAACTGTGTTTTTTGGAATGATGGTGCTCCATCCCACACATTTGGGATAAGCTGGCAACTTTGGATGAGGTGTGTGATAATCATCTAGGATCCAAACCTCACACTATTGTTGCTGAATGCAATCAAATCCTTAAAGAAGTGCTCCAAAATCTTGATCATCCTGTGTGCTGGAACCCTTCATTTGATTATAAACAATAAATGAACAAGTGTCTCAATATGTGTGTCCAGTTTTATATGGTATTTCTTAAAAGACCACCTATATATACTACCATACACTGATCATCAATGACGCTAAAGACACCTGTTTCATTTTGTGTTGTTCCCCCTTGATTCTGTAAAATCAAGGTCTCCACAAGACCTTTGAAGGTGTCCTGTGGTGTCTGGCACTAAGTCATTAGCAGCACATTCCTTTAGTTCTGTCCAGACGGGCTATCCTTCTCCTCCCTACATGCATCCGTGAGCCACTGGTGCCCATTATCCTGTCAGTGGTTCACTGGATGCCCCTCCTTGGTATGTACTAACTACTGCATACTGGGAACATCCCACAAGACCTTCTTTATGCTCTGACTCTGTTGTCTACAATTTGACTCTTGTCAGAGAGTCTCAAATCCTGAGGCTTACCCATTTTTACTGCTTATAACACATCAACTTTAAGATCTGACTGTTTCCTTCCTGTCTAATATATCCAACTCCTTGACAAGTGTGAATGTAATGAAATAATTCATATTATTCACTTCACTAAAGTAATGTCTAATGTTATGCCAGATTTTATATAAATGCCAGGGTTCATATGAATATTTTTGATAGCTTAATGTCACCCTATAGGGAATAGTGATTAGCAGATTATTTCAAACACAACTTACATTAAATGTGACTCCAGCATCCGGCCTTTCTTTCTCTGTCACGTCTCTCCGCTTGCTTGGCGGGAACATGCTCGGTGTTCTGCATTCTAAATGTCACAGTGGCTGCCGACCTGCCAGACTCTCCTCTCCTCCCCTCTCTCTCTCTTGCTCGCTCTCTCTGTCTTGCTCTCTCTCTCTCGCTCTCTCTCTCTCTGTCTTGT
Organism: Acestrorhynchus altus; assembly: GCA_034509495.1. Classification (NCBI taxonomy): domain Eukaryota; kingdom Metazoa; phylum Chordata; class Actinopteri; order Characiformes; family Acestrorhynchidae; genus Acestrorhynchus; species Acestrorhynchus altus. Next base: position 26,716,261 of record CM067505.1, read on the forward strand.
GCGCTCTCTCACTCTCACTCTCTGTGTTGGAGCAGACAGTAGCTCCTTTCCAGAAGGAGGAGGGCGAGAAAAAAAGATTAACTTTCAAGGAGCAGACCAGTTCTCTACTCCACGGAAATCCGTTTCTTTTCCTTGTCCCCCCTCCCCACCCCAACCCCTCTCTCTGAACGCTGCCGTCAGGTCTAGGGGTGCTGGCATGCACCTCTCTCTGCCGCGTTGCCATGGCAGCCGCAGAGCCGGAGGAGGTGCTGTGGAGAGGCATGAAACCCAAGCAGACAGTCTTTTGTAAGGGATTAGATCTCTGCTCCTCACAAGCCTTTCATTAGCAGACAGATTGAGAGCATCGCAGCAGAAGAAATCTAGAACTTTCAGGGTTAGGTATGGGAGCTCGCAGAGCTAATTAATAAAACTGTTTGTAATTAATTCACTTTAAGGATGGAATCAGTGGTTTAATTATACATACTGAGGCATCGCTGAACGCATGGGCCATGAACAGTTATTTTCCGTTTTTACGATGGCTAGCTAATTATCTTTTTAAAGCTGATGGACTCTAATGACTGCCTGAAATGGTGCATGTTCACAGAAAAGCAAAGCACGTATTGCACCAATTACATCCAATCAAATCTCATCAAAGGTAAAGGTGTCAGTTCAAGCTCAAGACCAGATCAAGCTTCCACCAAAGGTTATGGGTGGCCTGTCATCTGTGTGCACTTTTCTGACGTGTGAAAAAGCCCATAGGCCTAAATGACCAGTCCTCCTTTCAAGCAGATTGTCTGGCCCTCTCCTCACCGGGCTCCCGTATGCTCTGTGTCTATCTCAGGGGAGCGGTGAGACTGACAGGTCTGGTGGATGATTGACAGGGCCCAAGGCCCAGGGCCCCCACTTCGCTCATCACTGCCAGTAAAGGAATCATGTGATTAGGGAGCCATGCCTAATGAATCCCACTCCACATAGCAAGAGAGGAATGCTCAGTGCTCCAGAGACAAGTGAGAGAGCTCACCTGTGTGGCACAAACATGCACACATTCATTCTGTTCTTACAATGGTCTGCCTGAAGTGGTCAGTAGTGCTTGCACTGACTCACACAGCTTCCCTTTTCATTCTCCGGGAACCAACTGCAAATTTATCCATTTATTTTTTTTCTTCTTTTAATCCCTTCATTCAACCTCTCTTTATCTCTTTCTATCTCTTTGCTCTCTATCTCTCTTCTCTCCATCCCCTTTTCTTTTCTCTTTCTCTCTTATCTCTCTTTTCTCATCTTTACCCTTTTCTCTCTGTGATTATATTATTAGAGTAAAAGGCTAAGTGAAAGTGTACAACTGAAAGGAGTCTCTACCCTGTTATTACCCACCTCTACCCTGGATACAAGATGAGATATGGTTGGTCATGGAGGTGTACAGCTTCTATAAGGCACCCTGCAGCACAATCCTACACACTAATAGGTTGCCAGGGCTGGCATCCTAGGTGGTCCCATAAATGCTTGGCCCCATAAATGCCAGGCCAAGGAAGTGATGTAATCTGGCAGAGGCATTCCTGGGAAACCCTTGCTGTGTGTGGGAGTATTATCCTGCTGAAAAAAGTTGGAAGCCCTGCCATGAGTGGCAACACATGTGACCGCAGGATGTTCTGCACATATCTCTGAGCTGTTAGTTTCCTTGTATGAGTCCAAATATAATTTGGTGGCCAAATATAATTCGCGACAGCTCCCCAGATCATCACACAAGCAGGGGGCAGTGTGGCATTCACAAACCACACGGCCTCCATACATAAACACGACCATTGTTGGATCCCAAACAGAACCTCTATTTAGGGTCTATTAGGGTCTATTAGGGTCACATAACCATTGCTCCCATCACCTCCTGGCAGAGTGATTCACCAAAATGACCATCCTGCTTATCGCTGTTCAAACATGTGTTCCTGTGTGTTCCAAGTCTACTTTGCAAAATGTCTTTTAGTGCATTGTAGAGGCATGGCTAACAGTCAACAATAGATACACTGCTTGAAAGCAGCTGCTGAGAGACTTTTTATAGGATAACAGGGAAGCAGATATTGTCACAAAGTATCTTTAGAGAAAACAAATACAAATAGATCAAATACAAATAGATCAAAGACAAATAGATCAGAAACACATCAAACATATATCTCCTATTGAAAAGCCAAAGGTGACAGTGGTAAGGAGAACATCCCTCAGAGATGGAGAAACATTTGGAGGAATCAAAACTCTTAAGGGGGAACCCATCATAGTCTCTAGTCTGTTTTGCGCTCTTGTACTGATATTCATAGTACTGTTACAGTAAAATCTAGTGAAAGTAATGATAGCAGTAGTTGGAGTATCAATGTAGTTGATAATGTAAAATAGATAATTAATCTGAGGCAGGTTGCAGTAGCAGGGAGGGTAGCAGTTGTTATGAAGCAGGTAAAAAGAAAGCACAATGGTCAGTCTTCCATCAGATGGACAATCCTTAACTCAGAAAAAGTAAAGAGATGATATTGAACAGAGAATGCAAAAAATACCAGAGTGTGGTGAGCGACTCCAGCGGACGTGACTACAACAGCCCAAGTTAAAGGATAGAGCCTGAGGGTAACACTTGGAGCATTGGAGCACACTGGAGCACCTTGAAACACTGGCATCCATCTGTTCCACTTTCCACAAACTTGAGTGATCATGTGAAAGCAGTTGGATGACAACACCAGCATCTCAGTCCCAAACATTTTCTGGAAGAGAAAATCTGCATTCATCTCTTTATTCTGTAGCTTTCTCTCTCTCCTTTCTCTTTTCATCTCTTGCTCTATTTCTTTTGCTCTTTATCTTTCTTGCTGGAGGCAGAAGAGATCTCATAATTAACTCTTAGATCCTGAGATCCTCACTTTGTGGGCAGTTATATACCATCTTCTAGATTTCATTGCTCAGGATCTGAGTTACCTACAGACATGATACACATCATAACAAAGACTTGCTGTCACGTATCTGTCTTGTCCCTCTGGTCTCGTCTTTGTTTTGTTTACCTTCCCACGTGTTTTTTTTGGGGGGTGTGTTAATATTTGACTATACATACTTTTTAATACTTCAGTGTTTTGGTGACGAAAAGTACGTAAAACTATAAAAACAAAATTAGCCTAGAGTTCTAAAACCTAAAAAAATGTTCACTTTTTTATTTATATTCACAAAAGGAAACCTATAAATATCCACCTAGGATCCTTTACTGCAGAAGTTCTGCTTGGATGGAGGCCTTCAAGAACAGGGATACCTTTATGTGTCACATGTCAGAGTGTGATGTACTGCTGGTTATTTTCCCACCCTGTGTAGGTGTGTGTGTGTGTGTGTGTGTGTGTGTCTGATCATGCTGCCATCGGCAGACAGGATGCGATGGTGCTGCGTCATGGCTGCCGGGACGGCTGTGTCCTTCAGCCTATCTGACCCTTCACAAACACCCATCCCCTCCACAACACAGAAGACTAGAATAGTATACCTGAAATTGCTGGAAGTGCCACTCTTTGTTTTTTACTGTCTTCTGGATTTTAATGTTGACTTTACAACAACAGCAAGGCTTTGCATTGGTTTGGGCTAAAGGGAGTGCAAGTGAATGCTTTCTTGATGGCCTAAAATGTGTACTCCCATAAAATGGAACATCTATATGTACATTCACATGAGACTGAAATATTCTGCAGTCATTGTTGTGATTATTTCAAACAAGCTAACATCACAAATCTACTAAATCTATTAAGCAGAACTGATATAACAGAGATGCTCTGGTAATTTCAGTGCTGCCTATCTCCAAAAGTCTGGCTGCACCCACTCTTTGTTTATAAAAGTGATTATCTATTGGCTGTTTTTGGTTTTAAATGACAAAACTAAGCCTGCACTAAGCCTGCTGTGATTTCCTCTCACTTTGCCCCTGTTACAGTATACCTTCTTTCAAAGCTCCATCTATGTGACTAAGGGGGGGGCTGGTTTCAGGTTAACGGGACCAGCCAGCAGGCTATATGTTCCAGTGACAATGCAATAGTGACTTCTTCCAGTAGTGTTCTTTATTGTAACTAAATCATGTAAAAACAATTAACTGGTTATTATAAGAGGAACATGCCTAAATAGTGTATATTTAACATGTTAAATAATGTACATTTATTGTGTACTTGCACATCAAAATTGTTCAGTCAGAGAAATTTTGGGACCCCCTGAGTAGAGGGTTACGTACCTTACTCAAGGGCTCAACAGTTGCAGCTTGACTGTATTATTGGGTCTGGATGTTAAACCTAGGCTTCCAAACACCCAATCCTTTGAACAATAACCCAGAGTTATCCATTCATAATTTTATAGGTATCCTTGCCATTGCATGTATTTGTTAAAATACCACAGCAGACCTGATTTAATGTAACGAAGGACTAATTAGATTAAATAGGTTCTAGATAATTACTGTAAACGTGACTTCAAGATAAGGGCACCTCAAACTCTTCACAGGGTTTTAACTGTTTGCTAAAATTACCCACTGATTAGTTGGAGGACAAGTTCTTTTTCTAGTGACGTTTAGCTTTTAACAATCTGATGAGCTGATAATAATGACCAGACTTTTTTTAAGAACAAACTAACAAAATAAAATAAAATAAAGGTATTTAAAATGAAGAAATATACACACACACACACACAAATATATATATATATATATATATATATATATATATATATATATATATATATATTAATACAATAAAAACGGGAATAATTAAGGTAGAGCCGTTTTATTTTTAGTTTTACTATTTTCGCTAAATGCATGTTTGATGTAAATTGTTAGGTGGGATTTAGAGACATTGAGGCTCTATGGAATTAAGATAAATAAAAGTTGTCTTTAATAGATGGTTTTGCATGTACATTTATTTAGTCTTTTTAAAAATGGTTATATAGAGCAGGAACCCTGTTCCTGTATATCTTTGAGGATTTCTACTGTAATGCATTGCTTTCAATTAGCTGATTGGCAGGTATGCTGGGAGCAGGGTAAGCACTAAAATGTGCAGGGAAAGGGATCCTCTAGGACCAGGGTGGGAAGCACTGCTATGGAGCACTAACAGGGCAGTTAATGAATCCATTTTCAGTACTAACTCTTTGTTTGTGTATGTGTCAATATCTCATGTTTCTTGGCTTATATCAACATTTATATTGGCCCATAGATCCCTTGACTGTATGTCAGGGGGCCCTAGGGGTGGAAACATGTTTTGGAACAAAAGTCCTATAATAACTAACACAGCTTTGCACAGTTCCTACAAATGTTGCCATGCATGTCAAAAAATGGGAATGTGCAGAGAGTCTTTCATTTTTCTTACGGGGGAAAATGACAAAGAACTCAGTGCCTCTGTGCCTGACAAGCTTGCATTTTGTATTATTTTCATTGACATCTGAGAACTTTTTATTTAACAGAATAAATCAGAAATCTTGGGGGATGACTTCCGAGTTATAGTTAGACTCCTGCTGCGAGTAGTGGCATCTACTTTTAACAGCAAAGAAACTGTAGAACTCAGAAAATTCATGTGGTGAATGATAACCATAGGAATTAGTAAATAAGCATGCATGATGTTATCATTAGAGAATGTATCCTGTTTACACTTTTCACTAAAATGCATCCCTAGTGTGACCAGTTGTGATTCTATTTTACTCTACTGCATAAAAAAATACAATAATATAAAACAAATTCTGTTTACTTCCTGTAACCAACAGTTTCTCATCATAGTGGTGTAATAATTTGATTACAGTGTATCCTGGACATGTTTACACATGCCTTTTCATGTGGCCAGGTGAGTGTGATTAGGTCACCAAAAGCATTTTACTATAGCATACTAATAGCCTCTAAAATAGAGTTGGAAAAAAAACCTTGCATTTCTGCAAAAGTCTCTGGAAGAGTGTGCGAATGTTTTCATGACCTGTCATCTGTCTAGGTCATGCTATATATAGGCCTTCACAGGTTCTGTCTATATATATATATATATATATATATATATATATATATATATATATATATACACACACACACACACACACACGCACACACAGTTCACTGACTAGTAGTGCAGCTGGAGCAACTGTAGTGTAATCTTAATAGAGATTCCTGCCTCATGCAACCCCAGCCTCAGCTCCGGAGGTATCCAGAATGCGTGTCACCTTCCTCACAAGCCTTCAGGCTGGACCGCAGTCTGTAAATAGCGTCCGCCCCCTATCTGGACAGGGTTCTGCTCCTTTCTGCATGTCAGGCCGGGGAGACACTGTCAAGGTATGTAGGTGAGTGGGGGATTGTACTTCTGAAAAAAGGAGGTCAGACGGCCAAGCTCAACTTTTCTCCCTGTCAGAAAGTTTTGATCCCTTCCGTTTTTTCTCCAGAGAGGGAGAGGGGTGGGGGACATTGCTGCTTTCCCTTCCTCCCTCAAACAGTCGGTCTCATTTTCCTCAGCTCGTAGAGTAGCTGTCAGACACACAGCGCACTCGCACACACACACAGACATGCGTGAGAGAGGGAGACAGAGAGAGAGAGACAGAGATTTCACTCATTGGAGGAATGGAAAGAGAGCCAAGGGGCTCAATTACCACAGCAGTGCATAACCATCAGTTGTGGCGTTTAATTGTCTCCTTAAAACAATATTTAGGGGGGAAGATGCGTTCATTGTGAGCACTAATAATTAACAGAAATCTGAATTAATCTCACTTAATTAACCCTGTGTTACAGCGGGTTGCATCAACCCCTGTAGCGTTCCCCTGAGCCCCCCTGCTAGCACCATGTGTTTCAGTTCCTTTCCAATCCAGTGGTACAAGGGGTGCTTTATATACAGGACCGTACGTCGCTGATCATGCAGATGTTACATTTTGCCGATTTTATAATGTGTGTGTTTCTGTTTGTATTTCTTTTCACAGCGGATGATGGCTGTGGGGGTACGCTGCGGGGTCAAAGCGGCATCATCACCAGCCCTAACTACCCGCAGGAGTACAACAATAATGCTGACTGCACATGGACAGTGTTAGCTGAGCCAGGTGACACAATTGCTTTGGTCTTCACTGACTTCCAGCTGGAGGAGGACTATGACGTGCTGGAGGTCAGCGGCACAGATGGCTCCTCCCAGTGGTGAGTTAGAAGCTGAAAGTGTGTTTGATTTGAATTGTGCATTCATCCCAGCCTTCACTTCAGTGAAAGGCCTGCACTGTCCTTATGGCAGCACATTTACTTGCTCTTCTTAAACATACACACACGATATGGCCAAAAGTACTGGGGCACCTGCTCATTCATTGTTTCTTTTTAAAACAGTGCATTAACCCTTACAACCCTATACCTTGAACTCTTTATACCCCTCAAGCCCATGACTGGCATTAGACATAGTGCAAATAGGGTCATGTTTATCTGCACCACAGAGTGCTATTCTATTAGCAATACTTCTCTACAGTAACTAGACAAGCTATATGTGTGCAGTTGCACATCTTTGTCAGCAATGAGTGCAACTCAGTAGCTGAATACATTCATTAAAAGTAGTGCCCACAAACTTTTGGACATATAGTGTATATGCACACACACACACACACACACACACACACACACAGGGCCACAGGCAGACTGTTATACATGTGCACACACATATATGGGATGACAGAGAGGTATTGACATTATTGACATATGCACACCCACACACATGTACTGACAGTTGTTTGGGATAGACAACAGAGAGGCACAAATACGTACAGCTAGAGGATTAGTACCCTGAACACACAGAAACACCCACTTACTCACACACACACACACACACACACACACACACTCACTCACTCACTCACACACACACACACACACACACTGGTACATGAGTACACTCAGTGATTAAGGGGACAGTGTCAGGAAGAGAAGCTGATTAGTAGATGAGTTCAGATTGCAGTATGTCTTAGTGGTGGACAGTTATGTGGAGAGAGAGAGAGAGAGAGAGAGAGTGAGAGAGAGAGAGTGATGAGAGATGAGTGAATGCTTTGAAGTGTCACTCTCAGGCAGGTACAGTCTGGACCACCTCTTTTACACTAACTCTACAACTCTAAGTACTGTGATGACGAGGGCTCCCAGGTGACTGAAACCGAAGCGTCAGCCGTCATTCATGCTGCACAGTTTCCCAGCATGATCCTGTGCCCCAGCTGGTGTTGCACTCCATCTTGCCAGGGACATAAAGAGGAAAAATGCTTTTGTCTCAATCATAGAATAGGCCATTTTAGAAAATGGCTCAATCTTGAAATGGTTCTGTGTCAGTCTGGCTCTTTTTCCCCCAAGCATTCTTAGGTTCTGAGCAACTGTACACCCATTAAGATGCTAAAAACTCCAAAAGGACACAATTCCACTCATTCAAGTGCACTCTGGTTTTGGCTGTGATTAGCTGTGCAATGAGTAGCCGGCAGGCGCCCGTGTTAGTCATCTATTTGGTTCTGGTAAATAGGAAGTCTCACTGGCATGGCTGAACTTTTGAATGGGGTTCAGTAATCTGATGTCTGGACAGTGACGCACATTGGAGTATCATTTGGAATGTCAGATCTTTTTTTTTTTTTTTTACTTTTTGACTTGCATTGACTTGTATGACACATATAAGGAATGTAGCTTGGTCTGGTTCGGGACCAGACCAAGACCACCTCCAAAAGGTCTTGGTGTGGTTGTTTTGGTCTGTATCTGAGTGTAAGTACTGTAATCACATCAGGCTGAATGAGTTCTATATAACTGGACCAATGAACTCTGGTGTGAAATCTTGCATACTTAATGACACTGTCATGCAAAAATGCACTGTCATGGATCTCTGTTTTCCCATTTGTTTACTTTTTGACATAATTAGATGATAACAGTGATGTACACTGAAAGTTACAAAAGAGTCATCAAATCATTGCATTATTCTCACTGCAGAACTTGTAATCAGAAGTATTTTAGTGGTTTTGATTTGCACAGTTTCAGTTTAGTGACACTGGGTTATGATTTACAAGATCATTTACAAGGAGGAACCCAAAATGAGTCTGCTCTCCAAAAACACCAGTCACAACACTTTTCACACTACTGGGCTTAGGGTTGCCAATAGGTTCAGATATCAAACATACTAGATATTTGGCGGGGGCTTCTGAGGCATTTGCAATAACTCGGTGAGGTCTTGGATAGTGAACGCTGGTTTGCCTGCAGCCTGAGGCTTTTATCATAGACTCAAAACCTTGGGATAAAATTGTAAAACTGTAAACCCCTCCTCTCTTAAACACACACTTTATAAAACCACACCTGTCCCCATCTTTTCTTGACACATATTCACACCCCACCACCACCACAGTTCCTCTTCTTCCAATTTCCTTGCTCCATCCTTACTCAAGCCCAAGTTTCCTGTTCCCCTTTCTTGCCCCAACCACTGTGAGCATAATCCACACTTAGCAAACAGTAAGTGAGCAAATAGTGGAATTTTGGCCCACCTGACTTTAGAATTAGGCTGCTTTGAAGGTTTTTTTTACATGAACATTACATCACAAACTGGGGGATTCTCCTTATGCCTTGAGTTACACAACAGTTATTTGTTAACTGGACAAATAACACATCATTGTGAGACACAAATAACACATCTACCCTGAATCACACCAACAGATGTACTCTCTGCCAGCTGCAAAACATGGCCAGAATTCTGTTTACTCTAAATATTTCTGGGTTAAAAATATCTCTAGTTAGGTCAATTTTGCAACCCTGTGCTGGATCCAGTATGGATGAGCCCAGCATGTGTTGTTTAAGCCCAGCTGGATGGGGTTAACGGTTTGACCCAATGTGCTGGTCTGTAGGTCTTTAGCCAGCTGTTGAGGACAAACAACTACACTCAAAGTTCAAAATGTATGAATAACAAGAATTCAGAAATCTGGGTCATCATCCAAGTCAGAACCACCCACGCACATACATGCACATGCTACAATAACAGTGCCATATAAATCAAATCACTCAGTGTATTGATATTTTCTGTAAGGATAAAAGCAATGGACTGGACAAAAGGCCTTTTCTCAGATCATAATTGCAATTTTACATCCCTAATATGTTTGAATGAAAAAAATTAAAGCAGTGACCCCTCCGTAACCTCAGTCCAGTCTGAAACACCCAGGCTTTATTGAGCTTCAACCCTGACCTAGGAGACATCTAATCAAACTTTCTCATAATACAAAAAAAACCTTTCATTTTTAACCTCTCCCCCTCTTTTACTTCAAAGTTTTATTGTAAGGAATGGACCGTTTTCATCACACACACACACACACACACACACACACACACACACACACACACACACACACACACACACACACACACACATACATGAGGTCAGTGGAGAATTGGAAGGGCTCTTATTGGAATTGATCAATGAGGACCTTTGCTCTCCTTGTTTCCGTTCTTTTAGCCCTCCCATCTCCTCCCTGCCACCAAGCATGGGGTCACTGCAGGGCCTTTAATTAAGCAGGCAATTAGCAGAGAGAGGCAAGCGAGCATACGGGGAGGAGGAAAGAGAGGGAGTGGCTGAGGCTATGTTGCTTGACCTTGCAGTGCTCTGGACACCACCAAGAGAATATATATAAAGCCAGAGCAGAGCTCGCTGTCCAACACCAGCGCTCACACCTTCATGGGCAATTAACCTATGAATATGCACCAGAACGCAGAAGGGAAGGGTGCACAAGGAATGACAGCTACAATGATGTAAGGGCAATTACGGCCCAGCCAGGACAATTTGGGTTGGTGGAGGTTTTGTCTTCTCTGAATGTGCTGAATGGAGATGGTGGAAAGTATTTTTTTGTTCAGTTAGAGCGTACAGCAGATTTCACCCATTGTTATTGCTGGCAAACCTAATGGTCAGAGAGGAACCACTTGTTGCAAATGTTTACGTCCATGCACTTACAAAGAGAATCTAAAATGTATTGTCACTTTTGGATTAGTAGGAAGGTACTTACAGTTATGTAAACTCTGGGTGGGGCAAGGGGTTGTGCCACTTTATGAATCATTAGTGGCAGTTGGTCACACTCATGTGAAGCAAATGTCAGACTTTAGATCTTTAGGTCTGGTGATGGCACTGGTTATGGCATATTATGTGCCTTTGTCTTCAAAGCAGGTTCTTGAGATGGCAGCAGTATATGGACAAGTACTGTCTTATTGGAAAATTGCACCATTTACATTTGTGGCATTTAGCAGACGCCCTTATCCAGAGCAAATGACAAAAGTGCTTTGCTGTTCACTCAGAAAATATCCTTAGCTAGTAGATGAGGCTAGAATCTAGAGATTCCTCATGCTTAGATTCTGTTGAAAACAAATGTCTTTATGGAGTTAAATACCCCTGAGTGTGCATTCAGGAGAGGCAGGGCCACTGGGTGCAGGACCTCATTAACATAATGCTGGGCTGTCAGAGTGCCTGTAATGAAGACCAAAGGTGATCTGTCATTGTATGAAATTGCACCCACACCGTAACGCCAGGCCCTCTGGAAGTGTGATGTGTAACAATTAACTGCTTCACCGGAGCTCTATTACTGAATCATTTCTCTGGTTAAGGATGTTCTGGTGTTGGTTCCCTTCCACAGAATGATAAGCACAGAAGGACAGACGGTTGAGTGGATGTTATACATTTAGGTCCTCCTGCATCTGATGCAGGTCCTCTTTGGAACACGATGGATTTAAGTTATATGGTGCTTCACAACACTGTTGTATTGGTAACACTGCTGTTCAGTCGAAATCCTTATGTTCTTATTATTCAGACATCCTCTGACTAAGCTTATTATACTGCTCATTTTTAATGTTTATTATTGCTGTGGTAATCTATATCAATGGATCCTCTGTTGCATCAGAGGTTCAAACACAAAGGTGAAAGAAACAAACCTTCATGAACTCTTGTAAGGTTAATAAACAGGTAGTAGTCACTGATTCTATACTATTGAATGAAATATTCTATTTGTAGCCAATAAGGATGAACCACTGAGTTGGTTGGACTGGAATCTCAAATATGATCTCTATATGAATGCACACCAAACTCTTAACTTTGCATAAAAATGTTCATGTGTATGTGTGTTGAGAAGGTTGGGATATTTTTGATCCATGTATTTAAGTATGTGAGACTGGTGACAGTGTAAGTCTAGTGTTTGATAACCATGTTAGCCTAGCATCCTAGCAGCCTAGCATTTTAAATATGTAAACACCAACCTTAGTTTCCAAATGTGTCTTGGTGGACTGACCATAGGTGATGTAAGTGATAATAATAATAATTCATAATAATTTGATTTTTTTTTTTTTTGCCAAACTGTACCTTTAAAAGAAATGAGAAGAGGTGACCTGATTAAACCTTTCTGCAGTGTGCTAAACCACATCTGCTGATGATATATTCTATCTAACTCTAATGCAGTAGCAAACATATTTATATTTATAGCTGTTTCTACATAAAAACAGCCCTGCGAGTTATGAGGCTTCCATATAACTGAATCGGCTCTATTTCTGAACAAATTCCATTTATCTACATTCACCTTTTGATAACTGTAAGTCCTTGACTGACTTTTGACATTTTAATATGCATTGCAGGATCAGACCAGCCTTGGCTGTGTGGCAATCGGACATGAAGCATTCTGGAGAATGCAACCCTATAGCCACTCTTAATGCCCCTTTGCTGGCCGGTAGCAAGGCCTGAACAGTAATACTATTAACATCTGAGGATACACAGTGCAGCCTACTGGATGACTTCACCAGCAGATGCTAAAAAATGAAAAAGAATAAATAAATAAAATAAATAAATAATACAGGGGGTTTGTTGTAATTTCAAGCGTGGTGAATCAAGGACGCTCTATAAACAGTTAATCTGTTTAGGGGTCTGGTGAACGGTGGGGGTGCCATGTGTGAAGGCTTTGCGTAAATCCAAATTTGAATGAGGCGCACACTCTCACAGAATGAGGACAGAGAAGAAAGAAGAACAGAAAGAACGGAAGAGCTGTTTTTCTTTCCTTTTTTTCTCCCTCTCTCTATGGGTTAATAAGTAGGAGTAATAATCCTTGACACATTTTGAAATCTGCGAGCAAAGGATATTGTCAGAGGAGATATTTGCAAAGAGGACATAATTGTAAAAATGATTGCCCCTAATTGTATGCCTGTATGTGTAAGTAGTTGGCAACTTAATTTTGCGGAGTAAATTCACTTCACTGCGAAGAGTCTTTAAACATCAAGAAAAATGGAATGTCTTTGAGGCGAGATGGCGAACGAGGCTTTTTTTTTTATTGTTTTATTCTGTAGCCTCATAATTTTACCAATGTGCTGCTGCTGCAGATATTATTCTGACATTTTGGACGTCTTCAAACTCTGCTGAGACTGTAGAGCTGCCAATTGATCGAATGAACTTCAGAGACCCTTAGCTTCTTCTTAAACTTTTATTTCTGATCTAAAACAAACTATCCTCATGATAGCCTCCCCCTCACCTCTTGTTAAGGCAGTAGCTTAGAGGGAAGATAACAGCCTTGAGTCCCTGGACTCTGCATTGAACACGTAAACACACAAAGCCACAAGACCTTTTTCATGCTGCTTGTATTTTGCCCCTCTGTTCTAGTAGTTTGGGACATGTTTTGTTTTGTTTATTTTGGTGGTAGGAGGGTGGGGGTTAGGGTGGGGGGGGGGGGGGTCTAGTAGTACATAATCTGTCTCAGTCTTTCTTTCTCCCATTCCCTCTATTTAACACTCTTTCTAGCATTCCGTCTCTCACTATACCTGCTGGGAGTTGACTGAAGTACAGTGAGCGGCCTGTATTGATTACCTGTTACTTTCCGCCTGTGAGAAGGATGGGTTTTAAGGAAAGCTTTGGAGGGAGGATGGAACCAGGTGGATAAATAATACTTCTTGTCTCTTCAGGGTTGTTACAGAATGGATATTAATACAAATATGACACATTTTACTTATACAGTATGCTGTTTAACTAAGCTTCATATCTCATATATAACCTTCAGACGTGATATACTTATCAAACTATAACACCCCATTTAGCCATTATGGCTTTACATTGTGTGTTTACTGCTCTGTCCACATTTACATGCTCAACCTGCATGCAGACTGACTGATCGGCGAAAGGGAGCAAACCTAATGGCATGACTAAATTTCAGAATAAAGTCCTGAGAAAGAATAATACCAATACACACATAAATAATAAAGGACATGTGTGCTGTTTTTGTATTTTATTTTTATTTTATCACGGTCAAGTATTATGAATAACCTGTTAATATAAATATCCTGGTCAATCTAATCAGTACAAAATTCATCAAAGACTTCAAAAACACTCATTTCCAACTCATCAAAATACAAAAACTTGTAGGCACAAGTAAATTTGTGGTCAAAATATATATATATAAAATATATTTGAGTGACTGTCTCCTATAAATAATTGAATAAGTAAGTAAGTAAGTAAGTGAATTAATAATTAAGCCAATAAATAAATAAATAAAGTATGTCAAACAACGAAAACATCCCACAAATGTTGGACTTTAGCCAATGATATCCAATTTAGGTCTGACACAATAACATGATAATACTCAGTTATTCGATTACAGAAAAAAAAAAAAATAATATATAAATAAATAAATAAAATCTAATGAGTACAATTTCTCTTATCAGTAATCAATAATCAGTAATGGATAAGCAGAAATGTGTTTGATAATTCAGACAAATAATCAATAAAATACTTAAAAATCCAGGCTCTAAACATGTAAATGTGTAAAGTGCTTTCACAATCATGTGTGGTATTAGAAAGCCATAGGTTGCTTCTCAAACCACATACTACTATAATAAACAAACCGTGATGAAAGTGCTGGTCTGCGGTTTCGGACACAGTAATCTAATCTAACTATTGAAGCAATACGTTGTTGCCGTCTGACATCAATGCAACTCAGAACAGCCTATATTCTTCATGGCATTATACTGAGATTTCATTGTTCATGAAACCTGTTTCAGATGACTTTTGCTTTTGGCGTGTGTTGCATTTTCATGCTTATAGTAACTGAGTGAACTGTTTTAAGTCATCACTTTGTTTCCAACAAGCCTGGACTGTAGACAGGTGATAGACCAGGTCCATGGAACCAATATGTTGGTGCAAATTTTTAACCCTATCATTTTTGACCTTCAGCAGAAAGTCTTCAGCTGTCCAGTTTGAGTAAATATGTGCTCATTACAGCTTTCGGGTGGAACCCAATATAGCTGTTCATTTTGTTGTCATTCCATTCCATTTCAATGTTATGATAATCCTCTAGATGTTCTAATTCCGAAATACAAGTAATTAAAGACATTGGGAATATTGCATCATGCTACACGTCATGGAATGGAATGGTAGAGGTTTCTGATGGTGTCCTGTGATAATCCATCTAGCTGGCACAACACTGCAGTTGTGTTTTGCAGTCAGCCGATTTCTTATGGGTGCAACTAATCTATGTGGAAGTCTATACATGATTTTGTATTTGTTGCATTTGTTTTTACTGTTTGCTAATTAAACTGATTACTCAATTACTCCAAAATAATCAATAGATGACTCAAATTTGACAAAAACTAGAAACATTTAGTGCACATATAACTTGCAGCATAGGCATGAAGTAGGACCTATCCAGCCCTCTGATGCCACATTTGTTCTTGATGGTAGAGGAGGTGCCACATGACTTCACAGCAGTACACACTCATCAGTCTCCATCCCCCTGTGAGACCTCCTGCATCTCTCTGCAATCTCCTCTGACACTGCACCATTACTGGCCTCTGATAAACAACTTCCTGCTCCAACTCTCTCACTTGTGCTATGACCTCACTTGCTTCTGTTTTCAGCCTGTCCCTGTTTCTCCATGCCAGGAACGCAATGTTCCGAACCCCGGAGAACTCGGTGAGGGCATCTATCATTGCCCGCTATTGACTGTCAGTCACTGGGCCCCTCATGCTTCATGCTGTTAAAGCACTTGAGTTTGAAGCCAGTCTGCCAGGGATAGTAGCTACTGCACATTTTGGTTTGGACTACTGATTGGCAGAAGCACAAGTCCAGTTAATTGGCCACTTACTTTCTTTAGATTAGAATCGGAATGCTTTGACTTGCCATCTACTGTTTCCACCGGTCTGCCTCTGTGCTTAAAGCCTGAGTGCAGGGAGGAAGATTTTAGTTATTTATTATCCTGTGGGTGGTGCATTTTGGAGGAAAAAAAGCATGAGCTAATATGCATTATAAATCACTTCTGTGTTTTTCGGGCAGTGCTTCTGCTCAGGTCCATTTGTGAAGGACTGAGGCGTGCGATTAAATATCAATTTTTTGTGTTTGGAAATCATGTTGATGGCTCATCAACAATCCATATAGCGCATATAGCCACATATAGCTCCTGTCTCACTCCCTGTGCGTCTGTGTCTATCTATCTATCTATCTGTCTGCCTCTCTCTCTCTCTCTCTCTCTCTCTCTCTCTTTTCTTTCTTTCCCCACTCTGTCTTCTTCTCACTTCTTCTATCTCCATCCCAAGATTTAAGATAAGTTTATTGTCCATGTGCAAAAGTTAATTAGAATTCTCACGCATTTTGTCCTGCTCACTTACATAGATAGCGAAAACAACAGTGATACAAAGAGATTAACACAATTAGCAAGATAACTCAACAATATGCATTATCAGCTGAGTACATTTGAAAACATCTGCTAAATTCAACGCAATGCAATAATGACAACATTGAAAATATATACTAGTAAGATACCAGATGGGTGGGAATATCTGAACAGCATTATACCAGAATGTATAAATGTCCTGGTTGAGCTGTGGACTCTGCCTAAGGGCCCATCCACATGTATCCAGATACTTTTTCAGTTTCCTGTCCACATGAATACTGTGCTTTAGGGGACCAAACAGGGCGGAGATTTTTCTGAGCTCCATTTTCAGTGGGCAGACAAAATTCAGCTTTTGGAAAACACTAACTTCATGGTTGTAGCTCATGAAGAACTGGGTTTATCTGTTCAGTACACTGGGACAGTACATCCTGTCCTCATATTTGGTAGACATACAAACACTACAATCCCAAAGTATGCTGGTGGTTCAAGGACAAAGGCTTTTAGACGGCATTTTATGTTTTATATTTTATATTTCTTTGTGGTACATGACAGGTTTTAAGTTTGCGGGAGAACCAATTAATGGATTCTGATCTATCGGAACAGCATACACTGGGGAAATATTTACTGTTAGAAAATGAGCTTCAGCTTCACACTGTAGTTAGATCTATTTTGGTGGTTACACTTACCTGTTGAGGAGAAAAAAAAAAAAAAAAAAAAAAAAAGAACAAGGCCAGTATAATGGCATTGTTAGGTGTCCTCAAGGCACCATTAACACACTTTATTCCCAGCCAGCAGCTGTAAGGAACTTCTCAGAAGGTAAATGAAAATGTGTATATTCTGCAGTGTGGAGAAACAGTTCTGTAACTATATTTCTGTAACTATATTATACTTTTACACAGTATAACACACAGTATAAGTATAGTATTACACAGTATAAGGCTTTAAAAATCAATGCCTGTGTTCTTTTACGCAGTATTTTCATAATATCATCATACAAGTTGATGATGCTCCGTTACTGACATGATACATATCGTTGCTTTCTATTGACATGGTGACTTTACAAGAGAAGGCAAACATGTTTGCAACATTAAATGGCAGTTCATGTAAAATAATTAAAAGTAATTAAATTTTTTTAAAAAAGCAATTAAAAGTGATTTTAGTGCATTGCTATTGGTCTATCCAGAATTATTTACATTTATGTTATTTAGCAGAGTGACTTACGTTACTTGTATTACAGAGCTGGGCCAGGGTAGTGTATTTGTACATTTACATAATGTACAGAACAGCTTAGGGTTTAAGCAATAGAAAACAAACTAAAAACTGACAAAAATGGAGGTACATAGTGTTCAGTCGACATCAGCAATATGTTTTGTTTTCTCGGACCACATGCAAAATAAAATAAAAGCACTGACATCTTCAAAATCCTTTGACACATTAGATGTACTAAAAAAGCTATTACTGATATTGCCTCTCCTTCAGTTTATCTGTCAAAACAACCATCCTCCACCCAGCACACACACACACACACACACACACACACACACACACACACATACAGGTTCCCCACTTAAGGTTAATAGATCCTTTCACCTGCTGTCAAAATTAGCTGAGTGAACTGCCACTTTAAACTTTGAGGACAAAAAACAAAGTGAACATGACCGTATTTTAGTGGTAGAAGTCAAATGTACAAAAAAAAAGAAGCTCATTTTTGTTGCTTTGCCTGTTGTGATCACCAGCAAAGGGACATACCTTCAGTGACAAAACAGTGAGTGACTTTATATCAGATCAAGAGAATTGATCTGTGTGACGCTCCTTTGACTCCTTTGTTTCTTTTTAATAAAGGAAATCCTTAAAGTAAACTGTGTAGAATTACCATTTGTTTGATTTCCTTTGTTAAACAGCAGCATGCCCTTTTGTTTACATTTCCCACTCTTGTCTCAGTCATACCTCAGCATGAATCATTCAAAGCAAAAGCACAAAAACAGACATTTTGATGACATTGCTGTAAGCGCTTTATGAAGGATTGAGTTGGACTGATGTGAAGTGGCAGCAATTCTAATCTGACTGTTCAGATGAAGGTCGCATTGCCACATATACACAGCAATCAACCATAACACTGAAACCACTGACAGGTGAAGGCAAACATTGATTATCTCATGACAGAGTCTCAGTGTCCTGATGTGGCATATGCATATTAGACAGTAAGCCAGAAAAAAATGGGCAAGCATAAGAATCTAAGACATGAGACAAACCGTGATGGGTAGAATATTTTGTCAGAGCATTGCCAAGGAAGGGCAAGAAAGCCAACCAGTGAAACCGTGACAGGGTTGTTGTCCAGGCCTCATTACAACCCCACCTAGCAACTTAAAGTATTTGGAGAGTCTTGGTGCTACTGAAGACAGGACACCTTTAGACTGTGATATCCATACCTCAACAGGTCAAAGCTGTTTTGCTGGAACAAGAAGGACATAGCCAATATTAGGCAGGTGGTTTTAACACTGACCATCAAAAATGAGAAAATAATCAGAAAATAAGAAAATGATTGTGTCACAGAAGGAACCAAATTGAGTATGTCCAAATTTACCTGCTGTGTGAATAAAACCTAAGATAAATAGCACTAAGGGTACAATGTTCAATGAATGTCCATTGTTGTGCTCTGGTAAATGGCCCCATTTTTCCTGGATTGAATGATCTCTTTGTCTTGCAGAAAAGTCACTTAGCCTGTGCTGTTGCATCACTCCCATGTCTGATTTCAACATCGTTGTTAATTAGCCTAGCCATAAATCTGATGATGTAGGTGTTTGTAAATGTGGCCACAGAGTTGAGAGAAAATGGAGTTTGAAACCATGGGAACTTCTCTTAGGGACTGTTTCCACATAAAGTCTACTCATCAAAAAAGCAAAATATTATTTATTTATTCATTCATTCATTCATTCATTCATTTATTTATTTGTTTGTTTGTTTGTTTGTTTATTTATTTGTTGTTCAGGTGTAATTATATCAATTTAACTTCTGTCAAGAGATAAGCGAATTGTCAGTTCTTGAAGCAGGAAAAATGGGTGTAAGAATTTGTCACTTTGAAAAAGGACAGAATATGATGTCTGGACCAATGGTCAGTCCATCTTTAAAACAACAGGTAGATCTTGTGGTGTGTGTTCCAAGTATGCACTGCTAAGTACCTTCTTATGGTGGTCCAAGAAAGGATATCTTGTGATATTTTGATTGTTTTGTAAAGTTAAGGTTTTTGGAGAAACTTGTTTTATTTTTTAACAGCAACATTATCTTATTGTATATATTTTTTTGTATGTAGTAGTTTTCAAGTGACCTGGTTAGACTTCCATGCATATTCAGTTTCTAATGAATCCAATAAAGTGACATATTTTCTCACAACTTTGGCTCCCACTATCAGATCTCAACTTGATTGACTTATTCCACTGTCAGTTCCTGTTTATGTTACTGGTTAATCTGACACCTAATACCTTTAGTCCATAAAATTGCTGAGCTGAATGTACCATTGATACCATGGGACGTAAGGGTTGCATCCTGAGGATTGCAGAGTTCAGGACTGTTCATTCTGTTAATTTGGTGATTGTGGAGTGGAAGTGGAGTGAGGGAGTTGAAGTGATGTGGTGGTCAGCACAATCAGTGTCTCACAATTAGTAATAAACACTGTTATCTTTAGATTATTATTATGGACTAATTGTAATGTTTAGCAACAATGGAGAGAGGAACAGCATCATCCACTGATGTGTTACCATGCTTGGTTAACCAAGTCACTGTTAGTTTGCTATCTCCATGCAATCCATGACCACTAATGTCAGTGTGATTGTAAAGTAAGCATTTGGTCTTAATTTTTATTATTGACAGTGACACCAGAAGCAGCACAATGCATGAAGATAAGTAAATGCTTAGATTTTCATGACTAAAAATGTTAATCCTTAAGTATTTTTTTTTGTTTTGCTATTTTTTTTTCCCAAAAGACATTATCCTGTAATAGATCCTGGACAATACATAGAATGTATTTAACTGATCCGATAATGAGGTGCCAGAAGTTGTAATGTCTTTGCCTTCTGTTTCTGATTATAGCTGTGCTCCATTTTGCTCCATGTTTTAGATTAGAACTCCTAGCGTGTGTTTTATGCTGCTCCAGACCACTTTACTACTACATACCTAGATACAATTAGTTCTTCATTGTCTAAGTTCAAAACAGTGGTCATTTCTTTGTGTTTAATCTGATCAACATTATTATGCTATGCATGTTTTTTTTTTCTGTTGGTAGATGTTTAATTTGTGTTGATGGGACGGAGAGATCAGTGCGACATTTGATGTGAGACGCGACCACCTCTGTATACTCATTAAAGTGTGTGCTGGTCTCTTTGAATCCCTTCCAGTTGATGCATTAGTAATAGAACATGACTTGTCCCTTTGCCTTCTAGACCAGCACTGTACAGACCTCACTGTGGGGGGTGATGTCTTAAGCTGTGGTTTCTATGGTGGAATTAACAGCACAGAAGCATGGTTGTACTTTCTTTTTTTTTTTTTTTTTTTTTTTTGTTCTCTCTTTCTTTCCACCAGACTCTCCACCTGCCCCTGATTTCCTCTCTTCTACTTGTTATGATTGAGATGGTATACATCAGATGGGTATGCAGTGTCTAGCCTAATTATCTGATGAAGTCATTCTAAAGTCATTCACTGTAAGTGCAGATCGCTGTTCTACACTTCTTGAGTGCCTTCATTTGTAAAATAGAATGAAGCCCTGGCCAAGGCAGTGTGCGGATTCATGCTGTATGGAAATCTGAGGGAAAAGTGTTGCGAATGTGGCCTTCTCCGTGGTTCAGATGCGTGTCACAGTTAATTACATCAAAAAATGAAAAGCAGGCCAGCTTCTTCCTGCGGTGGGTGATATCAATGCTATTTCTCTACCGGATGCCTCTCTCATTTCACACCCTTTCTTGTTTACCCTCCCCTGGTTTTGCCTTGCGTCTTTTTCCACACACTCTGTCATGAACCGAGAATGTGTGTGTTTTTTTCCCCCACATATTCCAAGAAAAGTGTCATTCATGTTTAACCACTCAGTGTCTACTAATGCAATACATCAGATCAGTGTGGTAGCAGTGTGTCAGTTGCAATTGTATTTTATTTACACACGTACTTTACTCTGTTACAAGTATGCTATGGTAGAACCAGTGTGGATAAAAAGAAAAAAAAATCAACGACAAAAAAACTCCCACAGCTGGTCGTGTCAGTGCTTGGCTAGGGTAGTTTTTCAGGGAGAATGGCAGGGACATGTAGCCTGACAGCCCTTTGGAGGAGGAGGGCTCACAGAGGTTGACAGCTTGATGGAGGTTGAGAGGATTGACATCATGGCTTTGATTTAGAGTGGTTGTAATGCAAGCCATTCTGTATAAAGCTAACGTTGAGCTCTGTCTCAGGTTCCCTGACGTTGTTTTTTCAATTACTGAGCAGGGCCAGAGCCAGCAATCAGCTTGTGGAGTGTTCCATATGCTTTCACAGAGTCAGGATGCTCGGAAAACTTCCATGCCATGAATGGGCACACTCACACACTCCATATGTTATGGAGGTGGGTTTTTTGTTGAACATACATAGAGAAATGAAATGCTTTGCCAACAACTTATTTACTAGAGCCACTATAGCACACACACACACACACACACACACACACACACACACACACACACACACACACACACACACACACACACACACACATTCAAAATGAAGGCACTTTTTTCCAGAAAATGCAATTCCACTTGCTTTGTTATACACATTTATTTTCTTCCTGTGAATTGCAATAACACACAAAAAAGAAAAGCCAACATTGCTTTTTGAAGTAGGTTTGGGGTCATTGTCCTGCTGGAACACCCATGATCTAGGAAGCAAACCCACCTTTTCTAACACTGGGCCCTGCATTGCAACCCAAAAATCTTTTGGTAATCTTCTGATTTCATGATGCCTTGTACACAATGAAGGCACCCAGTGCCAAAGGCAGCAAAAACAACCCTAAAACATCTTTGAACCTCCACCATATTTGACTGTAGGTACTGTTTACTAATTCCATTTTCAGTAAACGGTAGAATTATGTGCTTTACCAACAAGCTTCATCTTTGTCTCCTCTAACCACAAGACATTTTCCCAGAAGGATTTTGGCTTACTCACGTACATTTTGGCAAACTGCAGTCTAGCTTTTTTTGGGGTCCTCTTGGGTCTCCTGCCATAGAATTTCATTTAATTAAAATGGGTATGGATAGTTAGCGATGACACTAATGCATCCTGAGCCTGCAGAACTTGATTGGGCCTGCTTATCCACCATCCAGACTATGCTGTGTTGCAACCTTTCATGAACTGTTCTTTTCCATAGCTACAGTGCCATGGATTATAAACTTGATTATGTTGTGCACTGTGGACAATGTTCTCTTCTCCTCTTTCTGTCCTTCATGCTTAGTGTGCCACAGGCAGACAATGCAGAGTGTGGCACATGCATAGTAAATGGTGTTTTTTCTTGAGATTAATCCAGAGGTGCCAACACTTCTGGCCATGATTGTATGTCCAAATTGTGGCCATCTGTAAAAAATGCATTCAGCCAGTTTAGATGGCACACATTTCTGACAGAGATCTTCATTCACCATCCTAACCTCACTAAGGCATTTGCCTCACATTTGCCTCCTTGGACTGGGGCTTTGAATTCAAGTCTCTATCTGGGTGGAGTTTCCATGTGTAACCATGTGTAAGTGTGTATGTGTGTGTGTTGTGTGTGTGTGTGTGTGTGTGTGTGTGTGTGTGTGTGTGTGTGTGTGTGTGTGTGTGTGTGTGTGTGTGTGTGTGTGGATGGCACATGTAACCTCCAGTACTGGATGTAGTCCTCCAGTTGGACCCGTTTTCCAGTAGAGAGTATGCTGTGTGTAGTTGACTGTCACATCTCTCCAGTGTGTTGGTAAACTGCTGAGTGTGGTTGTAAAGAGTGCTAATTAGAAAGGTGTTTTTTTATTTTTACTTTTTAGTTTTTATTATTTACTTTTTTTGTGCTTATTCAGCTTGTCAACAGCTATACTAGCTGGAGCACATAGAATACTCTTACTCCAACCTTCCCTCTCTTGCTTCTCTACCTCCCGCTTTCCATGCATGCTTCCCATTCTCTCTCTTCATCTCCCTTTGCCTTCCTACCAACTGCTGAAGCAGCAGATTAAGTCTGAAACTATATTTTGGCCTCTCATCCAGGACAGTGTGAAATCAATAGCTGTCTTTTTATTCACCCCAAGGCACTCCTCAAAGCCTCTTTGTGTGAGTCAGGTTTTATTTAGACCTGCCTCGACTTACCATCTCAATTCGCACCACGCCATCCATCAAAATTGCATGGATGAACTTTGCTTAGCTGGTTGCAGTAAGCAGCAGACCCTCGTCTTCTTGTTTACAGCCAGCTAGAGTGCAGCACTGTGCCTGTCAGCTTCTGTCTGTAGGCCTACTTAGCAAGCACTTCGCCGAAGTCACAGAGAAACAAAAATGGCCAAGGAAATCACTGTTAACAAGCGGTCAGCATTTCAGCATATTCCAGCAAATTTCTATTCTGCTGCATTGCCTTTTTTTCATACAGCTCATTGGCAATGTATTCAATTTATTTATTTATTTATTTTGTATTTTGTGTCCATGGAAATATTACAACCATTTTTAAAGTGACCACTGCTGCTGTGTCTGTGAACAAAGTGAGATTTGTGGTGCCGAAAGCTATAAATATCACTGAGGCCACATGGTGTGAAGGTGAGCTGTGAAACCATTGATTCTGGCCTCATGCACTCTGTATTGGCCCCTCCGGTCCATTTAGCTCCATGCTCACTGCTTGCACAGCAACAGGCCCACACTGGAATACACAGTGGTTATGGGCTGGAGAGCGTGGCCGCTTAATGTAAGTGTTTGTGTAAGCATGTTTGTTGCTGTGCAGGCTTTGTCCTGTGTAATGACATTTGAGGACACAGGACTGAAAGATTAAAGGTAATGGATTAGATCACTGCACCCCTCCTTAACTTTAATTGGCCATACTTTATTTTACAGCTGATTACTAAGCAACTTGTTTCTATAAAGATTGAGTGGCTGCTGAAGCCTGCAGTGCATTGCAGTGCATTTTTACACAGAACAAAAAACTGCATTTAGATGACATTAAGTTTACTTACTACATTTCATTTCATTGTTCACTTAAAGTTTGCTGCAATCAGTTTGGACATTAGAAACCTTCACAGAAAGTACTACACCTCACCATCTTTGCATGGTAATTAATGTTAGTTAAAACTGAACTTTAACCCCAAATTGCCACCCTTTGCATCTGGCCATGTCTCTGCTCAGATATTGCAAAATATAATCCATGTATTCTCAAGCTCTCAAGCTTTTGTTTAGTGGAGAAGTTTAAAGCAGTCATCTTGTCTGGACATTAGCTAATCTAACTAAATAAAACAGCTTGGCAATGTCCTGCAGAAAGATGTAACTCAGGGACTCGATCAAACAGGCAAGGAGAGGTTGGCGTCAAGAAAGTGATGATCACAGTACTGGTAATAACTAGTAACATAACTCGCAAAACTGGTGCACCTAATAATAAATAAATAAATAAATAAATAAATACATACATACATTTCTAAACCAAACTAAGAAAAACATTTTCAGTGGATCTCATGATACATAAAAACTAAACAGCAATATGTTGCTGTCTAAAAAACCTTGTATTATCTTAAAAAATCAGAAAAAGTTCATGTTTATATGGCTTATAGTACAAAAAAGAAACCAAAAAAAAAGAATCTGAAATCCATATATACAGTACCCTCCACAATTATTGGAGGTTTTTTTTCTAAATAATGTAGGACCATGATGGATAAAAGGGTAAAATCCAACCTTGAACTCAGCATTTATTCAGTAGGAAAATTTTTATAAATTTTTATAAATAATTGTTTAACATCAAATCATGTGTGCCACAATCATTAGCACCCCTGATGTTAATACTTTGTACAAACACCCTTTTGCCAACAAAACAGCACCTAATCTTCTCCTATAATGTTTCATAAGATGGGAGAATACAGAAAGGGGCTAAATCATCCAGCGACCTGGGTCCTCTCCTCTGCACTCTCCTCTTCAGCTCACCCCACAGATTGTCAATGGGGTTGAGGTGTGGGGACTGAGATGGCCATGGGAGGAGCTTGGTTCTGTATGTGGTGAACCATTTCTGTGTAGATTTGGCCAAATGTTTAGGGTCATTATCTTGCTGAAAGACCCAGTGACGACCCATCTTCAGCTTTCGGGGAGAAGCAACCAGATTTTGTTTTAAACTGTCCTCGTATTTCAAAGCATTCATGATGCCATGCACCCTAACAAGGTTCCCAGGGCCTCTGGAAGAGAAACAGGCCCACAGCATCACTGATCCTGCCCCATATTTCACAGTGGGCATGAGGTGCTTTTCTGCATACTCAGCTCTTGTGTTACGCCAGACCCACTTACAGCATTTGTTGCCAAAAAGCTTCTGTTTCTTGTGACCAAAGCACATGGCCCCAGTTGAAGTTCTAGTACTGCTTAGCAAACTCCAAACAGAGAAAAGTTTTTTTCCATGCATGCTTCCCAAACAGCTTGTTGGCATGTAGCGCCTGATGGTTGTATTGGAGACTTTGTGACCCCAAGAAGCTACCATTTGTTGCAATTGTGTAACAGTGAGCTTTGGAGAACTTTTTATTTCTTTTATCATCCTCCTCACTGTGCATGGTGGCAAAATAAACTTGCATCCTCGTCCAGGCTTGTTTACCACTGTTCCAGTTGTTTTAAACTTCTTAATAATTCCTCTGACAGTAGATATGGACAGATGTAGGCGAGTGGCTATTTTCTTGTAGCCATTGCCTGACTTGTGAAGGTCAACACACATCTGCCTTACTTGAATGGTATGTTCCTTTGTCTTTCCCATATTAAAGAGAAATGGCCTCTTTGTCACGTCATATTTATACCCCAGGGAAACAGGAAGTTGTGAATTACTAATTAAATGTTCCTACATACTCTGATCAACTTCATAAATTACTGTAGAATTGACAGAAATACTTTAATTACATTTATTTCCTAAGAATTGTTAGGGGTGCCAATAATTGTGGAACAGGTGATTTTATGAAGAATAATTATTTCTGATTCAGGGATTTTTCCCCCCTTAAAATTCACTTGAGTTAAAGGTTGGATTTTACTCTTTTTTTCCATTGTGGTCCAATATTATTTAGAAAAAAAATCAATTAATTAGAAGCTAAAGAACACGTCTTAACCAGGGGTGCTGTCACGTATCTGTCTCATCCCTCTGGTCTGTCTTTATTTTGTTTTCCTTCCCGTGTGCTTTTGAGCACATGTCATGTCTCCTCCCATTCCCAGCTGTGTTCCATCTGTAACCCTGCCCCATTTTTATCATGTCCCAGCCATGTCTAATGTGATTGTGTGTATATAAGTCCCTTGTCTTTGTTGGTCCTTGTTGGTCTTCTTGTTTGCTTGTGTGCCTTGGCTTCTTGACTACTTGTCTCTTCTACTTGTATTTATGGTTAGTGTACCTTATTTGTGTAAGTTATCAGTGAATAAACTCAACCCTGCAAATACTTCCGGCTCCCATCCTACCTCTGTGTCAGGAAACATTACAGGTGCCAATAATTATGGATTGCAATATATATATATATATATATATATATATATATATATATATATATATATATATATATATATATGTTTTATTTTTTATTTTGTTTTAAATAAATTTTGGAAACCTAATCAGTCATTTTCAACATTGAAACAAAAAAAAATAGCATTGCAAGAAATATGTAATAAATAAAACATATGTTAACATCTTGAATTAAATTATGAGGATTTTATAGATGCACTTGATTTTTTTTTATTATTATTGTTGTTATTGTTATTTTTGTTTATATTATTATTATTATTATTATTATTATTATTATTATTGTGTATTATTAATAATAATAATAATAATAATAATAATAATAATAATAATAATAATAATAATATTTTTTTTTTCACTTTTTGGCATGTTTTATTTCATTTTATTTGAATTGGACACTCTAGATGAAGAATTTCTAACAGGGTTCCTGAGCTGTACAGTGTTTTATAGTCCTTGGAAGCCAAACAAAAACAAACAGTTGTAGCTGCAAATTCTGTTCATATTTACATCTTAATTGATTGTAGATGTATTTGAGTAGACTAGGATCTCATGCTGAAAATAAATATATCTGACATGTGTGACTGTCTGCTGTAAATACGTTTCAAATATTTTGCTGACTAAAACTACGAAAAACATAGTTTCCTATGTTTAGGCCTAGACTTCTTAAGGGCAAAAGGTTGATGATGCATAATGCACATCTGAGAAACGAAGACAAAACCAGGTTGGAACATTTCCTGCCTGTTTCTTGTGTCTGTTGTTCTTTACATTCATCATATTCATTGTATGTCTATTTTACACACTTCCCATAGGCTTGTGTATTTTTGTGTGATTGTGTTCCCTGTTCCTGAAGAAATGTTATTCCGCTTGTCTGTGTACTTGTGAATGCTTGAAATGACAGAAAACTCTTCTAAACTGGAATTTGAATTTGAACCTGAGCCCTTTTCATGAGCATAAACTTGGGTTCAGTCCTTGAATTGATATTTTGACTTGCTTAGTGAGCGTCTAAAGAGTTCATTTTTCTCTCAAGTAATCAAATAGCCTGATACAGCTGTTTTTGTGCTGTGTCATGTGTTCAGCGTGAAGCATTTGGTGATTTGTTTACAACGTTACCTGTTTCTGAGCCCAGCAGACTGCGTGCCTTCCACTAACTGCTTCCCTGTGAAGATGGCTTATATCATGACTGCTCTACTTTGTGTTGCTTTCTGCAAGAGCCTGTACAGTGTAAGCCTGTTTTTGTTTGTCCAAAGAAAACTGTTAAATGTAAAAGCAATTTTAGCACAATAAAACAGAAGGCTGTGGAAAATGAGTATGGCATAGATGTTGCAGCAAATGAATTGCAGAGAGTGGCCAGACATTACTGTGAATATATATAAAGAATAATGTTCTCTAGAAACTGATAATGGCTAGTGCTGGGCTAAATTACACAGGCAAGCAGAGATCCTCCAATTGAAAATCATTCCCCACCTCCTGGTTTAATCATTTTTTACATCTCCTATAGTACAATTGGAAATATTACCATAGGCCACGGAAGAAAGATAGACACTTACCCCTTACACAAGAGGAAACTAGGCTTAAATCAGTAGGGTAAATAGCAAACTGTTCAAATGTAAAGACAATTCATTCTAATTGTGGTCTATTAATGTGGATGAGTGTAGAGTGAAAGATTTTGCTGAAAGCCTGAACACGATCTCTTATTGTTTTCAAAGTCTGGCATTTAATAGCATGCGTTTATCATGAATTAAAAGGTGTTTATTTAGTCACAAGTTGAAGAGTGAGATAGCAAAGGAAAGAGGGAAGGCACTGTCTGAATTCTCAGAATTGCATTTGCTCAGTATTTCCTTTTCTACTCATCTCTAATCCCCCCAACACACACACACACACACACACACACACACACACACACACACGCACACACACACACACATTTGCATGATTAATTCATTTTCATCCAAAGATGACGGTTATGCTATTTGCATAATGTGGCTTGGAGACATTGTGCAGTTATAGCAAGATGTAGAAAGTAGCAGGTCTTTTATTTTACACTGTGTTTGACAAAAGAAGATATGTAGTAGGGCTGCACGATATGTATTGTTTTAACATCCACCATTGTAATGTGCACATGTGCAATAGTCACATTGCAAGATGTGCAATATCACATAAGGCAAAATTAAACAAATCTGCTGGTTGATTACAAAGGAAAATTCCCACTGTTCTCATTTCCCACCATATTTCATCCAGAGGCTGACTTTTTCTGCAGTATATTATTCCACCACATGATACACAGAGTACATTATTAATATAATAACAGGCTAAATCCATTTTGAAAATGTACAGAAAAAATAAATCACTCAATTAATTAATTAAATTAATTAATTAACAATCAATTAATTAATGAATTGCCATTATTATTATTATTATTATTATTATTATTAGTAGTAGTAGTAGTAGTAGCGTAGTAGTAGTAGTATTAATAATACACTACTACTACTAATAATAATAATAATAATTAATAATAATGAAAAGGTATGATCACTTAAAGCAAGACCTGATCAGGCTTACCTTTACTCCCCATGCACACAAATGTGACTTGGGGTTCATGTGCAGTTGTCTTCCATGCAGACTGGGAACACCCCACATCTTGATGTTTTGAAGATGTTCTGACCAAGTCATCTAGCCATCATAATCTAGCCCTTGTCTGAGTGACCCGTACAATTACCCATTTTCCTGTTTACAACACATCAATTTCAAGACCTGACTGTTCACTTGTGTGTGTGTGTGTGCGTGTGTGTGTGTGTGTGTGTGTGTGTGTGTGTGTGTGTGTGTGTGTGTGCCATTCCATGAGCATTGTCACTCTAACCAGATGTTATTCTCTTACCCTATGAGTGTTTTAAATGTTATGGCTGATCAGTGTACATCATACATTGCATAAAAGAAGTTATGTAAAGTGATGTAAGTCATGTGAATCTCTGTGTATGTGTCTGCTTGTGCATTCTTGAATCAGACTTCTGATCAATAATCCTCCCTCCTCCACTTCTCTGCTCTTCAATTGTCTCTTCACTTTAACAGGGCAGCAGAAGTTGCCAGACAGGAGTCATGAGGTCATCTTAGCTTTATGGGTGATAATGAATGGCTTAACACAGCTCCACATGGTGCTATCAACACCTCAGTTGCAGACAAACTAAGAAAAGGCTCCCCAGAATAGAGCATTTTTTCTGTCGGATTAAATCACTGTCTGCTGTAGGAATATACTTTTAATCTTTACTGTTAAAATCATAATTTGTACGGGAATAATATACATGTATAATATATATGTATAATTACACACTGGTATTCTAAGGTTCATGTCTCAGATTTTGTAACTTACAGACATGATACACATACATATTATACGAAACTACAAGGGTTACCCCAACATTACACATTAAACAGCTAAAATTCACTGATTTCCAACTGAATTAAATCCCAGTTTAAAGGAACGTTCAGTGCATGTTAACTGCTCATGTCCACATGTACGGGCTCAATCTGCATGGAGACTCCAACTGATCAGTGAGAGGGTGTGAGTCTAATGACATCACTCTCACTTGTAGCTCTGCCCATTTGTAATCATCCCCAGGTGTTTCTAGTCTTGTTTGTGTAATTAGGGTCCTTTGTCTCCATCTGTCCTTGTCAGTTTTTGTTTCATGTCAGAGTTCTGTGCTCTCATTCCATTTCATGTCAGCTTGCTATGCTCTTGTTATGTTTCATGTCAGCGTGCTGTGCGTTTCTCCTGTTGTCTTGGTGTTGAATTTGTTTTGTTGTTAAATTCTACAGCATGAATCTATAGTGTGACATTTGCCCCCATTTTTGCTCACACCGTGTTCAAATTCCAGAATAAGTCCGGAGAAGGAATAATACTGATACATAAACAACGGAAATAATATAGGGCACTCAGGTTGCTTTTAATTTAATTTGGATTATTGTCAAAGTATTTTGAGTGTATAATTATAAATATTCTTGTCAATTAAATTATTATATATAATTCTTCCGTTCTCAACACAAATGCATGCTGGATGATCAATTTCCAGCAGGATTTCTGAGATGTAAAATGTATTTTGGTGTGGATAAATGTATTTTATCATTAAAAGACAAAACCACCAATTTTATGTGCAATTAATTTCTCATCAAAACATAGTCAAATTCACACCAATATTTAAATTCTCTTATTTTTTTAGTCTCAAATGTAGACAAGTTTGAATAGGATCTCCTGAAAGTAATATTTGCTTTAATACACACATTGCTGCTAAGGGGGTGCATGTAGCTAAGGTATTCCAAGTGGTTGTTTAGGTGCCCTGGGTGGGTGTCAAGGTATTCCAGGTAATTTCTATGTCATTGAATGTGGTTGTTAAGGTGCTCAGAGTGGTTGTCGGTGCTATGGTGTGTATAACTGGTATAATTTACCTACTTGTGCTGTTTCAATTAGAATAATACATTAACTGCAATACTTATTTGAAGCTGTCTTGGGTGTCTACAGAGTTCAACTACAGAAAATCTTGAATTTAACAGAATGTCTTCAACACAAGTCCAACTCCTGGATCACAGTTTGATAGTTTTGTGGTTAGTAGAGTTTGCTTGTATTGAGGAATTATGGTGTCCTCTACCTCTGTCCGCTACCTGTATATCAGCGCATCCCTGCCTGCCGGCTCCATCTCATTGAGTTCCATTGGTCACGGCTCAACATGCCTGACCAGAGAGCAGCATTTCCCTCAGAGTCAGCAGCTGCACTGACTACTCTCAGAATGGCTGACTCCTCTTAGGTCAACATAAATACACCACCGTCTGCCTGACACGCTGCATCAGTGAAGAGATAGAGATGTAGAGACAGCATTTACTGTGTAAAAAAAACAAAAACAAAAGGACATGCTAGGCCCAAAAAGGTACAAAATGATCTTGAGTTACGCAGCACTTTAGAACTCAACTGGCCCAATTGTGTGACCACAATCTGTGTCCAGTCTACAGTGTTATGCTCTTTATGGTTCATACTTTAGTATGAGATTGTAAGCCCAGTCCCCTAGAACAATTATTTGGAGATAATATGTTTGGTTCAATTGCATCATAGACACAGAGTAAACATTTTCTTGTTGTCATAATATAATATTACTATAGTTATTAAACATAAAGTGTGATTTTGACCATTCTGGTGGTCCATAATGAAATATTCATATAATGTAAAGGGGGTTGGCATTTTCAAATACTGGGCTATAGAAGTGCCTTTCCTGAAGAAAATGCAGAATAGTTGCACAGAATTGTAGTATTTTCCAGTTTAAGGCAATTACTGGGCATGGTTACTAGGGGGTGGTACCAGGTGGATGTTATATGGTTATTGCTTTCTGTTATGTTGCTGTGGTATTCTAGGTGGTTGCTGCTTTATTGCTAAGTGGTTGCTACCCAGCCAGCATGCTCATGTTAAGCTTACATATATGGACTAGGATGAATCGCAGGTAAGCATGGACTTTAAGTGTGTTTGTAGATGTTATTATTGTGACCCAGTTACACACCCTCCTTAATCTCATATAGGTCCTATCTAGGCACCATGTACAGTGGACAAGCCAGATGGGGTCCATGTTTAACCCCTCCTGGTCCATCAGGGACCCTTGTGGCCACCCCTAAGTAGTAGTCAAAAAAATAAAATAAAAAAATAAACAGTGGTTCCTGGTTTCCTCAGTGAGAATGCTGGCATAAGGTATGCAAAGTGTGTGTGTGTGTGTGAGAGAGAGAGAGAGAGAGAGAGAGAGAGAGAGAGAGAGAGAGTGAGAGTGTTTGCTGTGCTGGAATAAAGCTGCAGTGCTGGGATGGCCTGTTTTACTGGCCTCCCAGCTTATTTCTCTGTACACATGTCAGTGCATGTGCAGACATCGTTTCCATCGCTGGCCAGGGTGCTGAACTGGCCACACACCACTCTCTCACTGTCTTTTCAAACTGCAGCCGTTGCATCATTGCTGGGCAGCCAGGAAATTGCAGGGTCCTCTACAATACAAGTACTGGGGCCAGCTCTGGTATAATGACTAACAGACGCCTGTAAGCCAGCATCACACTGGGTGTGATGTGGGGAGAGAGATCGACATCTACCCATCCAGAGAGAGCATGGTCAATTGTGCTCTCCCAGACTCTGGCTGCAGATGGCAAGCAGAATAACCCGGGATTTGAACCTGTGGATGTGAATTGGATCATAGTGCTAGTGCATTCAACCACTGAGCCACTTGGAGCTGCCCTCTACAAAAATTGTAACTGAGCCTTTTTTTCTGAAATGTGCTCACAGATATCAACACGGACAATTTTATTTTGCTTTGTGTCTTCAGAGATGGGAAGGTTATCAAATATTTGTAGCAGGTGATGCTATGCAGGTGAGTGTTAGAGCTCTGGAGTCAATATTAAGCACCTCTCCCTGTCCTGTTTGTCTGTTCAGCAGCCATCCACGCTCAACACATCTTTTCACACAGCAGCTCAAACAGCTTTATTTATGTATTTACTCTCCTGCTCCTTGCACATAACCCACAACTGTCTGGAGCACAGCCACCTGCGTCCCAGAAATATGCCAGGCTGCATGCTTTCTTTCTTTCCATTTTTTTCCCCTTTTTTGTCACAGATATATTTACAGTGGTTTTGTGGAGCAGGTTGTTGAAAAATTCTCTCTCAAGGTAGTTTTTTTTTTTTTTTTGCATATGACGACACATGTATGCTCTGAATGTATTATTAGTAAAACTGTAGGTACACGTGTGCAGAACGACAGTGCTATGGTGTTAAATCTCACACTGCACCAGTCAATATCCAGGATTTAAAAGATGACACAACTTGATATTTAACTACTGATTAAATGTTCCAATATTTAATCCATCCAGCCTTTGCCTGTAATACAGCTTCCATTCTGTTTAGTGGACTCACTCATATCAGTAACAATAAATTATTAAAAATGTATGCTCAGTATGGCATTGGTTGTAATACAACATGCCCGATATCTTGGCATTGAGTTGTAGAGGTTCATATTGATGTCCTGCAATATTTCCTGCCAGGCTCTTGAGAACATACGATTGATCTTGGTGCTGAGCACAGTGATCTCTGTGGTCATCTCCACCAAGACAAAAGCGGGACTCATCATTGTTGGCACTCCCTGGCACAACTTTGCAGGTGATTCGTTCTGTGCACGCTTTTTTTAATAATGAGTGTATGTATGCACACACTAAAAGACATCAGCAGTGACTGAGGTCCAGTCTGGGTTTATACATCCATATGAATTCCACTGGGTGCAACTGAGGAACTGGGATCAGGGATCAGGGGAAAACTTTTGCTGGACTTTCTCCAGCATACAAGAAAGATGTCAGGGAGGAATTGATTGGCTTGCTAGCCAATTCATCTTAGTCCAATCTGTAGTGCATGAGGGAGGGCCTGGCCTACTCAGCTGTATGACAGGGCCCAGGAGCACAAGAAAAGATCCTTGCATCCTATTCAGCTCATCTCTCTCCCTGGTTTTGGCTGTTGAGCCTCTTCTGTTTCCTCCCTGTCTTGCTCAGACATGTCTGATGGTCTAGCTCAAGCAGATACAGATCAGGGTAGCAAGAAATCCTGCCACGTTTTTAATTAGATAGGGTGATTAGGAAATCATGAGAGAGGAAAATTAAAGAAGGGATTAGCAGGGTCTTAGGCGTTAGGAGACAAAATGGAATAGATGCACTCTGTATCGCCGCTCATCAGTAACCTGCTCAGGCCATCAGTAGCTTTCTGTTCTCAGTGGGCAGTCTGGGATTACAGTCCAGCATTTGGCCGGCGAGCAAGATAGGTAAATAAATAAAACATGCAAATACATAAACAAATAATCCCATACTCCAGGTGGGGGAACCCAGAGTGACTAGGGTGCATGAAGATTAGTCTAGCACTTTAAGTCTAACGTGTCAGGTTGATCTGTCTGACATATGGGTATAGGATTGAGGTCAGGGCCTGACTGCCTTTAGGTGAATCGAGTAGTCTGTTGCCCCATGCTTCCAGCAGACTGTGGAGTTCAGCCATATTGCTCACTCTAGTTAAGTCATGTTAACTTTGATCCATTCTGCTGGAAGCACACCAGTGAAAACAACATGAGCGAAGGCTCATCTGGGTGTATATGGAAATTCATGCATGTCTATGTGTGTGCACAGGTGCTTTTGTGCATGTGTGTGACTGCCTGTAAAATAAGACATTTTACTAGATAGAAGGACTTATTCTAATAATTTAAGAGCAACAGTTCAGGCTGGGGAAATTGTCCTCAGGCACTCGAATAATCAGTTCTGGTGCCAACTGCCAAGGATGTGTGTTCCTCCCATTGCTTTACACAAGTGACTCCACTTTTATGGACTATTATCGAAGTCCTGAGGTTGTGGACAACACTACATTCATTGCTTTTGTCCAAGAGAAATGGATGGTTAAATAGTTGTTGACCTGGAGCAGTCACAACAGCCTGAACCTCAGGTGGACCTCCCTACTAGGGCTGTCACAATACCAAAATGTTTATTCTCAATGCAAAAATGATAGTTGAATGAAAAAAAAAAAAGCTTCTTTCAAGGCTTTGTCATATTTTGTGTGTATGTCCAGCACAGATGTAATAGTAACATGAAGTCATGGCAGAAATTAAGTTTTGAATAAGGAAAAAGAGTGAGAAGAACATTAGTAATTTGATGTTAATTAGAAAAAATATTTACCGTTTTAAAAGAGCCCACTTTCAGTTTAATGGATAATCAGGCTATGTGCTTGATAGCCTGTCTGCGATGAAAATGCAGTTCTCATGGAAAGACATGTGACCTAATTAGCTTATCCCAGACTGTTGGATTAGTAATCAC
Organism: Acestrorhynchus altus; assembly: GCA_034509495.1. Taxonomy (NCBI): domain Eukaryota; kingdom Metazoa; phylum Chordata; class Actinopteri; order Characiformes; family Acestrorhynchidae; genus Acestrorhynchus; species Acestrorhynchus altus. Next base: position 26,752,354 of record CM067505.1, read on the forward strand.
TAGTACAGCTTAGCAGTGCATCATTTAACTTAACTATAACCTGTCAACTTCTTTGCACTGAAGAGATTTCTAACACAGTTTGAATACTTGGCTTGTGGTGTCAGTTGGGTTCACATCCTTATCAGCAATGTAAGCAAAATACGCCCACACTTCACTTCTCAAGTCCAATTTGTCCACAAGTCACGGATGTGAGAAAACATGTTTGATTTTGGGCATGGTCATACTAAGCGGTGCAGGCTGCTGTTTCCTCGTTGCTACAGCTTGTGATTTGATTTGCTCGTTCAGAATACTGATTCAGTTTCTTAAGGCCTCCACACAGAACATTAACAAACTGCAGTGCATCAGCATGTGTTTGTGTTGTAGAATTTAGGTATGGGCATCTGTCTTAGTATGTGAAGAACCTTACAAGAGGTTTAGGACGCATTAACATTTGGCCGGGGTTTTTCCAATCACGTACAACTGGGAAAAGGTGTACCTGTTGACACTTGGAATTGCATTTATTTTATTTTATTTTATTTTATTTTATTTTATTTTATTTTATTTTATTTTATTTTATTTTATTTTATTTTATTTTATTTTATTTTATTTTATTTATTTATTTATGTGGTGACTGCAATTGGATGTTGTAATCGGATTTCTCACATCATTTCTTCTGGAGGAGGGGCTTTTATTCTGATACCACAATGGCTAGTGAATCCTTGCTCCAATCACAAAGTATCAGCTTTATCCATTGGATGGTTTATTATTGTTGTGTGCTCACCCAAATAGTTTGGACCGTAAATGGTGTAGTGTCATGGTTCCATTTCCCATCTGGGACAGTGACATGGTTGGTGTGGGCGGTGCTTTGCTCCCGGGGATGCATTGAGACATTTTGCCATTCACACTACATGAATATTGTGGTCAAATGTGTCTATGACCTCCTCCAAATGTGGTTTGAGAGGTCAGATTACTTCTTTCACACCTGTACTATGTGCTGGACACTTCTGATTGGATCACTTAGGATGCATGTTAATGCCATGTGTGAACAGGGTCTTAGTGAGGTCAAAATGTTGAATGATCACCACCCACTCCAACTCTTTTGAGCACGACCCACAAGTATTTTAGGGAGCGGCATCATAGTATAACCCACACCTGGCATTCAACATGATGCTAGTAGAGAGTCAGAGAGTCTAATTCTGTTTGACAATACTTCTCTACATTGCCAAGCTATCGTTACTTTGCAGTGTACTTTGCAATGTGCGTAAATGTGTGAGGTTATGTGTGAATGAGTGTTTGTACGTGCTCCAAGCCACCAGTACTGTTTGATTTGCAGCAACAAAATGAATCATCAGTTCAGCTCCTTTAACTTTTTTCCTTAAAACCATGCATTTCTAGATGGAAAACGATCTGATTCTGCACTCCCTTGCCATTCCGACCCTCCTTCTCCTTTTCTGTCGTTGTCTCTCAGTCACTACACAGACAACAGTGGAGTGGATGCAGTGGTTTCTTTTCCCATATGAAAGTTCTGAACAATCACTTGATTCATGATTGTACCATGGATTGTGTTTTCACAGACTTATTAATATTTAATCCTTTGATTTCCCTGTGCCTCACTTTACTGTTTGATGACGGTGCCATAGTGATTTCCAATATAGAATCAAACATTTCAGCAAGCTTTGGAGGAAAGATTGAATGAAAATAAAAATGGATGGAATTAGCTGGATTTTATAATGGAATGGAGGACGGTAGCTCTTGGGGAAACAAGCAGCATGCTGTGCAAAGCACTGAAATTGGGGGCAAATGGAGGTCAGTGTTAATTCTATGAAACATCCCATTGGCTTTCATGGTGGCAAGAATAACAACAACATAGACTGTTATTAAGGCCTGCCCTCTAATGAAAACAATGTGGACTCATGGTGAGTTTCTTCACTGATAACCACCCGGTTTTGACAAGTAATTATACTTTTGAGCAAACATTGTTTTCTTCAGAACAAATTTGCTATTAGGCACAATTTTCTATTGTATGCTTCATCAACAAAAAGCTTACTTTGCCTTTTTTTGGAAAAGCTTCCATGTGCAAAGTTTAACATGTACTTTGAGACATAAATATGCTTTATTGGTGGTGATAAAGTTTTTTTTGATTGTTTGTTTGTTTGTTTTTTTTGTTTTCAACACTCTATATATAGCGGGGCTGTAAAAGGGGATGATGAATGGTGCATTGGGGGGAGGAAGGCTCTGGCTCTTTTTCAGTGCAGTGTTCCGATGAAGCCAGGACAGGAGCTGTGTGGGACCCTTGCCAAAAAAGGCTCAAAGTATTCATCCCCACTCTTTATGCAGTGTTCTAGCTTTCTTTAAAGCCTTCAACTTCCACCCCCACACATAACACCTCTCCCATTCTCCAAACCAGCTCCCTCTCCCTGTTTTTGTAAAGGGCTCTTTTGTTGAATCTAGAACACAGATGTAACAACCATGATGGTTTTATTTATTTATTTGCCTCTCTGGCTCATCACTTTTATGGGTAATTTGGCTCACTTTCATCTCTGCAAAGATGGCCTGAGCACTTGGGGATGTTGAAGCTGAAGCTCGGGAAAGCTGTTTGCACTAATGTCTGAACTTTGGCTCAAAATGACCAGTGACTGGACTCGTCTTCCTTTGCTGTCCATGGCTGCCACTCTAGCCCTCTGCCCCCACTGACAACAGAGGCCCAAAAAGATGGATTATCCTCTACCCTCTGCTCTGGGTTTGTGATGTAAGTAAAAAAAAAGAAAAGGAAAATGCACTGATATGTGGGGATATCACAACTGAGATTGAATGACTATCTACAGGCTACTAAAAGTGACTGCTTGCAAATATTTAGAATAGAGTTTATTACTTTCTTGTTGATTATTCTTTTTTTTTGTCTGCCTGGAAATTGTTGTGTGATTATTTTTCAATTAATAGGCTATTTAGTGATTTGTGGGATGTTGTCCTGCTCCTGCACACACTGAATCAGTTAACATCCTCCTCCCACATATGACACTGAAATTTAGTAAAATTTTGTGAAGAGTCCTGCAAAGTGGGATACACTCTATTAGTGATGTGCCCACTGAGCTGAACTTCTGATGTCAAATGTATCTGTCCTAAATGCATTTTTGAAACCACTGTTCAGTGGTAATAAAACTGAACAGTGCTCCTGTTGGCATAACTAAGCATTTAAGCATGTTGCTGATGTTTTCCATCTGTAATTAGATTAGTGAAGACATAGTGAGTGTTGTTATCTCATGATTAGGTGGAGTGGGGGGAAAAAACAGCAGAATGTAGATAAAACTCTGAAGGAAAAGTGGTTCAAATTAAGTCATAGCACTAGAATCACAAGTTTACATTTCCCACTGTATTATAGTTCAATTCCTTCATCTAACTGTTTTGTTACCTTCTGAGAAATGTCCTCAATGCACTGGCTGAAAATAACATCTCTTAATGATACCTAGCGGACACTCCCTTAGAGTGGTGCAAGCAAAGACCAGAAATGAATCACACTTAAAATGGCTGATGCCCAAACCATCAAAACATGCCTGAATCAGCTCTGATCTTGACACACAATTGAAACAGAGCCATATTTGGCAAGCATACTAGGGCAGCATTTCCCTTTGTACTGCTTTTCCAAGTAGAGAATGTCTTGATGAATTACTCACTATGCCAACACTGAAACTCTATGAGAGGAAATCCAAATGAGAGTCCAGGAAATGATATGAGATGTCACATGCTGGGGTGGCACGGTGGCAGGCCACAGGTAGTGTGTGGGTCACATAGCTCCAGAGACCTGTGCATTGTAGGTTTAATCCCTGCTCCAGTTCCTCCCACTAACCCCTCCAAAGGTATACATGGTAGGTGAATTGGCTGTGCTAAATTGCCCCTAGGTGTGAGTGTGCATGTTTGAATGTATGTATGGTACCTGTGATGGAGTGGTGCCCTGTCTGGAGGGTATTCATGTCTTGTGTCTAATGATTCCATGTAGTCTTCGTAAAAATGTTTACTGTTTTATGTCATTTTATTAAGTGATTTATTTGCCTCTAAGGTCCCTTTTTGGCATCTTTATATTGTAAACATGCAGTAGAACAACAGGTTGACAGTGCAGCATGTATGCAACAGCATGCCTTTAAAAAACCTCCACTGGACTTCATTCTCACTGCTGTCCTCTTACTTGGAGAATCACCTACAAAGTGAGCCTGCACCTCCTTGTGTACACAATTTTCCTCACAACAGGACATGCACCTCTAATTATACATCCAAACTATCAACCCATGTACACTTGTGACAAATCCTTTGGTGCTGTAGACTCTACTGGCTACACACCATGAGGCAGGGAGATGGAAAGGGTGAAATTAGGGGTTGTTTAGAAACTGAAGGCACGTCGGTTGTTTAACTTGCACTAATTGAGTCCAAAGGGATGTGTGGTGGTGCTTGATTTCCTGTTGGAGTGTGGAGAAGGATAGGAAAAGAAGTGTTAAGTGAAAATGGGTTCTGCTGGTGTCTTGGCTGCATTCTGTCTGGAGCAAAGATACAAGGCCATTTTGTGCCTTTTCTCTGAGAACCTTTTGATGTGCAATCCACTCAGATACTCAGGTAGTTGAATAAGTCTAATGGATGGAGAGGAGGTGAGGTTTACTCTACTGCACTTTATTTTTCCTTCTTCCATTCTTCTGCTTTTTTTTCTCCTCCTTTCAGCAGGAACTTTTCAGTAGGTTCAATCAAAGCCCAAAACAAAAACAAAAAATAATGTGATTGTTATTTTCCTCCATTTCCATAGATGCAGCTCTCCAACCCACACTTGCTAGGAACAGAAATGGACAGAAGTGGCCTCATGTTTGATTATGGCACTGACCTGCTTCCAGCCTGCATCTGCCATGAGTCACTGACTGCTTTGACATTTAAATATGTCAAGCAAAGTGTCACAAAGCCAGAGACTCATTCTGCAGACAGATGATACAGTGTCTGCATCACTTGAGATCAGCTGTAGGACCATGACACTAGTGTGGCTCATCTGTTTTAAGTGGGCCTGATTAACGTGTAGATACCAATTCTGGATTCTTATCCAGAGCGACTTCTAAGGTTACTCATATTTCAGAGGTCAGCCAGAATAGGAACAGTGGAAATCTAGGGTAGTTACCCTGTTTTGTTGGAATACCTGCCTCTACTGTCCAGGGAAGGCTTTCTACTAGATTTTGGAGCATTGCTGTGGAGATCTGATTGCATTTGGCAACAGGAGCATTGTTGAGGTCAGGGTGTTCACCAGGATGCTCACCATCCATTTCATCCCCAACTCCCCAACTGATCCCAAAGGTATTAGAAGGTGCATTATCATTCCAGAGAACATTGTTGTTCAATGCTGGCCTTAAGCAATTCCTATTCTGTTGGCAGTAATTCTCTCTAGGGACTAGACAAGCTGTGTGTGCATTGGCACGTGTGTCAGCTTTAAGGAACTGAATGCATTCATTAGGAGTGTCCACAAACATTTAGACATACATTGTAGATCACTGCTCAGTCAGGGATCACTGCTCAGCCTCATGTAGTAGAACATGAATGGAGTTTCTCATTTCTTGTAGTTCTACGTTTTGTCCTTATGCTGCCTGGATCCTTTCTTTTTTTGCAGAGATCATTCTTGTTATGATAGTATCACAAGAACCAAAAGCATTCAGTGAAGTCCACCGGGGCAGAAGATATCCATCATTAACCATGATGGGGAGGCGTGAGAATACAAACAAAGCTGGCAAGCTCCAGAGGGATGGATTCTTTTAACCATTAGTCATGCATGGAGTGCTAGAATGCAATTAGAAGGGTCCTTTTTTGTTCCTGATGGCATCTTGTTGAGGAAGCGTACTGTAGATCAACACACATCTAGTTGTGAGGGCCCCATTGCTAACGCTCACATATGCACACACTCATGTACACAGACATACATTCCTCTGAGAGTTGTAATTAGTTGAAGGTGATGCCACATCTCATGTTTTATGTTCTGTTTCACAGCTGAGTTCTGTTCACCGTAACATCAAAATAAAGGAGCCACAGAACTGAATGCACATTCGCACACCAGAGACTTCCATTTATTCACGTGTGGCTATTCACCATTCCTGAGCATTCTTTGCAGGACTATTATTTTCTTTACACTAATGAAGTACAGATATTAAGAGGACAGAAAACATTTGGAATGTACTGTTAGTGTGCCTCAGCTCAATCTCCTCATTTTAATGGCTGCTGCTTTGTCCACTCCCTCCTCTTCTGCCTCCTCCTCCTCCTCCTCTCCTTTTAATGTACTGTGCAGCGTCTGCTGGAGGCAATGGAATTAATGAGGGAACTTTAAAAACAATGCTGGCGTTTTCTTAATCTCAGCCTAATTAACTGATGCTCATTTTGATATTGCAGCCATTTGCATTGCATTCCTCTGCATTGAAGGCTCTTGAGCACAGCATTGTGTGGCTGATGATTACCGTACACTATCATTGACTCACTCAAGCACCTGAACTCTTCTCTGCTTGAGTGCAACACATTATCCTTCTGCATGCTCGTCTGCTCCAGTGGCTCTGAACCGTTCAGGAGCAGCATACTCTTTTATTCAAAAGTTGTTTATTCTATAAACCTCTCATTGTTTCTTCTTCTTCTTCTTCTTCTTCTTCTTATTATTATTATTATTATTATTATTATTATTATTATTATTATTGAGTTAATGAAAAATGCTAATTCAAAATGCTCTGTAGTTCAATTCTACACTTACTACTTGACTTGAACACAACCCCTAAATATTAAGTAATTTTATGCAATCATTATGTAGAAAAATTAACCCAAATCCTATCTTATAGGAAACAAATAATAATAATAATAATAATAATAATAATAATAATAATAATAATAATAATAATAATAATAAAATAATAATAATAGTTCATTTCTAAGAGGGTTATGGGTCTTGCTCAAGGGCCAAACAGCTATATATGTGCAGAAAAGGATTTAATAGAAATGTATAATAACAATAGAACAATGTAACTAATGTATTGAACCAGATTGGGCATAGTGATGCCTAGCTGCTTCGGGGTGTCCTGTTCTTTTATTGGCTAGGCTTTTCTATGGTGGTTGTGGAAAGAAATGCCCATGTCAGTAATGGATGCACCATGAAGGACTTAAACTCACTCACAGAGTAAGGAGCGTGTGGATACTTTTGTATGTACAGTGTAATGTCATTCAGATGGCCTGCCTAATCATCCCAGGCGTGCCTTTTTGACACTGCTTGACATAGGGCTGGGCAATTTGGAGAAAAAAATCATATGCTGATATATTTGAGCTGAAAGGTGAGATATAAGAAACTATACTGTATTTAAACACATTGAAAATTGATCTTCATTTCTTTATGCACACTAAGTCTAACACTACCTCCATAGCATGGCAGTGTGAATGGGGGCAGAGGGGAGCAGAGTAGAGCAGGAGCTGGAAGATGGCAGAGTAGAGCAAAAAACTCAATATAAACAATATGGTCTCAGTCCATATATTGATTTGTTTATAGCTTGATATTGATATAAATATTGCTCAGTCCTAGTATTGCATGCAGTTAGTTATAACAGTGGACAATGTGGCCCCTAGCTTAAAACAGATGTATGATATATCGTGAATTCATTTTTATGTCACACTTTAATAAAATGTCAGCCAGACTTCTCTTAAAGCTTCAGATCAATATCCGAGTACATTTCCGCATGCATTCTGTTTAAAAACCTGACTCGCGATACAGCACATTCTGCTCAGCTGGAGGCCAAGTGTATGCTTACAGCAGGCAAAGGTGTGTTCTCAGTAAAGCAAAGCAGCTGTAGCTCATAGAGTGAAAGGCTTTGACAGACTGATTGAATGCAGACAGACGGGTAACCACGAATATCAGAACCTTTAGCGGTTTAAATGGAAACATCTTGGCAATAGCCTTAATGCTTTAGCCCTGCTGGCAGCTTCAATGCACAGTGGAATGGTGGTGGTGGTGGTGGGGGGGGGGTACATGCGGGTCAGCCTACAGTGTTGAGGGGTGTGTGTGTGTGTGTGTGTGTGTGTGGTGGGAAGGGGAAATGTGGATGACAAAGCTGTCAGCAAGTTTTAATGGAGGAAAAAGCCTTTAGGGAAATCTCTGTAGTGCTCACTAACAACGCTGTTGCAGTGCTTTCGGCAAACTAATTTTACCTTCATGCCGTCTGGCTGGTAGACGGCTGGCTGTGTGCTTATGAGCATTTTTTAGAGTGTGTGTGTGTGTGTGTGTGTGTGTGTGTGTGTGTGTGTGTGTGTGTGTGTGTGTCTGTGTGTCTGTGTGTCGGTGTGTCTGTGTGTATTTGAAGGCATGAGAGGGTTTTACCTCTTGCTTGTTGTGTGTTTGAGAAGCCTCAGAGGAATGGGCTGTGCCATGAAGAATTATTGATTTAAAGCAAGTGGTGCTGATGGTGGAGTGTCAATCAAATGAAGCGTGGAAGCACATCTTTCTTAACAGGGATGCGTCAAGTGAACAAACGCGCATTTGTTCGTGTTTTCTCAACACCTTTTTTTAACCCTATAAACTGTGTTCGTCTGTTACTGTCTGCGCTGTACGCCTCCCCTTCTGGTGAGAATGACCCTCTGATTCGTCTGCTGACGTGGAGGAGAATGAGTAGGAGTTGCTGAATGGTTTGTATTGTAACAGTCCCTGCACATTCTCAAGAGTAAGTGCTGGCAAACGTGACTGTGTTTATATATGCAGAGCCTGAATCAGAAGGTGTTCTAAATTCAGTTCAGTAATTAGAATAAGTTCTGCACTGGAGTTCCCTTAATGTGTTTTTTTTTAAGCATGAATGCTTGTGTATAATGCCAGTGTGAAGGGCCGTTTAAAGCAAACCATTAAGAACACTGGGATAAAACCTGCACTTCTTCTAAATCTGCTAAATTAAAGAGGAACACCCTGGAAGACACATTTGCAGAGATTATCTGAGGAAGGCTGAGGGATGCCTTAGCGGACTAAGATGCAGATGGTGGACACTGTGATGTGAATTAATTGACGAGAAAGTTTTCTTGGATAAGCAATGGATTATGTGTAACTCTATCACAAAATCTTGGGTGTCTAAGTCTAACGCAGGGGTCACAAAGCCTGCTCCTAGAGAGCGACACGTTTCAGCCTAAACCCAAATCTAACACACTCCATTCAGCCAATCAAGTACTTCTGAAGGCAGCAATTAGTTGGATAAGTTATAAAGTCTGCAGGAAGGTAGCTCTCCAGGAGCAGGGTTGGTGACCCCTGTTCTGCCTTAATTTGATTGTGCAGAGACCAGCTGAATGCTGGGTGGCAATAAAGTCTGAGAATATATGAATGCAATGGCTCTTCAGAAGTGTATGTAGGTTAAGTCTTACAACCCAAGATTCACACTTTGTGGGCAGTTACATGTTGTTTGAGGCTTCATATATCATATAAATAATATAATATATTCATATATTATAAGAAACTACGAGACTTACTCTGTCTAACCATGGTTGCCATCATTCTGTGAGGAATTATGAGCATGTGATTCAGCTAAAATTCACTTCCAACTGACTTAAATCCCAGTTTAAATGCCAAAGGAGCTTCCAGTGCTCTGTCCATGTGTACATGCTTGAAGTAAAAAATTTAATATAAAAATGTAAAAAATCATATTGACAGTTTCAGAAACGTAAGAGAAGAATAAAGACTTAAACATTTTTCCTCAGCTCAGTCTCCCTCTTAGCAAATGCAATTATTAGCCATAACATTAAACCACTTATCTAACATGCAAACAGATTTGACCCATCCCCTGTGGCATTGGTTGGACTAGCCTTTGCTTACAGAGGGAATCAGTAAATCTTGGGTGCCCATGACTCTCCAGATCACCAGCTGTCCTTCTATGAAGCACTTTGGGTAAGTATTGACCTCTGCAAACTGGCCTACTGTTTTGAAGATTTTCTGACCCAGTTGTCTAGCCATCACAATTTGGCCCTTGTCAGGCAAAAATAAATGTTCTTTCAATTATAAGAGATGACTGCTTGCACTGCCTAATAAGAAATGTACCATTGCATTGAGATAATAAATGTTAGAGATGACAAATTATATTGGATTTATCCCTGCGTCACTTCCTTGAAGTGCCTCCTCTTGTCATTGTAAACTATGCACTGAACATCAAAAAGTCATGGGACAGGTGCTAGTTATTCCCTGACCTATGTTATATGAGTGTTGGGCCCCCTGCACTGAATGTAGCCAGGAAAAACGGGTCACAGGTATTACCACAGACTGTGCTGGCCACTGTTGGTGGTAATGCCTTCTGTGACATATTGGTAGTGTATATGTGTGGATCGAGAAATGATAAATATCCACACAACTTCTCATTTATCTGTTACACCTCATATAATCCACATTGCTTTGCATGAGTGCACTGATTACACCTTATACAGGTGTGGGTGGTCCTAATGTGATCAATTTACATATTTCAGTTTCTAGCACCCTGTCACCACCACCCCATTTCTTCAGCCCAGGTTCTTCGAGTCCCGCCTATCATATAGTCATAAAGCCTCTTCTCATACTATAAGCTATAGTTGTGATTGAGCAATAAATAAATAAATAAATAAATAAATAAACATTGGCTAATTGAATTAGATTTGTGTATTCATCGCAATTTGAAAGAGCACAGCACATTGGTAAACAAGCTGCAATAGTAAAATGTCCATATTTTATTGTGTAAATGTTGTATATCTCTTTCTAATCCACACATATACACATTCTGGTAGAACTTATCTTGACATAGCCCTGCCATAATCTTGACATAGCCTTGCTATAAACATGGTATAGATAATGTTGTGTCATGAGTTGTAATGACAAATGATGTGCAGGAATATAACAGTGCCATTACCCTTAATGATATTAGTAATGATAAATGCTATGAAAGTTCAGTTACTTGATCATTTCACTTATTTGTGTCATAACATTTACTGGTAATGATAACATGACAGTATTATATTGTCTATATGGACACAATCTCTCATGACAACTCAACAGCATGGTTATGTCAGTGTTTTGAAACAGCGTTTAATTAACACTTTCTTGTTATTCTCTTATAAATGGATATTTTTTATTATGTAAATCAAAATTAATTGTGGATATCTGCCCAGAATCATCATTGATATTCCTATATATTGACATTTAAATATGTAAATATATGTCTGATATAAACCCAGTAAAACTGACTCCAGGTCCTTGGCATTCCCAACTGACTGTGCATTGTGATATTTTTTTAGGAACTGGATTTGGGCCTGAAATCTGCTGTAGTGCACTGCAGCATAGTGATGTCATGCATGCAAGAGGATCTGCCGGACTACTGGCTGACAAGATATGTGGTAGTCAAATCATGTGAGATGGCTTGCCCGCCCAGTGCTGACAGAACCAATTAAGCTGTAATTATGTATGCAATTAAGACACGAGCGCTAACGTGACGGCATCCCAGCACTGCAGCTTTATTCCAGCACAGCAAACAGTCTCTCTCTCTCTCTCTCTCTCTCTCTCTCTCTCTCTCTCTCTATCTCTCTCTCTCTCTCTCTCCTCACTCTCATCCACACACACACACACACACACACACACACACACACACACAGTGCAGAGAACTTCACACTAGAGCACTGCAAGCGCTACAGAAGGAGGTTATGGAGGAAAGATTAGCCTCAGTGCTTCTGTACATAGCCCAGTCTGTAAAGAGCTAGTGGGATTCAAATAGGTATGCAGTGATTAACCAGGCAGGCTTCGGGAGCAGTGAGGAATGAGGATCATTATGAACCAACGGGAAGGGCCATGGTGAAAATAGAAAAGGAGCTAACAATTCATCTGTGATAAGAAATGGTTTTCTGGCCCTCATGCATTATGCATATCAAACACTGAACGTGGGTAAAGAGTGCATCGAGTGCTGGACTGCGATCTATTACAGAGCGTTTTAGTTTTTCCTGCATAAATACCTTTATGCTTGAGCTTTTTCCTTTTCCCTGTTTTTCCCTGATAATGTAGCAGTGCTGGCCACTGTGGCGAGCTGTTCTGAAGCTTTTTTTTTTCTCATTCTTTTCTAAATGCAGTAGATAGTTTGGTTGCTGACTGCGCTGATTAGAGTTGTTTTTATGTAATGGGCCTTTAGCTCTTTTATTAAGTGAATCAAGAACCTTTAAAAGACTCTAGAGTAACCAAGTGCTGATGGTAATCTGATTAGAAAAAGGGGTCACATATTATTAGTATTCTGCACACACACTCCCACAAATGTGGCCATGCCCATGTTCTCTCTTGCAGTCTCTGTCTCTCTCTCTCTCTCTCTCTCTCTCTCTCTCTCTCTCTCTCTCTCTCTCTCTCTCTCTCTCTCTCTCTCTTTCTTTGTCTCTCTTACTTCTTTGGCTTTATGCAGTTTCTGTAGTCTATGTGATTGATTGCTTTAATATGTCCTTCGGTTGATTCCTCAGCACTTGATGCATTCCTCTGAGTAAGAGAGATAAAAAGAGGCATTTCCAAAATATGAATGTATGAAAAGTGGAATGAGATATGAAAACACAAATGGGAGGGGGAGGTGGGGTGAAATGATTGATCATAAAGTCGCTGTAATGATTTCTGTATAAAATGTGATAAAGGATAAACGCAGTCAAAACACTGTGACCTTGTGTGTTGTAGGGAATTGAGGCAAATAAAACAGTCCATCTCTTCCATTCCCTTTTTGGCTCCCTATATGGTATAGATGCTAACAGGAGGCTGGCACTACGTGACCCATTTAGTGACATCATACATTACTGAGGCAGTATGTCCTTCAAGAACATTTCCAGCAAATGCTACTCATCTCTTACTTACTGCACCACTGTGGTGGGGGGCTCAATGCAAAGCCCATTTGATGCCTTGGAGCTTAGTATGAAGACCTGCATTTGCTTTTATGTATGTGCCAGAACATGCTGTGTGCTTTTAGTCGCGGCCGTTGATGGAAAGGAAATCTGAAAGATGCCTCATTACAGCCTGCTTTATGTTTCATGAGCATTGCAGATGAATGGCGCAGATCCTACAGTTGTCTGCTCATACGGGATCTTTCTGTAAGCAGTGTGGGACGACAGAGAGATTGCTATCTGCCCCACTTCAGTCATGCAGAGGTGGGCATGATAGTGCAGTCTCCTATCTTTGTCCCCTTGGGAGCAGGCTTCTGACTGTTACAGCATATCTGCTCCTCTTGGGAGTGTGTAAGTGTGTGTGAGGGGAGACGTATGCAGGATTTTGATGTATGGATGCATAGCGTGTTAGCATGGGCCGGCCAAGCCCTCTCCCTCTGTAAACAGCAGGTTAGTGTCTTCCATCCCTCCCTCTTTTTATTTGGCTGTAATGTGACAACTGCGTTGCACGGTCGCCATTGACATTTCGTGTTTTGCCCTCGGCGTTTATCATCAGAGCACCGGTTCCCCAGAGCTCTCCAGTAGGGGAGGAAGCACTCGGAGACACAAGACCAGGCCTGCTCGGCTGTTCTTCAGCAGATAGCTCTATCACAGTCGCTCACCATCCGGCCCGTCCTCTGGAATCCATCTTAATTACCAGCCTTGCATCACAGGAGGTGATGGGCAGAATAGTTAACTGCGTTATGAAGGAGCGAAGTGCTAAGTGGTGAAGTATAATGCCTAAATGCAGCAAATGTCAATCTTCAGGTAAGCGGGGGCCTTTTGAGCAGGTACTATGTTTGCCGCTTTTCTCTAGCTCTGTAGGGGCCCTCCGCCTTCCCCACGCCTTCCCTCCACACTCATGCACAAAGTAAACAAACAAGTTATCTTCACTCCAGTTTTGAGCTGGGATACAGGAGGATACAAACAGGATTGCAGAAGCGGAATCCATGCCTTTCCTTTGGTTGTGCTCCCCTTGTTGCTTTGGTTCTCTCTCATCCTCTGGGAGCGAGGCAGATTAACTCACGGCACAAACATGCAGCCATGCCAGGCCCGGCGAGAGGTGCCCTTTCCGCAGGACTCTGCACCAACACAGAGAGAGAAGACATCAAAAAAAAAAAGCCCAGCGCAAGAAGCGGCTGTCCTGGCACTGTCAATGGCCACTTTAACATGCAAAGGCCCAGGTAGTGTCATGGCAATTGCATGCCAACGTGACTTGGAGGAAAATGGCCCAGTGGGCACAAACTTTGTGCCACCAGCTACCATCCAGCTTCACTTCTGAAGCTATGAAGAATGGATCCAGAGTGTCAAGAGCGGTCAAGTAGGCTGGAAAAAGAGGTGATTTAGCAAAGGAGATCAAATACTGCTCATTTCTGTGTTCAGCTACGGGATATCAGCTTTGTCTGCTTGATGAAACAGTATGGTGCACAGATCATTAACTGCTGTTATTGACTGATGATGAACTTTTTTAAGCTAATTGTGTCAAACATTCTGAAAGCCTTCTGTGCATTATTTTCTAATGTAATGAAATTTAATTGAGGTTTGAAACAAAGACCAAACAGAAAACAATGACCTAGCCTTTAGACAATTAACTAGTCATGCACATGGCATTCAAGATTCAGTTTTACTCTAAACACTTAATGTAATGGAGAAAAGTTGACTAATTAACAATACACATTAGTGTTGCATCAAAGCACTGAAGTCTCACAAAGATAGGCCGAGTTTTCTCAATAGGCCAGTCATGTACACTGATTAATCATAACATTCAAATCACTGAAGCAGGAATAGAATGGATGAGCATTAGGATACAAACCACTTTGGAAGGCTAGCCAAATTGTGATGGCTAGACAACAACTCCAAGGTATCAGGCAGGTCTTGTAGAGTGTTTTCAGTATGCAGTGGTTATGATGAGCAATGGTGAACAGTTACCCAGCACCAGGGTGGCCAAAGCCCATTGATGTTTGTGAAGGACCCACCTCACAATTTCCAAATTACAGGATTTGCTGTTAACATGTTGTTATCAGATAGTAGAGGACACTTTCAGAGAAGTGGAGGTCTTAGGGGCGGGGAGGGGGGGTTGCTTACTCTAGCTCACTCATGGCATTAGTTATGGTTCCTATGTCATGATTCTCTGTGCCTCTCAAACTATTAGGTTGGCAATGCTTTTCAGTGACTAGACAAACTTTTGTGCATTGTGACATTCATTAGAAAGGATGTCCATAAGTAATAGCTAGTAGTGTGAGTGGTACAGTGTAATTAAATAGTAGGTATGGAGTCACCTGGAGCTTAATTCAAGGTCAAGAACATAGTCCCTGCTCATTTTAGTGTTGCTTATATTTCTGATGTTTTGACTGATGCATATGTTTTCTTTTTTATTTTCTGTTTTTATTTTTTTTTTCATTTTAAGCGGCTGTTTAATGGATTTGACTTCATAATTTGCCGTTCTGCAAGATTTTTTTAATTATACATATATACATATATATATATATATATATATATATATATATATATATATATATAATATATATACACACATAAATTTCATCTCAAAAATGAAATTCTCCTCTGCAACTCTTCTCAGGTAGCTCCTAAGCTGTTGCCTTGAGCAGTGACTCAGTCAAATGCTTCGACACAGGGCTTCACAGATACAGGCTGTTAAACACAAACTATTCTCTTTGATTTAAATGGAGGGTGTCTGTTAAGGAACTGGTAGGCAGCACAAATATATGGATCTGACAGAGTGGACAAAAAGCCCTTAACCAACTGACCAACCCTGTGATTCGTTTACAGTTCACAGAGGTTGATTTGTTGAGATTATTCAGATCATTATTCAAAAAGAAGTCGCTTTGAGGCTGTTCTGTGAGCTTTGCTTGAAGAACATTGATGATTATCTTTGATTTATGGGTGTCCAGATACCATAGCTAATGTTTATGATGCCTTTAAGTGTTTAGTTCAAGTGTTTTATAAGTGTGGATCTATGCCTGTGTGAAAGCAGTCCTGTGTTTTTGCGACGTACTATAAGCACAGTAGCTTTAAAAGCCATTAAAAAGTATATTAATCAGCCAAACGCTGCTAATAAATGATGCTATATTTGAAAGCGGATATTCACTTGTTCAGACTTTGTACTAATTGAGGTAATTATGCTGTCACGCAGGGTGACCGTAGCCCCAAAAGATGCTGGCTGAGATTCACAGAATACTCTTATGCTGGGAGACAATCTGGAGTACAACAAAGGCTCAGATGGTTGATTGGTGCAAATTAGAGGAGTCTCACAAAAAGAGGTGTATATGACTTGTACACAGCACAGAGAGGCTCCACACTAACATCATGTCTTCTTTCACCAGCCGGAATTGCGGTTCTTCTATACTGTAGCCTAACAGTAAACACAGTACTGCTTTGTATATGGTTCTGTTTTCAGAATGATGGTTCTTGGAGTTTAATTGCTTGTCTTTGTGGGAGTTGTTTGCTTTTCTTTGGGAGCTGAAGGTGTTCTGCCTCCCTCATAAATGTTGTTTGCAGTACTTCAGCACTTGAGCATTTAATGCCAGCCATGTCTGTGTGCTTTTCTAGTTATAGTGTCAGTTATTGTTTAGTACTGTGGACTTCATTTTCCTCACAAAAGGCTAGATAATGTTTGTATCTCACAGAATTATGCACATTTGTAAACAGTATCTATTCAGAGTAGATTTGAGCCAATTTCTTTTATTACTACCAAATTTATTATATCATTATTAGCTAAAATATTCATAGTAGCCTAAGTGTATAAAGACCTCATACCCAACAAAGACACCTTGAAAATGGCATTTCAGTCCAGCTCCTTACAGACATGTATTCTTTATTCAAATAGGGTCAGAAATGAGGCATTCTGCCAAAGTGAGAGCTGTAAAACTCATAATTTAGTTCTCAAGTATCCATTTTGCATGAAGCACATTTGATGGATGATACTAATGATCCTGTTTGTCATTGTATGCAAACAGAGTTTCACCTTGAGAAGTGTTCTTAGGCAAAACTACATGTGCAGTAGATGCTTCAACATTATGGATGTCTTGAGTGTCCAGAGGCAAATTGCTTGACAGGATATTTGTGCATAAATATGTGAGCTTGTATGTGAAGGAAATTACAGAATTCCAATTCTCTCTCTCTCTCTCTCTCTCTCTCTCTCTCTCTCTCTCTCTCTCTCTCTCTCTTTCCCACTCCACTTCTCACTCACTCACTCCCACTCACTCCCACTCACTCACTCCTCACTCCACTCACTCTGCTCCACTCATATTCACTGTCAGTGGCAAAGTTTATGTAGATTCGTGGTTGTTATTGGAAGTGGTCACTGTGGCCAGCTGCCCAGTGTGACTTAGTATCTCATTATGGCTTTGCTGTTTACCACTGGCTTCTGTAGGACTGCATGCACTTAGACAAACCTAACAGCTGCTAGACATTTTCATTACTCATTTTCAGAGACTTTCATCAATCCCTATTTTCCTGTACTGCATACTTAATGGGATGGATTTGGGAGTTGAAAAGATGAGGTGGTAAGAAAATTCAACATACTAACCTCATTAATGTTCTTGTCTCTGAATGCATTCAAATCCTCAAAACAGTGCTATCTAGAAAGATTTCCATGGACAGTAGAGAATTACTCAGACCAAAGCACGTTAAATCATTTTAATATCCTTAATTATGGAGGAATGAACACTGTATGGGGTCCAGTGCTACGTATAATGTGTCTTTGGCTCCTTGATGTGTATGGTTGAGTCATGCCAGCCTTTTATGGCTGTTGTAAATTTGAAGGCCATCAAGATGTATATAAGGGATAGGCATTCAGAAACTTCACAGGGGCACGGAAGCACAAAGTGCCTTAATTGGGTTGTTATTTATAGCAATAAACTTATTCGGTTTTGGCTGAATTAAAGACATGTTTCTTAGATTGCCAAGATCCTCAGCAGTTTTGTAAATATTTTAGAATTAGTGCTTGTGTTTTTATTGTATTATTCATGCTCAGAGATGAACACTATGAGTCTGTCATCAGCCCTTTTAATCTGCAGATCAGGTAGGTTTGGGCTGTTTTGTAATTAGTCTGTTTTTAATGAAGCTGAGAAAAAACAGAATCTAATCTTAGTTAAACTGAAAAAAAAAGACTTTGTGAAAGCTGGCATGGATGTATTTACAATTTTCATTGTGTGAATGCTTTGTTTGCGAGTTACACTGGCTGCGTGCAAAGAACCTAAATCTGTGTTTTTCTTTTGAGTAGGTTCTGTTGTTGCGAGCACAAAGTATGCAAAGTATGTTTCATAAATAATGTTCTGCTGACCATTAAATTACATATTGGTTTGTTTCAAAACTTAAATAAAACTTCTGTATGTGCTTTTCAATGCCTTTGTCTTTTGAAGTCTGAGCAAAGTAAACCCAACCAAGATAATAATAATAATAATAATAATAATAATAATAATAATAATAATAATAATAATAATAATAATAATAGTAAAATAATAGTAATACTACTACTACTGCTACTACTACTACTACTACTCTTTACTACTACTAATAATAGCCGTAATAATAATAATAATAATATTAGTAAGAAATAATAGTAAACTACTACTACTACTACTACTACTACTACTACTACTAATAATAATAATATGTAGTAAAAATAATAGTAGCTACTACTACTACTACAGTTATTACTACTACAATTACTAATAATAATAATAATAATAATGGTAAAATAATGGTAATGCTACTACTACTCTACTACTTCTGCTATTATTACACTACTACTACTAATAGTAATATTAATAATAATGTGTATTAATAATAATAATATTAATAATATTAATAATATTAATAATAATAATATTAAAATATTAATTAAATACTACTACTACCACTACTACTACTACTACTACTACTATACTATTAATAATAATAATAATAATAATAATGATAATAATAATAATAATAACTAATAATGATAATAATAATAATAATAATGGTAAGAAATATTAGTAATACTACTACTACTACTACTACTACTACAATAATAATAATAATAATAATAGTAAATAATGAAGTAATACTACTACTACTACTACTACTACTAATAATAATAATAGTAATAATAATATTAATAATAATGATAATAATAATAATGATAATAATAATAATAATAATAATAATAATAATAATAATAATAATATTAGTAGAAATAATGGTAATACTACTGCTGCTACTACTAATAATAATATTAATAATAATAATAATAATGATAATAATAATAATAATAATAATAATAATAATAATAATAGTAAGGTAGCTCGTAGTTCAGTTATGAGATAATGAATGGGCAGAAATGCCTGTCTGTGTAGCAGGCTAAATGTGTTGGACAGGGAGCTGTCTATTCAGTCCTCATTAGAATATTAGGCCACACCCAGACAGTTCTCAGACAAGGCTGATTAGCAGTATTTTTTTACTAGTACGCATTACAGCCCTATTAGGCCCTCTCCCCTTATCACATACAATGTTCCTGACAATATGAGGGTCAAGACAAGAAGGGGCCTCCTCTGATACATGTGACGTCAGCTACCACCTCTTTTTGAACTGCCACTTTTGCATCATTACTGGACAGTCAACAAACTCAGAAGAATGTTCCGGTTCCCCAGCTATGATACACCGGCTAACAGATGTATGTGCCAACCAGCATCACACTGGTTGTGTCAATGCCATCTTTCCACCCAGACAATAGGAGGGTGTGCAGAGAGAATGCTATCAGAGAGAGCATGGCCGGCTGCTGATATTAGCCAGCAGGCAAGCAGCATGTCCGGGGATTCGAACCTGCAAACCTCGGTTCATAGTGCTAGTGCAACAAACCACTGAGCCGCTCAGAGCAGCTGTCTTTTATTAGATTTACATTTGTCCAAAAAAATAAGTTGTACAAATAGTTGCATCCAGATGGAAGTGTCAGACCCCAGACCGCCTTCTGTGTTCAAATATTGTAAGACTCATATTGTTAAATTTAGACTGTTATAAACAGCTTTTTACACACATTTTTCAGACATGTATAAACACATGTATGAACCTTGTATCAACCCAAAACTCAACTGGCAGAGCTATATGTGTGATAGAACAGCAATTCTTTTATGGCCATCTTTTATGAATCATTCAGGAGCTCAGCACAGGCATGTCAAGTGACCTTGAAACTAATTTGTTTTTCTCCCATTAACTACAAATCCAATGTAATGGGCAATAATGGTTGGTGTGATAACGGAATGCTTGTTATGTATGTAGTCATCTATTTGTTTGCTTGTGTGTTGAGCACAGGTGGGATGGTAAGGAATGGGGGAGGGTTTCTGAGGTTATGAGAGAGAGAGAGAGAGAGAGAGAGAGAGAGAGAGAGAGAGAGAGAGAGAGAGAGAGAGAGAGAGAGAGAGAGAGAGAAAGAGAAGATCAATTCATTGTTTCTGGGGCTCCCCATGAAACAGTAATTTGTTCTTTTTCATGTTCAATTTGTCACACGTTGTTGAAATGTTTATTCAGTGAATGGCTGTTGCAACATCCTCTCCTGGTGTGCGGGTTGGAGGCTCTTTGTCTTGTGTGGCTGATGGTTCGTACTGTGTATCTGGAGCCTGTCTGCTCCCCTGCCTCTTGAAAGGGCACATTTTAGCAGACTACAAAGTGGTAAAGCTGCAGTATGTGTGCTGTAATCACTCACTCTAATATGTCTCTCTGCCTTTTATTTGTCTCTCCTGATGTTCTAACCATAAAATAAACAAATAAATAAATAAACAAATTGATTTATTTGTAAATCAACATGTTTATCTTCTCTTTGTCTTCTCAACTACCCATATTAGCCTATTAAGCTTTTGAAAAATAAGGAAAAACTAAACTACAGAAGTGAAAAGTTAGAACCCCCTATGATCACCTTTGACTTTAACATTTTTACCCATTTATGTAGAAGATGGAGGTCATACAAATTGAAGTATGGTCTTTAAGAATTAGAAAATGTAAATAATAGAAAAACAGTTGTCTTATGATGCAAACTTTAAAGACACCCTATGCCCTAATAGGTGGTCTTTCCTCCTTTTGACTGAAATAATGTCAATTAGATGTTTTTTATATAACTGTTTACCAGTTTTTGACATTAAATGGAAGATATTTTGGATTGTTGGAGACCTCTTATTGTCTGCTATGTTCCCAAACTTACTAGAATGGCCTGACCTGGCCATGTTTGCAGCTGGAACAGTGGAACAGCTGATTTGTAACTATTTTGATTTTTTTTTCTTCCCTGACTCTTACAACCTTCATTGCTAAGGCACTGACTGTAACATTTTTGGGCAAACCAAACTAATGTGTGAGGTTTAAATAAGATAATACGCTCTCTCTAACAATGGTCTAATCATTTACTGCTGATGTTGTGCACCTGATTCTAATTTTAGGCATTCGGGGTGTGTTAATTGCTCAGAAAACTTAATTTCTAATAATTGTTACAAATATTTTTTTTAAAAGACATTTCTTCAGCTTCATTCATTTAGTTATATATGTTCATCTGTCAATATTGTTAAAATGAAGAATCTAAAGAAAAAATTCCAAGAAGTTCATGGGGTGTTCCAACTTTTTTTTTTCCCACATGACTGTATTTTATAGCAGCAGTTTACTGCATAATCTCTGATATTGCTGGAATTGTGTGGGAATGATCTCCATTATTGGATTTTATCCTGTTGAAAACCATTATTCCCATGTTTGGCCTACGCCATGGCTGAATACACTTCAAAGAGGTGGATACAGCCGGGTTGGGAAGTAAAAGCAGGGGGTGAGCACTTACAGTGCTATAAAGACTGGAGAGATGGAGAGATGGAAGTCCATATAGAGAGGAAGATGAGAGTGGAGAGTTGCGGAGATGTATCAGAGGTCTTTTGAAGTCCTCTACTGCGATTATTGAAATAGCCACCAATATTCCTCCCCACGCAGGCTGAGTATGCTTCAGATGTCTGCTGACTTATTCTGAGTGTGTGGGATGATTTTAGAACATGTACTTTTCTGAAACAATCGTGAATGTACACTGTGTTTTGTCATTTTTTGTTAGAAGCAAAAAAGGAGAAACAAATGCATATTTAAGTGACCCAAAATGCCAGCTAAGATATTTTTAAGTTAGAGACAGACATAACCAGTCTCTGAAGGTATCTAGTTGGTTTGCATGTCTAGTCTCTGTAGAGAAGGATTGCTTATAGAATAACACTGTAGAGCAGATTAACATGAACCGATTGGCACCATGCCTAATGCCAGGCATGGGCAAGAGGGATATAAAGCACCCAGCACTGAGCTGTGGAGCAGTGGAACTGTGTTCTCTGGAATGATGGTGCTCCATCATTATTTTGGGGATGAGTTGGGAGCTGGGGATGTGGTGATCATCCAACATCCTGACCTCAATAATGCTCTTGTTGATGAATACAATTATATTCTCACGGCAATGTTCCAAAATCTAGTAGAAAGCCTTCACCAGTGAGTGGCAGCAGTGTAGGGTTTTTTATCCTTTTATGTAGATACAGTGCTATATGTTATTTAAAACAAATCAAACAAATTAGACAAATATTACACTTAGTCATTCATTTATTGTGGAAAATGATCTAATTGTCTCATTTGTTTGATTTGTTTCTCTATTTTTAGGATTTAATTGAAAATCTGGTGAAGTTTTAGGTCAAATGTATGTAGAAATATAAAAAAAAACCTGAAAGGGTTCACACACTTTCAAGCACAACTCTATGTGTTTGGAGTGTAACATTATTTAATTTATCATAGACCATTACATATGGGGGTCATTGTTCAGCAAGCGTTGTCTCATGGAGAATGCACATTACCATAGCCAATAGATGTGTGGAGACTTAAATAAACTAATATAAAACTCTGACACACTGGATTTCTGATTTTCTTGAGGATGCAGTAAAGTACTTCAAATATACCTCTTCATTATTATTGAAAATAGGATTTATCTTTTGAATGAAAATATGAGCGATATTAAACTTTTTCATGATAATATTGTGATTTTGGAGATTTTTATATCATGCCATATCCTCTGCAGATTAGACAAGTGGTGTCATGAAGCTGAAGTGCAGCTCATGCATTGTGTAAATTAGTTCCTCTTCAAGCTGACTCTTCATTGCTGCTGTGCTTTGGTTCTTATGTGAGCAACGTCTACATGTTTATATACAATTAAGTATATTTTTATTATTTATTAAAAATCTGCTCAAGTAAAAAAAAATAAATAAAATAAGATTGCTCCAATACTGTTATAACTCCTTATTACATGGCTACGTTCAAATCCTCTTCATTCATTTGAAAACTACTGGAAATGAATAAGTGCCAATATATGTAAAGGATCTCTTTCTTTGGCTGAACAGAAGATGCTTGTACAACAATCAGCCATAACAATGAGCCTCCTTGTTGTTCTTCACTCGAGTGTCACTGTCAACTCTTCACCCTGCATGAAGGAGCACTTTGTGAATCTATAATTACAGACTCTAGTTCATCTGTTTGTCATGCATACTTTTGTTACTTCTTCTCCCCAAAAGACCACCACAATTAAGTGGGTATTATGTGGGTGGTGGGTCATTCTCAGCATTGCAATGACACTGACATGGTGGTGGTGGTGTGTTGTGTGTGTGTGTGTGTGTGTGTGTGTGTGTGTGTGTGTGTGTGTGTGTGTTACTGGTACATGAGTGGTCAAGGTGGAGACAGGGTTGCTGGAGTGTTTAAGGCATCCTGTGGGCGTCCTGTGAACACCTGATGAAGACTAGAAAGTTAATGACCAACACATATGGTGCAGAAACAGACGTGTACTAAACCTATAGTATATATGCACAGACAAGCCACACCTTAAGGCTGGACTATAAAGGAAACACAGTTGAAACTTTAATAAATAGATGGAGGCTAGGGCTGAGACAAGGATCAAAACATAAACAAAGCCATGTGCCAATAAGCATATGGCAAAATACACACAGAAGAGAAATGGACAAGGCAAGTGGGAAAACAGACACAGAGCAGGAAGGAACAAAACTGAAACTGTGGACCAACATTTGACAATAGGTGGAGGGTCTAATAGAGTGGACAGTGAGTGGACACAGTGTTTAAACACTCCAACAATATGTCTGTGTCAGTACCAACACAGCGCACATTAACCCACCTATGTTAGTGTGACTGCAGTGCACAGAGCGACCCGCTTCCCATGTAATACCTGTTTTAGTGAGTGGTCATAATGGGGTCTGACCATTAAATCAGAGTGAAGAAAGGATAACATACCACATGGAAGGAGCAGATGGACTACAGTCTGTAATTATGGAACTACAAAGTTCTCCTATATGGTACATAGAGCTGATAAAATGGACAGTAAGTGTAGAAACAAGGAGGTGGCATCAAGGCAATGTTGCGTGATATCACAAAACTGTGAATTTAAACTTGTGATTTATTTATTTATTATTCATTTTCTTCACATTCTTCCATATCTTGGTTGAAGATGACACTGTTACATTGTTTATAAAATTCTCAGGGTCTGTATTCCAGGAAAAAAAAATACAAAAAACCTTGTGGAGCAGTTTGATTTCATATTTGTGAATGCCCTGCAAACTATCTGTTGCCTCAGAAAGTCATTTAAGTAAAAGCTGCCTTTCCAAATACAGGAACCTGTAAGTGAAGAGCTTAATGGCGGTGTTTTTTGAGCAATCTGAATTCAGTTGTGTGAAGGTCAAAGCTTTTGCCGGGTGTCTCTGCCTTGCTCCTCTCTTCAATCCTAATTCCCTGCACTGGACTCAGTGGCCAGGCAGCTTGATTTGTTTTGTCTACTTCAGACAAACTGCACTCTTTCGTACTCACAACCTCCTATGATTCACAGTCATTAAAACGGTGGAACTTTGGGACTTTAAAGTCTGACCATGCTCTCTGCCATAGGGCGCTGCGAATACAAAGCAGCAGGCTGATTGATCTGCCTAAGTAGCTGCAATTAAGCTAGCTGTGTGCAAGACAGCCGCTCCACAGTCCCAGGGGTCCAAACGACAACCTTTAGCACCACTGCCCATAATCAAATGGGGGAAGAAAGCAAGAGGATCAAGAGGTTATTAAATTCCTTCCTTATGGTATTTTATGCTAGAATAATGATTGTGTCTGGTGTGCTTGACTGGGGGAAAAAAGTTACCGTTGGTTTTCAAGGTTCCTGTTACCATCACCAGTAATGTGCTATTTTGGTGCAATTGATCTTTGTGACAATGTGTGTGTTGAACATGCAGGTTGTATGTACTTGAAACACCTTGAGTGCAGGGAGTAGAGCAGGTATGCCCTTGCCGTATTTTTGTCTCTAATGCTAGAGATATTTTCGATTAATCTAGGAAGTTCATTGGACTGGGATCAAGAACTCATTTATAGCTGCACTCTTGAGGCTTGTCCGAGGAAAATCTAATACTGAGGACGAGGGTGAAAGGAAAGTATTGAACTTGCAATAATACCCTTAAAGAGGGCTTCATCAATCCATGATAGGCCCCTTTTGACTTTCAGGACTCTTTGTAGGTTTCAATGTAACAACATATATATATATAACATATATCTTTCTAATATTATATATATATATATATATTTTTTTTTTTTTTTTTTTTTTTTTTTTTCTTCAAGAAGAAAGGAAATAAAGTCAAGGAAAGGGGGAAATGTAGAGGTGGCAAGGCTTTCCACATCATGCCCTAATAGCATATTTATGAGCACTCTAATCTGTAATGACATTTTCGATACCTCCGTCTCTCTTGTAACTTATCAGATCCAAAGACCGCTCCCTGGAATAATCACTGCATATTAACAGGGAGTGATGTGGGCTCCAATTGCTTTTTAACTCAAATAGACATCTCAATAAGTGCATTGTGACACAGACATGTGGAGAGAGAGGAGAGTGATTCTTTTAGACCTCTTCTCTGGCTGTGCACACAGATAAATGTGTGTAGTTTTAGGTGGATGAGTGAAGCGATCCTTCCAACTCCCATATTCCCATTCCTCCTCTTCACTCCTTAAAGGCAAAAATGTAGGTGGAAGCTCTTTGGAGAGCTTGAGCTTGTCCCTCTGGGGACGTCCTTTCATTAGATACATTCCTTTAAAAAAGGATTCTTCAGGGGTTCTTTAGTAAAAACAATGGACTAAGCTGTGGAAACTCAAAGAACTACTTGAACACCTGAATAGTCGGTTATGGATATGTTTTTTCCCCCGTTTTATAGCATTAAAGGTCTGAAAATATGTTTGCCTCAGAAAGACGTGTTTGATTTTAGGAACAATAAATTATAAAATTCAAGCTGATATGGACAAAATTGAGCTACACCTACAAAAGTAGTGTCTCTCAGTATAGTGCCAGCCCACCATTATTACTAACGCAGCATGCCATTTGTCTTGGCATAGAGCTGTATAGGTTTTAATAGTGTCTTGCTATAATACATCCCATGCAGTTTGAATGTTCCTTGTGATCTGCCTTCATCCAAAATTGCATCCTATATCATGGCAGTAAGCTTTATGTCCATGTGTACTGTTCATTTTGGTGCTGACCACAGTGCAGACCACAGAGTGCATCACTGCTTGCTGGATGTCTGCAATCATTCATTTCACAATGGACAATCTGTTGGTTCTCCATTTTTGTAGTTTGTGTAGGTCTCCTAGATCCTTCATGCCACAGGTACATGCCTTCTCCTATCCACTGCTGCCAACTGAGTGCTATGGTAAAATCCACACAACAGGCATGACATGCAGTACGGCAATATGGCTATCTTGCTTCTCAGAGCCCTGCAATGGGATGTATCCTGAACTCTTTTAACTGCTCAAATTGCTTTCAAACTTTTATATGAGGCATACTTCAGTTGAAGAGGATGCCACCAGAAAAGCAGCACATCCAATGGGACAACCTCATGTAGTCAGTCAAATACATATTTGAGGCTGTCCTTGCTTATGTCACATGCACAGCCAAGTGTGAAACGTATTATAGTATAAGTATAAATATATACTTTACAGCTTTTGGATGAATGTTGTACTTTACCAGGCATTTTACCTTTCAAACGCACTGTCTGCATCCATTTTGGAAAATGTTACCACCTTGCAGATGCCTTCTGGTTCACAATTGGCTGCAGTATTTTGCAGTACCATCACAGTTTGATCAGGACCCTTAGTAGCACTACCTTTGATACCCAACCTGAGCTGGAGTTTGGCTTTGTGGTTTAAGTGTGAGAAGCCAAAATTTCAACAGTCCACAAAACTTGTCTCCAAGACTTGTCTGCATCAGGCTTGCTTAGATGTTCCTTTGAAATGTTCTGATGTTGAATTTTGTGGGGAGAGAAAGGTTTTATTCTGATGAGTTGTCCATGACGTAATATTTTGGCTCACAGATGCTGAGATCAGATGTGTTATACTCTTTGTAAGTCGTGGGAATCTCCATTCTCCATGTACACATATGCAAATGCTTTCTTCAAGGCTTTGCTAAACCTTCCTAAACTATTAAGCAAACCTTTTTTTTTTTTTTTATGTAAAAGAAGCCTCCGAGATCACTCTGTTGTTAACCATTCCAGTTTTTCCACGCTTCATTCACTATTGCATCTTGTTCAGAGAATTGCCTCACTCTATAGAAAGAAGGCTTTTTATTCTTACTCTTTTATGTTTAGATACTAATCAGCTTGTGAACATTCTTGTGTAGTGCTGTTTTGGGTTCTTTAAGTCAATGAAATTTAAAACCTCTAAATTTTAGATGGCATGTTTTCTTCAGCTTTACTGTAATTAGATATCATGCATTTGCCCACATTTCTTCTTTAAAGCATGCATCTTTATTTTCCTCTACATTCATGTAGAGCAATCCCTGAATAAAGCCTCTCACAGCTGTCTCAAAAATAAAAAAGACTGTTCATGTGTTTGTTCTGTTTTGTTTTTTTGATTCCAGTAAAAATGTGCATTTTCTAATCCTGTACATCTCATTGGCATTTTCTGTTGCATGGTGGTTACACTACTCAACTCCACTTGTTTGTTTCCCACTACTGCAGCTCCACCTGGAAATATAGCTGTTGATGTTGAAAAACAGTAAAGCTACGGGTTGTATAAGTTTAGATTTATAGATTCTAAATGACGTTATCTGAACAAGTTTCTGGATTTAACATGATTTTGGTTTGAAGGGTGTTTTCACACCTGAAACTCTGAACCCATTTTTTTTTTTTTTTTTTTTTTTTGTTTTTGTTTGTTTCTTTGCACTATTTTGGTCCAATTCTGTTTTGTACACAGCAGTTTAGCGGGTGTTTTAAAGAACTTTACTATGTTCTGTTGTCATCAACTGCATAGGCTGTATCTCCCAATACTTGAGAGTGATTGGTGTGTAGTACAAATTTCCCTCACATTCATTTTATTCCATTTTTGAATAAAGCTAATCTACAGTTACAGTAGATACAGCAATTGGGAGTTTGTTGCACATTTATACTGCTGTGTGATACACTTGCACACAAAGGCCAGACAGATTTTGGCACAACACAAGCTCTTTTCCTCTTCTGTTGTTTAATGGGTGACGATAACTTGTAACTGGTCTGAAAGACAGGAAAGTCCAAAAAAAGTGTTTTCACAAACCAGGCCATGGTTTAGTTGATTCCGACCAAGACCACATCTTTAGATGCCAACAAAATTTAGTCCTTTGGTCTGGACAATGATCCATGGCACCTTCACACCTGCTATTTTGGATCAAATTGAAAGGTCAGAATGTCTGACCAAGGTCTTAAATAAAGCTACATTTAGCTCATAAAAATCAAGCAAGTCATATATTCTTTTCTAAGTCTCAGTTTTAACTTTATTTAAAGGCTTAAACTGGAAGTGTGTTTTATTATTGTAGCATTATCCAGCTTTTTTCCTGCATGCCCAGCCATATGATAAGAGCACAAAACATATATTCCATTTAAAAAGAAAATATAACTCTGTATAAATAAAGAAATAAATAAAGAAAGAAAGAAAGAAAGAAAGAAAGAAAGAAAGAAAGAAAGAAAGAAAGAAAGAAAGAAAGAAAGAAAGAAAGAAAGAAAGAAAAGAAATGCTAAAAAAAAAAAAAAAAAAAAAAAAAGTTTAACAGTTTTTTAAGAGCAGGTTGGAAACAAATAGTGGTGTTTAATCGGCAGCTTCACAATATGGCATAGCAATCAAAACAACAAATTCACAAGCACAGCAATAGTGTTTGATGTCTGCATTGCGTCACTTGAGCAATGATTCTTTCTTTGGTACCACAGATGAGAAAGTACTAAAAAGTACCAGGTTCCAGATACCAAAAAGGCAGATTAGAGTCCAGTACACTCTAATCTAGTGTAGGTATCTAGACTCTAGTGTAGGTGCCACAAAGTGGAAAAACTCCAAAAGAGACAGAAGCAGAGTACTGTAGAAAGTGAGAACTCAGTAGACGTTGGAATATTAACCATTTTACTCCAAACTATAGATTTAGGAAAAAGTTTTTACCTGCTCACCTGTAGCAATCCTTCTGTTCCCCTGCATTAGGCCTCTGCATTGCACAGCATTTGACAATAACGTAATAAAGCACACTATCCGAACTGAATCTCACTTTATCTGTCCGATGGCTGCCATCGTAAATCAAGGCTAATGTCATGTGACAAGTTGTCAGAACCCGGCGCCACTTCCATTATTTCGGCAGCCCTCAGAGGGAAGGAGAGGGGTAGAGCATTAAATAAATAAATAAAGTGAACCTGAAGAAGAAAACTAATTTCAGTAAAGGCGGACCTGTGGGTGATTGATTCTATGGAAGGGATTAATCTTGTTCTCACCATCTTCATGCCCGTCAGTTATTGTATGAATGATTTTTTCCAATCCGGTACGTTAGAGTGTGCAAGCAAGCCATGTCAGGACTTCAGGAAGCGTTGGTGGAAGGAATCTGCAGAAGCTTGAACTTGAACCTCTAAGACAGCCACAAGAGCTCTCACTGTGTGATCATATCAAGGAGTTGTAAATCTGCCCATCATGTGAATTGCCTTGGAGACAGCCTTCATTGCAGATGCATGGCATCACTCATGCTTGTATTGCACCATTCGCACCTGTACATACAGGACCTTCAGTACGTTGGAGGCAAAGCACTTCATCTTCTCATATCAAAATACTGTATATTGGGTATGAAAATACAATTAGGGCTTGTTGGAGACAGTTTATCACTCTTGCCATTGTTTTGTATGGGGTCCTGAGGCCTGTTTTGGTTGCCACTAAGATACCTAGTATACAATATGGAAAGTATTAGGACACCAACTTATTCATTGCTTATTCTAAAATTGAAGATTCAAAGGATTTTATCTTGTTTTTTTGTTGGAGTAACTGCCCAGGAACAGCTCTCTACTAAACCTTGGAACTTTGCCATGAGGGTTTGATTGCATTCAGCAACAAGGACATTAGTGAGGTTAAGATGTTGGATGATGACTTCCCCACCTCATCCCTCTGCAACTCATTTCAGAAATATTGGATAAAGCACCATCATTCCAGCACAAACAACTCCACAGCTCAGTGCTGGGGGACTAAACTCATCTAGCCTGTGTCTTTCATTTGGCATAGTGCCATGAAGTTTAGCTGTTCCAGAGCTTTCTAATTGACAATAGGAAGTAGACAAGCTGGGTATGTGCCTCTTAAGGTAATTGCAAGGTAATTACATACAAATGTATCGATTAAACTCCATCATTTGTCTTTTTAGTGAATGTTAATACAGGATTGCGGTATCAGATGCAATCAGTCCCACTGATGGAGTGCAAAATGCTAAAGATGATTTTCACTATACTAAAACATCTTCCAAAGTATTTATTGAAGTATTTTGTATGAAACGAATGATCCAAATGCAGTGATTTAATGTTATATTACATTAAAAATGTAAAAAATGTGTGACTTCTGCATGAGCTGTCATGGTGCCATAAACCAGTTCCATTCTGAGGCCAATTCATAAGGTTGAAAATGTGAGTTTGAAAATGCATCTGGACATTATTCAGCTCAACATACATCAAAGCAAAACTTGATATACTGAAATAAATGCATTCTATGGCATCTTTACATTTAAAGACCCTCCACATGTTCTACACCAATTAAAAGTTTTCCCCAGAAGTGTACAGCCCAACCCAGTTTCAAAGAGTAAAAAATTGCTTTACATTGTCATGGATAGCGCCTGAGCTTGGCCATTGGATTTTCAATTTGAGTAATTCCGAAACCACATTACATGAGGTCAATAATATCAAAGAAGCTGAAAACACCAATAAGTAGAAGATGGTAGAATGAGAAATAAATGGCCCTACAAAATGTGTGTGAAAGATGATCAAACTGCTGGTCAAGCTGCTACTCATGGCCCAATTTTTCTCTCAACAACCGCAAACAAACCTCAGTGGAAATGTAGCCTCAATTCCATGCTCATTTTCTCCAATAGTTTGTCTTGTTTATGTCTTGGCTGCTATGTTGCTCCTTTCCATAAATCTGCACATTGGAGCAAATGTGGTTATTTTTTTCACGTGTGAGCAATTATGAGAGTCATTCTAACATGGTGGGGACACTCTCAGAACCAAAGTGGAAGGGAAAGATTTCCCATAACAGGTAAGAGGACCTGCTGGTTAGCTGAAGGCTGTGGTTTAGTGAGTGTGAGTGAAACCACAGAGAGTGAAGTGTTCCCTGGATGTGATTATCATGCTGGTGTCTGCCACTACACCACAACTCTAATGCAGCAAGCAGCCACAGAGCACACATTTTAACACACATTAGCAGAATTAGTCATGTTAACCATTTAGACATGAACAGAAAAGTGTCCATTTCTGCCTAATTCTCTTATTTTCATTTATAATTAAATAAAAATGTCAATGATGGCATCACGTTTACTTTCACATCGCCTACCAAAGCCAAAATATTGAATAATATGATTCTCATACTGATGAAACACTATATGTACAAAAGTATTGGGACACCTTCCTATACATTGTTTCTTCTAAAATTAAAAAAAAAAATGTTTATCTTGTTGGAGTAACTGTCTCTGCTGTCCAGAGAATGCTTTCTGCTAGATTTCTATTACATTTTTCACTGCATTGCTGTGACAAACTGATTGCAGTGAGTGGTAGTCAAGTCCAACTCCCCAACTTTGAAACATAACTGCTTTTAATATGTATGGGATGATTTTGGCCTTCTTTCATTGTTCCTCATGGTAGTCGTAGTCTGTGCTGTAGCCTGGCTATCTTTGACTGGGACACATTTGCATGCTTTAAAGATGTTGAAGTATGTTACAGGAATTTAGAAATGGTTTAATAGAGAGTCTGTTAGTTTGAGGGATTTGGGGATTTAGAGACCTCTTTGGTGATAATGTGTAATTGCACTGAGCATGTGGAAGACAGTCTCCTCTTACGGCATTTGAATATAATGATTAGAACAGATCATTCAGAGAGAGCAAGACAAGAGTAATAGTATTTTATTTTATTTTTTTTTAGTTTTAATGAATGTTAATGAAAATGCATCACCGTGTGATCCTGCGTATTCTGTGATTCTGAGCAGATTATGTTTGTTTATGATAAAAGACTGTCACAATGTAGAAAACAATTACAAGATAAAGAAAATGTTGAAAGTGCTGTCTGAAGACCAGAGATGTGAAAATAAACAGTAACATTTGCTGAGTTGTGAATTAAACAGTGGTTGTGAGACAACAGCTGGAACAGATGAAACATCCATTCAGTCAAGCATCTATTTAGGTGGTCATATAGGTTGTGTTTGTTTTAAAAAAAAAAATAGATAACTGACTAACTTGCCTTACAGGTAATTCATCTGAACTGCACTACACTAACACATGTTACAGGTAACACAATGTGCAGCAAGTGCAGCAAGCATCCTTTCAGGCCACAGAGCTTTTGCCACCTTTCAGAAATCAAGCCAGTGTTTATCCTGGTTTTACGACAGACTCTGTCACACTCTCCCTTTTCTTGCCAACTCTGTTTAGCTGTAGTTCTACATTTCTTTGGTTTGATGGGTTAATGAGCAAATAAAGACATAATTGGCTGTTTGCCTCATATCTCCACATTCCATGTTCATAGTGGCTCTTGTATTGTTGTTCAGACATCAGTTTCATTACCAAGTAAATAAAGTAAAAAAGACTTCCAGATCTACCAGCCCACTCCCCAGTCAGTTTGCCCTCGAGATTATACATACATATATATATAAAATTTGCCCTGAAATTTTGTCAAAAGTTTGTCTTAAGTTATTTTTTTATTTTTTTTTTTGCACAGCTGTCCCTACAGCAGACTACACACGCTTGCGAAATAGAGCATCATTTTTCTTCACACTGTTCAATCATTTCACCAGTGACAGATGACAATACCACCACTTGTGTAAGCACCAACACATATTTTATACACTTGATTAGGCCAACATACCATCACAAACAAATTCACAAGAAGGTTCTCATCAACCTTCTCATCGTCTCTGTATGTGAGGCGCCTCTTATGAAGTGATAAAGCGTGTCTCGTCTCTGTGACTGTGATTCAGACGTCGCCTCATCACTCTTATGATCACTGGTGGAGTCAGTGCTAGCTAATGACGGTGAGTCAGAGCATAAAGCCTGATTGGAAATCCACCCCATCAGCAGAAACAATCAGTGATGGACAGCACTTGGAATAAGGCAGACCAGTTCAGGAATTTGCCACACTCTATCCATCTTTTCTCGCCCTCATTCCCTGTCTGTCCTTCTCTATTCTCCCTCTCGCACTCATCGAATGGCTCATGGAGCCAAATCTGACATTTGGTACACACGGTGAGGCTCAGCCTCTGTCTTTCTGTCAGCTTTCTGTTTCCCATTCAGCTTATGTGATTAGCATTCGCTTCTGTAATTCACATCCCGGCCCATTGTGAACTGCAGTGTACAATAACGTGAACGGCTTTGTCTTAATAACACGCACTAATTCTTGTCATTTCCGGAAACCTTGTGCACTGGTTTAAAGCTGAGCTTTGCTGGAGTTTGTGCCTTCACTGTTACTCATTCACATGCTGTTGCTGGGCAGACTCTTAGACTCTTCGCCGTCTTTAGTGAAGACTTTTTTGCAGCCTGTTTTTTTTTTTTTTTTTGTTGTTTTTTTTTTCCGAAAATAATACCCTGAGACATCAAGCTTCCAAGTCAAATGATATACTGTTATTTCTATTAGTTCTCTCCATGTCCTGCACTTATATGTACTTCCACAATTCTGATATTCAAAAGTGTCATTGTTGCTTTTGAGAACTGCTGAGTTTAAGAGCTGCTGAAAAGCTCCGCTGAGAATGAGGAGGTGGGAGCAAGGTGGCTATGCTTGAGAAAATCCAATTCACATGTAGAAAATTGAAGATGCTAATTAAGTGCACATTTGCCAGAGTCGTGTATTTTAAGAAGGCATAGCTGGATTGTGCTCTGTGTGTGTGTGTGTGTGTGTGTGTGTGTGTGTGTGTGTGTGTGTGTGTGTGTGTGTGTGTGTGTCATCTTAGCTTTGCCTTTCTTTTTTCATACCAAGTACTATATGAGGTGCATTGAGGACACTAAGCCTGACTAAGCATGAATCTTAATCACATTGTCTTCTTTCTGTGCAGTGCATCATTCAAATGCTTTAATTACTCTGTATTATTCTTAGCTTGTTACCTGTTTCTTGCATTGTTTTTC
This sequence comes from Acestrorhynchus altus, assembly GCA_034509495.1. Taxonomy (NCBI): domain Eukaryota; kingdom Metazoa; phylum Chordata; class Actinopteri; order Characiformes; family Acestrorhynchidae; genus Acestrorhynchus; species Acestrorhynchus altus. The sequence continues at coordinate 26,786,888 of CM067505.1, forward strand.
CATGTCTGATGTATGTACTTTTGAACTTCTTGTCTTGCAGGTTCACAGGTCCCAACCTCCCCTCGCCCATCATTAGCAGTAAGAACTGGCTGCGGCTCCACTTCACCACTGATGGCAACCACAAACTCAGGGGCTTCAGTGCTCAGTACCAAGGTAAAGAAGGCTGAGACACATTGACTACAGTTACTGATTGTGGCTGTGGAACAGTATTCTTGAATTTTTGAAATGTCATACTGTTTGAATGTTTGGGGAGTTGCATGCTGTTTTCTAAGGTTCATATCATATACAGTAAGTAATCCAGCTTGCAAAACAATTCACTCATTTGCAACTGAATTGAATCCCAGTTTAAATGCCCAAGGAGCCTTCCAGTGCATATTTACTGCTCTGTCCATGTGTACTGTTGTGGAATTTCTCTGGTCTCCTTGAGTAAACAAGAGTTTATTAGTGAGAAGTACACACAGCAGCCAGCACTTTGAGCACGGCTGCGTATATTCTTCTGCTCGCAGGGTGACATCCTTTGTTCCCCTATTAGGAGTTTTCACAGAGTATCATTGTGTCATCAAACTTCTAAAACAGTCAAAGTGAGGAACTATGTTTTACCACTCTTGCATCCCTTGACCTTACTTGCAGGGTCAAGGAACGGCCTTCTGTCCCTGACCCCGACAGGTCAATCGTACCCATTTAGCTTTAGTTTACATGCCTGGAGTTGATCGTTCTGGATCATTCTATTTGTTTCTTAGTATAGAATTAGTACAAATAGCAAACATCCATTACAGTACATATTCAAACTGCATACAACCTGCGTACTCCGACTGATCAAAGACAGCAGGGCTGATTACATCATTGAACCAGAGATTGGCTTATAGAGTAAAATTTAAAAAGGCAGGACTGTTTGCTCTTTCTTACATTTTTATTATGTAAATAAAAATATTAAGGACTTAGTTTAGTTTAATTTAGCCTTGTCAGTCTAATTATTGCAAATACTCATTTTCAGCTCAAATACTTTTGTATGTGGCAAATATCTAAATTATATTATTATTTACATCTCAAAGGAGGATACCTTTGACTACCCTAAGATCTCCTGAAAATAACAATGTCAAAATAACACATTTTTAAATAAAAGTTTGTCAAACTACAAAAACACCCCACAAAATTGACCTACAGTTCTAAAAGTTAAATTGTTCAGACTTCAAACTAATACAACAAGACATGAACACAAACATTTATCCAACACCAACTCTCTCTGTGTGAAAGAGTAATTGCTTTCAAATGTGTTGATTGTTATTCAGTCAACAAATTTACTCAGTTTTAGTTAGATAATTGGGATCAATTAATCTAGACACACCCTGGTGTGATTACTGCTAGCCCTGCTGAATCTAGGCACTATTTGAAAAGAACATTTAATGAAATGTTAAATAGGTTAACAGGTCTCAACAAGCAGCACATTATGCATCAATCAACGCAAAATATGCACAGATCAGCCATAACAATATGACCACCTTATTTCTACACTCGTTGTCCATTTTGTCAGATTCACTTTTCGTAAAGGAGCACTACCTAGTTCTGTAATTACAGGTAAACAAAGGTTCTGAGAGACCTAGTCAGAGTCCTAACTTGAACCCTATGAAATGCTGCTTGGAGCTTAAATGGGCAGTTCATGCTTCAAAGCTCTCCAGTGTAGCTGAATTAATACACATTCTACAAAGCAGTGGGCCACAGTAATGTGACCGTCTGATCTCCAGTTATAGAAGTCTTTGCTGCTAAAGGTAGCATAGACAGTTATCAAATCTAGGTGGGCTATTACATGATAAAAAATATTCCATTATATGATCATTAAAAAGAGTTGTGTTTCAAGTTCTTCTTATCTTCTATAATATATTGTTTGAAGTTCTGCAACAATTCTTTGTAAAGAGTAACAGAGTAAATCAATAGGCTGCATTTTTATTTGTGGAGAATTTTAATTTCTCTGTAATTGTGTAATGTTTTGCATTGTCTCATATGCATGATGAGTCATTTTTCACTGCTGCTGTTTATATGCTTATCCCCCCCCCAAAAAAAAAATATATAAATAAATAAATAAATAAATAAATAAATAAATAAATAAAAATAGATGCACCCAGATGGAAGAGTCGAATTGCAGAGCTATTCAGAAGGAAGATAAAGGAACAATAAATGTCTAACATTTAGACTAATGTGGTCAATATTTATTGAGTAGTTTCTCAGTTTGGCATTGGCTATAACATAACATGCCTCTTGGATGGAGTTGTAGAGGTTCTTAATGGTGTCCTGCGATAATCGATGTCATATAGCTTCCTGCAGATTTTGCGGTAGGGGTGGATGGTGGATGGCGAATCCAGAAACATCCCACACATTTTCAATTGGTATTAGGTCTGGCAAGGCCTACACACATGGATTCACTGATCATCTCCACCAAGACAAAAGCGGGACTTGTAACTGAAGATGACCCGCTACCATTCAGATTGATTTCATGACAGTCTGGCATGACACCATCCCAGACTTTGGTTGTAACATTTTGTATGCATGCAGTCCTGCATTGAGCAGCCATCTGTGAATGGTGGAACAGGAAGACTCATGGAGGGCATTACTGCTCGCTGTGGTTGTGGGTCAGTCCACACATGTTGGACAGTTTGTCAGTTCCCCATCTCCATGGTTCATGTAGGTCTTCCAGACCCTTCATTTCACTGGTGTTTCTCTACCCAATGCCAACAACAGCATGCTGTGGTAATGTCTGCACATGCTGCAAACCAGTATGACACACAATACATAAAAGACCATCCTGCTTCCCAAAGCCATATTATGCAACCCCTCTAGCAGACTTTCAAACTCAAATTACTGTTGAACTCTTCTTGAAACCATACGTTGCTCACAAAAGATGCTACCAACACAACAGCACAAGTCAGAATGGAAAGCATGTGCCGGACGGCCTTATATAGTTAGTCAGGTACAGTGATACGGCCTGTCTTTCCTAACATCACTGACCATGTTTCATTCTTGTCAGTTGATTCCTTCTGGGTGCAAATGTTTCTTTGATGATGGTATATATACTAGACCTTAATCGCAGCTCAGGAATTTCTCTATGACTTGTTGTTGTGTGCAGTGTGGGGTTTTATATACCTGTGCCAGACTGGTGAGCTAGTCAGTATACTGGTATTTATGATTTTTTGCATCTTCAAGTGCAGTCCAATTTAGTGCAAAACCTACTAAACAGTTCAGTCAAGACAAACTAAGACTTTTTTTTCTTCTAGAAAAATTACTACCATTTTACCATTTACTGTATAACTGTAAACATATGCATCATTGAATATTACCCTATACATAACTTCCTCCAGGACGTTCTGTCTATCTGTCTGTCTATCTGTTTATCTATCTATAATGTGTTTCTGTAAAAAAAAAAATGTAATATTGATTTTTCCTTATTTTAATCCCTTAGCACTAGATAGAGCAGAACACAATCCTGCAATAAGCAGCAAGCCTCATCTTTCCTGTCAGCACAGGTTATTTGCTTATTTGTGATTTCCATTTAAGTTGAGGTAGCATTTTCAGGATATGTTACATCCACACTTCTAATCCGTTCAGAATTCCTCCTCTCTAGTCTACAATGAGGATCACTGTTAAGTGGTCCATTATAGCCCTGCCTAAGTGCTATTAAAGCAGCAATAGACCAACCCTCCCCCTCTGTGCACCACAACACTGCCTTGGCTGCAGTCTCATCACACTCCAAAGTTCAGGGGTCTCCCCTCAAAGGGGATGAGCTGAAAAACGGGATTAGCACGCTCAGCTGCAGAAAACAAAAGACGGAATCTGCGGGAATTTCACCTCCTCCGTAAGCAGATCAGCGCGATGGGATAGGATTACAGGTCCGCAGTTTGATAAATAAATACTGTTAGGAAATCAGGAAGAGGAGGAAGGAGGGCTAAGCCCTTAATTAGATTTCCCATTGACCCATTTCCCCTCTTCTCCTCACTCCTTCACCATCTCTCCTGCTGCTGTGCCATACAGCGCTGCACTATAAGTATGGCTAATTTCCAATGAGTAGATACTCTTAACTTAATAAGCCACTTAGCCTTTTGTTTCTCTCTGATGAATGAATATTTTAGCCCTTCCATGTTGTAGAAGCTTAAGAGTGTTAAAGGCGGAACTACAGCCTCTTAAAGTTGGAGGAGGACAGAGGACTTGTGTACAGCCCTCAACATAAGTGTCTTTCAGAACTCTCTGGTTTATACTGTCCATATAGTGTGTTTTTAAATAATTTATTTGTCTTTAAAACATCATATAACATTAAAATAAATACATATACAGTATGTAAATATATAGGAACACAACTGATTTATTTAATGATAATGTAAGAAAGCAACATGTTTTCAGTGGAAATTGCTTATTGGCTTATCACACACTTGAAACCATAATATAATCCTACATGAAGCTGGGAGGCTACTAATGACACTAGTAAACCTCTTCATGTGACATAATTACATAAACATCCAACCAATATCACACATGTATTCAGAAAGCCATAACACACTCACTGTTGTTCTTTCCCTGCCCCACACACAGCTTACTCTATACAGTCTTAAAGTCCATTAGTCAGTGCAATAATTTCATAATTTGGCTAGTAATGATGTCTGTGCAAATTTCCAGACCTGAAATCTGTGCATGTTATCGGTTCCAGATTAGGGGAGAAAAATCATAGTGCATAGTAAAACATTATTATAATCTTTAAACAATGTAAAAGTCAGCTAGTATTTCCTGAGTTTAACAAAAATATGGCATATATAATGGAGTAATATTATAATATATATATATATATATATATATATATATATATATATATATATATATATATATATATATATATATATATATATATATATTGAAGTGTTTAACGTATAGGGCTAGTATTCATAATTAAAAATAGGTTTGTGTTTGAGTTGGATTTCTGGCTTCAGAAAGAAGCCCCTTGTGGTCTAAACACCAAACCCTGTGCAGCCCTCACATTAATGGAGTTCATGAGGGCAAAGAAAAACACTCTTTTTCTATGACTAATATAGAAACATGCATTATTTCCTTGAATGAATTTTCAAAAGCACCCATCAGATTTATACATTCTGTTGGCACCTTGAAATTCATTGTTGAAGACTTTAAATAATGAAGAATGTTGAACAAGAAAATATTCCCTTAATAAACTCAATAAATCCTGAGAGCACATATTGTTCAAACTAACATTCCTGAGTTGCTGAATGTCATTGCTTGGAATTTTGACCAGTTGTTCCTCTTTCCCTAATGGGATTGTTAAGGCTTTCACACAATGGAAGCATGACACAGTACTACACAGCACTCAAACATTCAAAGATGTTGTTGTAATGAAGGTGCACTGCCACTGACTTTCACACTGCTAAGGTTCTCTAAGCCTGCAAGGCTCACTTAGAAATGACTGCACTAGTTAGATTTCAGTTCATTTTAAATCGCCTGGACTAATAGACATTTATAGTCAGTTAGCTCAACTACCGATAGGTAACCTATACTTTAAAACATTTAATCAAATGCATCAAATGAAATCCCTATAACTTATTATACATTCATTTATTTATTTGTTTATTTATTTATTTATTTATTTTTTATTTATGTTCATTACAGTTAAGTAATGAACTCAAATCATCACATTTTAAATAGTATAATAGCTTTTTGAATGGTATACCTTTTTGTTACTCAGTGTGACAGTGTGATACATTTTTGCCTTTATGGATTGTAATACCTGCTAGATCAAATCATACTGTGTATCTCTTTGTTGAAAAATAAAGGAAATAAAATAATAATAATAATAATAAATAAATCATTATTGCCTTACAGTAAAGAAGATGACCGAGCTGAAGTCCAGAGGTGTGAAGATGCTCCCAAGTAAAGACAACCACAGCAAAATTTCTGTCTGTAAGTCATGTTTCATACCATACCATTTTACAGTTGGCAGCAGTTTAAAAACAAGCAGATAACTTTGTCTATAACTTACCACCTTGATTGTGCATTTTCATAATATGACAGTACAGGTTGATTTTCCAGACAGAGATTACGCCTGGTCTTGAACTATACAACATTTTCATTTAGTCTCTGTTTGAAAAATCCAACACCAATTAAAGCTAAACAGACCTTGGTTGTTTTGATGTTATGTCTCATGTTTTGTATGAGATGCTACACCACACACTGTAAAGCATGGTAATGAAAGCATAATGAACTCTCATTACAGCTGTAGTATTTTTACACAAAGTCTCAGTAATAGCCAATCAAATCGACATGTAGAGGTAATGCATATTAATGACCAATGGTCAGCTTCTGTCTGGAAGAGAAAATAGACTCTATTTGTAATAAAAAATGCAATCGTCCTGTAATAAAATATTCAAACCTGCAATCCTCAGATCATACTGGTAGCACTTTAGACCACTTCACCACTCTGAGCTGCCCAATTATATACTAATTACTAATATGAACTTGTTTTTCAGTATGTAGTATGTCACATAAATAAATTGTCAATTTTCAGTATACTGCAATATCAGTACACCGCCATGATTCACTATATGTCCAAATGTTTGTGGACACCCCTCCTAATGATTGCATTCATCTACTTTAAGTTTAACCCAGCCTGGGAAACATGTAGAGTCTTGTAGTGTCCCTCAACCAGCCATCCCAAGAAGCATCTATGCTGCAGTGTAGAGTCACTTAGGTAACCAGCCCAGGAAACCTCATAGCCACATTACAGTTACTTAAAATATAGTCAGGCAGACAGTTCCTGAAGCCTTTTTATTACTATGGGCAGCAGCCCCTTAAACCATATAGAACCACTCAGGTGGCCAGGCTGAGAAGACTCTTAGCAGCATAATAGTCACGACCAGTCCAAGAAGTGGACTATGATTTAGAGTCAAATAGGGGCCTGGGGTCAGGAATATGACGTAAAATCATTGTCACTATGGAAGCTAGACCAAAAAGCCTTTATCTACAGTGCATTGTTGCTTAGGCAACTGGCTCAGGAAACCTTAAAACTATTGACCTTATTCTGCCAGGCCCAGTTTGTTTCTTCTGTCTTTGTGTTAGAACTTCCAATGCAGCAATGGGTCTAATGATATAGATGACAGCCACAGCCATTCAAAAGACTCATTTAGAGAGCATCACAAGTCATAGGAAGAAGAGGATAATTTTGCTCACACCCATTGCAGGCACAGATGTGCAAATGCATACCCAGAATTGTATAGTATCTGCTCTAAAATAGGTCTCTTTGGAGCAGATAAACATGAACCTATTGGCACCATGTCTCATGCAAGACATGGACCTGAGTGAAAATCCCCCAGTATTAAGTAAATCCCCCCAGCATTAAGCTGTAGAGCAGTGGAACTGTGTTCTCTGGAATGATGGTGCTCCATCTAGTGCTTTTGGGATAAATCGGAGGTGCAGATGAGGTTGCAGATGCAGCTGTGATCACCTAATGCTATTGTCACTGAATGCAATCAAATCCTCAGAGCAATGGTCCAGAATCTAGTAGAGACAGTTACTCCAACAAAAAAAAACAACTAACAAACAAACAAAACAAAAAACATTTTAAATAAACAGTGAATGAGCAGGTGTCCCAAAACCTGTGTTTCCATATAAGATACATCCTGTCTCCAGAACAACTTCACCTTGATCATAATCATTATCATTCATTCAGTGCAGTGTCAAATGAAGGCGCCACATTTCTCCTCGGGTGCAGAGGGGAGGAATGAAAACAAGCTAAATGTTTTCAGTCTCTGTAAACCGGCGGAGAAAAGGCTGGTGGAGGACAGCGGTAATTGCGCTGTGTGTCATGAGCCCTCACCAGCCTTCCGTCCTCCTTTAAGCCACCTGAGCAAAGTCTTTATTTACTTTTCTATTACCTTTGCCTCATTGTGAGGAAATGTCAGCCTCCTTGCATGCGTGAGAGCTGTGGGTGTTGTCAAGGCTTCTGGCGGCATCACCATGGCCGTCAGCGTCTCCACAGCACCGCTGACAAGGTTGGCCTTTTGTCCCGCATCAATATGTATGAGGCCTGGCACTTAGGTGCCTTAGCCAATCAACACGTGTCACTTCAGTTTTTCCCTCCACTGTCAGGCCTTGGAGTTGCCAGTCACCAGAGCCTGCACCCCCGGCCACACTCCTTAACCCCTTGTGTCATTTTCACCTCCTGGATTTGAGTCAGTTTACTGTTTCATTACTGCAGTTATTGAATATAGTCGTATACACTAAATGGACAAAAGTATTGAGACACCTTCATTGTCTATTCTAAAGCACGTATATTAAAAATAAATAGTTCATCCTGCTTTTTTATGGAGTAACTGTCTCTGCTGTCCAGTGAAGTTTTTCTACTAGATTTTAGAACATTGTTATGATTAATTGATTGCACCTCATCTCTAATTCATCCCAAACGTATCGGATGGAGCACCACCATACACCACCACACAGAACACAGTTCCATGCTCCACAGCCAAAGCTCAGCAGCTTGTCTGCTGGAGAGTCCTATTCTACTAGCAGCATTTCTCTACAGGGACTTGACATGCTGTGCGTGTTTTTGCATGTCTGCGTTAGCAGTGGCTGCAGTTTGGAGTATCTAGCATTCATTCGAAGGAGTGTCCACAAACATACAGTGCATAATGAAAATGTCATCGATGTTTTACTGGTTATTTTATAATGTTATTGGTATTGGTATTGGTTTTGTAATGGTATGTAGTCCCTGTAGGCTGTTCTGTAAGCCTTATAACACGTTCAATTCTTGCAGTGTCCCAGATGGGTGTGGCACAAGGTCACAACATGTGCCTGGATCCTGGGATTCCAGACAGAGGAAAAAGAAAAGGTTCAGACTTCAGGTGAGAAATGAGCTTATAGATTACTGATTAACAGACTCCATTCAGAGGACAAGGAGAAGAGAAGGAAGAGGAATGCAGTTAATTTAGTGTTTGTAATGCCAGCATGATGAATAGCAAGAGGTGGCGGGGGTTGGCACCTGCTTAATTTCTCATTGGCCTTTTAATTCTCAGAGCTCAGTGGGGATATTTGATCAGAATAAACATGGGCTTTGGGATCTCAAAGGTCAGAGAGAGAGAAAGTGTGAGAAAGTGTGTGCGAGAGAGAGAGAGAGAGAGAGAGAGAGAGAGAGAGAGAGAGAGAGAGAGAGAAGTAGACAAGGAAAGAGGGACAGAGCATAGGTAAGAGAGACAGACAGGCTAAGAGGCAGACACTGGAGGAATGAAGGAAATTTGCAAATAAATATGGATCAGGGAGGGAACAAAAGAGTAAGGGAAAAAGAGAGACAGGCTGAGAGACAGATGCATGAGTAAAGAAAGAAGGAAAAGGGAGAAATATGATTCAGAGAAAGGCAGACAGACAAACAGACAGACTGACAGGCATATAGACAGGCTGAGAGATGCATGTGGAAAGATAGAACAGTACAGAGAAAAAAACAGATTCAGATACAGAGTCTATATTTACATCTGATCCACCAGTAACACTAAGCAAATTATTACATTGAATTCAGTTATGATTTCTACAGTTAACATGTAATACTTTAGTAATTTTGTGAAAAGCTATTGTAGAAAAGTGTGATCAGGAGACATTTTTCTACAATAGCTTGTAGATCAGGGGTCGGCAACCCACGGCTCTGGAGCTGTATGCAGCTCTTTTATCCTTATACTGCAGCTCTGCGTGGCTTGGGTTAAAAAATATTTAAAAGTATTTAATTGAAGTGTATTTTTTTGTGTTAGTTCTTTTTAATTTTAGTTCTAAGTGGAAGCTGGTTCACCCGCCAAAATGCGGCAGGTGTAAATCGACCTGATCTGCATCTGGATCTAGAGCTGTAGCTGGATCTAGAGCTACCTGACATACCTGACAAACACCTGTGTGTGTCCGAAATCAAATGCTTGACGGAGGATCTAGAAGATCCGTCAGAACGCTTGTTCAGAATCACAAATAGAGTGATATTGAGAACCTGAAGACCAGACAAACTTGTGTTTGAAACATGGAAGGCCATCCCTGACACCTGAATAAACATAAAGAAATATGCATTTGGAGTCCTGTTGATCTTCAGGTCCACATATGTATGTGAGCAGCTGTTCTCCACCATGAACTACATTTAAGAACAAACCCAGCTCACCGACACAGTTTACACACCTGTAAAGGTGAAAGTGACCTTGTACAGCCCGATTTACAGATGCTGGGCACAGAGATCCAGGAGCAGAAGTCCCATTAACCAGCTCAAATAAGCATTTATGCAGATGTTTTGCAAATATTTAATTTTCATTGCTTAGTGACATACAGTAGTGCCAAGGCTCCGAAAGCCCAAAGCCATTTATTTGAAAGAGACCTTCAACTCGACCCGTTTATTTTCAAGAATTCAAATTGTTCAAAATGTGTTCATTACATAAATAAAATGTAATTTTCTCTGTAGCACTTCATGGATTTCATAAGCAACACACTATAGTTGTTTATACAAAGTGTAAAGGTGTAAGAAAGGTAAGCAATATATACAGTGTTATCTTCATTTTAGATGTCAAAAAGTGTTTGTGGCTCCCAGTGTTTTATTTTCCGCAGAAGTCCAAATGGCTCTTTGGGTGTTTAAGGTTGCCGACCCCTGCTCTAGATATTTCCCACTCAGCCCTTTCCCCTACATTCAAATTGTAGTTCCTTTAATAGTATGAGTGATGGCTTAATTTCTATGCTGTCATCTCATTAACTGTGATGATTAGCTGATACATATGAATTAAAACACTGCCAGTACTTTATTTTTACCCTTACCATAAGAAAAGGTGTACACAATTTCCAAATTGTACCTTCCAGATGAATGAAAAAACTATGTAAGAGCAACTCAAATACCATCAGTATATAGATCATTGTATCAGCTCACTGCAATGCACAACTGCAATGGTGTCATGCCAGAATGTCATGGAGTCAACCAGAATGACAGAGTGACGATGATGATCTTCAGTGATAAGTTGTAGACATGTATTTTTCTTTCTTCCCAATAGCATTGCAGTCCAACACTTCCTTCAGTGTGCAAATATTTGTTGAAGATGAGCGCATAACCAAATATGTAAAATAAGTAAAATAAAATTTTACTCAGTTGTCAGTTAAAGCTGAGATACGCTAGTGTTTATTTATAATTAAATAGTTAAAAAAAATGTCAAAGCTAAAGTCAAAACTAAGGTTGATTGTGTTTTTACACAGACTGTACGACTGTAAACCATTAATAGCAGTGAATACGTCACCACTGAACCTATTTCTAAATATTTTTTATGCATTTTCATTTTATCACATCTGTGTAAAGTCAAATATACAGTCACTAGTTACAAAGAATTAAGAATAGAATAGGCCACAGAGCCATTTAATTGGGTGGAAATGGAGATATGGCAGCATCATTTTACAGCAAATGTACTACAGGCAGGCCTGTGGCGTGAGGTGGACTGTCATTGTAACCCCACTGTGCCAATGGCAGCACCCCAAACGACTCTAACGCAGACAAATGGGCACAATCCTTTTCACACTCGCTCGCTTGCACTTCACAGTGGGGAAGTGAAAGACAATCGAACTTTGCACCAGAATGTTCTGCGCCCCCTCTACCTGAGCACTCCTTCATCAGGTACTGAGTAATGGAAGGGATGCAGCACCACCCCCGGTCAAATAAGGGTCAGTTGCTCCAGAGGTCAAATGAGGTACTCTGGTACTCTGCAGGAGAGAGGAAATATAGGAACACACACACACACAAACACACACATACACACACACACACACACACACACACACACACACACACACACACACACACACACACACACACACGTCATCTAGTTTGTTAATGGTTCTTTACCATGTTTGTGAAGCTTTACTTGATTTTGCAATCCACAAACAAGCATGGTAGGCTGTTTGTTAATTTGTGGCAAATGTATTGTTTCTACTGAAAGATTTCAGAAAGCCTGAGATTTCTATTAGGCACTAAAACCAAACAAATATAGTTTTATTTTAAATGCAGTGTAGCCAGAAACATTTCTAAGGTCATCTGCCATATGAGTACTTTGCATACTGTACCACCAGTGTTACACATACCACAGTTTGATCTAAAACACCTATTAACTTTACAGCTTTCAGCTATTTTTGCAGTACTGAATTTAGTCCATGCACATATCTGAAACCATTAGATTTGTTTTACTTAACTCTTAGAATCTGAGATCCACATTTTGTTTGGGGCAGTCTGTGCAGGGCTGATGAAGTCACCGATCCAGATATTGGGTTATAGAAGAAAAGGAGATGAAAGGGTTGGCAGATGAGCAGTTCCTCTCTTTGGTTGCTCACACGATGTTCAAATTGCAAATAAAAGTCCTCAGAAGGGATAATACTGATACATACATTAATAATTAACACAGTAAAGGGCATTCAGATATTGTCGAGTATTTTAATAACTTATTAAAATATCATTGTCATCTGTCTATCTGTCTGTCTGTCTGTCTGTCTATCTATCTGTACTTCTGTCTGTCCATTTGTCTGTCTGTACTTCTGTCTGTCTGTATGTATTACTAGCTACCTATTGTTACCTTGTTGTTGACAATAGAAATAGAAACGTGTTAAAGGCTGGAGATGGATTTAGGAAACTTCAAAGGTGTCATATGATCCCAAACTGAGAAATGATATCTGAACTCAATACCAGACCCCCACATAAGCACATTGACACAGTGTGGATTGTGAGGGGTTGCAGACAAAAAAGGCCGGAGGGTGGAATCAGGCAGAAGAGCTGTAAAGGTCTGTCCTTTGCTGAGAATCCAAGAAACAAATACACACACACACACACACACGCACACACACTCACACACACACAATAGGCCAGTAAGGGGAAAGTTGATCTGAGGACAGGAAGAGACATCAGGAATGTGAGAGATGAATGTGCAGTATTAAAAATGCATGCTCTGGTCTAAAGTGAATTGATTTCCTGCTTTAAGGAGAAATTAACAGAGTTGTTAATGATTTGAGTCAAACGTTCTTGTGTTTTGGTTTTGCAGACGTGGGGCCACAGTGCACTTCTCCTGTGATGAGGGCTACGAGCTGCAGGGCTCCAAGAGCATTACCTGCATGCGCGTGACGGACAGCTATGTGGGTTGGAGTGATGACCGACCCATCTGTAGAGGTTTGCCTGTTTGTCAAATAGTTCCTCCTGTCAAAAGTTTAGGGACACATTAATGTTTGGGAACACAAAGAAAGTTTAAAATGAGAGCTGGATACCCTAACTGTAATTAAACTGCAAAATACAGCAGCCATTTATGTGTTAATCTGTTTCAAATTAAACTACTAAAAAAACTTCAAGGAAACATACAATCCCTTCTCAAACCTTTCCTACCCCCTCTTCTCTCTCTCTTCACCACTACACATTGCAACCAGTCAATAGATCATATTATTTAACTCTGTTACATCCCAGATTCTTATATATGCATGTGATCAAGATTAGTTTTAATGGAACAAACAGTTAATGTTTATTAGTGACTAATTAACTAGAAATGTCCACAAATTGGTAAGAGATTTAGCTATAAAATAAACACAAAAAACAAACAGTTGTTAAAAATCAGTATATAATGTGCATAAATAGTAATTACACTTATTTCACCTGCTGGGTGTTTTGGAATTAATTAAACTTCTACATTTTACCCATCCACACACAGTGATACACACATACACACTAGTGACTTCACACACCAGGGGGCAGTGGGCACACACGCCCGGAGTGGTGGGGAGCCCTATCCTCAGTACCCAGGGAGTTGGGCAGTTAAGTGCCTTGCTCAAGTCACGTCCTGCCAGTTCAGGGATTCAATCTTCCAGTCACAAGGCTGATTCTCTAACCACAAGGCTACAGCTGCTCCCTACAAATTTTAGTTCCTGTTAATAATTGATGAAAAAGTGGATTTCAGAGATCTGTAGGCACAAGTCAGAGGCTTGATGTCATCACAGAAATATCTTATATCTCATGGAAATTATTTTATAGTAGCAGAAACCCTGTCAAATACTATTTGCAGAATTTTGTATTTAAAATGGGTACTTTAAGTATGTGTCATAACAAGTGCCTCTCCCTGATGATGGCTATTTGTGTTGAGCTTATTTCTACGTAATGAATTGAACATTTTGAGTTTATTTGCCATTTTGAAATATGAATTTTGTTTTTCCACTCCTGGCTGCTTCAACGTCTCACTGATATGGCAAACCAGTGATATTTTGCCCCTCCCCCAAGCAATCCCACAATCTGCCCTGGCTATGGATGTATGTATTGGGGAAAGATCCTTAATAGTGAGGGCAACCTTGGTCTAAGGGTTACAGAAGGGGTTTCAGGACTAGGAGTTTGCTAGTTTAAAATCCTGAAAGTTGGGGTAGGGGAAGAGGAGGAACAATGCCATGGATATGTTAAAATACAGAGATTGAGTTCTGTTGTGCTGCTTTGCAATGAACTTAATGTGTTTTCTTGTCCTTCTTAAGAAATAATGGTTCCCCAAAAGTCATTTTGCCAAAGAACAATTATATTTGGCTTCTATAAGATCTCTTTAATTTAGAGTTCTTTGAGGAACCCTTTGTGTTAATGAGGTGTGTGTATGGGGAACCTCGTGAAAACCAGTTCTAAACCAATTAAAGATTTTTCTTAGAAATTCAAATAAGATCAACCTAAGAACCATTCCATTTAAATCCTTTATTTCTAAGTAACTGCTTACCACAGCAGCAGAATACTGAATTAGTAGCATGTTTTTAGTATGCATGTCATGTTCTGTGAATGTTGGGTGAGGGTAGATAATGGAGAAGGAGCAGAGGGAGGCTGAAGGGAGAGAGGCTAACAGGGGGAACAATCTGCTGCAGATTTCCTGAGAGGGAGGAGATGGCTATCACTCTCCAGTAATCAGCTTATTTAGCTGCACTCGGCACTGATTAATTACTTTATTAAGCTTTACTAATTTTCTGAGTGTGATTGGCTTGGAGAGCCATCATGACTTCATCCCTCCTGCCACTGTCACTTCTTCAAAGAAGAAGAGGCTCCCGACACCGGTTCCACCATTTCCTAAAAGGCCAGCACATGCGGAGCCCTTTAGTGCCACGATTGACTGTTTTCAGCTCCGTCGCATAAAAAAAGTTGAGTGTATTGCCGTGCCTGGCTGCTTATTGCATGGATTAGACCAGTTTTGAGGATTATCCTGAGACAGATGTGTGTATGGTAAGATGTCATGCAGGTTAATACACTTTATCATCACATTATCCACAGCACAGAGCAGACTGCCCTGCGGGCCAACACATTTCTCTCTCGTTCCAATTTTGCTGTCGAGGTTATAGCATGTCCTCTATGCGTCTCAGATACACACATATACTGTATATACTAATACATCTACCCACACACACACACACACACACACACGCACACACACACACGCACACACGCACACACACACTTGTTAATACCTACTCAATGTGCCCTGTGATATTGATTAATTTCCTCACTGTTGTTCAGCAAGCTGTGGACTATTAGAGTTTCATTACCGTGTTACATCCCCAGCTCTTCTAGAAGCAGATTCTGCACAGTGGATGTCCCAGTGTGACAGCCTTTTGGAGAAACTTAGTCGGACAGCTTTGAGATGGATGAAGGGATCGCTTTTGTTTTTGATTGTTTAACGATCAGCTTTTGGTTCGTAAGCCCCCGCCGCCTATCTGCCTCTGGAACTTTGCAGAAATAGGAGAATGGATCTGTGATTGGGAAAGTGTCTGCTATTCCCAGACACTCTGTGCTTCTATCTAAGCCCCATTAGTCATGTGCAGAGTGGTGATATTTGGTCTTTGCATTCTGAAACTCATTTCAATCACTTGCTTTCTTTCACCAGAAATTTAGGGGATGATTATTTGTCTTGTTTCATTGATTCAACACTACTAAATGCCAGGTCATTACTCAAAAATGGCCCAGTTAATTGCAAAGCACCCCAGGAAAGTCGGAAACTTGAGAGTAATTAAGACAGCAATGTTTCACTGTGCCTCTAAAATGATTCATAAATCATTGTGTGGTAAAATGTGGAAACCAAGAGTGGAAAAATTATGTTACAGAAATGTCACATGTCATGTCATACTAAGAATTAAGGCTCTATTTTTTATGTATTATTTTTGGAGAGATACCATGGAGAGATTTTTTTTTCAATAAAGAACCATTTTTGTTAAAGAGGGAATGAAAACTCTTTGAAATGGTTAAGAGCCTTAACACCCACTTCTATTAACCTTTAAATTGACCAGACATTTTTAATTATGGAGCCAGTGGTTCTTCTATGGTATCATATAAAGAACCCTTTGTAGTGTCTTTTATATTTTGTAGGGTTTGTCTACGTAAAGTAAAGTAAGGTTATTTGTAGAAGGTTTTTTAGGGACAACAATCGCCTGTTTGCAATAAATACAGTATACACCAGCCATAATTTGAGATTTATGTTTGTTGTTGGATTGTATCTAGGGAGATAAGTGCTCTAAGGGCTACTGTAACTGACCACACTGACAGAGTGTAGACCATTAGAGATGAGCTATAGTCATGTAAGATGAAGTCACTTTCACACAGAGTCACTTTCACGCAGAGCCAATTAATAGCTATTTTGGCCCAGTTTATTAAAAAGCCCAATGGCAAAAAGTGGCTCTTTGGCAAGAAGTCCCAGCATGTTCAAGTGGAAAGTCATCTCAGTGAGTTCTTCCTTGTCCCAGTCGTCTGCATCAGCTACTGTGTGCTGATACCCCAGCCCCTGCTGCATGCTTTCGAAAAAAAAAAGAAAAAAAAGGAAGTGAGGAACCCCAGTGATAGGTTTCACACTGATTCAATTCAGGCAGAATGAGATTAGTGCTTGCCATGGGGAAACACCTCCAGAGAGCAGGGGTGATTATCTGATTGTCTCCAAGTGCTATCCTCGCTGCCCACATGAGACTTGATTCTACCTTAAGTGGGCTCCAGATAAATCATACCTTTGGGAATATGTATACCATATCTGGCTAACCTTGCCTGGTTTATTGCTTTGTGGCTACTTGGTAGGGTGTGTGGTGCAAAAATACACTAGCAAAAATTGATCCGTTGGTATAGATTATTCTGAATGTCTTTTAATGTACTTTGAATCATGGGAAAGGATGGTGCTGAATCCGAGTGGCCTTATCCTCCAAAAGCACTTGTAAAACATAAGACTTGGCTTTCACAGTCAGTGCTGCTAGAGGCTAGCTCTGATGCAGTGATGCAGACAAATTTGTGACATGTGGACCAACTACAGCTTGTGTCTGTGTCCCAACTGGAGTTCTAGTGAGAGACAAGTGTACTGGTGGCCCTGACATAGGCAGACCACCAGTTTGATTCCCAGTGCTGCCACAGCCATCCATCATCAGAATCACAGACAGCACAATTGGCCCTGCACTTTCTTGGAGGGTAGGAAGGCGCTCCCTCTCCCCCATCACTCTAAAGTGATAAAGTAGCCAGGGCAGGCATCTATTAAAGGTCCTAAGGTTTTAAGGTAAAATTTAATATTCCCCAGGAGACAATCTATTACAGCCTGATACAGCCAGCAGTAAAAATAATTTCAACATTCTTCAGCACATCCATAAATCACATACAAATATAACTCCTATTTATTTATTTGTTTTTTTTATGTTTTACTTTCATATTACCTACTTACTTACTTATTTGTTTGTCCTTGACAGAATAAACTCATATCTAAAGGAGTCACTATGGTCATCAATATCTGACAAGGCTTTCTAGACTTGAGAGAGGTCCTTAAGATTTATATGTTCAGTTTTACTGCATATTCTAATGACTCCTTCAAACCTGTTCCTATTTTTCAAGGAACGTGACCCAAAAAGTGACCCAAAAGTGACCCAAAAAGAGAACATTAAGATGGACTGAATATAACTCTCATAAAAGTGGGGTCAACACTAAAGTCAGGAGCTCCTTGTAGTATATGCGCTGGTGGGGCCTTTCACAACTTCATCAGAGTTTGGTTGAAAACCTTCCCATCAGTTAGTGACGTCAACAACCTTCAGAGGGTAGGACTGAAGGTTTCACAATCTACTCTTCGCAGGAGACTTCGTGAACAAAAGTGCAGTAGCTTCTGCAAATCACAAATTAGAAAGAGTAAAAGGAAGGTTGGGGCAGAATTTGCCAAGAATTACAGAGACAAGCCTCAAAAGTTTCATGAACTGGTGAGACAAAGATGAACTTTTATCAATGTGATGGGAAGTTTGGAGAAAGAAAGGATCTGCCCATGATCCCAAACATTTAAGATCTATGAAACACTGTGGAGGTAGTGTCATTGCTTGGGCTTGCATGGCTTCTTCTGGGATGGGCTGATTAATTTTCATTGATTCAATGCATGGCAGCATTAGTACAATGACCTCATTCTCAGTCCTTTTGCCTGTCAGTTTAAAGAAAGATACCACCAAACTGATTTTGGTGCTCAATCAGAGTGGCCTTGTTCATCAAGATCACTTGTGAATATCCTTAAAAACATGAGAATTTGCTTTCTCAGTGAGTGGTCTGATGCAGTGATGCAGACAAATGTGTGACATGTGGACCAATTGCAGTTTTTGTCCCAACTGGAGTTCTAGTGAGAGATCAGTGTACATATCACTGTATGTACCAAACAATTTGGTTCAAACCACTGTAGTCTGAACGAAAATGGTGGCATATGTGCTTGATCTGATTTTAACAACAGAGAAAACTCACAACCAACGCAGCTTTAATGGGTAAGTGGGCTATACATCTGAATGTAACTATAGAGGACCACAGACACGGTGGTTCGGAACCTGAATGTTGCAGTGTGCTTTTTCATAATGGCAGTGAAATCACTGTGATTAAAAACTGATTTGTTAATCATTTGTAAATATTAAGTTATTTTGTTATGTTTATAATAGAGATTAATTTGATAACACATTGTTTTCATAGGGCTAGAAACCCATATGCACATATTTGAAATAAGTTTCAAATATATCGCATTTCATACATGCAATATGCATATATATATATATTTGTGTCACTTGTTGTAAATGTACTTAGCAACTTACATTTTGTTGGAAATGAACCCTCAGATAGATCAGATAATGGATCAAAATAATGTCCCAAAACACACTGACAGAACTACAGAGGAGATCAGTACTTTGTCCTAGTAATACAGTTAACATACTGGTGAAAACTTGGTAGTGTGGAAGAGAGTGAAACGTAAAAATCACCTGAAATGGCAATAAACGAGATTGGATTCTGTATCTGTAGTCTCACTGTGACGAAGAGTATGACATCGCACCTTTGTATCTGCTGCTGGCATAATGTAAATAATGACCAAAGTAGCAATCATTAGTTCTCTTGGCAAGTAAAGCAGTAAACTCACAGCTAAGAGTTTAACGTCCAGGCAACAGTGACACTCCTTCACAGTAACGTGTGCTGAATCCCTCTACCTTTCCATTTTCTCGTCCTTTTGGCATCTCTTTTGCCCCTCATAACCTGAAAGCTGGGAATCAAGATGTTTGAGTCCAGCATATTTGTATGAAGCCATATTTCTGAAAAGCACAGGTGACTTTACTCACAGTGCTCCCTCTGGAACCAGATCAGCCTGCTCAGCTCATCCATCTTGTTGACCAGAGATCTGACATCCCCCATAACTATGGAGGGGATGAAGGGATGAAATGTCCCTCACAGATATCAGATTTTCAGCCATTCAACTAACTTATATGCACTTGGGTAATCCAATAATAGGAAAACTCTGGGTTTACATGAGTTGGGCAATAATCAGATTTATACTCTGCCACCAGCCAGTGATCTTACAGAAGAAGGTGACTGGGGTGGGAGGAAGGAGGGAAGAAGGAGGTGGAATTTCCAGACCTTACTCCGATCTAAGAAATCAGAGTATGTTGTTCACATGACCACTTGAATAATCAGCAGATTGATTCTAGTTTATTGTAGTGTTTTCTTGGTGATTATTAGTGCTTTGAGAAATACTTGAGTATTTAACTGATTACTGATTTGTAAGTGGGGCAGTGGGCTTTGGTGTTTCAGAAGTTAGGAAACCTGACAAATTATTTGTTGCTGAAGTTACTATTAGAGTCATTATTAACTCGATAATTAACTGAGCAGAAAATGTTTGGGCCTCTGAATGAACACAGAGTGTGAATGAACTCGCCCTGGACCTCTTAAGCAAAACGGCGGAGAATACCAAGCACCAGAGATTACACATATTATATTATGAAGGTGAAAAGTGTGGTCAGTGGGCCCTGGTGTTAATTAACTTTTTTTAAGCATTTATTCTTTAATGTCAAACCACTCTTAAGTATGTGAGGAAGCCTGTGTGCATATGTGTGTGCGTGTGTAGCCCCCCGAGGAGCTCACCTCAGACATAGCTCATTAAGAGCCGCAGCTGGTCCCAGACCTGCAGACACGTTCATTTACTGCAAACATACTGACTGTGCCCTCCCTCCTCATTAGCTAGCGAGCACTTTCGCTTAGGGAGGGCTTTAAAGTCCTCCTGGAGGACACGGGAGTCGCACAAAAGAATAAAACTCCTACAGAAAGTCACACAAAAGTCAAGTTGTGGAACCCTCAGAAGGTCTCTAAAACAGCAGGCCACACTCTGCTCTGGTAAAATAACAACAGCCTGAAATAAATCATTTTTTGGCAACAAGGGAAATAATAGTTACTGTAATTTCCAAATATTGGCTCTAGCCCAAGGGTGTGGTTTCGTGATTGTCCTGCTATAATCACTGAGGTAACTGATATGTTGCTTTAGTTCACTGGTGTATCCAAACAATCAGTCTCTCTCTCATAGTCAGGTTTTTTGTTTGTAAGCTTCTCTGGTCAATGCACCCGGTGGAAGCATATAAGGCCCTGCATACTGTGTGCGGGATTTTTTCTGTCCTGTGTGGGAATTCTGATTAACTACTCGTGTGCAGTTTCAAGGTTATATTATAGCCCCAGGAAGCAGCACTCCACAACATAATAGCCAATCTTGCTCTAAATGAGTTACCTGTTACTTTGACCTGTTACATAACAGATGTTCCACGGGAGTACTTAGTTAGCGTGTAATTTTTGAGGTGGATCTAAAACAGTTATTGAATTTGCTTAAATGTGTTAAGGGAACTAATTTCTCACACTCATCTGAGGTGTCTCATACACAGTTCATTAAGGATAAAGAAGAAAAGAAAAAAACTTAACGGTGTGCAGCCAGCTTAGCTAGACTACTCCGCGTGTCTGATTGCTAGTTGCTTTACAATTGCATCAAGCATATTTAGAATATCTACAATATGAATATATATAATAGATTCTTATAAAAAATATTTATTATTGTGTTAGATTTTATATCATTATGTGTACATATCAATTTCCAAAATGTATTTGAACCCTTGATATAAAACTTTTTGGGATGTCCAAACATTTGTGGACATCCATTGTAACAGATGCATTCAACTACTTTAAGTTGCACCCATTGCTGACACACACACACACACACACACACACACACACACACACACACACACACACACACACACAGCTTTTCCAATCCCTGTACAGAAGCTGAGGGGTATGGAATGAAGGTGTTCCATCCACACTTTTGAGTTGGGGATGAATGAAGTGTGGTGGTGATCATCCAACACCATGACCTCATTAACACACTTGTCATTGAATGCAATCAAACCCTCACAGCAGTGTTCCAAAATCTATATATAATGTAGAATGTATGGGTATCCATGTAAATCAGTTGGGTAGTTGGACTCCATAGCATCAGACAGTAGTAAAATCAAAGCAAGCTGTTGAAAATAATGGAGCTTTGTTGTTTTAGATTGATTGTAGGCTGGAGCGTGAATAGAATGTTTATTTATTACATTATTTCATCTAACAATGTTTATATCACAGTGTGTATAATGATATTTACATTCTACTTTAACACTTCAATTTCTGCTAATTTATCTTACCTAATGCTATTGATTGAATAACAAAATTGCTATTGATACAGAATGTTTTATTTTTAAGAATAAAAAGAATAACTATTTATTTTGCTCTCCCCATCTTTCCTCCAGCTCCAATGTGTGGTGGTCAGCTTCGTGGTCCCAGTGGCATCATCACATCTCCAAACTTTCCAGTCCAGTATGATAACAATGCCAACTGTACCTGGATCATCACAGCTTCAGACACCAACAAGGTACCTGAAAACTAATAAAAGCTTTCTCTAGATTTCAGTTTATTGAAGGCTGGTTAGCTCAATTACTTCTGTTGCTTTAGCAGTAATAATAATAATAATAATAATAATAATAATAATAATAATAATAATAATAATAATAATAATAATAAATACATACATACATGCATACATTTCAATAAATTAATAAATAATAATAAGTGAATAAGCTGACATGACCACATTTTAGTAAATAACCAGTTGAACAGAATGGTGTAGGGTGGTGGGTGGTGGATGGATGGTCTTTGCATATTGTAGTATCATGATTAAATTCTATCTCGAAAATTGCAATTTTACAGGAGAAACAAAAAACCTTCCTAATGTTCACTGGAGGTCAGTGTATAAATATCTTATTCCCTGTCATTTTGGAGCATTTCTTTTGGTCCCTTCATCATGAAATTCTGCCTTAGTGTAAAGAACAACTGCCAGTTTCAAATTCTGTCAACATTGCAAAACAGCAGAAAGAGAGATATAAGGCTTTTGCATGGCAGCAAGTATTGGGTGCCTTACCTGTTATACTGTTCCGCTTTGTGCATCCAGTAGTGTTTTTGAATTCTGCAAGATTAGTACTTTTATTTTATATACTTTGGTTCTAATTGCAACCAATGTCCGATGAATGATTCTGATAAGACAGGGCTAAAAGGTTTGGAAAAGTTTGGGTAAGGCTGGTCTGCTTCATCTAACACCTGATCTGATAACAAGTCCCACTCTGGCATCTCATCATTATTTACATTGGATTATTGATATGATATTGATAACTTCCTCAGAGTGGAGGAGAACGCGAAGGTTAGAAACCAGAGCAGTTGAAGAGGGAGGAGGGGCTGCATGGAGTGAGCTGAGAAGCTATAGTGATGACTTTGGAACCTAGTTCAAGGCCACACTCCGCTTGCCAAATTTCTTTCTGTGGGTTCAAACAAATGGTTTTACAAATCTCTCCTCTTATCACACTGGCTCAGAGGGGAGAGGAGGGTGGGGGAGCATTGGGCCACTGCTCCATTAATGTTCCCTGTTTTGCCTGCCCCCCCACACCCCTCCTCTCCCCGGACCATCCAGTGGGTAACGGACAGTTCTACTTCACACTGCCTGTGCTGGTGAGAGGGTCACAGATGAAGATTGAGCATGGCTGTTCCTGCTCTTTACAAATGTAATGACATTCTATTTTTGTGTCACCACAATGGCACCTAGAGGAGACGTGGGGTCAGCTGTGATATTGAGGCACAACTGGGGCCATGCAAAATATACCTGACAATGAGCTTTGTATTTGCTGCAGCTGGGCCACTGCCCTCATTCTAGCCTGCCTGTGCACTGAGATATCAGCCTGTGCAATGACACTTTCTACTTATATTCTGTGCATGACAACCAGTGAATTTAGATATTAACGTGATTAAGAGATGGAAATGTTTTGTTCAGTCTAATTTATCGAAGCACTGAAGCGGTCTAATGTAGTCTGTGAAGTATAATTATTAAAAAAAAGGTATATATTGCTTGGATATCATGGCCAGTACAAATATTAGGAGAGCCGATAGTTCAGTCAGAGTTACTAATCCTCTTTATCTCTTACAACCTGAGATCCACACTCTGTGGGCATTTACATGGTGTTTCCTAGGCTTCATATCTCAAAATCAGATCACATGATACTCATATCATATTACATTCACATAATAGTCTAATAGTCACTCATTCCAAATGGAATTAAATGCCAGGTTAAATAGCAAAGGAGGCTTCCGGTGTCTCTTTACTGCTCTGTCTGTATGTGCTCAACCTGCATGCAGACTCCAACTGATCAGTGAGATAGATAGATAGATAGATAGATAGATAGATAGATAGATAGATAGATAGATAGATAGATTCAGAATAAAAGTCATGAGAACTATTAATGAAAAAAGCATGGTACACAGATGATAATTTATAACAGTGTTATAATTAGTCAAATACCTGTTAGAAGAATGTTCATTTATAACAGTGTTATAAATAAAATAAAAGCTAGCAATGGTAATATTTTATAATCCTTTCATTAATGGAAAGAATGCCTGTTACAGAAATTATACTTTGCAACAGTTTCACAAATTGAACAAATGTCTGATATCTTAGTTTAAAGTTCATTTATAAATATCTGTTTAATTATACATGTGATAAATACACATTCCGAGTGCTTTATGAGGTCCTCGTTAAGGTCTCCTTCAAAAAATGTTAACTATTTTTCCAAGGGCAGCTATTTTGCTTATATTTTGCATATGTGACTGTCTGTTAGCAGTCAAAGGTAATTAACATTGTAGGGACATTATTCAATATGTGTTCAATTATTATTATTATGTATTCAATATGCACTGTAGAATTATTGAAAATGTTTGGTATTAAGTTGTCAGTTCACTGATGATACACTATTAAATTGATGCTAAATTAGGGATTTAAATGTGTATCAAACAGGTGTAGAGCACAGTATAATGGGTGATTAGCCAGAGGTCATCTAACTCAAAGCAAGTAAACAAAAGCAGATAGTGGACTGACTTACAAGCTGTTACCATATTTCAGAGCTGATGATGATACAGGGAAAGGGCTGAATGGATGAGCAGAGAAAGAGGACGGATGAGTGTGTGGAGGAACGGCTGCTGTGGGATGAATCCCCCTTGCATTGTCAATATGAGCTTTGAGTCTAGACACTAGCTCTCTGCTTCTAGACAAACGGATCCCCAGGAAGCAGGAAAAAACAAAATTAGATGCTCACAAAGAGAAATCGGCTGATTGCTTTTGTTGTTTCTTTCACTTTTAATTATCAGCCTGTCTTTGTTTAGTGTTATCTTCATCCAGCTGATTGGAATTAGCTGCCACTCAGTCTCTGAAGAGTGTTTCATTGACTAAAATCCACTCCTCCAGCCCTGTCTGTTTGTGTGTTATAGCAGAATGGCCACCCTGAGCATTTACAGTAGGTGCTCTTTTATGTACGCGGCTCGGGGTGTGCATTTGTGATCTGTGCTATCTCCGCTGGAACACTGCCTGTGGTGATATTTCGGCAGACGTTAAATGATAAGAGCGAAACGGCCTTGTCACGATTAGGAGTGTTTTGTGCGTCTGAGAATCTGAAACATTAGCTCAGCGTTCATCTCTGCTAGCTAAAATGTACTCGCTGCTGAATTCAGGCCGTGGTGAATAATCACTAATGGCTCTGTCTGTAGATCTTATATTGTTGATGTATTGGTTCAATTACTGGAGGGATACTGAGGGATGCCTGCGATGTGAGCTCACAGACCATGCTCTATTGCAGGCCTTCACAACATGTCATGGGTCCTTATTCACTTGGCTCTCTGAAAGAACCCTGTGGCTCCAGAGATTACATGCTCATAGATGCCCACAGTGAGTCAGCTGAGGCTGCCTCCACTTATGCACACCTTTCCCATGAGGCTGCAGGAGAGGGTGGGCCACACCTGCCCAGCATGACATGCTGAGGGACAGTGGAGCACAGAAAAAAAAAAGGAAGAGGTAAAGCCAGGCAAAACTCCATTTATCTGGCGATCTGACCCAGAATGCTGCCTCCTCCACTCCTGGCAATTTTCATTACCCACTGTGTTTACCATAGGACAGAATGCAATTTGCATTTATATAAGCTTTTTCATTAGCAGCCAGTCTCTGAGCACTGTGAAAACATTAAGAATTTGGCGGAAATGTGGCAGACAATTTGCAACAGGAGACTAGACAGTGCATTTTAGTTTCTTGTTGTTGTTGTTGTTGTTGTTTTTCCTTAAATGTTATGCTTATTTTTTTATCAGCTAAAAAAAATCCCATTAACACTCTTTCCTGTTATTCCATTTTTATTCCTGCACTGAAAGAAATGTTTGCTTTGTACCTTTTCAGTCAGTTTCTGACTTTTTTTTTTTTTTTCAAATCTTTAATAAAAGATTTTTTTACCTCTTGTTTTCTGTAAGGTACATCTTTGACTTAAAAACTTGTATTTAATTTAACCTTTAGAACCATAGGCTAATTCAATGTATGTTTATTCACCAACACATTTAAAAAAGAATTTATAGGAGAGAGTCACACATGCCAAATAAGGGTATTTTATTTTTTTGTTTATTCTAATAAGGACTTAAAAACTCTTTATATGTTTGAGATGCTGTTTGAGTGTTTTTGAGCTGAATAAACAATATTTTATTGAAATGGCTATTTGTAATGATTAGATTGACAAGAATATTTATAATAGTTCATTCTTAAAATACTTGTCAGCGGGTCCAGATAAACTAAAAAAAAAAAAAAAAAAAAAAAAAATAATATATATATATATATATATATATATATATATATATATATATATATATATATATATATATATATATATATATATATATATATCCTGTATCATACTTGTAGGTTACTTTGATCCTGAGTTATGAAACCTAGAATATGACATGTAACTGCCCACATACTATGGATCATGGGTTCAAATATGTGTTTGATGCACAAATAGTAAACATTGACTTTATAGTGTTTTTGTCTGGGGTGTCAAATATTCAGATGCTGTCTTACACACCTATTTACAAACCTGTTATTTTGACCTCAGAATGAAAAACATTGTTCTTTTTGGGGGTCTTAGTATAGCTTAGCACTGTAACATGTAAAAGTAAATAAAAGCAGTGAATGTAAATCCAACCTCGTTAGCCCTTTAGCCACCTGGCCGACTTTTGACACAGTTCCATTTACTTCTATGAGCCCTAAGTGCTTCGCACAGCTGGATGGCTTGCTCTCACCAGTCAGCCTCTAGTGTTAGTTTTTTGGCATCTGTAGCATTGCTATCACATTATCCTGGATTAGTATTTAGTACCTTAATGTATGTAAATTTTGAGGATGTAAATCAAGTTAAGAGAGTGTTATGCAGTTTTAACAGTCTTAGGGTTTTGGAGTTGACCTGCTTTACAGCTCCCCCATGAATTAGTGTTTGAGGTTCTGA
Source organism: Acestrorhynchus altus (assembly GCA_034509495.1). Classification (NCBI taxonomy): domain Eukaryota; kingdom Metazoa; phylum Chordata; class Actinopteri; order Characiformes; family Acestrorhynchidae; genus Acestrorhynchus; species Acestrorhynchus altus. Next base: position 26,814,071 of record CM067505.1, read on the forward strand.
GTATGGCACTTCCATATACCTAACTCACATTATTCAACTATGCCATGGAAAAAAAGGTTTCCATTCTAGGGCATCTTGGGATAATAATAGAATATTTTGATAAATAATTGACAACATTTATCTCAATCTGCTATTGAACGAACATGGAACCTTAGAGCTAAATATTCTAAGGATTCATTTGTACCTTTCCAAATACTGTGTGAAGCCCTTAACCCAGACTTTTCGGACTGTATTGCTTTATCTTGTCAGTAGAAAGGTTTCTAAAGCTCACATTGAAAACTGATTCATTGCTGCTATCAAGCTTGCTGGGTAGACCAGTGGTCAGTGGGATGGCCAAGTCATTGTTGTGTATGTTGTAATGGAGCTGATGGGCCTGTGTGCAGGTGATAAAGCTGACCTTTGAAGACTTTGACCTGGAGCGCGGCTATGACACTCTAACAGTGGGTGACGGAGCTGTAATCGGGGATCAGAGGACTGTCTTTCATGTGTGAGTACTTTTCTCCTTCATCTCTCTCTTTCACATTCCTCCTTGTTATTCCCTTCCAATTTCTTTTCTCTCTCATACAGTGTATAAACTCTTCACAGTCCCACCTCTCTCTCTCTCTCTCTCTCTCTCTCTCTCTCTCTCTCTCTCTCTCTCTCTCTCTCTCTCTCTCTCTCTCTCTCTCTCTTTCATCTCTTGATGTCCTCCTCTCTTTCAACTGCTCTTGTTCCTTCCTCCTCTCTCCCTGTTTCTCGTCATTTCATCAGCTCTCTGAGTATCAGTGTATGGGAGAAATACCCAAAGCATGATTGTCAATCACTTTGGCTTTCAATGTTACAACAAGATCACCCTTGTGGAAAAAAGTCTGCTGCATATTGATGCCTGTAATGCAGTCTGCCAAACCAGATGCTCCAGAATGTTTCTCAAAGTGTTGTTATTAATTGTGCCCAAATTTATGGTCTTCATAAAGTTTTATCGATGGCGTTTTATGTGTGCTCCCTGGCAGGACTAGGAGAGTGCTCCAGTGGCAGTCGGTCAGCGTGGTGTCCCTGGGTGCTCTCTCTCTCTCTCTCTCTCTCTCTCTCTCTCTCTCTCTCTCTCTTGCCCCCTCACTCCCTTGTCTGTGTTGATTATATGTGCTTTAAGTGCTTGGATTGTTTTTTTTTTCTATCTACCTAAATTATGCTCCTCATGGAAGAGAGTCTGGATGTGTTTTTTGTTCCTTCCTTACCTCATGTATACTGCTATTGTTTTTTTTTTTGTTTTTTGTTTTTTATTATATATATAATTTCGGGTGCCCAAATAGCCTAATGTGCTCAATTAGTGGGCTCCATAAGCCCAGTGCTGGAGGAACTCCCTGATCAGCCAAGGCTATTGGTATACAGTGTATTAGAAGCAGAGTGGGCCCGTGCACTGAGCTTGTCTAATGTGGCCCATTTTCTCACTGTTTGCAGACTATCAGGGACCAGCACTCCAGACCTGGTGGTCAGCACCAGTCATCAGATGTGGCTCAATTTCAAGACAGATGACACCAGTGGCTCCTTGGGTTTTAAGGTCTCTTATGAGGGTAAGTCTGATCCAGCTGAGCAAAAACTAATTGAAAGATTGTGGTCTGTGCTGCAACCCAGATGCTTTCCAGACCTGGACCTGCTGCAAATAAATAATTAAGAATGATTTATTTTAAAGAATGTAACTTTTCTAGCCTTTACCGTATAGGCTTAGCAGTCCGAGAAAGACACAGAGCAGTCTCATGTGCTGTACAAATTACACACAATCAATGAGACTCGATGAGCGACACACATAGAGAAAAGAGATGAGAACCAGTGGTTGAAGGAGAAAGAGGGTCAGAGGGACATTCATTTACACGGTGGTTCTAAATAGAGAAAAGGGGAGCAAAAGCTGAGCTTTTAATCAATGGACATGTATTTGTTGGGTATTCTTCCCACAGGCAGTTCTAATCCACTATGTCTCTGTGGTGACTATTAAAAGCACTAATGTCAAGCGTAATTATGAGATAATTTCAATATGAAAACTGACAAAATTGTTGAAATATACTGAACTTTATTTGACATTAAATTATTGACTACATAAAAAGGCAATATAACTGGATATACATTATGGGGTTAACCAAAAATCCTTAACAGCAGGGTCTTATTAGAGGCAATGGCAATATGGGGAACCACAGAAACTGACAGAACCGTCTGAATGCTTAAAAAGTTATGTACCCAGTAATGAATGAATATTAAAATTGTTTGTTTGTTTTGATACACTAGTATGTCAGAATATGAAGCCTCTTCAGCAGTGGATGAAATGAACCCTCTGCAGTACTGCAATCAAACAGAAACACTGATCTTTTTAATGAAACAATGTTCAGTTTAGTGTTACTTTCTAGCATGGCATGGATAAACATGATGGAGAAGATGGTATATTGGGGATATGTGTGCTGTCACCGTGATTAGGTTCGGTAATTTGAGGAGAAGAGTACTACAGGCTGCAAAAATCTATGAACCTACATAGTAAGACGGATCCACAGATGTCATTTCTTTGAAAATGGTCTTCTTGTACATCACATCTTAACTATGTGTGAAATTAGAATCTCATTTAAAACACACTCACAGCTGCCACAGTTTCAACTCTTATTTTGAAGGCTGCACTATTTCTTCTTCGTTTGACCCACCTTTTATTCAGGATTGCTCTGTCAGTAGAAGAGAGGGAAGAGAACATGTCAGGCTGTAGCTAACACCCATGGCCTCTTTCTTGAGGGTGGTCTTTTTTTCTATTCTGCCTACATCAGTAACAGCCTGTCTCATTCTCAGCTTATTTGTGATGACAGCCCAGCATGATCTTTCTCTCTTTCTCTCTTTTTCTCACCTGTTCTTTCACACCCTCTTTTCCTCTCTCCATGATTGTTCATTCTCCAGTGAAGTGAAGGGGTTTATTTAGGCACTAGAAGCAGGAAAGCATTGCAGAAACAGTAGTATATATATATATATATATATTTTTTTTTTTTTTTTTTTTTTTTTTTTCAGTTTAGTTAATCAATGCCCCAGTTGGAAACGCATATGATTCCAAACACCAGATCTTCATCCAGGCCATTCTTTGAAACCGTGTAGTGCCCACCGACCTTTGGGAATTGACACTTTCTTTTTCCTCCAGACAATTTGAAATCGAACAGCGAGCCTCAGATCCACACCGAGCCTCCAGCACAGAGTTCTATACTTAATTTTTCATCTGAAAAATAGCAGGAAAGTAGAGCAGAGTACACACCCTAGCATAATTAAAACAATGAGAAACACTTAATGAAGTTGAAGAATCTCTTTGAACCTCTCTACCTCCCTCCCTCTGAGATCATAGTCTTCCCCCAAATTATTTTAGTACTTATTTCCATATTTTTTTAGCAGAATTAGCAGATATGGCGCTAGACTCCTTACTGTAATGCTTCTGACAGTTTAAATTACACATCACAAGTGCACCTACAGATTTCCTCTCCCACTTCTCCTTCTCTCTCTCTCTTGCTCTTGCATACCCTGTTTTACTCCCTGGGCAGTACATGAGTACATGTTCATATGGAGAGTTGCCCCCGTGTTCCCTGCATTAGAAGACATGTTTGAGATTAAGTGTAAGGGACTTTGAAGCATCATAGCACGTTAAAGACATGACAAATGCCCCATTAGAGCCACTGGCTTATTTATGCAATGATGTGCTGTTAAGACAGCAGAGAGGTAAGGCAGAGGGGTATGCCATAGGCATCTCTTCTACCTCCGCTGGGGCTTTAAGCTTGTGAGCTTCTCTTTCCTCCATCAGTGCTTCCCTCCATTCTTCTTCCTCCCATAGTCCCCACACATTCTATTTACAGGGATCCAAAGGGAGGACAAGTTCTAATTCAGCAGGCACTGAAGGGACTCTGGACCTCAGTGTGCAAGTCATAGTCAGAGAGCTTAATCACACTGTGACTCTGTTTGTAGTTTAAATTATATATCATTTCACTCGTGCAAAAACCTCATATCTCCCAAACAGCAGGTTTGCAGGAGGAGGAAAACATAAATACATAAATGAAATTATGCACAAAAGAATTAAGGCACCTATGCTTTACAGGAGCTTTTATGACCATTCTATGACCATTCTTTTATGCCATTGTAAATGCATTACTATGACGTTTGTCCCCCTTTTGCAGCTTTTTACAGCAGGATTTCAGCCATTACATTATGACCACCTCCTTGGTTCTATAGTTGTTTCAGGGACACTTTGTAATTCTTTACTGACTGTGGTCCATCTGTTTCTCTGAATACCTCGTTAGCCACTTTTCACTCTGTTCTTCAGTGGTCTGGACCCCACAGGACCACCATAGAGCAGGTATTGTTTGGATGGTAAGTCATTCCCAGCACTGCAGTGACACTGACATGGTGGTGTGTTAGTTTGTGTTGCGCTGGTACGAGTGGATCAGACACAGCCGTGGTGACATAGTATTTAAAACTACCTGCATATAATGGACAGGGAATGTAGACAAAGTGTGGTCATAATGTTATGTAATGGTGTATATATTTGCTGATGTTCAGCAAGCCAGAGTCTCTGTTTTAAAAGAATAAGTTTTAGCTATGTGGGAGCTCAACGGGAAATGCATACACAAGTGGATAAACGAAGTACAAGCATAGCCAAAGGGGGACTCTAGGTGCATTTGGAAAAGTGCTTTAGACCTCTGCATTTTGCAAGGATGGATGAATTTATTTGCACTCCTGCCTTCCTGCATTATTAGTAATCCTTCACTGGGAAGTTGGTGACTTCCATCTGGAAGGAAAAAAGGCAGAACGTGATAGAGGAATAAATCAGTGGAAAATTGAAATGGGTAAATAACAAATGTCAGCCCTTATGAAAGTGCACATGTCAGCTCTCAGCATGAGAGAGTGTGTACAGCACCAGGCAGAGGACAGCTGCAGTACCGCTCACTCTCACATGTTGGGATGGACATGCCTGTAAACACACACACACACACACACACACACACACACACACACACACACACACACACACACACACAAACAGGCATATACAATTCTGCCCATCCCCACTCACACTCTCCAACAGATTTGAACACCTGCCCACACTTACACACTAAATTAATAAATAAATCCAAACAAAAATGCAGCTCTGAATGTATTTGCATAATACATTCTGAACAGTTACAAATACAGATATGAATAGGAGATGAATTATGCATTTATGTTTTAAACCCACTCAGCACCACATAAGACCTTGAAATTCACCATAAACATCACCCTCCGGTGGGCATCTGTTGATTCATCCGCATAGTTTCCTTTTCTGTATGCTTTCCTTCATTATGCCTGGCCTCTAGCTCATGTTCTCAGTAAATATACTGGCAGAACTGACTAAATCATGGATCCACATAGCCATCAGAACAGGGATCAGGCACAATCTTGGAAAGGATGGTTCAGTCATGTATTTCAATGTTGGCCATTAGTGGTTTTCTCCAGGAGACTGTCCTAAACAGTGCCTATATAAGCTCCCAAGTTTCTGTACATACTGTTTCCAATACACACATTTAAATGCTTAATTTATTAACCATTGTTGATTAAAATTCTACTCATTAACAAAAAGTAATGTGACACCTGCTCATTCATTTTTTCTTCCTTCTATAATGAGGGGTTTTTAAAAGTTTCTGTTGTTCCGGGAAGGCTTAGACTTTGCATTTATGTGAGGATTTGCTGAGCATTACTGAAGTTGGGATATTCAGTAATGCTCATCCTAAAAGTATTAGATGGAGGATCATCATTCCAGGGAACATATTCCCACTACATGTTGCTGAAGGGGTGACCACAAATGTTTGGAAATGTAGTGTACAATTACAGGGCAGCATTCCCTCGTCACTTCCCTGCAGTGCTTCTTGAGGTCTTCATAAATAAATAAATGTATTTATATATGAAATTATTTCTTTGAACACCTTGACCCTCATTATCGAATGATGAATCTGAATGCAGTCTGTCCTGTAATATGAAAATTTGGCTGGCTGGTCTTACCACAGCCACGAAATTGGCCAAGCAACTTTAGTGGTTTGGTGTAGGGGCACTAGTAGGGGCACTAGTAGGGGCACTGCTGTTCAAATACAGATGGTAGCTGATCAGATCATAAACAGCCACAACAAAACGAGGTGTCTACCTGATAGAGGTTGGGAATGAGGCTTGCCCTAGGTATAACCCCAGTTTTTTTGCCATCTTCCTGCGCTAACTCTTTTTGGAGTGCTATAGGGATGGGTGGGGGTGGGAAAGGTTTTGGGGATTTGCTTTATGTTTTAGTGTTGTTAAATTCCTTTCTGTTTCACAAATAAAAAAAATATTTAATCCCAAAACCTAAACCTGATGTTTTCACTTAAGATAAAAGGGGTCCATAGTCATATGAAGCAGGGCTTCATATCTGCTGGCCTTTACCATGCATTCAATTCTCCATTGCTTCAGCAGAGGTTATGAATGGCACTTTCAGAATCATGAGGCAGAATGAGTCCAGGTGGCAGCCTGTCACCAATCCCACACGCAGGCTAGCCGAACTGCAATAGCATGCAGCGCACGCTGCTCAGCGGCTGTTGGGACAATATGGCACAGATTGTAGACAAATCAGGCACAGGCACAGAGTAACGACTAGAACTATGTCTAAATGCTTTCCTTGATCTACTGCCGCCTTTCCTCAGCACTTTCTCTCCTTTTCCTAGATCAACCTTTTTTTTCTTTCTTTTTTTTTTTTTTTTCTTTCTCAGAAACAGAGCTGTGCAGAACAAAGAACTGTTAATGACTTCATGGCAAATGCATGTACACAATATGTACAAAAGGGTCTAGATGACTCATCTAATTAGTGGATTTAGGACCCTGACTGCTGAAACAATTGTCAAAACATATGCACACAGCTTGTATTATCTGCATAGAAGTGGCCACAGGTGAGCCTAAAATCATCATGCTCGATTGCTTGGATCAACTAGAATGATGTGCAGCGCCAACTATTTAAAGTTCCAACATCTAGTGTAAAGAAGAGTAGATGTTTTTTTTGACAACAAAAAGGAGGTGATTTCACTATTACCCCATTCACTATTTGTAGCATGAGAGTTTTTTATTTATTATTATTATTTTTTTTTAATTTACCCAAAAGATCAGTCAGCCAAAACATAACCACAATGTTTAGTAGTAGCTTACAATGCTAGAGAAGACAAGCAGTAAATTGAGTGGTCAATTATGTTTGCAGTAGGGGGAAGGCTTATGTAAATAATTGGAGAACTATTCTAGTAGTAATAGTAGTAGTAATAGTAGTAGTAGTAATAGTAGCAGATGTAGAAATAGTAGTAGTAGCAGCAGCTGTAGTAGTTGTAGTAGTAGTAGTAGTAGAGTAGCAGAAGTAGCAATAATAGTAGTAACAGCAGCTGCAGTAGTAGTTGTTATAGTAGTAATAGGAGGAGGAGGAGGAGGAGGAGGAGGAGGAGGAAGAAGAGGAAAGCACTGAGCATGGATAAGACTGCTTTCTGAAGGTGTCACTATGTGTCTAATTTCAGAGTGGAATAATCTAATGATCGCAGGTTTACATACTTTGTGTGAACAATACAGTAATAAGTTAGTTACTTCTTAGTTTATATTAAACATGCTTTTAACTACTAATGCAGCTTAATGTAAATAAATTGTAAATAATTTTCAATCAATTGAAACTGTATGCTGCGTTTTTGAGCACATTGTTTTGGTCAATCCTGATGAAATACTTTCACAGTATAGAGCATTTAAGTCCAACAACCATCGTTAGAAAATTAAGAAAATGCTTAAGGCTGTTTTAGGTGCAGCTGTATGGACGTAAACAGCTGTGATGGAGCAAGAGAAAAAGACTTACTATAAGAACACAGCTCTTGAGCATGAGTCCAGTAGCTCTATATAAAGCATCCACCCAGTTGGGTCTCTATTTAGTTGGTCGTATAGATTGTTTTCACACAAAAACAGTGAGGAGAGCACATTAAATAGCCTGCAAGAGTGACTTTATTTCCAAAACAGAGGCAAAAAACAGTGTTAGCAACTGTACAGGTAATACAACTGTACTGTACTACACCCTAACACTACATTACATACAGCTATCCTACCTGTTCAGCATGTTAAAAGCCAACATATCATCTTTTTAAAATTCTTTCAGGTCTTGGAGCTCATGCCACCTTTCAGCCAAGCCAGTCCTGTTTTAGGATGAACCCTGTCACACTCTCCTTTGGCTTGCCAGCTCTCTTCAGTTGTAATTATGTTTATTTGGTACAACAGACAGTGAGTGCGCACTGAAGACTGAATTTGCCATTTGTAATTGATGTTGTATTCCTCTTCTGTGACGTGGCAAGAAAAACCTACCAGACCTGCACTAGAAACCTCTCTTTTTAAAATGAATATATTAGGCATTGCAGAAATGGTCGCACCAACACATTGATACCAAATATTCGATTTATTCCCCTCCCAAATATTTGTTGATAGACAATTGATAGAATTGCAGTTTCTGAACAAACACTAGTGTCCAAAATTTCAGTCACTAACTGCATATTATAGACAAAGGAAACATTTATTTAGTCAGAGTAACAAGAAAATGTGACTGTATTTCTCTATGCTTGTATTTTCTTGCTCAAAATGAAAATCTATTGGAATAGTCAGAGGGTTCCAGAGTGGCACAACAGTCTAATTATTGGCACTATCATCATACCATAAATCCCCACTGATATCACAGCCATTTGTAACCTGATTGTCCAAGAGAGCTCGATTGGTCTCACTGCTTCCTCCATCATCACTCCATCCATTACTTATATAAGTGTTTTAGCTGAAGTAACTTAAGCTCTCGTGGCAGATCAAAAGGTCTGGGAGGAAGCACATGCTAACTTTCACCCTTGCAACACTGGAGGCATTATGTCACAGGAGAAGCCCTAACTTGTATGTATTTTTAGAAATTGAATTGGGGAGGAAAAAAAAAACTAATAGAGGCCAAATTGCTTAATCAGTGTACAACAATCTTTGTGTAAATGAATGATTGAATAGTTTTGGAAACACTTTCGGAAATAGAATAAATCTGTTTGGCTGAAGAAGAAGATCAACAGAATGCTTTTTACATCAACATTTTATTTCTATTCACTACTATTGTTCTATATACTATAGACTCCCTCTGTGTCCCTCTATCACTCTCTCATTGTGCTCTGCCCTCCCCTGCCTTGCCTCCATGTTAGCGTGGCAGTCCACTCACAAATGAGGCCTGACATGCTAAGACAGGTGGAAGAATGAGGGGAGAGAAGAGAAAAAAAAAAGAATTCATTAAGAGAGCAGGCCAGTCTGAGATTGCTCTGGGACAACGACAAGGCCAGTTTGCCTTCATATTACTTCATATAACACCCACCCACACACACCCACACACACACACACACACACACACACACACACACACATCACAGAAACACACTTACTACAGCATAGGCACAGGCAGCCACAGATGAATAAGCACCACTTGAACTGTCTGGGATTGTGGGCATATTAAATGCATCTGTTTTGCACATCTACTTTTTTTTTTTGCTTAATTATTTGTTGAGCTCTAAAACACACTTAAACTGGTTTTATCAGTGGATTTAGTGTAATATAATTTGTAAGGGACGTCACTGGCCAATTCATATCACATAAAGTTTCCTCAATTTATTTCCACAAATAAACACAGATGAACACAAATGAAATCTTCATTGCCTGGCTGCACTCATCAGGATCCACAATCAATAACAATAACACTGGCACAGGTTTATTAGAGCAGGAACATGTCTCATAGAAAGGGATTTCTTACTTGATCAGCTAAATTAAAAGTTCTATCCAATGTTGAATATTAAAATGTATTATTGTAGAAATTGGCACTGCATCTACCTGAATTACCATTTGAGAGAAAGATGAGATTTGTATGTAAAAGTAGTGCAGAATAAAATTACTAAAATTTGCAAAAAGCTTTTTTTTCAGAGGTAAAATTTCATGTAGTATGTGATTTATTTGGTTGTTTTGAACCAAAATATATGAAATATGAAAAACTTTTATATATAAACTGTGTATCACAAATATATAAAATATATGAAATAGTTTTATTACTTCTATTTCCATCATTTAACATTTAATATATAATAAAGCTATATTATATAATATAGATGTAGTTAGAAAATCATGAAAACATGCCATTTGAACTGGGCGCCTAAACTGTATATATTTATGTCAAATGCATGTATAACTAATAACTGTATAACTGAAGAACTGTATTTATAAAGTCCAATACAATGTACAAATTCTAGCACAATACCTCAGCATTCCTTAATCATTCTACTTTTCCAGACTGTGATAAAAACATTATCAAATACAGGTTTGAAATTTCAGACAAATCTTCTCATCTATCCAATGACGATACCTGATAATACTGGTATGATTCTGATATTATCAAACAATCACTATTATAGTGAACTACACATCCAGTATGGTTGTAGCCTCAGTCACATGACTTCAGTCAAATGTCAGTCTTCAACAAAAGAAATAAAGAAAATAAATCAATCATTTCACATAATGCATTAAGAGCTAATGTTAGAGAGTTGATAACTGCCAGCATAAAACAAGTTACCATGATTGCATTCATTAGGCTTTATGAAGCGGAATCTGAGGGACGAACACTCACTTAGTTGATTACTGAAGGGGCAGCAGGTTCAGGTAAATACAGAAGGTAATTAACTTCAGAATTATTGCTTTCAGATTCATAAAGAACTACATTCACTGCAGTAACAGGATTAAAATTGCAGGTCTTGATAGAAATCACTTAAATTATAGTACCTAATCCAGCTTAAACAGGCCTCAGTCCCTTTCCCCCATGGAGACAACAATTATACATAGATATTGACTCAGGCTCAAGCTTAGGAAAGTCTAATCATCCAGACATGGATCAGTCTGCTTGTACGTTCCCTCTACTCCTACCCTGTGTCTGGTCTCATGCTGTCTGTCACCTGCCAGTCTTCCTGGCCTGACATTATGGAAGCCATCATTTCCACAACATTTCCTTTCAAGGGAGAGCAAGCACCTCACTGTAAGGGTAACTCTGTGAAGCTCATCTCCCTCAAAGCCCACCACTGATCCTCCTTCACTCCCCTGACCTTTACTGGAGTTCAGCTGGTGCAAAAGGCCTTGCTCTTTTTTACCCAGGTGTTTGAATCCTGTTTTTATTGGCTTTTATTGTCGATGCCATACTGTGATAGAGGTCCCTATGTTTACCAACCCCGTTTTTGATACTCTTTTCTTTTTCTTTACATGTTAGAAATCGACCAGGGAGGGTGTGGAGACCCTGGAATCCCAGCCTACGGCAAGCGAGAGGGCTCAGGCTTCCGGCATGGTGACAGACTGTATTTTGAGTGCCTGCCTGCCTTTGAGTTGGTGGGCAAAAAGAATATCACCTGCCAAAAAAACAACCAGTGGTCTGCCAAGAAGCCCAGCTGTGTGTGTAAGTGGTAGCGTCTATATTCAATAATGTTGGAAGTATGCAAATGATGGATATAGTATGTATGTCTTTAATAGTTTTTTTAAGCGAATTGATCTTTTTTACTTTATTTGTGTCATGTATTTGTCCTGTTCTACTCCCCTGTCTTTCTGTCTTGTCTTTGTTTTGTTTATTTCCCATGTGCTTCGGAGCACATGTGTCTTGTTTTGGTCTTGTCTCCGCCCATTCCCAGCTGTGTCCCATTCATTACCCTGCCCATTAATCAGTTTTTCCCAGGTGTAGTAAATGTTGTCCTTGTATATAAGACCCTTCTATTCAGCCAGTCAGTTATTTTCTTTCTGTAGTTTGTTTCTGTAGAGACCATGTTGGTTAATTTGTTTGGTTCCAATGGTCAAGTCTTATGTCTGTCTATATATATATATATATATATATATATATATATATATATATATATATATATATATATATATATATATATATATAGCATTTGGCTTTGATATTAAAAGATGGATATGAGGCAGAAGATCAATATTTCAGCTTTTATTTCCAGGTACGTCTGGATCTGATACACAGTTCAGAAGATTTTGTCTGAGCAAAAGTATTGGAACAGATAAACTTAAAATAGATTAAAGTGAATAAGACTTAATATTTACTTGAAAATCCTTTGCTTGAAAAACTGCATCATGTCTATGTCCATTGAGGGCACTAAACTTTGGCATTCTTTTGCAATGCTTTTCCATCTTCTCTCAGCTTCACAATTTCTTGTTTTTCACCCATAGACAGCTCTCTGCATTACATGTTGGTTACAGCTCTAACTATAAATGCCCAGTCTGCACAGGTAAAACCCATCTGGGCAACTAAATACACCTGTCAGTCACATGTTCCGATAGAAGGCATTACACCTTCTTTGGACAGTGCAGAGGCTGCCCACAGGTGCTTAATGGTAGTGTTTGGTGATGTGTGGTTAGAACTGTCTGTGCAAGCAAGCAAACGACTCAGAAAACAGATCTATGTGCCATGCAGGAGGCCCTCCATGCATATCCCGCAGGTGATTGCAGTATTCTTTAGCTTCCACGGGATATGGTAATAGAAGACCAACCTGACTGCCTCTGTTCACACCACTAAACTGGATATAGTGCCTCATCTGAGTTACAGTACCAATTATTTCAGCTGATGAGGTTTGTGGGGGTTGTGTGGTCCAGACCCCAGTTGCCAGAAGGCACTGTGCAGGTCATGTATCTTTGTGGCAGGGGTTGGTAAAATTCCAGCAGGATAATGCAAATTGCCATTGGGACAAGTTTCCCAGAGTTGGTTCTATGGTGTATCAGGTTCTCCACATAGATTCAGAAATGGAGTGTTCCATCCATCTGGCACAAGCTATCATGCCTCACCTGAACTCTGAAAATTCACCTTTCTATTAGCATACGTGACAGTGTTCAGCCTTACTTACAAGATCGCATCTCAAAACATATACAGGTATGAATGTTTCAAAGCATCCACTGAGGGAACACAAGTTCATAATCAATTTACATACTGTTGTTCTGTTATTTTTGGCATGTCACTGTAAACTGGATGTTTCCGTAATTGATTGAATAATTAGATTAAACACTTTAAACATCATTTATCTGCTTATTTCAGTAAGTGATGAGTCAGACATTTGACAAATATTCATAAATGACAAACTCTTATTATCTGGCTGTAACTGTGACTGTGAAGGGTTAAAGCTGTTGCATTTGTTTATTAAGTGCTGAAAACAGCAATCTGAAAGTGAATGCAAATCTGTCTGTGTTAAAACACCTGTAGAGGTATTCCAATCTTGACCTTCAAGCAGTAATTCTTCACTCTGCATGAATGTATTAAATGCTCACACTTAATCCACATTACACATTCCCATTTAATTTGAACTGAAGGCCAGTGACTTGTTCCTTAGTGATAAATGAATTATATTTATATATATTTTTTTTATTTTTCAGTAATTGCAGCATCAGCAATTAGGTCGTGCAAATGAGTACAGACATGCTAAGATAGGTGGAAGACTGGGAGAGAGAGAGAGAGAGAGAGAGAGAGAGAGAGAGAGAGAGAGAGAGAGAGAGAGAGTGAGCAAAGCGGATAATTCATTAAGGGACGACGGTATCCTGAGTGTATTTTGGTACAGCGATGTTGAGGTCTGTTTGCAGGCATGCAAACATATGGAGTATATTTTGGAACAAATTAGACAGTAATGGGTGAAGAGGTAAAGAGGTGGGAGCAGTGCAAACATCTGAATTTAATGATGGATGCCGTATTAGATTTAGAGCATGCAGCTGGCTGCAGGGGTTTATTTAAAGCATCCACATGCTGCATTTTTCTTGATTTCATTTTCTTGAGGTCTGTCTGAGGGTGTGTAGATTTATGTACCAAAAACAGCACCTGATTGTTTATGAAAGACAAATGTCTGACTCCTCTTTACAGCTTAGTATTAAAAATGACATTTTGTACACTTATTTGATTCATTTCTGATATTTGTCCAAATGGTCTATTCTATATGTCCAAATGTTTGTGGACACATTTCTAATGAATGCATTCAGCTACTTCAGACTGTACCCATTACTAACACATGTACAAACAGCTTGTTGAGTGCCTGTAGAGAACTACTGCTAATAGAATAGTTTATAAGCGAAAGGGGTATAAAGTCCCCCAGTATTTATCTGTGGAACAGTGGAACTGTGTTCTCTGGATTGATGGTGATCCATCAAGTATTTTGGTTATGAACTGGGGATTTGGGAATGAGGTGGGGATGGTGATCATTCAACAGCCTGACCTCACTGAATACAAGTCACTGAAAGCAATCAAATCCTCACACAAATGCAAATGCCCTCATTTCAGAGGAAGCAAAGAATGAGCAGGGGTTCCAGTACTTTTGTTCATATAGTGTACTGTTCTGATTGGCTGCACTGTATTGTGCCCTATTTAAAAACATTCCAGGTTGATTAAAGTGTTATGCAAATGTTTGGGCACCCTTGCCAACATCACACTTCTACTTATATATATGTATTTATTTATTTATTTATTTAGAGAATTAGTAAACACAGCCTCTCTAGCTAAGCAGACATTTTTTCAACTAATCTTCATGCACAGTTTCTCTGTGTACTATAACCATAACTATATGTACATATAAACCATAAATAACAAAATAAGTTGTGGGTGTGGTCTGTGATGAAATCATAGTTAAGGTTTCTTCTTACTCTTTCCCAAAGATTGTTTGAGCAAGCAGCACTGCACAGAGGAATAGTGCACCACCACTCTGTACTCTCAACTTTCCTGCAGGTTCCTGGCAGTCAAACAAGGTTTTGAGTTGCCAATCTCACCTGCATACAAGCAATGGTCTGGTAATCTAATGTTGTCCTATACTACTTCTCTGAACTTCCATTTCTTAATAAGATTCTGTAAGATCTTTAATATCGATTACTTTTCCTGTCAGATTTGTATGTAGCTGTTTAAATGAGCTCATGTTTAAAGTGTGCTCGTGCAAGGTTTCAGAGAATCAGAGTCAGACATTTCTAAAGCTTAGAAATGTCATTCAGCTCACAGTTCTTAATCACAATTGGCAACATTCCTTAGACCTGATCTGTTAATTAAGGTCTGAGATCTTGTCAATTGGAGTCCAAGCTTGTGCAACCCTTAGGCTGTCTAAATAGTGGAGTTGATGTTTGGATAGTTATGGAGGCTGTGTTTACTTCTTCTCAGTTTAAAAAAAAATGACCTCTGAGGCAGAAGTGGCTTGTATTCTGCTATGAATTGCTGTGAGTTCAGAATGATATTTTGTCCTTAGTCACTTGGCCTTTTATTTCTCCTTTTGGTTTGCTGCTGTTATTCAATCAAAGCAACTATTTCTTCTATTGCATTGCATTATTTCTTGTGATGCACAAGCAACACAAAATGCTATTGCCTTGCTGAGCGCAATTCACTGCTTTTAGCCAGTGCTCTGTTCAACTCTGTTCAGAGTGCATACTTCTATTTCTCTTAAAAATACAAAACTGTAAAAAGCAAACAAAAATCTATGTTATGACAACTGTATGAGGACTAAATGAAGCTATTGGGCTCAGTCTGAGCAAAGAACTCACCCAAATCACATCAGTAGGTGTGCATTTACTCTCCCAGATATCAAGGTGAGCCATATTCTTTCCAAATGGTGGGTATAAATCTAATAAATGCCCAGCGTGAAGCTCTGCTGGTCTTCAAAAGTTCTTTGTTTTCCAACAAATTCACAGGTACTTGTGTGCTCAAAAAGTTCTCCACAGCTTGAAGATGAAGGCAGGAAAACAACACATGTTATGTAAGATGGAGGAGGCTTGGAGTAAAGAATGAAACAGCATATTGCAAGATGTGTAAAATGTGATATATGCACTGAAGGTCTGCCGAAGCCCTTTGCTCCATCTAGAAGGCTGTCAGATAAAGAGGAATGCATATTACAGCAAGCTGACGGTTTGCTGTCAGCAACTCAGTAGAAAACATTCCAACTATAGGTATTTTTTATTTACTCTTATTTATCTACCTGTGGAAAAGCAGTCAGCTTTTGACACCCTCTTAAGAGGAGCATGAGGTTACGTGCTGACTGTGAACATGATGCTTCAGCTGCGGCAAAAATTGTCACAACACCATCTCATGTGAAGTGTACATTATGCATATTTCTGGAAACACATATCCAAGCTGTGCCCTGCAAATTAAGTCAATGTCAAAGTCACCTTTGTTTTGTCTCTGCAGATTCCCAGGCATAACACCCCTAACTTGTGTGTGCTCTCTCTTGTTCTTTCCACAGTCTCCTGCTTCTTTAACTTCACCACTCCATCTGGAGTTTTGCTTTCACCCAACTACCCTCAGGAGTACGGCAATAACATGCATTGCGTGTGGTTAATCATTGCTAAGCCAGAGAGCCGTATCAACCTGGCTTTCAACGACCTGAGTATGGAGAAGCAGTTCGATTTCCTGTCCATCAAAGACGGTGGCAAGGCCGAGTCTCCCATTTTGGGCACCTTTTCTGGTGATGTGTTGCCGTCGCCCATCACTACCAGTGGCCACGTGGCCCGGCTGGAGTTTCTCACTGACCACACGTACACTGACCGTGGCTTCAACATCACCTTCACCAGTAAGCTCTAGTTTCTTCTGCTGCATTTTGTTTCTTTAGCCAAATTTATCATGGGAAAACAGTGGTGTCTGGTGTTTTGGTGCATAATTTGTGTATAATTAGTGTATAATTGGTCTAATGATGAGCAGTTAGAATGTTTTCTTTAGTCTCTATTATACTGAGGCATATACTGAGTTAGGGCACCATTTAGAAACTTCCAAGCCTTGCTGTCAGCCTTCTTTATTCATATTCATCTGGCAAACATATTATTTCCTTTTTATTTCAGAATGTTGCTTTCACATCTACACTTAGTTTAAAAGAACTTTTGTGTTCTCCACTTCTTCTGCCAGGCATAATGAAAGACATCTTCTAAAATCCTTCCCTCAATACAATCAGAGTTCATGCAACCAGAGCTGTGAGGCATTTGAGAGTTTCTGTTTGCTATTTAAAGACCAAGAGGCAGCGCTAGCCTGGATATTTCTCTTATCCCCAAAGAAGCATTGCAGTGGTTTCGGTTCTGTTTCTTCATACTTAGCATATTAGTATATTATTTTTCATTCAGATATTACCTTACCACCATTACCCATAGAGAGCATGGCTCCTCAGTTGTTCTTGGCCTGAATGTACACTTCTATGCAAAATCTTTACTGTACAAAAAAAAAATGTATAAATCTTTATGTGACCTTTATATTACAGTGTTTCCTCTAGGATTTTATTTATTTATTTATTTATTTACGTATTTATTTACTTATTTATTGCTTGCTTGCTTGCTTGCAGTAAAGGCAAACCCTCCTGTCGTGGCACACCACCTGCAGAAGTGGCTGTGTTCAATGTGCATGCCTCATTTATTAACAATGGTTAAAATATTAGATGCAGCGTGTCCGATGTGTGATGAGTTATACGTTATATTGTGATTGTTCTTTTCAAAAGTAAAATCTAACCTCTAACATAATCTAACATAACGTCATCTTGTTTAATGAACCCTTCTCTCTACTCTTCTTTCCACCTCTCTGTTGTCGAGATAGGAAGATGAGGTTGGGTGTCATCGCATCTCCACTTACTGTATATGTGATGTAAAATGGAAAGACCTCTGCAGAATTTGTATTTGCAATTTCATAACAATTCGGGCCACTGCTGCATTTTGCATTTTGAGACAAAAACACTGCATTATGTGGAACTTTTAAAGGTTCTTCACACTCAGCTGGTCCAAATTAAAATGATAAATACAAAGTTATTTCAGCTTAGTTCAGTCAAAATGTCAAATAAATCACAACTTTCTTAGTGTGTTACAGTTTGGGCAACAGTACATATTGAACTGAGGTTCTAATTTGTATTCTTCCTCCTCCATTTGTTTACTGTTTATTCCCATCTGTGGGTTAGAGCTTCTCATATGACATGGAGGGAGGCTTTCTCTGCTCATCAAGTATGAGGAGACCATAAGTTCAAGTCACAGCAAGGGCTCACCACTCCATTATCAAAAGTCTCCTGATTTGGGAATAAACAGTGGGGATAAATGGTAAACAAATTTAAGGGGTATTAGGAGGATTAATATCTTACATAATATTGAAGCAAACTCAATCTGTGAAATGAGCTGCAAAATTTAAAAAAGTAATTCACAAAATGTTTTTTAGAGTGTAGATATTCTACTTGAAAATGAAGCTCTGGCTAGGCACAATAGCATTCCAAGCACATGTTGCATTTAAGGAAATAGCAGTGTTTGATTATTACATCTGTTAAAAGCAAACCCATCATTTTAAACACTGTAAAAATCAGCTGGACCAACTTAAAACGGAACAGATTCATCTTCCCAGTTTATTTGATTGCTTGAATGATTTCACGTCATATATTTGTGTTCAAATAAGAATGGAAAGGTTAATTTACTCAGAACTCTGCTTTATGTAGTGTAATTCCACAGCTCTAGAGTGGCTCTACAGTCAAACTGCCTCCTCATCAAGTGTGAGCAGATAATCAAGTTCAAATCATAGCAAGGGCTTAGTGCTTCATTGTGAAAGGCATCCCACTTTAGGGATGTTATCAGTGATAGGGGTAGTTCTGCAGATGAACATTAAACAAAAACGGGTGATGAACCCAGACTAAACATTTTCGACAATATCAAAGCAACATCAGCTGTTTTTGAGTTGTTCAAATCAAACTGTGTTGACTTCAGAACTAAGAAATTAAAAGAGTAAGGAGATCCTTTGACTAAAATAAGTTGAGTTAACTAGAAAAATGCTCCGTATTAAGTTTCTCAATCATTTTAAGTTGGCCTGACTTTTCTACTTGAAAGTGGAACTCACGTTTTAGATTTAAAGAGATGCAAAATGCTCAGCGGTGTTGGTTAATTGCATTTGTTGAAAGCAAATCCTCCATCACGTGACTCCCCTTGTATCCCATTTTCTGGGAGCAAAAGAGAGAGTCCCATTGCTCATGTTAATTAAGAGCACGACAAACTCTATTGAAGGGCGGGCTGGCAGTTTAATAAATAGAGTGATGGTGATGGATGAGGTACACAGTTTGTTTGGGTGCCGCGAATCTGAGTGAGGATTCATCACAAAAGCACATTTCAAACCTCTGCTGAGAATGGGTAGATTGAAGGTGAGAGGGAGAGAAAGGAAGAAACCCAGGAAAAGATTAGGTGAGTGGGTGCAGGAGGGAGATGGAAAGTGAAAGAGATCCTGTCTGAAAGTGACACTTTATCTTCTCTGAAGCCCCATCATCGTGCAGGGAGCATTTCCGACCATTTCCCAATCAAGCAAGTAACTTCTTGGGGCGTATAAATCAATATCGCATGCTAAGTGAAATGAATTAGTTTATTTGTGGAGCAGAGATGACAGGCAGAAAAGTTTTCTCTTCATGCAGGAAGTTCCTTCATCTAATTCATTAAGAGGTCGTGACTGTAAACAATTTGGCAGCTTTACAAAATCATAACCTTTTGAGTGGGTCCAGCTCCACCTGAGCACAATGTAGAGGGACACTGGATCGATATTTTAAAGAAATGTACATCTTAAAGTGCTCCAAAAGGGGAATTCAGCTGGAGCAGGGGTATGTCTAGGGGCATAGCCAAGTTAGAGAGGCTTTCAGAGCTCGAGATTGCACAGTCTGCTCCAAAATTTGAGCATACTGTACGTAGTTTACTTGCTTTGATAAAGAAACAGGATGATGGTGTGTATGGTGTGTATTGAGCTGTTCTCACCTTGCTCATGTGTGCTGGCCTGGGGCTCTGTGTACTTACCTGCTGGCAGTGCTGGGATTTAAGCCCCTGAATCTTCAGGATAAGGATGTTTACCTGAGGCCTGGTTCTGAAACACCTGTGATTTCATCACCTCTCCTAGTTACAGAACAGCGACTAATAATTCATACAAGCACTCTCATTATTGTTACGTTTATTGTGTATGATGCTTGTATTATTGCATGCAGCAGAACAATAGAAGCAGAAGAGTCAGTTATTGCATTTTGAGCAAGCAAGCACAGGCCTTACGACAAACACATTCTTCATGGATTTACATAAATAGTAACAAGACGGCTCTGTCATCTTCATGTATGGTTTTGGCACACAATACATTGTATGATGGTGTTATTTTTGCCACTGGGGCTGGTAGAAATTCTACCATTAGTACTGCTTACCCATGTACTACTATTCATTTGTCTGAGAAAATTACATTTTGCGAAGACAGGTGTCATTAGTCTGTCAGGCCAAATTACATTTATTACATTTTCCAAAGACTGGTGGTTAGTCAGTCTAACCAACCCACAAGCAAATTCTACGTTAAGATATTGTTGTATTTCTTGATAAGCTAGGCCTACATGCTTTTCCCCCCGTATGTTTTGCTATAGCTAACCTGTTTCTGGTATGCCTTCTCTTCCCCAGCATTCCGGCACAATGAGTGTCCTGACCCAGGCGTGCCGGTCAATGGCAAACGTTTTGGGGAGAGTCTGCAGCTGGGCAGCTCTATCTCCTTCCTGTGTGAGGAGGGCTTTGTGAAAACCCATGGATCACAGACCATCTCCTGTATCCTCAAAGATGGCAATGTGGTGTGGGACAATGCTGTGCCACGCTGTGAAGGTCAGTGTCATGTTCCAGGTGTTTACTTGTCCTATACACTAGGTCTGTAAGCTATGAGCTCTGCACTGATTTGAAGACTACAACACACCAATCGGACATGAATGGTGACATAGGGTCTCCAGTGATTTTTTTGAAAAGTTCTTTTTTCTAGAGAAGAATTCACAGCATGTCCACACATTGATCATGATGGCCTACAGTTGGTAGCTTCTCTATACCTACTTAAAAATAACTTGTTTGACAGCATACACAGTGCACTCCATACAGTCCAGACATGAGTCGTATGGTCATACATTTAACTCGATGAAAATTTCTTGGATCCATTTTTAAACAGCAGGTTCCAAGATCATGAGTTTAAACAACTGTATGTAAGTTTGCTACATGTTATTGGAATGTGTTGCCACTTGACAAAGCTCTGGAGACCTAAACTGTCATACACAAGTAAGAGCAATGGGTTTGGGTGGTCAGGAACAATGATTCACCAAGGCACTGGCCTGCCATGAACAGTCTATCCATCACAGTCTGTTGTCAAGCAGGTTTTACATTGCCTTGGGCTGAGGGGACGCTGACAGAAATACCTGCTTCAAAAACCTATAAGCTTGACTAAAGTTTGCAGCTGAAAGAAAAAGATCTCTGGAGTTCAGTTATATGGTCAGATTAGGCATTCGACCCCAAGAATATCATACATAGCTGTTACATATAATGATGATAACATGTTTTGTGGCTGGTTTGGAGCTGTTACTGTGCTCCAGTGACCGGAATAATCAAGAAAGAGGACTGCCTGAGAATTTTTCAGCATAACCTTAAATCATTTGCTTGCAAGCTGAAACACAGTGGAGTTTCAAAAAGGACAGTGACCCCAAAGGTGGTTGTGAAATGGATAAAGCAGGTTCAAAATTCATTTTGGGAAGGCCTTTCCAAAGCCCTGGCCTCAGCTTTGTGGTCAGGGTTTGAAAGTTGGGTTTGTGCCAGGAAACCAATGCATTTGAAATCTTAACAGTTCGTTTGAGAAGAGGGGTTAAATATCTAACCAGAAGTGTGGCAGTTGCTTCTTGATGGCTACAAAATGTGTCTGGTTAATATGCAAATTCTAAAGGAACAGTTAACCAAATGTTTTACGTTATGTTTATTATAAGTGATACATTTCTATGTTATCATTATATCAAGCTGTGATGTGTTTTTTACTTACTATACAACAAGGGTTAGTAGGTCTCTTAGAGCATGGAAAAAAGCTTACTGTGCAGGAAGCTGGCACTCCAGGACCAGAGTTGCCCACCCTTACTCTACAAGTTAGTTCCAGCTTGATCTTTTTAGCTACTTAATATTCAACTCTCAAGCTGCCTTGTTTATTATTATTATTATTATTATTATTATTATTATTATTATTATTATTATTATTATTATTATTATTATTTATTGGAAGTGTCAGTTACCCCACCTATCGGCCAAACCTGGGATTTGAACTTTTCATCCTATAAAAAATAAAAAAAAATAAGTACATAAATGCTTGTTTATTATTAGGTTATATACATTGAGGTAGACTTATGTCATTGCAACTATAGTTAGCTTTTGACATGCCCTGATATTTCCTGATATATAAGCACATGTATCGAACTGCAGAATCTCTCCTTGGCCTGCAATGTTTAGCATACTACTGAAGCCTCATGACACACTCTACATTTTTTTTCATTAAGTACACTCGGATACCCCCACATAAACAACATTCTTACCAGCAACCTAAATGTCAGTGCAGCAGGAGCCCTGGAGAAATGTTGTCTCCAGGATGTGCATATGGGGATGAAATATATGCTGTGTAAATCCAGCAATGAAAACTTTTTTTTTAAGATTCTCCGTCTGCCGCCGAGACTGTGAGGGTGTACAAAATGGGGTGTAGAGCTGCATTTTACACAGCTCTAATGAAATATCAGCGGAATGAGGCTTTTATGGAGAAACTCCACCCCAGGTTGTTTGAACTCTTTTTGTTTTATGCAATGCAAAGTATCTGGATATTACAACACATGTCTCCTCGTTTAATAAAAACCACCAGCTTGGAGATGATAAATCATTACAGGCTGGTTATTGTGGATTGTGCTATTCATAGATGATGAAATAATCCACCTCAAAGACACTGGAAGTCTTCAACAGTACAGACTGCCAACTCATGCATGCACAAATCCACATGCACAAGCACGCACACTCTCAAACATAACGGAATACCCAATGAGGAAACACTTGTTGGTTTGACCTTTTATAACTATGTCTTAAGTAAATAATAGCAGACTTACTTTCAAACTTTCAAGGGTGACTGTGTTGAATTTGCTATTGCAAAACAACTACATCTGTAAGAGAACATCAGCTGAACTCACCTGAATACTAATGTGCTGATTCAAATTTATGGGGCAGAGTTGGAATTGATCAACTGCTTGGAGTTGTAGGGAGCACATATATAAAACAGCATGGATTGTTTTATATGACAATCCTCAGCCAAGGCCCAAAGGGGCCAGCCCAAGGGGAACTTGGGCTCAGTGAGGCGGACGAAAGCTGCTGGAGAGGTTATGCTAGGTGATGTCAATCACATTTCGATGGTGTCTCTTATCTTCCGTACTTTATTTGGCAAAGTCAGGAGGGAACTTAAAAAAAAGTTCCTGTAGTAATTCCTGAAGGTTACTGGAGGTTAATCTGGAAAGTAACAGTTTGGTAATGAATCTGTGATTGCTGACCCACTGATGCTTATTTCTTTTTCCCAGCTCCATGTGGTGGAGACCTGAAAGCCCCCAGTGGCATCATCCTGTCCCCAGGCTGGCCTGAGCTCTATAAAGAAGCTCTGAACTGTGAGTGGATCATTGAGGCTCCACCTGGATACCCTATCAAGATCATCTTTGACAAGTGAGCCCAAAACTTCAAAGCTTTCTAGTATAGTCTCAGACTAATGGAGTGTTTTATTCATCAGTGTGACATTAATTAATCATAGATGTATTAAAGTTGAATAATCTTATAATTGTCATATGTTTCCTTTCAAATCACAACCCATTATAAATGCGGCTGACATGACCTGCATGCCTTATGAGCAACAGGATCTTCTGCAGACAAATGTAGAAGATTGCAGGTTCCCACATTAACAGGGTGGATAGTATTTTAGCCAGTTTTGGCATTAATATGATTGTCAGCTAACAATGACACATGAATTAGACAAAAATGTTTGTTGCTTTTTGATTTTATGTAGCAATAAATAAATCATGCTGTTCTGCTCTGTTTGGCTGACTTCTCTCAGAAATGGCACATTTTATTCATAACACTGATTGGTTATGAAATGTGTTGGCAGCCTAGTCTAACATTATACACAGCTACAGCAGACAGATTGATGTAGTTATAAAAACTAATCTCCCACAATGCACATTGGTACTTGAAAGTTAGTGAACCCTTTAGGCCTTTCTACATTTCTGCATACATTTTTTCCTAAAATATAATCAGATTTTCACACAAGTCCTTGTGTGACAATATGAAACAAATAAGACAGTAATATTTGTACATACCTGTGAGAGGCAAAAGTGCATGAACCTTTAGGATTAGCAGATAATTTGAGTTGCTTTCATTGGTGACAGTGTGAGTGTGTGACAGGGATCTGTCAGTGGAAATGTATCATGCTACAAACAAAAAAGGACCTCAGAACAAGGTTGGTTGGAAGGTTGGAAGGTTACAAAACCATCTGTAAAGAATTTGGACTCCACCAATTCACATTCAGACAGATGTGTACGATATATAAGGTGTATTATCCCTCCAAGATGATGTGCAGGACTAATCAACAATTATTGGAAACACTTAATTGCAGTTACTGCAGCCCAAGGGGTCACATCAGATACTGAACGCAAAGTTTCACTTACTTTTGCCACTCACACATACAATATTGGATCAAGTTCAATGTCAAATTCATGAAAAATTATAGAAACTTTTAAAGGGTTCACACACTTTTGAGCACCACTGCAAGTGGCATAAGCTCTCAGTGGTGTGTGTCTTCCCCACAAACCCCTCTTTCACCATGTCAGGGATGGAATTATATGGCAGCCCTATCTAAATGTTCAGTACAGTGTTAAAGGTTTAGCTTAACTCTTAGAACCAGCAATCCACACTTTGTGGCAAGTTACATGCCGTTTTCTAGGCTTCATATTTCTACAAACAACATCATAGACTACAAACAACATACACATTTAACAAATTACAATATCATCCTTTTGTGATGAATTATCAGTGAGTTATCGAGTCACTTGTTTTCACCTGAATAAAATCCCAGTTAAAATGCCTTCCAGTGTATATTTACTGATCTGTGTATATGTAAATGCTCTACCTGCATGCAGACAACTCTGACTGATCAGTGAGAGGGGATGGGGCTAATGGCATCACTGATCCAGATTTTAGGTACAGAGGAAAACATGAAGGAAGGGGCTCCCTTACTTTGCTCTTACGAATTTCAGAATAAAAGTCCTGATAAAGGATAATACTGATACATACATAAATAACATTTATATATTTATATTTGCTAGCAATAGTACTATATAATAGAGAAAGAACCAGATACGGCTTGTCTTTGCTCCTCAAATGCATTAATGATCCTTTAGTAAATATGTCATTGGTTCACAAGTTGTCTGTCATTGCACCACTTTTGGTAGATAATGATCACTGCACACTGGCATCATCCCACAAGACCTGCCTGATGTTTTGGCGATACTCAGTCACCTAGCCATCACAATTTGGCACATTTTTCAAATCTGCTTTCAACACAGCAATTTCAAAAATGTACTGCTCACTTGCTTCCCAATGTATATACCACCCTTTGATGGTGAGCAGGGCTCTTAACATCTTGTTGAATGTTAATGGTCATAATTCTTGAGCATTTTCTGAACACATACTTCCCATCTTTTAATCTGATTTTCGCGGCTGACCTAAGCCCTTTGCACAGTCCTGTATATACAGTACAGTACTATATATGTATATTGTCGTCATTTACTTATTTGTGTGAGAGCCGGCTGCTCAGGCCTGGAGCTGAAGCCGCTGTGCTTCGCCTGGGTGGGAATGTGTCGAGCAGCCGGCTTCGGCACACTGCTGCAGGACATGCAGTCTGCTCTGTGTCTAAGCATGCCTAGATCACAGCTTGAGTGATGTTTTCCCCTCTACTGTAGCTGTAAATAAAGTATAGCAGCTGCACCAAGTCCGCCTTACATGATGGAGCTGTCCATGGTCCTTAACCCCCAGGGGTGAAAAAGCATTACAGACTATTTCGGCCTACTTCCTAGTAGTTGTCATGCTCTTTCATGCTTCTGTGTTCATCTACAGGTTTCGAACAGAGGTGAATTATGATGTACTGGAGGTACGTGATGGGCGCTATCCCTCATCACCTCTGATTGGAAGTTACCAAGGTACCCAAGTGCCCCAGTTCCTCATTAGCACCTCCAACTTCTTGTACCTGCTTTTCTCCACTGACAAGAGCCATTCGGACATCGGCTTTCGCATCAGATATGAAAGTATGGACTTCTTCTCTTTATCTACATGATTATCTGTTCCAACAACTTAGTATTTTCTTCTTTATTCTCTAACAAATAGCTGTGTCTTTGCTGATTATTTCATCCAAACCTTTTTATTCAGTGAGGGGTACTTAGGCAAAGTGTGGTTTTATCTCCTCTGTGACACATTTCATCGTGTAATCGGAGCCTGCTAATTAAAGCAGAGAATTTCTTAGTGCCTACTATCAAGGCCTAAATGAAAGGAAATATTAAGGTGTCATTAAAAATGATCACCACATGCTGAAATGTTGCTATGCTATGATTTCAATCAGGGGTAATAATTATGAAATAATAGGTTGGTGATTGTTTTAATTCTAGCGATCTGCGGGTGTTCACGCCTACACACGGATACAATAGCAGAATCTACTGTACACCAATTTTCTCACCACATACATGAACACACACATTAAAGCAACATTGCATTTGAAGGTTTATATTTGTGTGACTTGTTTGGTTTAACTTTTTCTCATTGTCTCTCCATAAATCCCAAAGTGGCAGAAATGGTTGAGAGTAGCTGCTCAAGCAGAAAGTGTTGCTCATGGTTTTGAGGAATCATATGTTTATGTTTATGTAAGGAATCATATGTTTATGTGAACATCATATGTTTATGTTTATGTATGTAATCCAATAGCACTGGAAAGATTTGATATTAGTATTAGAAGTAGTAGTAGTAGTAGAAGAAGCAGTGATACTAGTAGCATTCATTTGTTTGTTTTTGTTTGTTTGTTTTCACAAATTAGAAAGGCATGTATGTACTGACATATACCACATATACCTTGCAAAATTGACATAAACTGTTCGATACACCACCTATCAAAAGTTTGGGAACACTGGCAGAAACATTTCAGTATAAAGCAATCAAATGTTAAAGACATAAACCCCCAGTGAGCAAGCCAAAGGGTAACAGTGGCATGGAAACTCCCTCAGAGCTGGAGGAAGAAACCTTGGAAGGAACCAGGCTCACAAGTGGGGACCCTTCCTCCTCTGGTTGAACTAGTTATGCATAGTTAGGGGACAATAGACCACATGTCTGCTGTAATACTCAGGTTTCCTGAAGTAATGATTGTTTGATGGTGGACATAATAGTATCATTATCAGCTCATTAGAGTCTGTTGGGGATGGCAGGTGGGCACCTAGTCCAGGGCAGGGAGGGAAACTAATCCAGTTCATCATCACATTCAAGGAAAGGACATTTCACTATAATGGCAATATTACAAAGATGAAGAAAAGTGACACTTTTAATATTACTTATGTGCCTATATAAAGCTGTTTAGTCTGAGACTAGTCTGACAATATATGTCAAAATAATACGTAGCTGTTCATAAGGGACATCCACTGATTTTTCAATATTTCTACATAATTAAAGTTTCCCTACAAAAGAACCTTGTATTTCCTCAGAAACCCTGTTGAGTTTTCCTTTAAATGAATATCTGGCATAACAAAAATAGATCAATAAAATGGGCCAATTCCAATTCCCAGTGGCCCACCAGCCAAAAACATTTTGACAAGTTTAATTGTTAATGCAAGTTAAAGTCAAATGCAATGGCTACTTTATGTGAAAATGGTGTTGTTGATAGTGGAAAGCAGCACATCTCCCCACAAAAAAATGAAAATAAAGCTGGGGAAATGAACAAGTATCCATGCTAGGCAAGCAAACAGGGAACCAAACAGTTGCATCACCTAGTGAGCAGGTGCAACACTTAAAGCTAGGTAAGTGAACACCTTGCCTATATTATAATGTCATAAAGGCTTATTATTTGTTGTTTGTTTGTGTTTTATTCTACGGCAATGCTTGTAAAGTCACATCTGGGCATTTATTAACCCAATCAAAGTCACAAATTCACTATTACATGTAGATATATCATTAACCTAAAAAAAAAAATAATACAGATATGACACCTTTAAGTTGTAATCAGTCAGTCAGAGTTGCTTCACCTGAAAAGCACTATTGTAATGAATCAAAATGGCTAGATGATTAAATTTTGCAGAACATTTGAAAAATCTGTACAATTCTTCTTTGAGCTGTCTTTGGTCCAAATCATTTTTAATGTATACACTAAATTAAAATTATAAAGAGTATATCCTGCGTTCCTGATTGTGACGACAACATTACTGAGGTCAGAATGATGGAAAATTACCATGCTACCTCATCCCTAACTTCTCAACTCAAACTATTTGATGGAGCACAGTTCCACTACTCTGCAGCTCAGTGCTGGGGGCTTTGTACTCCTCTAGTAGTTGGCCTCACTCTCACTGGAAAGGTAGGATGCTACCACCTCCTCTCGTTCACCTGTCCAAAGATCCGGCATTGTTGACAGATTGAAAACGGTGTGATGGTTTGGAGGAAGCTGCTAGCGTTCATGTTGTAATGGGAGAGTCCTTGCTGCTGGACTGGAAGTGGAAATGACTGAACGTGTGGTGCTCCACAGAATCTTTTTTTTCTATTAGCAGTAAGACTCTACAGAAAGCAGACAATGGGTTCAACTTAAATTAGATGAATGCATTTATTAGAGGGGGTGTCAACAAACATTTGGACATATAGTGTAGTTTAATATTAGTTTGGACATAACTTTCTCGTCATGTCAAGGAAGACACTTTAGATGCTGAATACTGAAAAAGGACACAACATATTAGCAAGTAACCTGACCTTGCAAGCATTTGTCTTATTTTAATTGGAAAGTAACCAAATATGTCAAAAGGTGTCAAGCTGTCCCCAAACTTTTGAATAATGAAGAATGTCCAATGCTGTCAACTTGGCCCAATTCTTCATTAAATGATTGAGTAACAGCAGAAAATCAGTGCAGCATGTTTTCTAAATATTCTTCTTTGTGAAATCTCTCCTAAAGCCTTGCAGCTACAGTCTGACCACTGTGTGGACCCCGGGATTCCAGTGAATGGCCAGCGGCATGGCAACGATTTCTATGTGGGAGCGCTTGTGACGTTTAGCTGTGAGGCGGGCTACACGCTCAGTGACCCTGAACCTCTGGAATGTGAGCCAAACTTCCAGTGGAATCGGCCCCTCCCCAGCTGTGATGGTATGACCTGGCACTGGCCATATAAAATAGCTACTCTTGGAAGAAAAGGACAAATTAGAGACAGGTCATTTATTCTAGCGGCGTCGTTGCTTCCAGACTGGAAGGGTATTTTACAGATAGGCGCAACCCTTTCCACCTCCTGCTCTTATTCCACTATGAGTGCTTTAATACTTAAGGCTGTTATTGATTTTCCCTTAGGATAATGATAGGAATAATTTGCCTCCATATGTTTATATCCTTTAGAAGGGCACCTCTTGTAAGCTTTTGTTTTAGTGTGTTGTGAATGCTGAGGGAGGTGATATATTTTAACAAATAGCCCCTCTCTTTACAGCTCTCTGCGGTGGGTTTATTCAAGGTAACTCTGGCACCATTCTGTCGCCTGGCTTTCCAGACTTCTACCCCCACAACCTCAACTGCACCTGGATGATTGAGACCTCACATGGCAAAGGTAAACAGGATGTGCTCTGGGTTGCTGTGATGAGTGGAGCAGAGATTGCATGGATAGCAGCACATACACAGTTATGGATATTCCAGTAAGGCTTGATCTCACAGATACTGAAGCTACATTTATTCAAGGTAAAGAAATAATATCTGGCCCCATCATTGAGAGATTCCTGGTTAAATCCCTGCTGATGCCACAGCCATCAGCGAGTGCAGTTGGACACTCTGGCTGGTAAGGATGGTCCTTGGTTCCACCCCATCACTCACTGTGATTCTAGTTCATGTGACCATCTGTTAGCCATGTCACAAACTGGCAATTGGCACTTTCGTCTAAGCTTGGTGACCTTGCTCCCCCGTCTCTAAACTGGATTTGTACACAGAGACTGAACTTTTCTGATTTTCTTCAGAAATGCTAGAATGTGAGTACTACACAATGCTGGATCAGTCTACTTTCAAATACATCAGTCTATCCTGGTCCTAGAGCTACCCTGCCCTGCACATTTGGTGCTGTCCCTGCTCCCAAAACAACTGATTCAGCTAATCAACTCAATTTCAAGCCCTTTCAGTGTTATTGTGTTAAAAGTATTAAAAGTTGGTTGGTGGTAGGTTGGTGCCAGGACCAGGATTGACATGAAATACCTGTGCATCCATGATATCAGACAGTTGGTACTAGCTGTCTATCAAATTGCCAAATTGCCAGTTGCGCTCTCCACACATCTTTAAACATCACTAAATCATAAAATTGATTAATTGTGGGGCGGCATGGTGGCGCAGTGGATAGCGCTGTTGCCTCACAGCAAGAAGGACCTTGGTTCGTGTGGGTTTCCTCCGGGTACTGCAGTTGCATGATAGGTGAATTGGTGACTCTAAAGTGGCCCTTAGTGTGTGTGTGTGTGTGTGTGTGTGTGTGTGCGCGCGCGCCCTACGATGGATTAGCGCCCTGTCTAGGGTTGTTTCCCGCCCTTGCGCTCAGAGTTGCCGGCTGGGCACCGGCTCACCCATGACCCTATTCAGGAATAAGCGGTGAATGAATGATTAATTGTGGAGAAAATCATTGTGGAGTTGATGGAACTTGCTGAATTAACAGATCACAGCTGGCAAAAAAACAACTGAATGTGTAATTTTGAATTATGATTTCCTTCCTGCTCCGTTTACGTAGATGTGAATATAAGAGATGTTTTGGCTCCACTTTACAACAACTGTCATCCAGTCCATGCTGATATACAGTCTAAGGTCTGGAATTCATTTGGCTTTTACAACATCCAACTCAGTACTTGTCATAAATAAGATGGATGACAGGAGCTCTTTTTTGCACATGTGATTTCAGACGAATGTAATGTCAGCTGTAGGTCATATTAAAAAAATTGTGTGAACAGATTTCAGGAAAAAAAAAAAAAACTGGGCAGATTTGGGCCACATCACCTGCTGTGTGAATGTAGCCGAAGATGTTGTTTATCCATGCTTTTCATTAAAATGGCCTGAGCATCATTCTTACTAATTAGTTTTCTAATTGTCTTCTTTGCCTTCTTCATCTGCCAGGTGTTCAATTCACCTTCCACACCTTTCATCTGGAAAGTCCTCATGACCATCTCCTGGTGACAGAAAACGGCAGTTTCTCTCAGCCACTGTGGAGACTGACAGGCTCTATTCTGCCACCACCTCTCAGTGCTGGTCTGTTTGGGAATTACACGGCTCAGATCCGCTTCCTCTCTGACTTCTCCGTCTCCTATGAGGGCTTCAACATCACCTTCTCAGGTATGGAAATTCATCTCTCATGTCAGTAATCTACGAAAAAGGGTGTCCAGGTCTAGTCCAGAAAGGTCTTAATGGTCTTAAACAAACAAAACTTTGAAGGAATTTATTGTCTTCGAATTAAATTCATTGAATCTTTTTTGAATCTATCAAATAGGAGTGAGGAACCAAACCTTTCTGGTGAGATAAGTAGCTGTAACCATTTGATTGCCTTAGGCTTCTGCACAGTCTAATAAAGTCAATGTCAATCAGCAGGGGCTAAACTACTATCAGCTAAACAGGCTAATATATAAATGTGCTGTTTTGACAAAATGGTTTGGTTTTGCATGAAATGGTCACATATATGTCAAGATATACTTAACATGAATTTGTTGATGAAGTCTGTTCAGATATACACTGACATGCCAAGTCACATGAAACTCCCACAGGCCAGTGCAATGTTATTTAGCTTCATTGCTATATGGAAGCAGAAGACTCAGAGTTCCTTAATTAACATCACAACTGCAGACACAGTGCCTCCCCAGGGCTTGTTAGGTTGCTCACTTGACCCAAGAGCACTCATAACATGTGGAATGGTCTCGTGTCACAGTGCCTTCTGGCAGACACTGTAATGCCTCTCCTGCTGAACATAGCTTATACCCAATATGACACCTCACGGCTTATACAGGTATGGCCATTCCCAACTGATCACCTGAGATAACACCTCTTTGTGATCAGATGATTAGCAGCACCTAATGTGTTTAAGTGATCATCAAATTGTGACCTTGACTCTTGTCTGCAGCTGTCTGGGACCAAAACCTGACACCCTTATGCTAGAAATAAATGAATAAATATGACATAAAATATCGGTATGGCAAACACTCTGAGCTACCCATTTTTTCTACCATTCTTCAGAGTATGATCTAGAACCATGTGAGGACCCTGGGGTGCCCCCTTTCAGCACCCGTAAGGGGCTACAGTTTGGAGTGGGGGATGCACTCATCTTCTCCTGCTTTCCGGGGTACCGGTTGGAGGGGCCTGCGAGGGTGGTGTGTTTAGGGGGGCGGCGGCGGGTCTGGAGTTCCCCTCTCCCAAGGTGTGTTGGTAGGTGGTCACATGCTTTTCATTTTGCTTTGTTCACTATTTACACTATTTTATACTGTTTTCCCTCCCCTAGTTCACTGAGTGGAGTACAAGGGGAAATCATGAGCACACACATTTGGAGGTCATTAATGATGGGGAGGTTTATGCTAAGCTGGTGGTATATGGTGTAAACCTGCTGGAAAGCTGTTGAGGCCATTTTTCGAATTACAGCAAGAAGGGAACTCAAATTCCATTTGTGACAAATAGCATAATCTGCATCAATAAAAGTGTGGAATATCTCGGAGGCCAGATTTCTCCTAATTATTCAGTGGCAGAAGGGCTGGCAGTGCTAAACTTAGAAAGTAATTGGTTTATGTTATGATTTTGACATTTCAGTAGAAGCAAGTAATTACATTTTATATATTTTTCCTTGGCGTGGTCTGGCTGATGCATTCTGTTTATTTGTTTATATTACTCATGAAACTAGGTCAAGTGATTTCTGAATAAGTAAGATTTTGATTTAGTCAGTTCTCATGTCTTGTGTTGCCCTCTTGTATGCAAGGATTCATGTATGTTTAAAAAAAAAAACACAACAAGGATAATTATTAATCACAATATTATCTTTGGTGCCAGCCCCTGCAATAAAAACAGATCTGTTCATTCACATTCAAATATTCAAATAGAACAGGACAGGTGTGAAGCATTACCCATGTTAATTCAGTTCTACCCCTTTTCCCAGCATGAATCTGCTGCATGAGTGTATGGGTGTCCTAGTGGGGGGAGGACTTGTCCAATATAGGGGTCATGTGTCATTTGACCTCTCTTGTGTCCAGCTGAATGTGGTTCCTCTGTGACGGGAAAACAAGGAGTCCTTCTCTCGCCAAACTACCCTGGTTACTATGGCAACAATCACGAGTGCATCTACTCCATCCAGACACAGCCTGGCAAGGGCATCCAGCTCCGGGCTCGAGACTTCCGCTTGGAGGAGGATGACATGCTGATGGTATGGTGATTGTGTACCAGTTTCTAACTTTGAAAGTTACTGAATAAACCTTAATAATGTGGGGATTACCTGAACCAATTGAAAAGATATGGTATGAAGGCCATTCCAGACTAGTATCAGCTAGATATAGTGCATCCATTGGTGAAGATGTGTGGTGTTTTATGATGATGATGATGATGATGATGATGATGATGATGATGATGATGATGATGATGATGATGATGAGGAGTAGTAGTATTAGTATTAGTGCTTGTAGTAGTGGTTGTAGTAGTGGTAGTAGTAGTAGTAGTAGTAGTAGCAGTGGTGGTAGTAGTACTATTACTAGTAGCAGTATCACATATCTGTGAGTGTAAAAGTATGTGAACCTTTACTTTCAGTATCTGATGTCTCCCTTGTGCAGCAATAACAGCAACTAAATGTTTCTAGTAACTGTCGATTAGTCCTGCACTGTTTTAAGCACATTTCTCCATACGAACTCCTCCAGGTCCTTCCACAACATTTCTGTAATATTAAGTTTAGACATTTGACTTGTAGTTGTTTGTCTGCTTGACCCACGTTCTCTTGAACTTTAGCTCACAGACAGACGTCCTGAACTTTTTCTTTAGAATGTGCTGGTAGGATTCGTTATTCCAACAATGGAAAGTAGTCCTGACCCAGATTCAGCAAAACAGGCCTGAACCATGATACTAATACCATTGTGTTTCACAAATGGGATATGGTTTTATGCTGGAATGTAGTGTTTTCCTTTCTCCATAATTATTTTCATTAAAAGCAGCTTTCTTTTTGGAGAGCACTGGTTTTCTCCTTGCAATCACATTACACACACAATTGTCTTCAATGTTCTTCTGATGGTGTATGCATGGACATTAAAATTAGACAATGTGAGAAAGGCCTTTAGTTGCTTAGAAATTACACTGGGTTCATTTGTGACCTAGTAGATTATTATACATTTTTTGTTGGTCAACCACCCCTGGGGAGGGTAATGATGGTCTTCCTTTTCACACAGTCTGACAGTTCAAACTATAGAGTTTGATCAGCTTCAGCAACTCTTTTTCTGAGGTCCTCAGGAATCTCTCATGCCATTACATTTCCACAACTATGTTGTGAAGATCAGACTTTGATAGATCCTTATTATTTTAAGAAATGTTATTTTAATTTCACCGTCAAATGATCTTATAGTCTATAGACTTTTACTTTGTCATAGTGGACAACTGTCCTCAATAAATAAATGACCTAGTGTTACATTTTTGTCTCATGTGTTTTCTTTTTTCTTTTTGGTTTGGTTTGGTTATTGCGTCTTATCTGCCTTTAGGACTTGTGTGAAAATCTGATTAAGTTTTAGATTAAACATATGCAGAAATGCACACCCGGTTTGAGCAGATACTCAGCATTTACATTTATGGCATTTAGCTGACATTTAGCTAATATTACATACTTGAGTCGGGATCAGAAGCTACACAATTTTATCAGGACATTGGTTGTATATCATTTGTGTCATGCTTGTGTGCGTATGTGTGTGTTCTAGGTGTATGATGGCAGCAGTAACCGTGCCCGCTTGCTGGGCATCTTCACCAGTTCGGAGCTGATGGACATGACTCTCAACAGCACGTCCAGTACTATGTTCATGGAGTTTATCAGTAACAGTGAAAACACCAGCAAAGGATTTGAGCTTCACTTCACGAGTGAGTAGCAGCTGTGTTCTCTGGATCACTATTACAGTGCAGCACCAGGCAAGTTTCATCATCCCAGCTGCAAAGGTCTTTCATTGCCTTTAGATTATGCAATCTTACATGGAGGACTGGCCTTTTGTGCAGCCTTTTGAACTTATTTCATTTTTAAGTTTAAAGGATAAAACACACACACCCACACCCACATGCACCCATCCACCCACACACACACCCACACACACATTTACACTCTAACTTACAAATATGTGGTTCACATCGAGGCAGTAGCATTTTGTCGGACGCATGGTAGTTACACATCTTCTTAAGCTCTTACCAGCTCTCTCCATAGGAACCTCAGGTGGGAATGAATAATAGAGGGCACTGCACGTATTTCGCATGAGTAGGTCTGTGTGTGTGTGTGTGTGTGTGTGTGTGTGACTTTGTTGTGAACAGCTCTTTTTCAATTTCTTTTTTACTTCACTGTAACCGCTTTTAATCTTGACACAATGACTTACCATTATGGCTGCTGTGAAGCGGCATGGAACGTATGTGTCAGATACAAGCACAAGCACTCTCTCTCTCTCTCTCTCTCTCTCTCTCTCTCTCTCTCTCTCTCTCTCTCCCTCTCTCTCTCTCTCTCTCTCCCTCTCCCTCTCTCAGGTTTTGAGCTGGTGAAGTGTGAGGATCCAGGCGTGCCTCAGTTTGGCTATAAGCGTGAGGATAAGGGTCACTTCGCAGGTAGCACCGTGTCCTACAGTTGTGACCCAGGATACACCTTGAAGGGCACGGAGGTGCTGACGTGTCTCAGAGGGGAGAGGAGGGCATGGGACAGCCCCCTCCCACAGTGTGTGGGTAAGCTACATACACAAAGTCATGTCACTGTGACTATGCTGACATTGCAGGATTGAGTAGGCACAAATCAGATTTTTTGATCAATATGACCTGACCATATCTGATTTTTAGAGCTGCGTGAACATAAAAATCAGGTATAATCAAATTAGATTCAAGGCACTATGGTGTAAGATCATCAACACAAGCACTTTTACCGAGGTATTTACCTGTCAGGAAGTGGAAATCCTTGTCCAGGTATTTACCAGGAGGGTTATGTGTGAACAGTAATTTATTGAGTAAATTATTGAGAAATACAGTGATGACTAGATCACAGCTGGTGGATTGTTTCTTATACTCTGTAGATTAGTGCTATAATTGGTTCATCATGTATTTTTGATACAATGTAAAGAACAACTTTGAAATTTTGTCAAACAGTGAAAAATGATTTCCAACTTAAAGCATGAGTTTTTATTTTTTCAACAAAAATCATTCTATGCCAATAAATTACTCTTGCTGACAGTTGCTCCACGTTTCACATTTACACCTGCCATGAAATAGTCAAAAAGCACTTTTTCCTCAGTATAAACATTCAACATTTAACTCAACTGAGACCAGTGATACAGGGGAATGTTGTAATACATGATTCAGAAAAGAATAAACTGTTGCCTGTTTGTTCCAAGAACAAACTTGTATTTCATACCAAGTGTAAAAAAAAGTTTTGCTGACCTCAATATCTCCCATATACAAGGAAAACCCATTAATATGAATGAGCTGGTATGCCAACATTTATATCATATTACCAGTTTTATTTTATATATGTTTTATTTATGTACCATATTAAAAAAAAATTATAATCCAATTTCAGTGTTCCAAGTTATGCTATTTTAAAGGGTGTAATTGCATTATTATATTATTATTATTATTATTATTATAAAATTGGTTTTGAACCTGACAATAGTTTTGTTTATTGCAATTATTTCTGAATATGGCCATTATGTACATTGTGTGAAGATCATTTGAAATGACCTCCACATCTGTATACTGAAAATTACTTTCACTGAAAATTAAGAAGCATTTTCATCCTACTGTAAGTTTCCATTTTGGACACTGTGTACAGTGTGTTTGCATGTAAACAATGGTTTGTGAATGGAGCCAAAATATTACAGGTGAACGTTATCAAGTATTGTTCCAGGGTGTAGATGAAAAACATGTGCCCTGCACAGATGCATTTCCATCACTTAACTGTGATAGAAACAGTGCATATCATTAATATCAGCCAATCAGAACAACAGATTATCATTGCAATGAGATTAGAGCTGCCCCATTATTAATTCTCTTGCAAACATTGATTGTTTTGTTGTTTCTTGTGATGTATGTGGATCTTCTTCATAGCATTAGTCATTTTAGAAAACGCTCTCATTCAGGGCAGAGGTGTGTTCAGACCAGTGACAGATATGGATCACTGACAAACACAAATGTGAGCTATTGAGGCAGGAAGATTGGATCTGAGTGAAGAAACTGAGCAGTAAGGCTTGTAATGTCAATGAGGGTGAAGACTTTGATGCTGCCGATTTCTCTGGGGGACGTACAGAACTGCGCACAGATGCAGTTTTTTTTCCAGGCGCACTCTTTTTATATTCAGAAGAGCATCAGAAAAAGGCATCAGGAAGACACAATCTTTCTTGGAAGGAGGACTGAAATGGAGTGAAACAATGGAAGGTCTTGAGGAAATATAAAGCGAAATGGCTGGGTCAGACTGTCCAGTACTTGCAGTGACTCGCCGTGATTCCGCCGTCGCAGACAAAATTTTTGCCTGGAGGAGAAGTCCAGAGGTCGTGAAAGATGTTCACTGTCCTTTGATCACACAGGGTGACAGGGTGCAGACTAGAAAACTGACTGTCTCTACATGCTGTCTGACAATGAGTCAGATAATCTTTACCCTGAGAAGTAAAGATTGCCTTGAATGTCGAAGGCTTAGAAAAAAAAACCAAAAAAAAAACATTTAATTGTCACGGGTTGAAATGGTTCTCTAGAGAAGCAAAAGTACATCATTCTGAAGGTGTAGAGGGAGTTCCCCTGTTGTATTTAATCAAAGTACCATTTTGTCATTCTGAATATTACAAGTGATGGGCTTGAATCCCCAATCAATGTACACCCACTCAGTGGTCACTTTATTGGCCTGTTAGTTAGTTATCAGTCTACGTGCCCAAAGTTGGTCAAAGCTATTCATTAATGTCTTTAAATTTACCAGTGTGGCTTCCGGGTTCTAGATTAAATTCATCTTGAGAGTTGTTAGTGTTCTCAGAATGCCTAAATATTTATGTGAATATAGACACAAGGTGTTGTTGCATATATGTCATGTTTGGTTCTCCATTCTGTCCCTTCTTGTCTTTGTTCTGTTTTATTTTGGTTCCTCACATGCTTTTTAGCACTCATCTGTTTTGTTTTGGTCTTGTCTCCACCCTAGTGTGCTCAGGTCACCCCCTCACTAGACAATCTCCCCAGAGACTGTGGGGAAGTTTTTTATGCGTTAATTGGTGGTGCTATAAGTCTTCAGCCTCTGAGCAAGAGAGCCAAGGTTTACTGGGATGGCGTGGGGTTTCCAATCCATGTGACTTATTGGACAACTTCAGGCACACGCCGACTGATCCCACTGCCATTGCTCATTTGTTACCGGCATTCTAGGCCACTGTCGGTGGGTCCCACTGCAGTCTATGGCAGTGCCAGCTACTCGTGCTCCAGCGTCTACAACAGTGCCAGCTGACTGCCTCAACATCTACAGCAGTGCCAGCTGCCTGCGCTTCAACACCTACGACAGTGCCAGATGCCCATGCTTCAAAGTCCACGGCGGTACTGTTTGCTGCATCTGTTCCTGTGTCATTCGTTGCATCCGTTCCTGTGTTGTCGCACCTGCTCCAGTGTCCACAGCACCAGATGCAGCTCCTTTTTCTGCAGCTCCTCCTACATCTGTGATCCCGGCTACAACTCCAGACACAGCTCCCATGGCTTATGCTTCAGCATCCACAGTACTCTCTGTGACTTTTTCAGGGTCAAATAATAGATATTCTATCCCTCTGTTGGCCTCACTCTGGCTCCTTGAACTGTACAAGGGACGTTTGCCAGTTCTGGGCCTATGTCTATGCCCATGTCTACACCTACTTCTACGCCCATATCTACACCCATGTCTCAGTTAATCCTAATATCCATTCCCATATCTATGCCTATGTCCATGCCCAAGTCTGTTCCCGTGTCTCAATCTATGTCCTCAGTCTGTGTGTTGGTTCCCATGTCTGGTTTTGTTGTCCCTGTCCAGGTCGTTATTAGTATTAGACAATATGAGAAAGACCAAGTCAAGGTGTTTCAGTCCCCTGTTGTGTTTCCCACTCTCTATTTCCAGTCTTCTGTAGTCTCTCCTGTTCCCAAAGTCCAGTCTCTGGTCCCCTGTCCAGTCTTGTGTCCAGTCTCCAGTCACATTTCCTATTTCCCAAGTCCAGTCTCCTGTTACGTCTTCTGTTTTGCCCCAATTCCTGTCAAGTCTTGTTTGTCTGATCCCTCTCCTTCACCAGCTTTTTTGGTTCCCCACATGCTTTTTAGCATGCATCTGTTTTGTTTTGGTCTTTTTTCCACCCTAGCTCCACCCCATTCCCCATCTTTGTCTCGTTTGTAACCCTGTTTGTTTGTAAATCAATCCCAGGTGCATGCTTGATTTTTTTCCTACCTGTAGAAGCTGTCAGTTGCCTGCAGACTGCCAATGAGTGAGTGATGTCGGATTTTAGTTTTTGATAAAATGACAAAAACTTTAACAACACTACTCCATAACATTTTGTTTAAAGCTTGGTGATTCCCAAGTGGAAATTATCCACAAATGGCAGGACTTGTGGACAGCAGGCAAGCATCACCCTAATTTACCAAACCAGGTGTTAAATGAGAACTATAAATGATACTAGACTCCCGTGAGGAGAGCATTGGAGATTAACACAGTGATGGGAAATCATGACTTTTGGTTTGATTATTATTTGTGTTTATTCTAATATTAGTATTTTACTGTGGTAATAAACACTCACTACCCAGACACAGAGATTTACACAGCTTGTAATATATGAAAAATTGCAATTTTTTATTTTATTTATTTATTTTTTACTGAAGGATACCCTGTAACTTCATACAAGTTTACTGGTGTGTTATGTGTTCTAAGCTTCAAGTATAACATGGAGTGTCTTTCACAAGCTTTTGGGATGTTCAGGTGCATTGCCATAGGCTTAGAGCTAGGACAATTCAGAAATCCTATAGGGGGTAGAAAAAATTAGTATTTTAAACTGAACTGAAGGGCTAACTGTAACAGTCAGGAAAAGCCAATGGTACAATGTACAGTATTAATGTTTGCTAGTATGCACTCACTGCTTTGTGTATGACCTTGGTAGTCTGCTGTTGCAATTTTGTTCATGTTATTTGTTTAATCTGATGTTGATTTAATTTAATTCAGTTAATTTTTTTTGTTTTGTTTTTTTTTTTCTCCACTTTATTAATTTAATTATTCACCTGTTCTGGTCACAGGAGGACAACTATTCAACCCATTTTGGTTATTTACTAACCAAACTGTCGATCAACAAATGAATTGAACCAGGTGTGTTTGAGCAGAACAGTGCTGGATTGTTACTCTGGCTGTGGTAGCAGTAGTTGGATTGTGTGATTGGAAAGGTACATAGTGGATACAGTGTGTAAACAACTCATCTCTCTCTCTCTCTCTCTCTCTCTCTCTCTCTCTCTCTCTCTCTCTCTCCATTGTTTGTGCCCAGCCAACAGATATAGTGGCCCCACAGTAATTCTCCCAGTAGTTCCAGCATGACCAGCCAATCTGTGCTGTCTAGGAACTTGTTACTTCTTGTTGCCAAAGCTGGGAATGCAGCTACTGTTTACTTTTCTCTCCAGTCACTGTGTGTGCTGAAGCTTCAAATCTCACAGTCTGACTCAAGCGGTCATCAAATTTTTACCAGAGTCCCTGCTGTGACATGGTGACCATCACTGAAGTCTGCATCCTTCATGACCCAGGCTTTAGAGTGCATTCTGAATCAGTGATAAAAAATGAAACAGGCAGATTTTAAAAGTGCTGCAGTATTTCTGCTTACTTATATCAACCGCCCAAGTTTGTCTGACGGCATGCCAAACTTTCAAATATGCCTTGTCACCTTCTCTGATGTTTGCCAAGAAATTGCTCTGTGAAGATGAAGATCTATGGCTGACACTTCAGGCTCTCGCAGACCAGTGTGTGTGTGTGTGCTCTCCTCCTGTGCATGTGTGTTAGGGATGGGCATGGTTATTATTCATATCTTTCAAATGTTCAAATAAGTATATTTCATCATAGTATTCATTTATATAGTGAGGTATTTGAATACAGGCATGAGGGCTTTTTTTTCCTTTTTAAATAAATGTTTCATTTATTTAATATATGCATAGTATAGTAATTTTAGGTTTTAGTTTGAAAGTATTTTGTGTTACTGTTTGTATTAGTGACTTTTGTTTTGACAGAGTCTAGTCAG
Source organism: Acestrorhynchus altus (assembly GCA_034509495.1). Taxonomy (NCBI): domain Eukaryota; kingdom Metazoa; phylum Chordata; class Actinopteri; order Characiformes; family Acestrorhynchidae; genus Acestrorhynchus; species Acestrorhynchus altus. The sequence continues at coordinate 26,855,600 of CM067505.1, forward strand.
AGCTGCAACATGTAACCAGTAAAATGATTGACTCTTGTAGTTAAAGGCAGGACTTCATCAGTCACCAACTAGCTGATTGGCTCTTTTTGTTGAGAGGTGGGACTTTATCCATAATCAACAAGCTGATTGGCTCTTTTTGTTGAGTGGCTATGTTGCTTTTTAGATACGTTGTTTACTCCCATGCTCCATTCATATGACAGACAGCTGCTCAGTCTGTGTGTTTTCACTGTAGCTCTGTATCCAGATTAAGGGAATTACTGTAAAAAGTAACAATTGCAGTAAAACTGTATCCCACACTACAATGGTTAAACAAAAAAATCCACGGATCATTTGCATCCTGAAACGTTCCTAGTTAACATATGTGGCGACATCACCAACTAATCAACTTTTAAATGAATTCCAAATTAAATTGGTGGTCTATTTTATTCTTCTTATTAGTTGACTAGTCATTGTACCCCTAATAGCAATGCTGATAAAATCAATGTCTTTTTATTATTATTATTATTATTATTATTATTAGTAGTAGTAGTAGTAGTAGTAGTATGAATGGGGGGCTAGAACACTATCCTTCCAAAAGATATTCTCTCAACTGGTGTATTGATGTTGGTAACCACTGTCTAACACTGTGTACAAAATTTCCAGTAAGTATTGAATTGGGTTGATAGCTTGTGTCTTTGAAAGCCCTGACATATTAATTACATACTTTTCATACATCAAGCATGGAGATGGACACTGTCATCCTGTCAACAGACCACTGCCATCATGATAGTAATGTTTCATCCTAGAATGAAGTGATACGCAGTGACCCTTTCCTCTAAAGGGACATGTGGATCTAAACCAAGCCAGCAAAATGCTGTCATCAGTCCCACCCCACAGCATAATAGAGCCAACAGACCCCCTCAATCATTCAGCCCCCTACTGTTTTCTGGGTCTGTGCCACACATGCACTCACCCACTTGTGGAGAATATGGTGAAGGATAGCACATCTGACCGGTTCACTTTTTTTATACTCTCAGATGGTTATTCATAATTGTAATTCTGTAATGAGGGATTCTTACTATTATCCACCTCTCTGTGCAGCTGTGGACAGACTGTTCTTTGGTGACAGTCTGATCACGACTTCGGTTGGCATTTTTATTCAGTGGAGGAACAGCTGCTCTTTTGTTCTTCGTATATGTCACACTAATGCCTGAGCCTTGCACTCACTGAATATACACTTTCAGACACAATCTCCATAGATATAAATGCAGACGTCACTTTAGTCAGTGTTTGTACTGAATCACTAGCCAGTGGAGCAAGTCCTTGTGAAGCATACGTCTTCAGAGCCCTTTCCAAAGCCACTACACCTGTCCATCTTGACCAATTGTGGTCAACTGAGCCTGTTCAGCATTTTTATACATGCCATTTTATACATGATACACTTAATTACAGCACGCAAAAAGGCTACGTCAGATTCACGATGTGCATTTAAACAGCAGAATTGTTGGCTGCTATGCTCTTATAGTTATGGATCCCACTGTCTTCAGTGAAAGGACTGGTGAATGTTAGAATCTGTGTAAATGGGTGTTTTAAAGAACATTTGGTGAATTAGTCCCACTGTTTGTACTCGGAAATGTGACCATGATGTAGAAAACAGTCAGGGACTGGTGGGTGGAGGGCATGTGAACATAATGTGATTTTTATTTTATTTATTTATATTTTTATTTATTGATTGATTTATGTCACAGTATCCTGTCTCTGGAGACCTCAGCAGAGGATACAAATTATATAGAGAGAAGAGGCTGAGAGAGAGAGAGAGAGAGAGAGAGAGAGAGAGAGAGAGAGAGAGAGAGAGAGAGAGCACAAGCTACAACAGGAAAGCAAAGGAGAGTGTAGTGTGGTTTCGTGACTTGCGGAGCAGGTCATCTCTGGAGTTGAAGAAGATGGGTCTGTTTCATAGTGATTTATCACCCTGCTGTCTGCACTATGGGGAACATTCATCTGATAGAAGTTCAGAGAGGAGAGCTGCAAAAGAGAGAAAGACGGAAAAAAAGGTTTGATATATAGTACAGGAGAGAAAGAAAGATGCATTTGATGGCAATGTTTGTTCTAGACTTTTATTTAGCGTTTGTTGGGTGATATGACCTTAAATCAATAGCACCATTAATTGAAATAGTTTGCCTCGATTACAACTAGAGAACGATTATTTTAAAGAATGATGAGCATGGCGTCTGACTTTAAGTTCTACTTCATATTGCTTCCCTGTTTCAGACTGGAAAGGATGGAGTCCCACAAAAGCAGCAGGGTAAGTTTAAGTGAATTAGAGGTTCTGAATGTCAGATTTGATTCATTTTAAATTAATTGCCCAACACATATTTGAGGCCTTCCTACATGATTAGACTATGTTATCTGCTTGAAAGTAGGACATGGCACGAGGTGACCATCTAATATAATTGTTTCCTGTAGAGAAGAGACAACAGCTGACATTGATATTTATTTAAATTTAAGTTTTGTCTAGTAATCCAAATTCTAATATCACATACCAACATCATCTTCACATAAAATTAAAATATCTAGTTGTGACTCAACATATCTGCTAAACGTCCTTATGTTAACATCCAATCAACATGAAAACATTGTTAGACATTAATATGTTGTAGGAATGGTGTTAAGTATCCTAAATTCAAGGCATGTCTAACATTGTAACCTGTTACGTCAACCCATCATGTTGGATCTGAACAATATTTCCAAAAAATTATCTGTACAAAGTTGGATTTTGACATCAACAGGAGTTCATTCTTAACTTAAATGTAACATCTGTCTGAAATTAGTTTAATGTCTGTCTGACGTCTAATTGATGCCCGGTACCTGCTGGGTTGGATCGCAGTCCTTACAGTTTGGTTTACGTTCTTGAATAGCTTTCTTTTTTCAATCTCTCTCTCAGAATTTAAATACATTTCCTTTCATTTTCTATCATGGTTTGCTGTCAAACCACATGAGTGATTACAGCCATGGTCTTGTATGATATATGGTGTGTGTACAACAGCGCCGAGGTGGATTGTAAACACATCTGCCTCGCTGTGTGACAGTCCAGAGACAGTGTGTCTGTGTTGGCTCTTAGTTTGCATGTCTGTCAACACTGCATACACAAGACTGATGCCAAATCTGCCTTTACTGCTGGGTAATTATTTGTGTCTATGTTTGTCTCTCCAGGTTGAGCTTAGTGTCATCATGCAAATTCACGTCTCTCTCTTGATGACTGAAAGAGGGGTTGAGAAGCGACCCTGTGTGTATATGTGTGTGTGTGTGTGTGTGTGTTTGTGCAAATGTGTGTGAGGCACTTCAGACACCCACTCACTCTAATGACAAGCGACAATTGTTAGAGCCTATCAGTGTTGTCTTTACACCTGTTAAAGTCTTTGACAGTGTACTGTGCCAGGCGCTGTCTCCATCATATGTGTGGGGCTGTGTGGGTGTTTAACTGTTGTAGGGTCTGTTTACACAGTCATGTCAGGGGGACCTGTCTTTTTAATAGGGACAAAATCATATCCCCATAAATCGTGACATTTTAGTAATTAGCCAAGTTGTTGGTTACATTAAGGTAAAAATTAAGATTAGGTTTAGGGTTAAGATTAAGGTTAAGGTCAGGTTTAGGGTTAAATTCGTTTAGTCACTTGTTTATGTTTGTGTGTTTAGTTGGAACAGGCACAATGCCAAAAACACCCATAGTGTCAAAAAGACTGCACAAGAAGATTTTTTTGTTTGTTTGTTTAATGGGTGGCACAGTTTGGTACCCTGCAATGGACTGGCACCCTGTACAGGGGGTCCATAAGGTAATGAACGGCTGACTGTTATTAATAACAATGAGAAAGGTAGTGGGCTCATCAACTTCTTGCTTTTAAGCATTTTTAGTTAGGCACTGGGACTACTGGGAGTTAGGCACTAGCTATAATTAGTAGCTGGTTTTAGGCTCTCTGCAATGGGCTAAATTTAGCCTCGCTACAGTGGGATAAATCTGTGACTGACATTTTCATGAACCACCAACAAATGTGTTCTCTTATAGCAGCTGTTGCGAGATTAGTCAAGCTTAATGAAAGCCTATTCGATTTAATCAATGGCAGTGTCAAATTATAGTTGCAATATCTGAGAACTGTCCTTACTGTCCTCTAAAGATATTTATCTAAACTTGGCAAAAATGTTTGTTTATACAAAAATGCTACAAACCAAAATGCTTTCTTTGGTGTTGTTGTAAGCTACATTTACCAAAATACAAATGAACACAACTAAGGATATGGTGATCAGATATGTGTGAATGTTAGTTTAACCAATTCCAGAGCCCCCAGTGAGTAAACTCAATATTTACTGTTACCATCCAAAACCTAGATTATCTAATCAATTTGTCATTGATTCACGTTAATCAGGTCAGCTGTTGAAAGTGAACAGATCCATGCAGTGACTAAAAGCACAGGGATGTCTGTAATCAAATATATGTTCTACTATTTCTACACTCCAAGTACCACATTCTGATCATTTACTACTAACGTTTATTTGCTGTAATGTTATAAACAGTGCATCCGGAAAGTATTCACAGTGCTTCACTTTTTTGTACATTTTGTTACAGCCTTATTCCAAAATGGATGAAATTCTTTTTTCCCATCAAAATTCTACACACAAGTGAGAAGTGAGAAAATAATAAAAATTAAAAATTACAACACAAAAATACAACGTACATAAATATTTACATATTGACACTCAGGTGCATATGGTCCATGCATCTTGGAAGCCACTCAGTTAAAGGCACATGACAGCCTGTCTGGAATTTGCCAAAAGTTGTCTAAAAGACTCTCAGACCATGAGAAACAAAAAGATTGAACTTTTTGGACTGAATGCCAAGCAGCATGTCTGGAGGAAATCATGCACTGCTCATCACCTATCCAATTCCATTCCTACAGTGAAGCATGGTGGTAGCATCTTCACACTCTGGGGATGTAATTCTGCAATAAGATCTGACAGACTATTCAGGGTTGAGGGAAAGATGACTGCAGCGCTGTACAGACACTTACTGAGACATCCTAAGCACACAGCTAAGATAACAGAGGAATGGCTTCGGGGCAACTCTGTGAATGTCCTTGAGTGGCCCAGACAGAGCTCAGACTTGAGCCTGGTTGAACATCTCTGGAGATATCTAAAAATGTCTGTGCATGAACTCTCCCCATCCAATTAGTCAAGCTTTAGAGGTTCTGCAAAGAAGAATGGGAGACAGTTCCCAAAAACAGGTGTGCCAAGCTTGTAGTATCATATTCAAAAAGACTTGAGGCTGCCAAAAGTACTTCAACAAAGGTATGAATATTTATTTATTTTGTTTTTGTTTATTTTTTTGTTTGTTTTTTGCTTTTTTTTTTTTTTTTTTTTTCAAATATTTCAAACATACTTTTCTCACTTTGTCCTAAATATTTTGAAATAAAAGTGTAACAGAAGAAAGTGCAAAAAGTGAAGCACTGTGAAAACGTACTGTACTGTTGAAAAATGAGTGGTGGGTCATTCTCAGCACTGCAGTGACAGTGACGTGGTGGTGTGTTACTGTGTGTTACGCTGGTACAAGACACAGCAGTGCTGCTGGAGTGTTTGCACATTTACATATATCCACCTGTCACTTCCAATCAGTAACATCTGCTTAACCTACTATAAGTTCCACCTGTGAGATGATGCTTATGATTATGCAGGATGCAGGAACATCTCTTAGGCTCACACACTCTTAGGCTGTGTGTGTGTGTGTGTGTGTGTGTGTGTGTGTGTGTGTGTGTGTGTGTGTGTGTGTGTGTGTGTGTGTGTGTGTGTGTGTGAGGAAGCACATATTTGATCTGTATGACCTCGGGGACAGGGGGCCAGAGTGTGAGGAGCTCACTGCTTCCTGATCCGTGAAACTGAAGCCACGGTGCACGCTTGGGTCCCTACCTAGGTGACAAACAAGTGATTTGTGCCCAGCGGCGTGACACCACCACCATCCCTCCCGCAAGATGGATGGGCATGCCCAGAGCAGGAGATATTACCGAAACCCTATCAGTGATATTAGCCAAAGGAAATATGCCCTCCCCAGGGATGTCTCAATGCCGGCTGTGATATACTACTGCATTATTCTGCCCATCGCTCATAAAGCCTGGCCCTCCGCGGAATGTATTATTTTAAAGTGGAAAGTTATACTGGCCCCCGCCACGTGAAGATGCATCATATTCAGCACATTGTGTCCCCATCACTACTGAGAGGATCCTGCACTGCGCACTGCCTGTGGCTACAGTGCTGCCTCTCTCCTGCTCTTATCTCAGAAGTGCATTACCTGCATTAAAGCATCACTGGTTTTAGTGTAGCTCTGCGAATGTCGAATTGTTCAGTGATTTTTGTCGTTTTTATTGCATTGACTGTGTGGCAAAAAAAAAATAATTCACAGAGTTGCCCCTAGATATATCCGATTGGTCTTGATGTATGGTTTCCAGGCTACTGTGGATTCTGAAAAGAGTGAGCTTATATTCATCTGTATGTTTAACCCTTTAAAACCTATAATTGTATAGATATTTCATTTTTGAGCTTTTGTGGAGTTCCACTGGGTTCTATTGTCTGGTCTATTAAAGGGATGTTAATTAAAACACTGAAGTGTGAGCCTTCATACAGGGTTTAAAGGATTTAAGTTGAGCCCTCACCTACCTGTTTAACCTGTAGAACCTAGATGCTTGATGAATGCTGGATGTTTTTGTAATTTGATGAAAATTTTTTATTCTAGAATATTCAAATTTCTGGGTGTCTGGCTATTGTGAATGTGATTTTTACATTGCCTTTTCAAACTGCATATAAAGTGATATTTGTGTGTTTCATTCTTCTCATGTAGCCGAGTGTGGTGGCACAATTAAGGATGAACCGGCAGGTAGGATCCTGTCTCCTGGTTACCCGGCACCATACGAGCACAACCTGCACTGCGTATGGTCTATCGAGGCTGCACCTGGAAGCACCATTGGGTATGTATCCCAAATTCACACTCCAGTGCCTCCAGCTCTCCACTTCTCTCACTCCTCCTGCCACTACTCTTTGCACATCCATTCATTACCCCAGCCTGACTTTTGACATCTCTTATCAATATTCGATTTGCCCTTCTTTTATCTTCTTCTGAACCTACTTCTGATCTTCTCACATGTAGCTCATTGACAGAAGCAGAGAAGTTCTTCTGCGTGTGTGGATCCTTTGCTTTCAACCAGTGTTTCATGTGTGTGTATGTCAAGGTCTACAAAAAAAAGTAACCAAGTTGTCTGTTTCACATAGTTGAAGTGTATAATGTGGGACCACTGGGCTGGTGTGAAGCTCTAAATGACTTTGACAAGGGCTAATAAATATGGCCAAATCAAATTAGGGGAATTCATGAACATTAAGACTCAAAATTGGTCAGAATGCAGAAAATGCCTAATCATTCCAAGGGGCCAAATATTTTTGCATCGGGGCTGAAGTGATAGAAGGGCTTCTGTGGTACATTTTTTACCAGTTACAGGAAGAATATCACAATATATTGGGTTAAACATGTATTGGACTATATCGCCACAGACCTTTGAGTCCAAATTAAATAGTATACAATCAGTTTTACTTCACTGGTTTGTGTGATGATGCTCACCCCTGTCCAGAAGGAAAAGCCCGCTACAAGATTTTGTATCATTTCTATGAGGATTTGATTGCATTCAGCAACAAGATTGCTAGTGAGGTCAGGATGTTTGGTGATCTCAACCACACCTCATTCCCACACCGTGGACTCCCATTCCATTGCTCAAAGTTTATCTGCTATAGAGTGTTCTATTCTATTGGCAGTACTTTTCTGCAGAGACTAAACAGCCTGTGTGTGTATGTGTGTGTTTGCACATCTGTTTTGGCAAATTAATGTAGCTGAATGTATTTGTTAAAAGGGATCATCAAAAGCATTTGGGCATATAGTGCAGGTCTTATAATGAACTGTTTTGGTGGTATTAATATTTTGGCCCATTAGTATTTACGAGTAAGCAAAATAGAATTTGATGAATATATTATTGCCTATTCTCTGCTGATGCAGAACTCAGTGGTTTATGTAACTACCAATTAACTAATTATGGAATTAAATAAGTGTAGCAGAACAATGATGCTAACATGAGACTTGTAATGGTTAACACGCAATCAGCTCCACCATCCTCATGTGCCCCATTCCCATGTTCACGGCTTTTAATTGGATGACATGATCTTTAAGCTCAGTGTGTGATTGGCCCTCAGTCTGACTACTCACAGTGTATGTATGTGTGCCAGTGTTGTTCCGGGCCACTGTTTCATTCAACTTGACTGGGAGATGCTTGGAGGACATTAGCACTTTGGCAGTCCTACAGACTGACCTCTCTCTCCCCCCCTGCAAATCGTTGCCTTTCGCACGCTAATGAATGAACATGCACCCTCGTTAATTGTCGCTCATTTCGCCAGTGTAATTTTGCATGAAATCTCAGTGCTGGGTGCTGCCTAATTGGTGCACAGCTCTAACAGCGCTGTTTATCAGACCCCCTGTCCTTCAGCCACACTCTGGACTGTTCCCAGACTCATCCTGCTTTAGCTTTATTAAATTTTTTTCCCTCCCATTCTGAGTTTTCGTGGACGCCTTGATGCTAAAGATGGTGAAGGTGAACTCCCAAATATCCACTCTTGTGCTTTTGTTTGTGTGCAAATTACTGCTATTGAGGAATGAGGCCAAACGTCATTATCATCAGGGTTTGTTGTGGAGCTGTTAAGGCCTTCTACACTTTGAGACAACAAGGAGTCTCTGAATATCGATAACAGGACCTTATCAAGTGCTTTCCCGGCTCTCCAGGTGCTTGTTAGCTTCAGAGAGAAACAGGGGGGAAAATCGAAGGTGACACACAGAATGATGATGGTTTCCTGACCTTGTGTTCCTTTTCTTCTTGTTATCCAGTAGCACTACTCATGGGTTTTTAGCTGACCTGAAACAAAACACTTCGTCATGGCAGGATAAGGATGAAGACCAGAGCAGAATGTGTTGAACAAGATCAATATCTTCTTTATCATAGATGCACAACAGTGTATGTTTTGCTTTCAGACCAGGTGTTTATCTGTTGCTAAATTCACTGAGTTGGCAGTTTGTTTATTCCTGTGTCAATATTCATTGACCTTTTATGTCAGGTACACCTACCATATAGATGCACTTTGCAGGTCTATAGTAACCCTGTAAGCCCATCTGTTACTGTGAAGAATTTGTCAATCTTCCTCTTCACTGTCTATTAATAGAGTGGGTGACCATAGACAACTGCTGACCAGATGTTGTTCTGTTGGTGGGTCATAAGGATTGCATAAGTGCATGTGGCACCATGGAACATGCAGCATATTTTCGAAAGGGGCATCTTCATAGATCCATGACAGTCCATGTCAGACCATACATTGGTGCTCTCATTTTGAAACACCTCAGTGGAGCTACTTGTTTAAGCACAGTCCACCAACCCAAAAAAAAATCCAAGCAACTGTTCTCTAATGGTTGAAAGGACAAGAGCCGGGGTGTTAAATTGGTTCTGCCTCCAGTTTGACCAGAGATGTTATAAATGAAGAAAGTGCATGTTGGTCAGTATCAGTGGGGTTTAGAGTGGATTTCAGAAAAATGCTGTTTAAAATTCTCAACTGATCCATGGTTTGAATGCAATTGTTGTGTGTGAAAGCAAACCAGTGATAATGAGCCCCTCCCCCTAACAAGCCTATAATCAGTACTGGGTGGAGACTCAATTATTCGGTCAAGTGTGAAAATTCCCTAAGCAGTCGCTGGTGAGAACAAGGACTCTAAATTTGCTTGGCAGGCTGAATTAGATCCTGCATTGGGATAGTTTGTGCCCACAGGCCATATGTTTGACACCCCAGGGTGAGAGAATGGCTAACTCAAACTTTGTACAAGATGTGCTACAGTCTTCAGTCAACAGCCTAGATGTGTCTAATAAAGGGACCAGTAAGTGTGTACAAACTCTAGGTGCAATTGGCACTGAGTAAATATGGAGGAAATCATAGAGACACTGCTATGTGTAACAGTTCCATTCCTGATGTAACAACAAAGTTTACTATGAAAACTGGCAACTCAGTGTAAATAAAACTGCTAAAGATGATGATAAATTTGATAATAGACCTCTAGTCTTTTGAGGAGTGAGAAAGATGTGACTGAGCAAGTGGGCTGGTGGACAAACGAATGGGTGAGTGAGTGAGTGAGTGAGTGAGTGAGTGAGTGAGTGAGTGAGTGAGTGAGTGAGTGAGTGAGTGAGTGAGTGATTCAGTGTGAGTGAGTGAGTGAGTGAGTGAGTGAGTGAGTGAGTGAGTGAGTTAATTAATTAATCAGGCTCTATTTATTGCTGTAGTAGACAAGACTATGCCGTGCAGATGAAGCACACTACTTCTCTCTCTTACTTTCTGCACAATTTGTGTATTCGTGGTGTTTGTCTGTGTTATAAGAAAAGTATTGTTTTGGCAGATTTACACTCATGTTGCAGGACTGTGTGTTTACATGTGTGCATACGCTACGTGACTCCTGTGTTTACAGTTGTGTGTGATGGAGTGTGAATCTTATTTGAGACAGAGGGTAATTAGAGTGGGGCTCAGCTGCCTGCCTGTCCCAGGCCTCACCTCACTACTGGGCAGGCGTGGCTACATTCCTTTTGGATCCCATCTTATGCGGATCAATTATTCAAGGTTTCATTTTGCAATGCACAGAACTGGACGACTCTCTGGCTCTAATGCAGGTATCATCTAATGTTGTGCGCTGTGTGTGTGTGTGTGTGTGTGTGTGTGTGTGTGTGTGTGTGTGCGTAACTGTACCAGGCACACTATGCAGGAGCTGCCTGAGCAGCACAGGAGATAACAGCATCAGGTAGGACCTATGATGTAAGCAGGCCGTGTTGCAGCAGGAAGCCTTTGAGAAATGGACACCTTGTATCAGCATCTGATAGTTGATGATGGAGTTTGAACGCTGCGCGGGAGGGGCGCAGTGTTTGGTGCAGGGATTATGATGGTGTGCCACGCTGACAGATGCGACACACTGCAGGGCTTTAGGGAGAGGAGGAGAAGAGCACGTTTCATCCGTCTTTCATCTTCTCATCACAGGCACATCTCCACCTCTGATCCACCACTGTTTGGCGAAGGTGATAACTACCTTCAAGAGCCACTTCTCACTCACACACACACACACACACACACACACACACACATATAGACAGACATGTCTAGGGTCATGGCGTCTCAGGCGTGAGAGATTAGCCAGCCACTAAGCTCCTGTTGTAGCCAAGCCGTGCTTTGCACAGCCCAGTTGCAGCTCAGAGATCCAGAGGCCCATCGACTCAAGAAGGAAATTGACGAATTAACAGAGGCTGAAGCGACCCCAAACCCCCAACACTCACAAACACACACACACACACACACACACACACACACACACCTATCCTCTCACAAGTTAGACATTAACCCTTAGAAGTTTGTAGATATTACTGTAAAAAATAACGGGACACCTGATCATTACTGTCCAGTGGAGGCTTTCTACTAGATTTTGGAACATTGCTGTTATGATTTGATTGCATTCAGTAACAACAGCCTTAGTGAGAACAAGTTGTTGAATGATTTACTCTTGTCCTGTCTCTCTCTTGTTTGGTCAGTCTCTATTTTTTGTGTGAAATGTACCATGAAGTATTATGTCCTGCGCAACTCCACCAAAGTTACATAGTGCAATAGCAGTGTTCTAGCCAACAGTGGGAATGACAGAGACCTCATTCTCCCTATCACAAGTCAGTGTACCACTTCAATGCTCTAAAGATACTAATTTTAAAACAAAATTGCTGTATAATGTCACAAAGTTCAGCCGTGTATTTAGATAGTATATTCTATAATATAAACCAAATAACAACAATAAATGTATTGCAATATTTAATTAAAATGTTTAAATAAATTGTTGACTTTATCAGTGGTATTAGAATCATCCACAGCTCTGTTCCTTAGCATTAAACACATGAAAAGACTTCTAATTTTACGCCTTTGAGCAGATTGGAGGTTGAACAGACGCTTTGGGGTTCAGTGTGCTCCTAAATAACTATGTGGCAAGTAGCTAATCAGAGGATGATGCCCCCCATGTGGTTTCCGGTTCCTCCTAAGGTTTCTTCCTCCAGCTCTGAGGGAGTTTTTCCTTGCCACTGTCGCCCACTGGCTTGCTCACTAGGGGGTCTATTTCTATTTATTATAATTTGTATCTGTGTTATTAAACTTTTTGTTATTTTTATTTTTTTTTTTATTTCTGTGAAGCTGCTCTGTGACATCAGTTGTGAAGAGAACTATACAAATAAACTTTGATTTGATTTGATTTGATTTTAATTAAACACAAAAAGGCTCATCCCTAAATAATCCTTTTTAGGTTCAGCTCATGGCTTCATAAAGGTCACGGGAAATTACGCGGTTTTTCTTTTAGCCCTCAAAGGCCAGAAGCACACCAAAAACATCTGCAGAATTAACTTGTTATCTGCGTCACCAAATCTCATGCATTTTTATAGTGGTTCAATTCCCATGCCATGCATGACCAGAGTGCATCAGTTCAACGGCTGTGCTGTGCTGGCATGAGTAGTGAGTTAGCACAGCTATTCCCTGATGTGTTTCTGAGCTAAAAGATTCAGAGTATAGACAAAATGCAGCAGCTTCAGGCTGAATGTTTCACGCTAGAGAAGCTATAATGGCCTGATCTGCTGAACAGTGTAAAGACAAGAAGCTACTAGAAGAAATGAATTTCGTTGTCTGTCAACTGTTATAAGTAGTGTCCATACGCAGACAAAAAGCTGAATAATGTGTGTGAAAAACAAGCCAGCAGTGCCCATCAAATATATGGACACATTGCCTCCTTTTCAAAATTTTCATGTGAAATTTGTCAGGAGGCTGAGAGAAATGGAAAAAAAGCAACAGATCTCTTCAGATATGCTAAGAAAGGGTCTAGCTAATTACCAGCACACTGTGAACAAGTCCAGGGAGATGTATCTAGTTTTAAACATGCAATTGTTCAACCCCTACTGAAGAAACTCTTTTTTAACTCTTATTTTTTTACAGTTTCACTCATTTTTAACTGAGAGTAATATTATGCATATACCCGTCTGTTTTAGAGCTCATCACAGCTCTCGCGACACAGTTCGCGACTCGCTTTGCTGCACCAAATTGGCTTCTATTGTTGTCCTTTAGACCTGGAAATGGGCTGTTTTAATACTTTAAATCTCAGTGCTGCATTTGATGCAGTCCATCATGTCATCCTTCTTGCTCACCTTAAGTTTAAAATTGGTATTTGAGGAGCCATCCGGAGAGTGGTCGGTTTCCTCATCAAAAAAATAGAACCTTCTCACAGCATGAGTACCTCAGCAGGTATTAAGCATGGTGCATCAGGACTCTTTTTGGGTCCTATATTGTTTCTAGGATCCATCATCTTCCGTGAAGAAAAAACAAGCAAAATCAACACAGTGGAGCTGTCCAGCTTTTTTCAGTTTTGAACAATCAAGCAAAACTAAAACCACTTAAGTGGAACCAGAAAAAGAAAAAGCATCATTCCTATATTGGCTTCCCTTCACGGGTAACCAGCTAAATACACAATTGAGCTTTCTGACCTCCTGAGCCCATGTTCAAGCTCACATGCTTTACGATCTTCTTGGCTAGAACCTAAACTTTTCCTCAGTTTTTGAGTCAAATTTGATTTATTTTTTTCTATATTTTATTTTTGATTTAGTCAAGTTTTATATTTATCCATTTTACTTTATCTTAGTTCATTCTGGTAAGTTGATTTTAGATTTTAACTATTTTATTCTGGTAATTCAGTGTTTGTATTTGGTTTATATTTTATCTACAATTGTACAGCTCTTTGGCTGACTTCTGTAGATGTGCTTTCGAAATAGATTTACAGGACTTGATGACTATATGTTAAATACACTCTAACAGCTCCCCGTTAAAGGGGGCATAAATTACATTTATTTAACATTTTAAACTGTTCTATATGTAGTGATAGGTCAAGATCTGGTTTTACACAGTCCAATGACCTTAAGGTCAAATAAGAATGAACTGAACTTGGATTCATTTAGTCAGTATAGCATTAGAAATCCCAACAAAGGCTTATCGATAATGTTCAGTATTGTAGTAGGTAGGATTATATATTTGCCTATCAACCCACTAGCACCTGCTCACTTTACTGGCTTTCCCACGACCCTTGGATACCCGCAGTGGCACTTCCTCCAGATGTTCCTTCTCTGAAAAGCCTTTTAAGCATCACTTCTCGATAGAAAAAAAAAGAAAAGAAAAAGGTGCTGCATTTCATTGAAGTGCTTCCACCAGTGTGCTGATTGTATGTAAATATTGGGGATGTAAATATAATGAGTCTGTTACATAACAGTTGAGGGTTTTGCTTTACAGCTCTGTCTTATATACGTAGGGTTTGCTTCTGAAAGAGAAGAATTCACCCACCTGTAATTATTGATCTATTCTAGCAAAAATACATTTTCTTTGAGGGTACCTTTTAATAACCAAGATTCTATCTCTTTGGGTCTCAGCTGACAAAAAATCGAATTAAATGTGCAGAAGTGCTATATGGTAAAATACAGCAACAAACAATCAATAAAAAACATCTGGCTGGCTTAGGATCCCCCCCCTTCCCCCATGTGTATTGAATGTGAGGTAAAAGGGAAAAGTACTGTAGGGCTGCTTTTTCTAGCATAAGTAAAATTGCTAGCAATGCTATTATAAGCAAACATCTTACTGAACTACCTCAACTACTTGGACGAGTCTGTATGACCTTAATGGAGATCTGTATGGGGTTTGTATGGAATGTGGGCAGGTGTGTGAACATATACTTATGGAATGCCTACTGACAGCCGATAAAAAATGTATGTTTTGCTGATCAACTACATCTGCCAATCTAGAGTGATGACATCATAATGAGATTAAATGCCTGAGTTCTTACAAACCTACATACAATATAATCTCTATTAAATATATTTGAAAAGCTAGCTGTTCCCCAACCTTTGTCACGCACACACACACACACACACACACGCACACACACACACACACACACACACACACACACACACACACACACACAATAATACAGATGTTCTATATAAACATATGTTCTGGCTCTGTCACTCATGGGGTTTTATTTGACCTGAGCTCAGAGAAAAGGACGAGGCCAGCAGATTTGGTCAGCATGGGTGAAGCAGGTCCAGGAGTCTGCCATGTGCTGATTCCTGCTCTCATAAGAAAACTAATCTGCCAGCAGTGTCGACGATTAAAAATAACTATCAATAATGCACTGGTCACAGCTTGAGGCCTAACCTCTGGGCTTGGAATGAAAACTGTTTCTTCATTTCTTCTTTGCAAAGAGTTTGCAAGGTGGGATGGGGAATTTGCTGTCTAAAAACACCAAATAGATGGCAGCTGTGGAATGGTAAAAAAATAATCTGTTGACATTTGAAAGGTTTGAAGGGTTTATCGTTAGTCGTTAATTGTACTTCCAGTGCTTCCTGTCTGTCAGCTCCTTGGCACATGAAAGTTGGCTCTGGTGAAGTGAAAATTGCTTTTGGTATTCAGTATGACACAGCTCTTTTTCTGTCATGTCTTTTGGTACACTCCTCCCATGGCACCTCTTCCTGACATGTGACTGAAATACTTTACTCTTAGACAGGAAAAAGACATGCTTTAAAAGGGGACTCACCCCTCAGCACCCAACTTCAGAATGGTGACACTTTCCTCTGCTTAAAACACACTCACACACTTAGTATGATGGACCATTATCTGCAAAGGACAGACTGTCTTTGTTCTTTCACTCTCTTCCTTTTCTTTTTTTTTTTTTTTTTTTTACAGCAAGAGGGAGATAAAAGGGCTAAAAGAACAGAATGAGGGAAAATGTTCTGGCCTCCTTGGAGAAATGAAAGACAGTCTCCCTCTCTTTCATAGCGGCTGGACGCTGCTTCCTGCCTGCTTTGAGAAGGCACCAATCAGACTACACACGTACACATACACACCCTCACGCACACTTTGTCTTACTCGACATGCAAATCTGACAGCCAGCATGCATACAGCCGCCACAGCACTCTCCTGCCAGCCCAGTGAGGGCCACATGAGAGAGAGAGAGAGAGAGAGAGAGAGAGAGAGAGAGAGAGAGAGAGAGAGAGAGAGAGAGAGAGAGAGAGAGAGAGAGAGAGAGAGCGCAAGAAAAGTAAGAAAGTCAGCGGTGAGAAAAAGAGTGCTTTACGGGAAAGAACATGAGGATTAGTGAACAGCAGCCCCCTGACTGGCTGCTGAAAGAAAGCACAAGCAAGGTGTTCGTTCAGGCAGGACCCTCTGATCAGAGAGGGTCTATGTCATTCTCCCTCCTTTCAATTCTCTCTCGCTCTCTCTCTCACTTTCTCTCTCTCTCTCTCTCTCTCTCTCTCTCTCTCTCTATTTCTCTTTATTTTTTTCTTTCCCCCAACCCCTGCTGCCCCCCGGACCACCACAGCCAGCCCGTGAGCAGTGAAGCAGGAGCTGATTAGTTGAACCTGTCCTGAAAAGAGCCAATTACTCCCATATGCATAGCATAGCTCCCTCAAAACCCTTCAATCACCAAGCTCTCCTCTAAAATCTAGCCCTCTTGTACTGTTTGTCCATCTTCTAGTCTCTCTCTCTCTGTCTGTCTCTCTCTCTCTCTCTCTCTCTCTCTCTCTCTCTCTCTCTCTCTCTCTCTCTCTCTCAGACCCCCTCACTTGTGCTTTATCTCTAACCCCCAGTCAGTGGGTTCATCTCAGATGTTCCAGAAGCTCAAACAGCCAAAGTCTGCTAATTCCATGCTGCTGCCTGTGAAAGGCCTGTGAAAGGCTGCAGCATAACGATGAGCCCTGATAGCTGTGGCTTCCACGTGACCCACACACACAGCCTCCACAGCAGGCCAACACTGGCCGCTGTGCATGCTAATCTCCAGAGTTCTTTACGTTCACACTCCCCCGCTGTGCTTCTGGGAGCCAGTGTGTTTTTATGCACATTAGCACTGTGATTGCAGCCCGGCTAAGATTTAGAATCCATCTATGCACAAAGCTTTATTTATCAGTATGTATCAGTTCTTTGGTGCACGGAGGAGACCGCACTGTTTCACCACTCCAGTGAAAGCAAGGGGTTTGTGTCAGAGCGGTATTGTTATGGATGTAAACACACGTAGACACGTGAGCATCATATGGATAGAGACAAGCCACATGTAGGTTTTGTGGAGGAACTCAGCAGAATCAAATCATCAGAGATTTTATCCAATTCCACAATTATCTGCTTATTTTTGGGAAGGTATGCTCTGCTCCTTTTTAGGTCAAAAAACGAACAGTGTGCTGTAAAAATAGCTAAGTGTGCTCAAATGGTTTGAGACAACTGAATGCTTTAACCCTGTGGTCCACACTTTGTGTGTAGTTACATACCCTATTGTAGGCTTCATAACTCTATAGAGTACAGAGTAATCTACAGACATGATACACATATCACAAACTACACAACATACAATATTATGATTGTGTGATGAACTTTAAGCAAGCAGTCCATCTCAGATGCCAACGGAGCTTTCAGTGCATGTTTACTGGTCCATGGCTGTAGTTTACTACATTGTACTGTATATTGTACATTGCTTTGTGGCACATAGTAGCCTTACCTTTACAGCCTGTTGAGGCAGTTTCTCTTTTTCATTCAGACACTGCCTCACTGCTTGGTAAAGTGGTGTATCACCACCCTATACAACAATGACCCACTCCCCTGGCACACAGAACTATCTCCGAAAGTCATTTTTTTTTCACTCATCAGGTTAATGGAACACATGTTTAATATGCTATGGAATGTTTAATAATGCAAGACGTTTTGCTGGATATAGCATTAAGTTCTGCTAGCCTACTGGCGCATTCAGCCATACCCCGTGGATGCCACCTGTTTCTAGGAATGAGGTCACTAAGTTTCTGCAAAAACAGCACTTCTTCACTAGATGAAGTGATTAATTGGTAAAGTGGTAAAGTGCTTAGTGGCCCACTGTCTGGTGGGGTCACCCTTCAAAACGTTAGTTAACTTTTTTATTTCTTAACCAGCATGTATACATCGCCTGTCAGCATTTGTGGGGGCAGATGTAATTAATGCTAAATGACTTGTCATCATAACACAGCATATTAAAAAACAATGAAAAAACAATATGTAAATATTTATGATATTATGACACATGAAAGGAAAGGAAATGACTATATATATATATATATATATATATATATATATATATATTTGGGTTTAATAAAAATGTCTCAACAAGTTTGGAAAGGAGTGAAGACATGGAGCCAAGTGCTAAACTACTCTAATAGTGTAACCTAATAGCTATTTTAAACTGAACCTTTGCAGGTAAACTTTGCACTGTGTTTTCTTACATTAAAAAACCCCCTCAAATTTCAGTGTATTGCAAAACTTTTGACAGACCTAGTGTTTTCTGTGTGTTTGTGCTCCATTTCCGAGTCAGAATCATTGCATTTTAATGTGAAGAATATGCAGAAGTTTAGCAGCATCCTCTCTCTCTCTCTCATTTTCTCTTTCTCTCATCCTCTCTCACTGTCAGTGAAAAATCACTTCAGCATCAATCTCTCTCTTTCTCTGTACCTGCTGAAATTAGTGGACCAAATGTCACTTTTGGATTCCAGCTGTTTTCCTGCTGGCATCTCTGCTGCTCAACTGCCTTCTCCATCTAGCAGTAAACAGCTCCAGGAAAATTGGTTCATAGTGCTTCTAGGGCTGATATTTTGATATTTATATCAATATCAGGATATAAACAGAGAAATATGTGGGTTGAGGCAATACCGTTTAAATGTGGAATTAAAGTTTTTAAATAACATTCTGTTTCAATCAAGTTTTTTCAATAAAACTTCTTTTTCAAATAAAAATCTTTTCTTCCCCCTTCTCTGAAACCTTCCTCCCTGGGATATGATTTTCATCCATATCATCCAGCCCATTCTATTCTCATGTGGAGTAAATTGGTGTATAGAGTTTTTCAATGAAATTATCACACAGTTTAAATTTTCAAGGCACTGATTCACAATATGTTTCTCATCTTCCCTTGTTTGTGTTTTTGTGTTCAGGTTGCACTTCCTGGTGTTCCATACAGAGGAGGTGCACGATGTTTTGAGAATCTGGGATGGACCTCCGGATGGCGGAGTGTTGCTGAGGGAGCTGAGTGGCTCTACTCTGCCCCCAGACCTGCACAGCACATTCAACTCCATCAGCCTGCAGTTCACAACTGACTTTTTCACCAGCAAGCAGGGCTTTGCTCTGCAGTTTTCAGGTGAGATTGCATATATGAGAGTTACCTTTTGCATCTATTTTCAGGATTAAAAATGCCTTGATTATGTAGAAAGCCAGAAAAAACTCAGAACCTGCAAAAAGCTAAAGAATGTTTTATTAAAGCTAGATGTCTCTTATTTGCTTTCTTTATTTCAGTATGTAAATTGATTAGGTGAAGCATGCCCACACCTGTGTAAGAGGTATTATCTTGTGAGTGAGGTTGAACATTGGCTCTACGTAATTATGGCAAAGTGATGTGAATTATTTGAGTTTGAGCGAGTAATAAAAGTGGGTGGGAAATGGATGGGACATCCCAATTCCAAAGTTGTGCAGACATTCCTCGACCCACAGTGTACCGGGAATACATTATACAACCAATTCTGGACAACTTAGGCATGGTGCATTATGCTACAGGAGTATCCAATCATTGTAGGGGTATATGAAGTCCATTCAAGTCTGGAAATGTTCACCAAGCAGTGAAACTGGTCACTGGCATTTTTGGAAGACCCATTCCAAGAGAACACATCCCACAACAGTTAGGGTGCATAGCCTGCACAGGGCCTTCTAAACAAATGGAGTCCATGACACATTGGCTCCAGGAATGTTATATCACTGTACAACTTCGGAAATGGAATGTATCCTCCATCTGGCACTTTCTATCATACCTTGCTTGATTGGCCTCACTCAAGTTAATACAGTACCTCACAACTTATACTGTTATGACCATTACCAAACCATCTGCTGAGGTACTGTTATCCCATGACTTTTGGCATGTCAGTGGATTGCAGGTACATCCAGCATTAAGTGATAGGAGTGAAAGTGAAGTGAAAAAAGTAAGAGTCCACTAAAGAAAAAAAAAAAGAAAAACAATAAAAAAATAGATACATTAAATGAAGAGTGAATAATTAAGGTTCTGTATTGTTTCTAGGCAAATGCTAAAGTTGAGTTGTCTGAACACAAACTGAACAAAATGAGTTCATTTCAGGTGCACATTGATTGGACTCATTATTAATGCAGAATCCAAACATTAAAAAAAAAACTGACATTAATATTAAAATTTGAAAAGTATATTACTTTTCTCTCAAATCATTATACTTACGTTATACAAGTTTATTATATTGTCTATATTTATGTGTCTATACTACACTCAATGGGGCATATATTACATATAACCATGTCCTGACTTGGCCTAAAACAACTTTGTTTATTTTGTTTTTATTTCTTTTTGTGTGGCCTTTTTTGTTTTTACTTGCCCTAAATATGATAAAAGCAATGAAATTTAATTCAATATATTTTTTGAAGTTATTCTTCATATAAGACACTCCATCCCTGTAATTTTAGTCCTAATTGGCAAAGTGAAGAGCCTACACAAGGGGAGGACTATTAGCACTCAAGTAGTGTTTGTGTACTGTATTGAAGGAGAGGCACTGGCATGAAGTCACACCAGCATTTCCTGAACACAAAATGTATGTGACATAGAAAGCCTGAAACACACTCCTAATAAGAATGTAAATGGAAGGTATGTTTGATGTTGCTTCTGTGGCAGTACAACAGCTGTTCATTCAATCAGACAAACGATATTTCACGAAGGTGTAGAGATGAAAACAGACATACTGTATGTAAACAGAAGAAAAAGTGCCACTGCACATACGTCACACCATATGTCCTTGTGTGTCTTCGAGTGTAATCATAGCAGTATTTAATTAAACTGTATTGTAAAGATACCAGTACAAGAACAGTGTACCTCAGTATGTTCCTCTAATGAGAGATATCATCCATGTTGCGTGGCATATGTATTTGAATAGTAAAACCTTATAGGCATCTTTTTAAAAGAGGCCCTGAAGATATATAAGAAGGTGGTCTGGTCTCCAGCAGTTATTAGTGCAGGAACAGCTGGAAATACAGCAGACTCAGTATGGAGTCGTCTGGAGGAGAGTGGAATTGGACTGCTTTAAGCCAATACAAATGTCATGAAGGGATTTGAGTGACACCGTGGCCTGGCTGTCGATTTCCATCTGTTCATTTCTGGACCACACCTGTGCAGTTTTGCACTATGTTCACTAGAATGAACATGCCAGAGTATAGGTTTTACATTTCAATCTTCTTGGTAGGAGAAAGCTAACATAGAACCCGTGTAACACCAGTACACACATAGTAATGCTCATGTAGAATAGATTCTGTTCCTGCTAGTAAAAATGGGAAATGTATAAGGATATAGGTTCCTTGATGACCTTGATTTTTAGCATTGATGAAGACCTATTTTCACTTCCTTTGGTCTGCTCTTACTAAGACAAACTGACCATGTTGCCAACTGTTCAACAATTTTGGAGACAGTGGAGTGACAAATTACCAATCACCATCACATTATCCTTTCCCACACTCGAATGCAGCTACAGCCCTCCTTTAAATTTACTACATTTACAATAAGTGTATTGTATATTATAATGATATTTCTTTACATTTATGTGTTTAATTATATCACCTCCATCTCTCAATATTATTAGAATGAATATCATTTATCACTGTTTTAAATATATAAAAAAAAATACAGAATATTTCATAGGTTGTCCTAATTTTTTATTTATTTTTTTACATGAATGTATCGAGCAAAGAAACAGAATGTCTCCCAGCGTGGGGGGGAACCATCCATACCCAGCCCAGTCCAGCTGCGGACCAAATCTGTAACCAGGGCAACCACGTTTTCCAACCTTTAGCAATGTGGTTCTGCTGATGGTGTTCTGAATTCCTGCCTAGTGTCTCAGAGAATGAAAAAGTTGCCTAATCACAGGAGGCGGCACAAGAAGAGCCAGGCATTCTGTGCTGCACACAGAGTAAAGCGAGTGACTGTGTCTCTCTCTCTGTATGGTATTTTTGTTCCAAAGCTTTGTTATATTTTTAAACTGCACCCTCCCATCTGAAGCTGAGCAAGTGTGAGACGTCTGTGTGGAGAATCTGTGCAGATGTTTAAATAAATAAGAATATGAATAAGACTTTTCCAAGTGGAACTGATGTGTGCTGCTACGCTAAAGAATCACAGAGCTCAACACAACCCTAATCTGTCTGCGCTGTAGGAGTATGATCCCCCAAAAACAGCAACAGCAATCTGCACCCTTGGGAGGCTGTTCCTTTCCCAATGCCCGGTCTTCCATATTTTCTTCCATTTTCTCCTTTACCATCAATTCTTTTGGTCTTTTCTTCTGCATCATAGGGCAATGTCTCTTTGATGGTACCCATAAATGCTGGTTCCAGTCTGGCTGTTGGTTACTTTGAACAAGATTTCTTTCTCCCTGTCCCTGCAGTCTCCACAGCCACATCCTGCAATGACCCTGGTATGCCAACTAATGGCACTCGCAGTGGAGACAGCAGAGAGCCAGGGGACCATGTGGTCTTCCAGTGTGATCCTGGGTATGTTCTGCAGGGGGCTACTAAGATTACCTGCACAGAGATCAACAACCGCTTCTTCTGGCAGCCTGATCCACCTACCTGCTCAGGTAACATCTACTCTTTGAGATGGTCGTTTTACAACAGAGCTGCTCAGATTTGTTTTGCTGTGTATGAGGAAGGGACTGAAGCTATTTGCCCACAGTGCGCGAAGGAATATTTAGTGCTTGATTGAATTTTTGTTGAAGCAAGGGAGTGCTGGTATTGTCAACAAAGCAAAACACCGACTCAGCAGTGTAATTCAGTAAATGAATGCATGCAAAATGTTTTATTTTTTTTCCTCAGTTGTGAGACAATGATTGCTGTTCAAAACAGTTAATTGGAAATTATCTGATAGCACCAGAGGTGAAGAGAAAAATCATTCTTTTGACAATGTTTGTTGGCTTTTGTGAATATTAAGTTTGTTCTTGCTGAAGTGATGGTAATTAACATCAGCAATTAAGAGCCTGTAATTAGCTGCCTTGTTCGATTAGGGCCATATTGAGTTTGTGTGAAAGCTCAGCTGAACCACAAGTAAATCTGGGGCCTTCTCCAAGGTTATATGTGAAAAGCCAGAACCAAGTGTCAGCAGCTATTAGCATTCTCCACATAGCGGGTCAATACAGAGGACCTTGAGTACCCGAAGAAGCGAATAAAAACCAGATTGGAAGGCATCCTAACTTTGGCCTGGTTTGTCACACCAAAGAATTTGGCTTTTATTGTAATATGAAATCATTGGGCCTGTGAAAAGAGAGCTACTGTAAGAGAATAGGAAATGAATGAGGATAGAAAGAACATCATGAATGAGTTTGGATGGTTGGTATCTATGTGGTACTTTAAAGAAGTTAAAAGAGTTCTGTTTACTCTTTTTCTTTCAGTGTTCAAATTTCAGATTTTTTCTGAAAAAGGGATAATACTGATATATGATATGTGATATTGTATATTTGATACACAAATAACAAAAACAATAAAGGGCTATTTATTTATTTATTTATTTATTTATTTATTCATTCCATAAGTCTTTTCAGTCTAATCATTACAAATAATTAATTTCTTGCATTTTCAGTTGTGAATATTGTGGATGATCAATTTCCAACATGACATCTTAAAATGAAAATAGATTTTAGTAGACTATGACCTCCTGAAATGTATCTGGCATGAGCAAGATCTTGGCGATTACAAGTATATCAAACTATGCAAACATCCCACAAATTTGGTTTAGGGTTGTAAACGTTAAACTAGATGTTCAAAGATCTCTGTGTTCAATGTTCATGAAGTCTTCAGTAATAAGTAGAACATGTTTCTGGATTTTTTATTGATATTTTTCTTTGATATCTTTTCCAGCTCCATGTGGAGGGAATTTGACTGGTCCAAGTGGTCTAATTCTGTCCCCTGAGTACCCAGAGCCTTACCCTCATGGTAGAGAATGTGACTGGACAGTCACCGTCACCCCTGACTATATCATTTCCCTCTCTTTCAATCAGTAAGTATTCACTTTGAAATGGTAATCATTGAACATGGACCTCCTTTCACACTCATTGCACGGGTGGCATTGCCAGAGATATCACCACTCCTTTCTCTCTTCCCCTAGCTTTAGTCTGGAGCCCAGCTATGACTTTCTACACATCTATGATGGGCCTGACTCTCTCAGCCCATTATTGGGCAGCTTCTATGGTACTGATGTCCCGGAACGTATCGAGAGTAGCTCCAACACACTTTTCCTGGCGTTCCGCAGTGATGCCTCACTAAGCAGCAATGGCTTTGTCCTGCAGTACACAGGTAAGCCCACAGATTGTAGGGGTTACAAGAAGATGGGAACACTGGCCGTGGACAACATTGTAGGTGTGAAACCACTTGATGGCTGTAATTGTTGACTTGGGGCGATTATGAAAAGTCAGAAAGCTGATGCAGGGCAGGATCCTGCTGCATTTGATCACAATGCATCAACTTCATCTATTGCCTTTTTTCATGTGTATGGGGACGACTTTAGCGTGGTGTAAATGGCTTGTCTTGAGGAGCAGTGCTGGTTGAATTTTCCTTTGATTCTCCCCACCCCCGTCATGCTCCATGTAATTATCGACCCATAGTACTTCTTGCAAGCTACTAGAAAAGAATTATGAATTATTAGGGAAATGAAAAGCTGGAGTGTGTGCGTTCAAGCTGGGGTTTGATCAATGCTTTGCTGTCACACCAAAGGCTCAGCGCAAATGAGAACAAATGCCTGTTTGTTGTCCCCGTCCGCTCCCGCTGACCGCTCTCTGTGTTTGCTTTAACTTGTTTGCTCATTCGGGGGTACAGTGCAAATGGCAGACACGACTGTCGTCGCGTGCGTCTCTCACACAAATTAGCCACATTGACCGGAGGTGCAGCAGATCTAAGCCGCAGTATGTCTGTTGCTCGCGCTTGATGAGCGTGCTCTGTCTGTCCTATGCTAATCAAAGCAAAGGTGCTGGGAACAAACTGAGCACAGCTGGAGGTATTGCTACTCTAGCCCCACTTCTCATTAATACCAAATATAGCCTTTTAGTGCCAATGAACTCAAAGTGAACCATGCTATTACACCAGCAGCTGACTGAGATGGCCATTGGCCCTGGCTGGTGGGTGCTGGCCAGTGAGAGAGCACTCTTTAGCTGTGCTTAGCGGAACGGGGAACAGTATTCTCTCAATCTGGTGGAGCAGATGGGCTCAGTGTGTGGCACTCCGAAAGCTCCAACTCCAGACCTCACTAATGAATTACTATGAACTAATAACGTGGAAAACAGTGTAAACATACACACTTGAGTTTGTTTGTTTATCTGCCCCTTTTCCATGTCACCCCTCATTTTCGGCCCTCACCCGGAGCACACCAGTGCTCTTGGATTGAGCTTTAGGCATCGTCAACCCCTTAACAGACCAATCAGCTTTCCACAAACCCCCGACTGCGTCTGATTGGCCTCCGAGGTGCGTTATGTGGGCCAAGACTCTGCACGCTTGACCGATAGCTAAATAAACAGCACACACATACACACATTTCCACACATGCTCTCTAATACACTTCTCTATTATATCTTGGTGTCGGCTGCCAGAGCAAACACTCAGAATGTATGAATACACTAAACCCGCCTGCGCATGCACACACATGCACTCCAGTCTTAATTACAGACCAGCTCCAGGCCTGTGGTGTATTAGCAGAGAGAGGCCAGGTGCTGGCTAATGTCAGCTGTCAGGCGGTGCAGAGCAGATTGCAGACGTGTATCAGTACTCTGCTCGGCCATGAAGGGCAGAAGCCTGCCATGCTACCATAGCCACCATGTCATTAACTAACTAATATAGCTCATGGTGAAGCCGAAATGCATGTACGTTTCAGCAAATGCTCACAAAATACTGTCAGAAAAGTTATTTTGAACTGTTTAAATGGTCGTATGTCTTTATTTGCTCAGAAACATTTAATTAAATACAAGTCACCATCATGAAATTGTGACCTTATGTGTGCTTAAATATTCCGGAAGGCTGGTATTTAGTATTCACCTCATCACTGTTTAATTGATCAATATTTTGTTATTGAAATGGAATGAGTATGTTATCAAGTACTTGCAGGGTGTTTACCAAATGCATGCAGTAACTAGGGTGCATCCCTGAGATAAGGAACCAAACAAGACTTCACTTAACTTGGACAAAATATAATGTGGACAAAATATTGGGACACCTGCTCATTTCTTCCAAAATCAAGGGTATTAAAAAATAGTTTTTCCAACTTGTGTTGGATTAACTGTCTCTGCTGTCAAGGAGGCTTTCTACTAGATTTCAGAGCTTTGCTGTGAGGATTTGATTGCATTCAGCAACAAGGGTGTTAGTTAGGTCAGAATGTCCCACCTCATTCCCAACTCCTCAATTCATATTGAGGGACTGGATTCCAGCATTCCATAGAACACAGTTGCTCCACAGCTCAATGCTCCCTCTAGCCCATGCCTGACATTAGGCTTGGTATGAGTAGGTTCATGTTTATCATCACTAGAGCATCCTAGTCCATTGGCAGTGATTGTCTACAGGGACTAGTAAACTTGTCTGCATTTGAATATCTGTGCCAAGAATGGGTGCAACTTACAATTAACTAAGCACTAAGTATTGAAGTGTCACTCCCCATGTAATAAACACCAGTGGAAGCTTTAGAAATGTAGTACATTGCTCCATGATTGGTTAGTTAATTAGTATATTTATGGTAAGATTGTAGGAGTTGAGGATGAGGGGAGGTGGGATCACCCAACATCCTGGCCTCACTAATGCTCTTGTTGCTGAATGCAGTCAAATCATTACAGCAATTCTCCAAAACCTACTAGACGTCCATGGGCTGTAGAGACAGTTACTCCAACGACAGCAGGATAAACTCTTTAATACACTTGATTCCAAAAGAAACAATGAATGGTTTCCCAATGCTTTTGTCCATGTAGTGTATCTATTTGTTTGTATTTTGTCACTTTAATAACCAGTTATTGATTTAAAGGTTAAGTACAAACACTGTTGTCTTGGAGCAAAAAGCACTGCAGTGTTAATGTGAGTTCAAAAAAGCACATAAATAAGAGCTTTTTTTTGTCTAAGCGGCACTCTTTTTCTTTGCACATGTGGCCATGCAGGAATGGTGATTGATTTCTAATTTGGGTCCAAATCGTCTCACACAGTACGCTGCACAGAGGCTGTTCTGACTGAGTGACTGTTCTGTGTAGTCAGCAGGCCTCGATCCAACATAGTGTCACTTTCAATCTCTCCTGTGTCTGCCTCAAGCACAACCCTGTCCCTGTTTGGGGTTTAAGGGGAAAGGAGTTTCAGGATTATCTCTAGGTTCCCAAGTGTGTACATGTGTGCATGTGCTGCTGTAGGTGGGAGACCCTGCACCCACAGTTTTATAAACATATTTAGATAAAGTGTCTCATCTCAATTAAAATGCTTTCTTTTAAAACCGTCAATATATTTGTTCCTGCGCTGACCTTTAGCCGTCTTTGGAGCTGTCGCTGCTTCACTAGCAGTGCAAGATCATTGATTTTAACAAACAGCCATAAATCACCCACTTTCGCCCTTTCTGTCTCCATCCAATCCCTCTCTCCTTCCTTTGTTGCCACAGAAAACCCCAGAGAGTCGTGCTTCGAGCCGGGTCTTGTCCGCAATGGAACTCGCATCGGCGCAGAGTTGAAGCTGGGCGCCACGGTCACCTACTACTGCGATAATGGCTACACTCTAGAGGGAGACGCCACTCTCACATGCATCATGGGGTCAGACAGCAAGCCCAGCTGGAACAAACCAAAGCCTGTGTGCATAGGTACAAACTATTCTTTAAGAGCACTTAAAATGATGTGTTCTTATACAGTATACACATCAAATCAATCCTATTTTGTAGAGCTTACTAGCCTTCTAATATTTAAAGCCTTTTATATGTACAGTCAGTGTAATGCAAAAGTTTGGGCACTCCCATCAAACGTTTTGTTACTGTGAAAAATATATCAAAAGTAGAAGACCCGTGTAACGCTTCCAGACACAGGTAGTTGGAGGCGGACGTACACACTGGGTTGTATTTATTGACAGGGTACAAATTAACACTAAGACAAGTAACCATGAAAAACAAGGCACACAAGCAGTCACAAAGCCACATAGCCACATAACCACAAAGACCGACAAGGACTTACAAAAGACAAGGGACTTATATACACAGTCACATTGGACATGGCTGGGACATGATGACGATGGGGCAGGGTTACAAATGGAACACAGCTGGGAATGGGAGGAGACATGACATGTGCTCAAAAGCACATGGGAATGTAAACAAAACAAAGACAGACCACAGGGACGAGACAGATACATGACAACCCGAAGTTGCGAAGAAAGCATTTCTTTAATATATTAAGCAAGATTGCAGATGTACGATTAGATTTTTATCTGCTTTTTTCATGAAATTCTGCATTCTATTTTCCTCCAAACATTGCTTTCCTCTTTGCAGACTACAAATTATATTTTAAACTTATCATTCAATTGATGTGTTTCAAAACCTGCATAATTTCCAGCATGATGCTTGTTTGGAAGTTCCTTTATAAACATCTGACACTGAGGTATGTGGTGAGGATGCAGGAAAGACTTTCTTCTGATGACTGTTCCATTAAGGTCATATTTGTGCAGATATCGCTGCACAGTAGAACAGTACTTCTCCACTTTATTATTGGAGAGTCTTCAAATCTTCCTGGTCTTTGGCAGTCAAAGAGGAGTTTTCTAGCAATCCCACGAGCAGCTGTCTCTGAAATCTTCTTGGTCTTGCAAACCTCAACTTGATATCCACTGTTCCAGTTAGCTGTTATTTCTTTAATACATTATGAACTGGAAAAAAAACTGGCAGCTGCTTAGAGGAGCCCATGACTGTAAATTGTTGGGACAGGTTTTGAGGAGTCACAATATATATATAAAGAGGCACATCTCTGCAGGCTAACCCATGGAGACACTTTGAAAACATTGCAATTTCACTTCAGCAAATACTGGAGACATCCACAGAACCGGTGCAGCAATCAGACAAGGAAAGTAATTTAAGATCAGTGGATTGAGGGTGCACTGCAGAGGAGATGGGAAAGACAGAAAATTAGTGTCTAATACTCTCTCTCTCTCTCTCTCTCTCTCTTTCTCTCTCTCTCTCTCTCTCTCTCAGCTCTGTGTGGAGGTCAGTACTCTGGGCTGGAGGGAGTAGTGCTCTCCCCTGGTTATCCTGGAAACTACAGCAGTGGGAGAACCTGTCTCTACTCAGTGACCGTTCCAAAGGATTATGGTATGCAAGGACCGTCCAAACCCCATGTTCTACCTGTACTTCTGCACTGTATCTCAGGCACACTGTACTCTATTGGTATTATTCTTGGCCTTCCTCTGTTTTTATGTACAAACCCACCTATGTGAACATAGCATTTAAAATCATTCATAATTATGTAGGTACAGATGACGAATATCCAGCAACACTCTGCCATGATGGCTTTCAATCTTGGGAAACCAGTGATTGATAACTATAAAGAAATCACAAAAGATGGTGGTAAATACTGTCGTTTCTGTTGTGTTTTCTCTTTTCACACAATTCTTCCAGGCTTTTGTTGTTGACCGTTTTGGGCTCATTCGCTCAAACATTGCAGTCACTTTGCCTGTTCTGCAGTTTATGTCGGCCTCAGCATCTCTATCGTTGCTTAGCATGCGGCCAGATTGTCAGCTGACAGTGATTTATTTAGGTGTTTTAGAGCCCACTGGTTTATTTACATGTACTTAAATTGTCAACCCCTTAAACCCTGTTGAAGTATGCTCACTTTCCAGTTCATGACTCACATAAATACATAAATCAGATATTAGGTTCTTCATTTATGGTAGGTAACATGAATTGTAAGTCTTAAGTTTTATAACCAAGACTGGAAAAAATAACATTTAATGAACAAAAGTATTTAGACACTGCTCATTGTTTCTTCCAAAATTAAGAGTATTATAAAATGTTTATGCTGCTTTTGTTGGATTAACTGTCTCTACTGTCCAAGACAGATTTTGACACTAGATGTTGGAGCACTGCTGTGAGATTTTCATTGCATTTAATGAACAGAGCATTAAGATGTTGGTTGATCAGCACCCCACCTCACCTCCAACTCTCCACCTCATACAGTTATATTGGATGGAGCACAATCATTCCAGAGAACTCAGTGCCACAGCTTCACAGCTCAATGATGGGGACTTTATAGCCTTCTAATCCACGCCTGGCATTAGGAATGGTGCCATTAAGTTTCTGTTTATCTGCTCCATAGAATCCTATACTGTTCTAATTAGAGTCTACAGGGACGAGACAAGCTGTGTGTGACAAGCAGTGCAAACATTTGGGATTAGGGTTCTGGAAGTGCTGTTATATGTTAGTTACTGTAAGATGTAGAGTTTAGGAAAAGTTAAGGTGAACCTTCTGTTGAATGTCAGGTGAGGACAGGATAAGCTCCTACAGAGCATCTACAGTGGGCCACTAAAATGAAGTCCCAACTTAAAGCATTGTAGTCCCCTTTCCACAATGAAACCCCGAATCAGATGGTGTCACTTGTTGACCCCCCTCCACCCCCCACCCACAATGTCTGCTGAAGAGGGTTAATGAGAAACAAGCGTCTGCTGGAGGCCTTGTGATTATGGTCATCCCTCATTTCACCCCAGCAGGTGCTACTTGACCACAGGACGCTGTTGTCTGATCCATAAAAAGTGGAGGTCGTTTGGGCAATTTGGAGGGCCCTGCAGCATCACAGCATTGCCCGATTCGAAACAGGAACATATTTCTCGGAGCTGATTCGGACAGTGTGGAAATGAAGATAATTAAGGCCCACATTTTCATAGGCCCAGTGTAATGACTTTAAACCACAGGGAGAAGCTGATTGCTTTGTCATGTGGAACTTCAGACGTGGGTACTTTTACAGGGTTCACATTTGGTGAATTACATTGCTGAACTCCAGAGTATGTAGAAGAGACACAGGTGGTTCTGTGCGATTAAGTTCTACATGTTCCGGTGATGGAGTCATTTAACAGGCAGTGCTTCTAGTTGTCTGTTTATGGGTCTCTTTACAGAAATGTCTTTTCTTCATATGTGTCTCAAATTCTTCATTCTCTGTTCTCCACAGTGGTCTTCAGCCAGTTTGCCTTCTTCCAAACGGCTCTGAATGATGTGGTGGAAGTGTATGATGGTCCCACACAGCACTCACGTGTCTTAAGTTCTCTTTCTGGGGCTCACTCAGGTCAGTTCACCCACCTTCATCCCACATGATAAAACACATCTTCTACCTATTAATTATGTGTTAGTTTTATGTAATATGCAACATTTTCCAAGTTTTAAAGTGTAGTGTCCATTCTCCAGTTTACAAACGGACATCAAACTGCAAAACAGCCTGTGAACATGCTGTTTTTTTGAGGTCACAAACATGAACACGTTTGCATATGACCACATACTTTGTCTACAGCAGGTTAGCCCCATCCATTTGGCATATAGTACCAGAATACAGTATAGGCATAAGGTATGTCCTCCTTTTTTTCCAAACATTACATTAAAACATCCATCTAAACCTCCATATTTCTGCCATTACCATTGTGGAGGAGAAGCCAATCCATCCCTTTCACCAGAGCTTCAGAATCAAGTCATGCCACAAAATGGTAAGAGCAGATGGACATGCAGATGTTTCAATGGGTGTTTTATGCTAAATTTAGCTCCCTCAACCACAACCAAAGCTGAAATTGTACACAGTAGTGGAAAAAACAAGTGTTTTGTGAGTAACATAAAGGCAGCCAATCAGAGCACACATCAGAGATATATCAGTCTTAAGCTAAGTTAAGCTTAAGTTCACACTGCAGGTAAAGTGTCTCTGTCTGATTTCCTCACCAAATTAGGTTTTTGTTTTAGGCTGTTATTAACGTGGCCTATATCTGACATACTTCTCATTAGTTTTTGCTCCTGAACTGATGCATATGTGCAAAGGTTTAGTTTCATCTTCACTTATCGAGAAGTTCCACTGGCTGACATCTGGGCTTATCACCCAGAATGCATTCAAGCTTGCTTTAAAAAGGGCATGCTATTCAGCCACAGAAACGTTTTGGGTTTGAAACTTTTCTTTTGAGCTTTTTTATTTTTATTTTTGTAACACTGCAGCTATGTCCTCCTGCAACCACATCTGGCCATTTCTTTCTAAATTTCTTCAAACGTGGAGTGATTTCGTTTAAACAGAGACATCTATCCAACAATGTATGAGGTTATTCATACAGGACTATTCCACCACTGAAAACCTCCCTCTCTGTTGTCAACCATTTTTTGTTTCTCTGCAGCAGGTAATTATTAGGGATGTCAAACTGAATTGACGTAAAGTCTCATGAATTCCAACTGATGTGTTGCATCAGATTTTAATACCACTTCTGAAAGTGGCCCAAACAGGAATAGAAAATATCAGATTCAGTGCTTTTTGCAATTTTGACTGATAACACATCTGTTTCAGAAAAGGATCAGATCACAGCCAATTTTACCTGCTGTGTGAACATACCCTTAGATGCACAGTCACAAAATCAAGCCAGCTAAATTTTGCAGGATATGAGTTTGGAAAATGGACATGTCACTATGAATTAGGACTGTTTTGGTACATTAACCCACAAAAATGCCATGTGTCGACTTAAGTGGAGAACAGTGTAAAATATGGGGCTTTTCTCAAATGCCATCATGACTCAATTTGATTCAGTTAGTCTATGCTGGTACACCTAATAGAAAAATATGGTTTAAATTCATAAGGTAGATTTATTTCTGAAATGACAGACACTGGGCTTGTCTACATTTCATGGCGCTGTGAAAAAACCCTGCAGCGCTTTTATAACATCGGCCCCTCCTGCAGTTTTAACTAGTTGAGTGGAGCCTTTTAAACTTGTTTCTCTGGGTCTCCAGCTGTTTAGCATCAGTGCAGAATGTGTGTGGATGATTCCTCTTTAATTATTGGGATGCACTGTGGCCAAGAGGAGGAAAACACTGAGTTGCTGTAGCCTACATAACTTAATGACTCATAGAGGCGAAGTTAAGCAGACAGATTAATGCAGAGTTAAATAGTTCTGGCTTAAGAAAGAAAGAGAAAAAGAAATCTTGTTAGCATCAACTCTGACGCATTTTAATATCCCTGTAGTGACAAACACTACACGCTCAGGCTCCTTAGTGGCTGCTGATGCAGAGCATCAGAGCATTCCTCCTTCTGGGCTTCCATGTCGTCCCTAGTGACACATCTCCCCCGTGCGCACTGCTGTTTTTTCTTTCTGAACTCTGCACTCAGTCAGATGTTGGTGTTTATATGAAGAGTTCTGTCTCACATTCCACTCCAGACATGCTATTTCACATTGAGGTGCATCTGTAAAATGAGTGAAAGGATTGCGGACTATGAGAAGACTACATGCTCTATTGTGAGGAGCAAGTGTGTGGACTGGTGGATGAAGAGGAAGATGTTTATACACAGCCTTGAACACCTGTGTGTACGATGAATCAAAGGGAAATAATAAATATCAAACACTGCTGTAAGAGGATCAGTGTGTTTCAACACTTATTTGAAATGTAATGTCCACTTCAAATATTGATATGATTGAAAAAGTCAAATAATACTATTATATTCTGTATTCTAAAATAAGGGATGTTTGACATACACTTCATGTCCAAATGTTTGTGAACACCACTTCTAATGATGCATTGAGATACTTGAAGTTGCACCCATTGTTGAAACAATGTGCAAATGCACACATACACTTGTCTAGTCCATGTCGAAAAGCTTTGCCAATAGAACAGGACTCTCTAGAACAGATAATCATGAACCTATTGGCACCATGCCTAATGCCAGACATGCTCTAAAGGGGTATGAATCTCGCAGCATTGAGCTATGAAGCACTGGAACTGTGTTGATGATGGTGCTCCATCCAGTACTTTTAGGATGAATTGGGGTGAGTTAATAAATATCCTGACCTCACTTAAGCTTTTGTTGCTGAAAGCAATCAAATCAAATCCAAAAATTGAATAGAAAGCTGTCCATGAACAGCAATGACAGTTACTCCAACAAAAGAAGGATGATCTTTTTTTAATACCTTTGATTTCAGAGCTGAGTTCACTAATTAGAAGGGGTGTCTGAACACTTTTAGACATTAAACTGCAAAATACAATGCTTACCATCAACCATATAATAAGAAAAACTGCATATAGATTAATAGCACTGTTAAATTCCTGGTGAATGGACAATACAGGAGGATGCTGTCATCCATGGTTGCATCACCATCTGTCTATTTTAGTCCTTCCTACCCAGGACTGCTTTGCTGCTCCAGTATTGCTGCAGTGCTGGTAATAATAGCATAGCTGAAATAAGCTGCAGGTGTAAATAAATCAGCAGTCAGGGTTTCCCCACACCTCGCCCCGGTCCGGATTATTAGCTGTCATTCTGACAGCTGCCCACAGAGGCCTGCTCTAATAACTACCCAGCATGCCACAGGCTCAGGTGGCAGCGCTGGTGTAACCCGATGTGAGCCACGTCTGTACAGACCACAGCTTTTCTCTTCTCTGGTCACTGCAGGAATCCATCAGTGCTAAATCTGAGCAGAACAAACGCTCTCTTCATGCTCAGCAGAGCCCCAGGGAACTGTGGGTAGGATCCCATCCTCCTCACAGCTCCTCCCCTCAGTCATTGTGTGTATGCACATATGCACGCCGGCACGATGAAACGCGCAGCATATGTTGAGTAATGAGATCCGCAGGGCAGTATACCTGATGAGATGTGGGAGGAAATACCTGACAGCGAGGAGGAAAGCCATAAAATAAATGGCTCCAAAGAGATTTTGCCCTGGTTCCAGAAAACTAGATTGATTCTGTTGTTTCACCAGTGTATGAGCTGGAAAAATGAACTGTTGTCACTTGAATTGGAGGTTTTCAACAGATATCGAGAACAAAGTGACCCTTTTATTGCCTAATAATGATAGAAATGATTGTGTGGGTTCGATTTCTTTCAACTTCTCGACATTCCCTTCATCCATTACAGTTGTAGTAGGACATTGCACATGGCATGGTAATATAGGCCTTTCAGTCCTTTCTTTAAAACACTATTTTTTTTCTTGAAGTGAATGAGCATACAATATACAATCTACAATCTACATTTCTACAATAGAAAAAAAAATGTCTCTTAAGAAGAGTTTTTATTTTGGTGTTTTCTGAAATCATCACAGGACCACTCAATTATACATACAGTGTCAAAACAATAAACACACCCATTTAGAGTATTAATTTAATTTAGTTTATTTAGTGTGTGTTCACTTGCCATTTCACCTTGCTGCATCATATTCATTTGACTGGAGAGAGCTGCCACAATTTAATGTACATACAAGCAAATACATTACAGATTACCGTATTTTCCGGACTATAAGCCGCACCGGAATATAAGCCGCACCTGCAAAGTTAAAAAAAAAACTGGAAAATAACATATATAACAAGAAAAAGCTGCACCTCGTTATAAGCCGCATGGTTTAAAGCGTGGGAAAAAATTAGCGGCTTATAGTCCAGAAAATACGGTAGACATTATTCACAGTAAGTGTACAGAGTTTGTGCAACAGTACAGATCAGGAGAATTCAGCCATTAAAGTTGAAAATATATGACCAGTGTACTGATATATTGCATGAAAAATATCAGTATATACAGTATAATAATGTATTCTGATCAGCCATAACATTAAAGCCAGGTGAATTGAATTAAACTGATTATCCTTTTCCATCAGCACTTGTCAAGGGGTAGGATGCACCTATTTTTTTTTACCTATAAGGGTTGAATTGTCCTAGCTAGAGGACTAGGTCAGAGCATTTTCAAAACATTGGTACCTACCAAAAGTGCACCAAGAAAGGATAACTGGGTCTTGGGTGCCTAAGACTCAATAATGCTCATAGAGACCCACTTCACAACTAACTGGACTTAAAGGATCTGCTGCTAATGTCTTACTGCCAGACACCACAGAACACCTTCAGAGGGGGATCTACATAATATTAGGCAAGTGGTTTGAATGTTATGGTATCTGTGTGTGAAGTAGGTTTCTGTAGTTTTGCAATGGATCTGCAATGTTACTGTAATTAAAACCTGCCTCCCATGTTTGGTCAAATTTGAGTCACTGAACATGAGATGGGATGGCATTTACATTTGGAGTGCATCTATGAGAATCTGATTTGTTTTTATTTTATTTTACTTTTTGGCAAATCGTTCTTATATTGCAGTTTGGAGTAACTGTGGCTTCAGTGTGGCTTTAGTGGAAAAAAAAAGCCCTGATATGAATATTTTCTTATAATTGCTATTTTTATTTGTATTATTACTTTCTCCTGCAGGTGAGTCCCTTCCACTGGCAACATCCAACCAGATCCTCATCCGCTTCACCTCTAAAGGACAATCTACCTCCAGAGGATTCCACCTGGTCTACCAAGGTAATGTTAGACATCTAGGCTGCTGAGTGCTCTACCACCCATATGCCTTTATCATACCTACCACCCACAGAATAAAGATGCTCATCACAATCAGTTTATAGGACTGCAATCCCTAAAGAGGAAAAGGGGCTGAATTATTTACACATGCTCACCTACCTCCAAACACACACACACACACACCCACACACACATACACATACACACGAGTTAACAAATGACACAGTAAATGTGGCGCACCTTAGTGGCTGCTGCGAGGCCTCCTTCACAGCATGTCCTGACTCTCTGTCTCTATAATAGATGGCCTGGCTTTTAGGAGCTGAGGTGGTATTATTGTAGTGTTTCATCTCGCCAGCCTGCTGTAGGCATGGGCCTGTACATTTCCCATCATGTCCTTAATGGAAAAGTACGGGAAGGTGTATGAGTGTTTAAGAGGTGTTGTTCTAAGGTGTCGCTTCCAGCTTGGTTCCCTTTCAGTCTTGCTGTATTTTCACCTCAGTGTCATTAAGTCTGACCAATACTCTAGAGGAAATACCATCAGCTCCACAGTCTCACTGTCCAAAATGTATAAGGTTTTACCATTTCATAAAATTATAAATACCTTTAAATAACTATAACTTCTCTGCTATACTTGTAATATCAGATTTTTACTGTAATCATTAGCAAGAAAGAGTGCTGATGATTGCAAATCATAAAATTCAATTTTTTTTTTCACAATTAACAAGCAGACTGATGAGCTAAGTAATGCTAATTTGACTCTCCCTCACTTGTACCAGCTGTCCCAAGAACCAGTGCTACTCAGTGCAGCTCTGTCCCGGAGCCCAGGCATGGGAGGCGCACAGGGAACAACTTCGCTGTGGGGGCTGTGGTGCGTTTCGAGTGCAATGCAGGATATGTGCTAGAGGGCTCCACTGCAATCGAATGCCTGACTGTCCCCAATGCCCTGGCCCAGTGGAACAGCACCATCCCCAGTTGCATCGGTGAGAAAGTCCCTCTGGGGTTTCAGCATTTACATCCTCACTGCACACATACTGCCACAGGCACTAGTGCTCACCTAAGAGTCTTACTGAATGTACAGCATGTCAGGGTCTTTGAATGTGTTAACTGAACATTTTAGATTTGACGTGCCCACTGTGTTAAATATGCAATGTGCACTGCTGCTGCTGCGTTTCTTAGAAAGGAACCAGTAAAGACCAGGTTTATTGAATGATGAGTTCAATCAGAATCACTTATTAGGTGGGCTTCCATGTACTGTTTCATATGCAGAAGTACACAGTACATCTAAATACAAAAACTATGCATTGTTTATATGGCACTAATAGGCCTAAAAATGCAAAAAAATATCTAAACATGGTCAAATTCATACAGATACATAAATTATGTTAATATTAACATTTTGAATGAAGATATTTGAGTAGACTTTAACAATAACATTATCTGGCATGTGTGACTGCTTCCTATGAATTCTTATTTTATTTTTTGGCAAATAAAAGTACATCAAACTGCAAACAATATCCTGCAAAATTTCCTAGTGTTCTAAAGGTTAATTTGAAAAAGGTGTTTATGGTCTGTTTGTCTTTCATCTCAGTAATTTTGATTTCCTCTTCACTTGGCTTTTTGATCGTTACATA
The DNA here is from genome assembly GCA_034509495.1 of Acestrorhynchus altus. Classification (NCBI taxonomy): domain Eukaryota; kingdom Metazoa; phylum Chordata; class Actinopteri; order Characiformes; family Acestrorhynchidae; genus Acestrorhynchus; species Acestrorhynchus altus. The sequence continues at coordinate 26,893,940 of CM067505.1, forward strand.
TTTTGGTCATTATATGGATATTTTTTAGTTTAGGTCAAATAACTAATCAAGGTGCAAAATACAACAGCTTCCACAGCTGCTGTCCCCAGTGCCATCTTGAATTTTCAAGCACTGTGGTAGAGGATTGTGTAGGACTGCTGTATATGAGACTTGCATCTCCCTCTGCATCTGCTTCTTATCCACCCTTACCTGGGAGGCTGGGAGACGTGTAGCACTTTAGCTGGCACATTGTGTCGTACTGCAGTTGTGGTGGTGCTCCTGAAGGAGAAAGATGGCAAATAGGCTGGAGTGTTCTTCTCCTGAGAGGGACCTGTCTCGCTTGCCTTCTCCTGCCTGCCTAACAAGCAGCGGCACACAGATGTGGGCCAACAGCCTTGGCCTCTAGTGCTATACACACACGCAGGACAGTGCAGATGCTGTTGCAGGTATGCTGTGCAGTGGCCTGCACACACACGTATGCTACAGATGCCTACCTGTGCGCTCCACTGCAGCCACCAGATGTTTGGCCAGGGGAGCTCCAGCAGAGAAGACTGTGTCAAAGCCCAGGAACATTAAAAAGGTGGAAGGTCTGAAGAGAGCATTGTGTTGAGTCATTGTAAAAATGCTGATCTGACTGCATTAATTTTGGAATGTTAGAATGAATTATAATTCATTAGAATAACTTAATGTGAGAAATGTACTCATTTTCATGGCAAAAAATTCTTTGCATCGTCTCTATTTCACTGCTATCACAGCCGTCTTCATGTTTTTATAGGAGAGGAGAGAGGTCATTTTTCAAAGCATACCCCAGCAGTAAAAGATTTTTCCACTGCATTTTCTTAAATTAATTAACCCACAGACATGACCACAAGACAGGATTTCAGAGCTATGACTGTTTCTTGCACAGAAACAAGATACAAAGGCTCATATTAACCATGCCTTCTCATTTTTGTAGAATTCAGAATTCTGGATCATGCAAACATAATCAAATTAAGGTGAATCGTGGTAAAATGTGAGATTTCATGCTGTGCTCAATTAATTCCTAAATAATCTTAATTAAAATGAACCTGATTTGAGGTCTGAGACTCCCATCTTTAGTGGTTTACTACAGATTTACTTAGAGGCACTGATCAGTGAAAGCTACTTAAAAAGGTGCTACAATTTTTTTTTTTTAATGAAGCCAAAGAAGAGCCACATATGGTTGTGTGTGTGTGTGTGTGTGTGTATGTGTGTGTGTGTGTGTGTGTGTGTGTGTGTGTGTGTGTGTGTGTGTGTGTTAAAATTGGTAAAAAGCATTTACATCAACTGAAGATTTTTTAAACCATTAAGGAATATCACACATCAAGATGAATATAGCTCTATGGCATCACTCAGAGAAGTGGTTCTTCTTTACTACAAGAACTATTTAAAGCACAGTTATTTTTAGCAGTGATTCTTTTTCTTTTTTTTTTTCTTTTTTTTCTTGCTGAAAGGGATGATGGACAATTTAGAGTAGAGAACTTTAATGCAAATGAGCAAAGACACAACACATTATTATTAGCAAATGAACAGTGCAGCATAATATACAACCCTATTTTGCCCAGGACCTCTTTGTATGGAAGCCTGATTCTGTCAGGTAGATGTTCATTCATAAAGTTGTTTTTTTCACTCTTTGGTTTTGTAATTGAAATAAATTATTATGTTTGAAATTAATCAGTTGGACATTTTGGTTGTTATTTCTGTATCACTTTATTTGGATGGTTTATTGAGATGCCTCATGGATGCACATTAATATTAAGCTAACATTTAATGGAATGTCTATGAAATGCCACTTATCTCTAAAATGAATGTAAATGGTTCTCTATGGAATCAACCCTAAAACCTAAACCAAATGTTATCCTTAACCTTGAATCAAATCTAATACCTAACCCCAACCCAACCAACCAAGAAACCCAACCTCAACCCTAACTTTACCTTAACCTTAAATCAACCATTAAACCTAATCAATCAATCAATCAAATTTTATTTATATAGCGCTTTTTACAACAGAACGTTGTCACAAAGCAGCTTTACAAGGATCCGGGTCCAAGCCTCAAATGAGCAGCCAGTAGGCAAACAGTGGCAAGGAAAAACTCCCTCAGTTAGGAGGAAGAAACCTTGAGAGGAACCAAGGCTCAAGAGAGGAACCCATCCTCCTCTGGTCAACACCGGAGAGCAGATAACAAAGGCACAATGGAAAAATGGGAAGAAAAAAAAAAAAAAAAAAAAAAAACCTTTAACCTTAAATCAACCATTAAACCTAATCTCAACCCTAACTTTACCTTAACCCAATCCTAGCACTTTAAATTTAATGTTGAATCAACAAAAAAACTTAAGAGACTGAGCATGAGCCAGATTCTAATATGCTGAGAAACAAATTTTATTTATTTATTTATTTATTTATTTATTTATTTATTTATTTATTTATTTATTTCATCAGACCACCATGTCAGTGCCACAAATAAGACAAACTTCAAATAGCTGTTAAATAGTGCACAGAATCATTAAATCTCCACATTCTGTATATAGATATTATTATTGGCAGTAAAGTTGCATTTCCCTTTTTTCAATGCTTATGAAAGTGATGCTGTAAAATATTCATTTGTGCCTTAGTCTATATTTTGGTGCTTGACTGCTGTCTTTTACATACTTTTTATGTTTTTGTACTTTTCTGCTCTGCTACAGTGCCGTGTGGGGGGAATCTGACTCAGCGCACCGGCACCATCCTGTCTCCCGGTTACCCTGAGCCTTACCTGAATAGCCTGAGCTGCGTGTGGAAAATCACTGTGCCTGAAGGATCAGGAATACAGGTATGTTGTTCTTCAAAGCATTATACGTTTCATCTTTCTCTCAGCTTTGTTATGAGGATGACACAGCCAATGAGATACAGTAGGGCAAAAAAAGTATTTAGTTAACCACTGATTGTGCAAGTTCTCCTACTTATAAAGATGAGAGAGGTCTGTTATTTTCATCAAACATACACTTCAACTATGAGAGACAAAATGAGAAAAAAAATCCAGGAAATCACACTGTAGAATTTTTACAGAATTTATTTGTAAATTATAGTGGAAAATTTGTATTTGGTCACCCACAAACAAGCACACTTGATCCATGTTAAGGTAAGAATAAATGGAGCCATGTATCTTTAGACTTTAAACCTAAACTTCTTTCCATCTGTAAGAGCATTGAAGATGGGCTGTGGCTGGGTCTTCTAGAATGACAATGAACTCAAACCCACCATTTGGGCAACAAAGGAGTGGCTTCATAAAAAGCATTTCAAGGTCCTGGAGTGACCTCAGTCTCCAGACCTCAACCCCAAAGAAAATTTGTGGAGGGAGTTGAAAGTCTGTGTTGCCCAGTGACTGCCCCAAAGCATCACTGCTCTAGAGGAGATCTGAATGGAGGAATGGGCCGAAATACCAGCTACAGTTTGTGCAAACCTGGTGAAGATTTATAGGAAACCTTGTTGTCATTGCCAACAAAGGTTATGTTACAAAGTATTGAGTTGAACTTTTGCTATTGACCAAATACCTATTTTCCACCATTTTTTAAAAATCCTACATTTCTGTTTTCATTCTGTCTCACATAGTTGAAGTGTAGCTATGATGAAAATTACAGACCTCTCTCATCTTTATAAGTGGGAGAACTTGTACAATCCGTGGCTGTATCGCCCCACTGTATTCTATCAGGCTGTAGTTCGACATTTCTTGGTCTTTTAAGTTCTGTCTGTGAAGGGCTATTAACAAGTCTGATGTACTTCCAAGTTGTTTATTTTAAAGTGTCATTTTTTTTTTACTTCAGTACAGGCTATGAAAGTTTTAGAATCTCATAGACAAGATAGAAACACCCTCCATTCTGGGATTTCGACCAGTGTCTCTATGGCCCTTAATTCCTGGCGTCATGCCTCATAACTCTGTCCAATATTACCTCCCTGGCACCTCCAAAGCTTGGCCATAAAGAGTTCTCTGAGCATTTTTGGCAGCTGTGTGGGATCAACTATCTCTTCCACAAAACATTTACTCCCTTGCCTGGATTAAGTATACTGCACATTTTGCCTCGTGTAATTGGGGGAGATAGATGAGATATGGCGCATTAAATATGTGAAGTTCAGAAAGTAAAAAAGAAGTTTGCTAGACATCTGCACCTACTTCACATGAAATAAAGTAGTTCTCAGCAAGTGCTGAAGTTCCAATGTGGACCTAGGATTGCTCCCTAAAGAACACCCACTCAGAGCCAGAGGCATATACTCTCTTCACTTTGAGTTTTAATAAGAGAACATCACAAACATTTGCATGTGCTGTTTGTGAAGTTTGGCATTTTTTGCCTCCTAGTGGGATTTTAACATCTGTAAGTATTCCAATAATATAAGTTCCATGTCTTGGTTCACTGTAAGAATCTTTATCAACTTGGTTTACAGTAAAGCACTGTAACATTTATACCAAAGCCCAGTTAGAGACAAGGTAGCTCATTGTTAAGCTCTATTGTGTAACTGACAACAGTTAAATTTGACCTATATATTGTTGCCCTCAAATCAAATCCTTTTCGTTTTCTTCATTTCTTTCATTTGTCATTTTTGTACCATTTGAAAATGCTACCTCTCCTTTACATTGTGTGACCTTTTCATGATGACCAATGAATATGTGCTTACGCTATGAACAGATCAATAGAATTTACAAGGAATAAAAATTAGTTTTTTGTTTTTAATAATGTACATTGACTTAGAAAATCCATTTTCTCCTATATGTATATGCATATTGATATATATTTGAAGCAATGTCATTCGTAGTCCCTGTCCAGTAATTTTTCTGTTAATCCATTCTTCTATGCTTCTATATATAAACACTTCAAGGGACTATTCCTCTGGTCGAATGAAAAAAAAACAACTCACGTTTTTTATTTAAATAAAATATTTTAACTCCCAACTGTGTTATCAGAATAACTGGGACACTAGGACGATTGTGTTTCTACATAGAGCTGCTAAAGAGCAATGAGGGATGAAAGGGGAGAGGTGAGAACTTTGTGAAAAGTTAAAAAATTTTCCCAGAAGCATGGATGTGCCAATATAAAACTGGCTTATTGTCTCACCAACCTAAACTAAAACTTATTCTATTTCATATATTTCATATATTTCTGTTCGGGTACTTCAGTTTCCCCCACAGTCACAGACATGTGCGGTAGGTGAACTGGTGACTCTAAAGTGGCCCTTAGTGTGTGTGTGTGTGTGTGTGTGTGTGTGTGTGTGTGTGTGTGTGTGCCCTACGATGGATTAGCGCCCTGTCTAGGGTTGTTTCCTGCCCTTGCGCTCAGAGTTGCCGGCTGGGCACCGGCTCCCCTGTGACCCTATTCAGGAATAAGCGGTTCAGAAAATGGATGGATGCATATATTTCTGTTCAATTTATTTAAATAGCACCTTTCACAATGATTTTTGTTCACCTATTACAACCTGTATTTTTTCTTTATGAATTTATTTATTTAATGTGAATTGTATGCAATGAATCTGTAACCAATTACCTCCAGAATTCCCGAAGTCAACTTGTGCCATCTCTGTGTCACTTGCTCTGTCAGTATATACACACCTTTTATTCAGAACATACTGATTATTCAGTAAGTAGTAATTGTTTAGTACTTACTAATGTATGTACTTATTACTATTAATTATCCAATACTTACTATTTTTAGTGCATAGCAGTTATTAACTCATTAACCCATATTAATAGCATTAACTCCCAGTGATTCAATAAGTAGAAATTAACCAGTACTACTAATCTACTAATTATTCAGTAAGTACGAATTATTCAATACCTAATAATTACTATATAGTATCTACTTATTCTTCATTATGTATGAATTATTCAGTGCCTACAAATTAATATTCAAAATGACCTAATATTCAGAAACTAATATGGATCTTTAGTGGTTTGACATATGTGCCCACATATAGACCTTTGTGTGTTTAAGGCTTTAATTCACACTTTAATTCACACTTTAATTCACACTTGACCACACCTTGGTCTTGAAGAATATGACTGGTCAACTCTGAACAGTGCATTATCTAAGAATCTTCTAAGAAGACCTGAAAAGTGTATGCATATGCATATTAGCAGCTTGTTGGGAGCCCATGTGATCCACAGATGTTTTGAGCACCTGCTCTAGCAGCTTCACAAACTGTGTAACAGGGAAAAAGGTCAAACCCATGTAGAAACCAGAATTTTGAGCCAGAGGGATAAGGGTTGACGTGGAGTGAGGGGTTTAGAAGCAATAGATTGAAAGAGAGATTCTTTTTCTCTTAGAGACTGATGGAGAGCAGGTTAGAGTGAATGGCAAAGATGGATGAGGGATAATATGGGGAAGGTAACAAAGGTCATCTGTGTACTGCTTGATTTCTCTTTTCTATCACAACCAGTACGATACATCTAATGCCAAATGGTCCATTTGAGAGCAGATTGTGAAAGACAGTTGATACTCAGATGATAATGCAACGTCTTTGAAAGTTTCAAAGTGTAAAAGTGATGGGCTTCGAATTTTTTTATTATTATTTTTTGTAACTTCAATTGTCTATAGATTTGCTCATTATTATTATTATTATTATTATTATTATTATTATTATTATTATTATTAGACAACAGTAAAATAAATAAAACCCCTATTTAGAACCTCCTTCACCTTCCTCAGAGTTTGAATTCAGTCTGCGTTGCAGGCACAAATAAACGTAGCATTTGACTGCGGGGCTATCAGATGTGACAATCTCCCAGCGATAGCCACAGCCATACCAGTGTGACCGTCCAATTTTTCAGCCTGTTTGAGGGTGAGGCAAAAATAGATACCTGCCATAATATTTACTGGGCTGCACATTGACAAACGCAGTGGAAAAAGCGGCTTCTACAGAGCTTATATGCAGGAGAAAGAGGGAATCTGTTTTTAGATTTCAGCGGCTGAAGCGTAGTGGGGCACTAACTGTGGAGTTGAAAGCTTTCTGTCTGTCATTTCACCACAAACTTTACACCATACTGAGGCCTGATTCACTCTCAAATTCAATATATCTCTCCATGCTAACATATCCTGAATGTTTTCTGTTTTGTTTTTTTTTTGTCTCAGATCCAGGTGATCAGCTTTGTGACAGAGCAGAACTGGGATTCTTTGGAGGTGTTTGATGGGGGTGACAACACGGACACCATGCTGGGTAGCTTCTCAGGTGGGCTGCCCTCTTACTATGCCACGCTGATTCAGAACTCATACAAACTGTTTTTTTGTTTTGTTTTGATTTTTTTCACCTTGTAATGCTTTGAACAGACCCCTACACGGCTCCAAACTCCATGGCTGAAATGTGTAGTGTAAACTTCATGGCTAAATGTATGTGGTGGGGGCAAGGTGGCAGGTCATTCCCAGAACTGCACTGACATTGTCATGGTGGTAAAGTGTGTTTTGCTATGCTGGTACAAGTGGATCAGACACAACAATGCTGCTGGAGTGTTTAAACCCTTCAGTGCCACCACTGGACTGAATAGTTTACCAATCAGAAATATCTAGATAACAGCATCCTGTGGGCAGCATCCTGTGAGCACTGATGAAGGCGTAGTGGGTGACCAACACAAAATGTGCAGCAACAGATGAGCTTCTGTCTACTAGGTCGGAATGTGTAATAGAGTCATAGACAGTTAGTGGACATTGTTTAAACACTCCATGGCGCACACCATGACTCCATGTCAGTGCAGTTCTAAGAATTACCCACTAATATATATATATATATATATATACACAAACATTTACTCATATACACTGTGACGTTCTATTGGTAGCATTTGTTCTATTGGTAGCATTTGTTCTATTGGTAGCATTTGCAAAGAGTGCATTAATCCCAGGTTTCTGCCTGTCAACTTGCCTGGGAAAGATTCCGCTGCATTTTTAAAAAGGTTATAGTGCCTTGTTTATAGATAAAATGCAGCTATACTATGTCTCTGGGTTGCCTTTGTCATGAGCTAGTGTCACAGTGGAGATTGTTGTTTTCTTTCTCTCCTGAAACAGAACCAAGCACAAATGTTACAAGTGCCCTAGAGAGAGATGGGTGAATAATAAATCTGCAATTAATAAATTACTGCAGTTTTCGGATGAAGTGTGTGTGCAACCTGCCCTCAGGCTATGTGGGGGTGGGCTTGGTTTGCTCCTGGGCTTTCAGCCAAGTTATATAGATTGTGGATCACCATGGAACATACAGTATACATGCAGTATATAAGAATGTATGTTTGCTGTGTGTGCCGATATTAGAATGCTTATTTCTCTTGCTGCATGTGCATGATTTTGAAAGGGTCTGTACTTGTGTGCAGGTACCACAGTCCCAGCACTCTTGAACAGCACCTCCAACCAGCTGTACTTGCACTTCTTCTCTGATATAAGTGTGTCTGCGGCTGGCTTCAGACTGGAGTACAAGAGTAAGTGCTGACAACACTCCATACTCTCACTCTTTCTTTATATATCAGGAATGTAGGGATGGTTAAATCTCCCTTATTGATATTATGGAATTATCCAAAGGACTGAATTGCATATTGATATTTACAGCACATATACAATGTTTAGATTAGGATTAGGTTTTGGATTAAGGTAAAGGATATGGTTTGGAATAATGTCAGGATGAGAGTTAGGAATAAGGGTAGGGTTAGGGCCAGAATGATGGTTAGAATTAAGTTATGGTTAGGGTTAGGAGGGGTCATCATCATTTTCAAATTATGTAATAACCTCAAAAACAGGTTTTTGCATAACAGCTGCAATTCATCTGGAAGTGTTGAAAGTTGAACTCGTGTATGCTAATTTCAAACATTGTGCTGATTTCAAACATCAAGTTGGCATGTTTTAATCTGTTCTGACCTCTTCTTTGCAGCGGTGTCTCTCACAAGTTGTCCCGAGCCAGTTATACCCATGAATGGGTTCAAAGTAGGAGAACGTTTACAGATGAACAACGTGGTTTCCTTCCAGTGTGATCCGGGCTACACTCTACAGGTAAGCCTGCTTCAGGTTGGACAAACATAACTGCTTAATGCAATAAGAAAAAAATCTCTGAAGCTTTCTGTGTCACTGAGATGCTTTGAGGGCTTGGCTTTGAGTTTTACTTCTAAGAGGTTATGGCCAAAAAGGAGATCAAAGCGTAGTTCAGAGTGCACCATGAAAGAGGCGTGAACTACAAAGCTCTCGATGCTGAAGAGAGGAGGCTGAACTGTGGAAATATTGAATGAATGAACAAATCAATCAGTGAATGAAAGAATTTTATTTCCTTATTTATTCTTCTTTCTATTGCAGGGAGTGTCGCACATCACCTGCATGCCAGGAACTGTGCGACGCTGGAACTACCCTCCACCCCTCTGCATTGGTAAGAAGCTTTCAGTATCATATAAAGCTTTCTACACACTCTAAATGTGCCAAAAAGGTCTCTTCAGCAATTATATTATTGTGAATGTTGGGGTTATTAGAAAAGGCAGTACATTCATTGGGTTACTTGGCTTGATAAAAGCTACTCCCTTTATTTGTCTTTGTAAACAGGCAGAGCGGCAGTTTAATTTAACAATTTAAACTCTAATGGCATTGGCATTATTGATGCACCATGTAGTCCCAAGGCTACGAAGCACTACTCATGCAAATAGTGTTTACAGTTTATACCTACGCAGTTTCAGCATTTCGTTCTCGCCTCCTGAAATAAAAATGGATTTGTGGTTGTTTTGCCACAGTCTGTTTGGTTAAAGTGGGACTCATCCTTTAGTTCATCAGTTCCACAGTGACTGGCATGTCATTGAGAGGCCCTCAAGGCCACTCATCTCTCCATCTGCTCTCAGGTGTGGCCCTCTCACACCACAATAACAACATCAAGGCCCTGTATAACAGTAACTACTAATCGAGCCATGGCCGTCACAGATTCAGTCCCAGCGCACTGCTTGAACAAGTGCCTGCTCGTATTAAAGAGAGGGCCAGGTAGAGAGACTAGCAAGAGTGCCACAATGCTGCTCATGGCTCTTGACAAACATGAGTAATGGCTGTGACCTACTCTATCCTAATTAGTTCCGTCTCACGCTACGATTGGCGGAACTACCAGAGAGATTCATGGCTTGTACCGGCATCAGCAGTTTCCTGATTGCCCCTGATTGTCCAGACACACAGTACATTTTGAACCTTTCCGCTCTCCGTTGGGGATCCAGGGCTTTGTAGGCCTGTATTCACAGAGTCTTGCCAAGGCTTTAATCAAAGTGACGTTGGAATCAATCAGTGGGTCAGACTCTGAGCTCTCTAGACTCAGAGAGAAGAGCGTGAGAAGGAATGTGTGTCTCCTAAAACAAAAAGGAGAAATCGCACGCTCGAAAGCTACTGGAGGCCTTTGATGCCTCAGAAAAATCAATTGGTAATCTTCATGAATGAAAGTCATGTTCTCTGTATGATGTCCAGAGAGAGAATGTATTGAGTTGCCTTTTCTTCTAAAATGCTTTTAGCGGTGGGCCCAGTTAAGACACAAACCTATTTTAAAACAACGTTTGATTCAAACAAGCAATCTACAGCAATTTGCCAAAATATTATGCATTATGGTGCATGTCAAGGTTTGGGACATGTGACAAGACAAGATTGAAACAGTTATTTCTTGTAGTCACTACTTTGAAAAGAGCCAAGCATTATAACCACATGACTAAGTCAGAGCATCTGTGGAATGGCTTGTTGCATGCTCCTGTTCATCAGTGCCGTGTGTCTACTTGGGCTGCGTGATATTGGAAAAAAGTGACATTGCAATATATATGTAGTGTATATTAAATAATAATAATAACAATAACAATAATAATAATAACAATAACAATAATAACTATAATAATAATAATAATAATAACTATAATAATAATAATAATAATAATAATAACAATAATAATAATTCTACAGAATTTTAAATTTATAAATTTCTCCAGACGTCAGTGATCCAAAGTGTCTTGCCAATAATAATGCCCTCTGTCTATCAAAAATTGAAATGAAGTAAATGATATTTGGAAGATAATCTTCTTCAGGTCAATCTGTCATGGAAAATGAATCTTTTGTATTGAGTAGCAAAAATTTAACATTTAATTACATTTGCCTTACATGCAAGTCTTGGGATGTGAATATTGTGCATGCCCACAAAAACAGTGTTGATAGGACACTGCACAAGCAGCGATTGCCCCGTTTAATCTACGTCTTGTATATTATCTGTAAAAAATGCAGTACTTAATGGGGTATTTTTGATTAAAACTAACGGTTAGGAACTTTTGTACTTTTATGTACAACTAATGAATTTAATAAAATATTGCATTAAATACTCTAGACTATGAAATAACAGGTACTTTTAGTGTGTCCTTCACAAAAACAAGAAGTTCAAGGAAAAATAACTGTTGTACTTTCCTTTTTTTATAGATTATACTTTATAGTCATCTACAGACTTCTTTTTTGCTCTGCACTGGTGGTTTTTATACATTTATATCATTGAACATAAATGGAATTTCAGTAGTGTGCATTCTCTGGGTCTTGTACTGCGCAAGGACCTTGTTCTCCCTGTTGCATTCTGAGCTTTACCTCTAACACATTTCTCTATTGTTCTTTCTTCATGCAGCACAGTGTGGGGGGATCAGAGAGGAGATGGAAGGAACCATTCTCAGCCCTGGTTTCCCAGGAAACTATCCTAGCAACAGCGACTGCACCTGGAGGATCTACCTCCCAGTCGGCTATGGTAAGGAAGCAGATACAGAACAATGTGTGAAGGCAATCATGTCAGAAATGGAATTCAGGATCATGTAGGATATAGTGAGCTGATGGTCATAAAAATGCTAATATTCACAATTGATATACTTTTTCTTTTCATTTAAACAGGAGCCCACATTCAGTTTCTCAATTTCTCAACTGAAGCCAACCACGACTTCCTGGAAATCAGGAATGGCCCTTTTGACACCAGTACTGTGATTGGCAGATTCAGCGGACAGGATGTGCCAGCATCTCTTCTGACCACGTCACATGAAACCACAGTTTATTTCCATAGCGACCACTCTCAGAATAAACCAGGCTTCAGGTTTGATTACCAAGGTAAAGAACTGTGCGGCTCAGCAGGTTTAATTAGCAATTAAATCATCATTAACAAACAAAAGTGCATAATGCTGTTTGGAACATTTAGCAGTATTTCATCAAAGCAAATGCCATAATAAATATTGCAATTTATCACCCACTGAGCACATGTTTACATGAAGTATTTAATCGAATGCCTTTGTAATTAAGCTGCCCTGTCTGGTCAATCAGTCACTAACCTCAGCAACTGTTCTATGTCCACAGGTGGTATTAGCAATAGGCAAAAATAGTCAGCTTCCTAGGGGCCACATGAGCCAGGGGCCACATGAAAAATCAAATTAGAAAAAACTGTATATGCAGGTGCTTGCTGTTCTGAAATATGCAGTAATGAAATGCGCAATTATAGGTAAAATGCCTCCTTTTACTGGGCAATACATTTGTTCTGCTTATTTGTTCAGTAGAACACTAATATTAGATTAAATACATGTCACATGAATAAAAAATTTGTGGTTTGTACATCACTGTGCTCATTAAACCATCTCCAAAGCTCTCCTCATGGGAGTCTAGTATTATTTATAGTCATCACCCTACACCTGGTTTGGTAAATCAGTGTTTAATGATGCTCAGGGGAGCTGGTGATGGAAATGAACACATTCATGCATTGGCTGGGGAACATGTGGAACATGTCTTTTAAACTAGCTCACAAGATCTCAACTACTTTTTCAAATATATATATATATATATATCTGTTCTAATGTGATCTGGAGTTTTTACAAGCAAAAATTCTTATTTAACCACTTACTTCCATAAATAGATATGATAACTTAGGTGTCTAATAAGTGATCATATTGATGGTGTCTAAAAAGTGTATTAGAATTAAAGGGATCTCTGTAACCAACATGACTCAGTAGTCTATATCTGAAAACACCCTAAATAAGTTGATGAAGCCAGGGTTCAGAGGGTGAAGGTCTAAAGGTCTCACACTTAAAAATTATGGTTCTTCAGGGTTTTTTCAGTAAAGAAAATGGCTCTATGTAGAACCATTAACCACTCAAAGAACACTTTGAATGATTAAAGGGTTCTTTGCATTGTAAAGGGTTGTTTTTTTAGATTGATGGAGAATATGTTGTAGACAGTTATATTGTACCAAAAAAGCTTCTTCTATTGTTATGATGTCAGACTTGTAATGATAGATGAACCCATTTTGGTGGCATACAGAACCCTTTTCTATATAGAACCCTCTACAGCAGGTTCTTTATTAATCTGAAGAATGTTGTAAAGATGCAAAGAACCCTTTAGAATTCATGGTGTCCATTTTCTTTACTGAAGAACCCTTGAATTTTTTTCAGTGTAGTTCTATAGACAATACTAGCCTGTTGCTCCAAGACTATAAAGCAAACATTTAAGAAATGATGCTTGATGACACAAGCTGTGAGAGGGCCTAAATTAATTGATTTAAAATTCTAGCCAGATGATCCTGTCCAGCCTTTCACCTGGGGTCCAAAATCATGGCATCCAAGCATTCAAAAAGTTGTATCTGGAGTTGATCAGGAGGCCTAAAATTGCTTCTGCTAGTTATATATTCACTGATTCACTGTCATTTCCAATAAGTCCTGTGTGGTGTAAATGTGGCTCTGAATGAAACTTTATCTCTTGAAAGGCAAACATAATAGGTGGTGGAATTTATATTGTAATTCAATAAACGTTTGTGAAATTGAAATGCACTATCAGTATTTATATAATTATGTGAACATTAGCATATAAATCAACCCTTATATTCAGTGCTGCACTCTAACGCAGCGCCTGCATGCTTTATTTCCCACAAAAGATGCCGTGATCCATGGAAATCAATTCTTCTAGTCGGATTTATATCCCTGGGCTTCCTGCCTCTCTGGGTCTTTGCTTCCTTTCTTTGCAAGAGATTTAGGTGGGTGCAGTGATTGTTTCAATCAGATGCAGGAGTCAAATCAGCTACTGGCAGACTTACTTTTAAGATATGGGATGGATGGACAAACAGATAGAAAACAGGACAGGAGCACATTTGATGAGCGCTCTGAACGTCAATGATAATATTTTCACTCCCTGAAAATGAGTTGTGACAGCTTGACACCACTGAGAGATAACCGTAACTGTATCTTGAAAGTCTTTCTGAGAAAAAGTGACTATATTTGTCTCTGTGCACTCCAAACGTTCTGTATTTGAATGTGACATGTAGTTGCAGTCCTAAATGATTCTGTTGTTTTATGTGGTCCTATTGTACTTGACTGTGCCCCAGAGCTTATGTTTAAATCTGTTCTCTAGCACTGCTCCAAGCTGTTCAGATGTCATAGTCAAAGTTACCCTGTGTTAAAACTTCGAAAAGGATTGAAGTTGTTCTAAAAGGTATAAAACTTCCTGTTCTCACAGTTTCTTTGGGCTTATCAGAAGAAGGCATCTGCTCTCTCTGGTCTCTCCAGGCCTCATATTGATCGGGATAGCAATCACAAAAAAAACATTATTACAGGCAGCAGTCCAATCTTAGCCTCTGACAAGATGTGTTTTTGATGGGCCTCTGAGATTGGTTTTGTGTCTGTCTGTCATTGTCCACCAGCCTATGAGCTCCAAGAATGTCCAGACCCTGAGCCCTTTCGTCATGGTGTGGTGGTGGGCGCTGGATACAATGTAGGGCAGTCCATCTCCTTTGAGTGTTACCCAGGATACCAGCTCATGGGGCAGTCGATTCTTACCTGCCAACATGGCACAACTCGCAACTGGGATCACCCTTTTCCTCGATGTGAAGGTAGGAATCTTTATTTTTGGTATGGATACACTGTAATTTCTTGATGTATGTGTAGGAAAACTACATCCTTCCCATTGACTCCCATTATTTGCATATAGGATGTTTCCTCCCACCTCACTCATCATCAGTGTGGTGTTGTTCCTCCCAGGCTACCTTCTCTTGCGTGTATTGCATGTAGGGGTTTGAATCTGGGTTGGCTGCGAGAGAAAGTTTCCCCTTTAAGTATTCACTCTTACATTACCACAGGATTTTACTGCCAATTTATGGTGAGATTTTCTTAGACGATTAGCTATTAAAGGAACTTAAAGTTAATTATGTAGATTGAGACTTAAGGTTAACACAGAACTTTTAGTTAAAGTATTGAGACCTTGAGTTATTCTGGCCTAGTGTATCTGAGTTTTTCTAACGTACAGTGTTTAGTACCTGTCAGGGTTGGACAGAATCGAGGCACACGCGGAGTATAAACAAACAATGTCTTTAATAAGGAGCTGAGACAAATGGGTGAACTAAAGCAGTCCAAGATCAATATCAGTACAACCATGAATACAAAAGGGCATATCAAGAGACGTATTCACAATACCAAAGTCCATACCAGAGAGACATAAACAAACCAGGAAAATCCAGAGGAGTATTCAAAGAAGCAGAAAAGGGTCAAAAAACACAATCCACAAAGCATAGAACGATGCTGAGTAAGGCAGGTAAGCGTCTCTGATGAGCCTGAAGGTGTCCACCTGCATGGGCTCCAGCTGTTAAATGGGTTACTGCTCTGGTGTGTGCTTGCATCCTCTCCTTAGGACGCAAACAGCTGATCCGATCTTATGGACACAGAAATCAGGCTGTCCAATATGAGTTCATCATCTCAACAGGCCAACTCAGTGAGAACCTCTGGACTCAGACCATGATGGAATGCATTTTTTAGCTTCTTTCCACCCACTGCCTGCTGCAAGTGTGTGGAACTCCAGGGCATAGGAGGCACCCAGCAGCTGTGTTGCTTTAACATTAACAGTGGTTCACTCTTAGAAGTTCCCAATGCTGCATGGTCAAAAACACATTTGAAGTCCTCGATAAACTGAACAAATGTGCTAGACTGGACTGATGGCCGCACAGCTGTAACCCAATCGAAAACCCTACCGGTGAGACATGAAATCATAAAGGCTATGTCAGATGTAAACTGAGCACTGAAGCAAAAACCCACTACATTTTCCCAGGTTTCCATCAAATGGTTTGGGCTTATAGTGGGGGAGCTAGGGGGTGCTACCTGCTCACTTCATTCCTGGGCATTAGTCAGTATCTCCTTGAGCTTCTGTTGTTGGTTTAGCTGTGCTGTTAACTCCTCTACTGATTGAGATACCCCGCTGAGGATCTGCTAGTGCTGGCCTAGCAGTTGACCTTATACTCTGCCACCTGCATGTCGGCCAAGTATTCTGTCAGGGCTGGACAGAAGGGAGGCACGCGCGGGGTATAAACAAACAATGTCTTTAATAAGGAGCTGAGACAAATGGGTGAACTAATCCAATACCAATACAACAATGAATACAAAATGAGAGAGGAAGACAGGGCAGCTTAACAGGACAGATATATGACGATACCTTAAATACATTCCACTTAAATTCCTATATTTTTCATTTTTAAGCAATAAAAATCCTTAAGCCTGGGTTACACTAAAAAATTTTACTCCGATTTTAGTCCATGCTGGTTGGCTATGTGATGCAGATGTTTTTAATAGTTGAAAGAGAATCAAGTAATTTACCTCAAGTAGGGAGGTGCCAGTATGTGCTGCTTATTTCCTACCATGACCTCATTATTTTTTACATAACAAGTCAGCAAACGGCGGAACAATGACTGCAGCAAGCTGTTTCTCTTCCACGTTTAATCTGAATAGAGGCATGAATGTTTTGGGGTGTTTGGTTTAGTTCAGCATCATTTGATCAGGTACCATCTATAAATAAATTAATTTCATTCGTTTTGTATGTTGTTTTTTTTTTAGTATTGCTTTTTGCAGTTAAACATATTAGATTGTTAATAATATACTATACTATATCACCAAATTATGGTCAAATATAAAGATGGATCCAGCCAGCCACAAGGTTTTAAAATGTACCATCTACAATTTATTTGGAGTAAGCTGCAAATACAGGCCAATATAAAACCATGACAGCAAGATAAAAAAGGGATGATGGTTGTACAGCAATTTTCCTCAGCTATTGATGATGAATCTGTAATGGGTATTTCTACTGCAGACAGTCTGTAGCAGAATTACTGAATCAAGAGATGCAATGGAAAACAACTACATGTCGCCTCTGAGGATTTCAGTCTAAACTTAAGTGTGTACTCCATATTTTCAGTCCAGATTGCTTTTGAGCATTGTGTACTTCATTCCACTTGTGTAGAGGTCAGCCAGCATAACGAGAGGTCGTTTACAGTTTTACATCTTTTACATCTTTTACATCATTATTTCATGTCAAGTTATAAAGAGTGGCTAGAAGATGGTGCTAGATGAAACTAAAAGCTACACACACATTTCACGGGGTGAATAAGATAAATGTAGTATATACAAAACTACCGTATTTTCCGGACTATAAGCCGCACCGGAATATAAGCCACATACGCAAAGTTTTTTTTTTTAAATCTTGAAAATAACATATATAAGAAGAAAAAGCTGCACCTCATTATAAGCCGGATGGTTTAAAGCGCGGAAAAAAGTAGCGGCTTATAGTCCGGAAAATACGGTAACTATACATTAGTTATGCTTTCTGAAATAGAGCCTAATTAATGCATGCCACATTTCTGAATATATTACATATCAGTCACTGGAGGTCTCAACTGTTGCCAAGCAAACTTTAAGACTTTCTGGATTTTCTATTTTCACTTCTGTGTTTTTGCTCGGAGCTGTGTTTATGTGGAAAAAAAAATGTGCCCATTTGTTCATGCCAGAGTACAACTATGCAGATATATTCTCCAAAACCACCTGAACGAGCTTGTGAGCTCTGCTCTCACACTTGGGGCATGACACAATCAATACTTTCTGTAAGGCATGACGGAGGGGAGAGGAAGAGAAATGGGCCCTCATTCCTATGCCTCATCCTTGGCCTAAATTCTTACACTTAGTTTCTATTGATTTAATACAGCGAGTAAAATAAATAGTGAAACAGTGTGTCATGTGATGTGAGCATGGGGGCTTGTGAATGGGTGCACAGAAGAAAAAGGATGTTTGGGGATGCACTCAGTGTGTCGGACAGTGTTTTCTCCTCCATTCAGGTAGCTGGGCTTTGGAGCATGGTTGTGTTAGTTAGCATAACTGGAGAGAATTGTGCAAACAATGCACACATACCCTCATCCATGGGAGAGAGCGCTGTGTTTTGCATAAAATTCAGTGTCATGCGCTGATCGTTTTAACCACCCTACTGCCTGCTTAACATGGAGGTGTGATTGAATCCTGGGACAAGGCAGAAGGTGCTGTAAATGCAACTGAAACTGCTTGTCTGAGAGCCACTGAGGTAGGCATTAATGCAGGGTTAGGAAACTTTAGAGAAGCCCAATTTACTGCACTTCATTTTAGAAACTTTTTGCTATCAGAACTCTGAAGTGGTTTGGTGGAGATCTGGATCATTTAAAGGTACCAAAAACACATTTTATTAAGGATAAGTTGTTCTTTGCTATATAAATAGTATGTTTTCACTTTGTTTTAAGCTCCCATTTTGTGGATACTAGCACATCAAAAGCTATGGTCTGGTTCAGGTAGCATTCTGTATTCGTGTAGTCTGAAGGTGATGAACTGCTCTCCAGTATCACCATATTTTGCTGTCACCCTTGCATTTTACCGTGCCGTTTCTGTGAATTTAACCGCTGTTGGAAAGGATGACTGTTTTGTTTTTGCTGGATTTTCAATTAAAACACAACATTGTTTGAAATGGATTGTATGTTACTTATATGCATTGAACTTTAATTATTCAACTATACCAAATAAAATATAGTTTAGTCATTCTGTAGCCCCTTTAGAGAAAGTCTGTTGAATTGTGAATGTTTGATCAAATTTGACTGTGTGTGTGTGTGTGTGTGTGTGTGTGTGTGTGTGTGTGTGTGTGTGTGTGTGTGTGTGTGTTAATCCAGCACTGGCACGTTTGCTATGTGCCTGGCTGTCAATTTGGCAGATTTATGGACATGTCATGAAGGTGGTGTGTGTACAGCTGTATGTAGTCCCTTAGAAACTACCAGAATACTTCACAGACAAGTCGGTTAATTTTATATTCCCAGACTCTGTAAATTGCACACCCAGGCCATCATCTCAGTCCAGCAAAGGTACATTTTTGACAGCTGGTGAAAGATTAGTCTTGGAAAGTGCATGGTGGTGGCATCCTGTTCATATTCATGTTAACATGGCAATCATGGATTTACATCTCTTTCTTCTCTGAAAAAGCTCTGACAAGACGTTACTCACTGATTTGCAGTGGTTACAATTAAATGTCTGAATAACACTAAGATTCATTTCTATTTCTTTATGTAATTTTCTTTGCTGCAGTCATTAGTATTTCTTAATTTCCCAAGGCTGTCTCTGTTGTGCTGTTTTTGTTCTGGTTGACCAGTTGAGGATATGGTTATCCCTTTTGAGACTTGGCTACTCAAGGTTTATCGTCTTCTCACTCTTTGGGAGTTCCACCGTCACTTCTGGCCTGATCGCTTGAGGTTTGAACCCACATCTCAGTAAAAATGCTTTGTAAAAATGCCTGTTGTTAAAGGCTCTGTATAAATAAATAAAGCTTGACTCATAAAGCTTGTTGTCATGCCAATGTCCTTTGTGATTGTGGGTGTTCAGAACTGCCAGCATTGATTCAGCAAGCAATTGACAGAACCTCCTCAATAACTATATTTCCAATTATTTGACAAAAGCCAAAATACCAAAACACGATGCACATTTTTACTTGTACATCTCAATGGGGTCAGCAATACAATTTAGTTTGAGCCTCAAAAACATTAGTACATGTGCTGCACCTGAAATATGCTCAAAAGGCCTGTGTTCCATCTCTTCAGTGTTTACTGTTGGTTTCCATCTTTTCAGACTTCCCTTATCACATGGAGGGAGGCCTTCCCATCCCCAGAGTCCTGATCCTTGAATGGTTGTGGTGTTGATAATTCAAATATATGATCATCTGCCTCTTGATAAGCAGGCAGTTAGACAGTTATGCCACTCAAGTGCTGTGAAAAGTTTTACATTTCTGTACTCAAGAAAAAACAGGCTCAATCATCAAAAGCTCTACAGTCTTGGATCATCATGTGATAGAGTGAGTTGTCTAAACTAAGTTGAAATAACTCAAAACATGCTCTGTATTCAGTTAGTTCTTTATTTACGGTTGGCCAGACTTTCTGGTTTTAGTGTTGGGATGAAACTGAGAACAGAGTTGGCTAAGCTGGGTTTTGCTGAAGATCCTTTGTAGTCTTGGTTCTTCGTTCATCAGTAAAGGACATTCAAATGGAAATAAAAGCCTACTTTCAGCCAGAGAAAAGGTGACACTAGTTTTGCTCAGAGAAATCACTGTCAATTGGCACAGTTAGACCATAACTACAGCTCCAGCGTTTCGCCTCAGTCTTTGAGTATTGAACAGGACCATTCAGTTGTAAGTGAGCACTTAAGAACTGAATGACATTTTAGATAGCCATGTAGCATCAACAAACCTCCTCTCTTGCTCTTGAACAGGCTCTCTCTGTTGCCCTACACACTCTCTGTAACAGATCAAGCACAGGACCTTCCTCTGTGTGTGCTGTCATGTACATGGATTTCCTCTCCTGTGCATTACAAGCCTGATCAATGTTCACCACCACTTTCACACCTGTCTACAGCACCTTCCTTAGCCCCTCTCTCTCTCTCTCTCTCTCTCTCTCTCTCTCTCTCTCTCTCTCTCTCTCTCTCTCGCTCGCTCTGCACTCTTTCTTGTTCTTCATTCAGTGACTCAGCTGCCAAAGTCGACAAGTCAGCTTACTGTAGCCCTGCAGCTTTGCAATTGTCCCCCCACCCGCACCCCCGCCAATCCTCCCAACCCTGGTCAGATCAATAGCATCACTGCACATTTCTGCTCGGTAGCGTGGTGTACTTTTAATCAATGTCCTGATCGATACTTCATTTAGCAGGTGAGGTGAGGGGAGAGGGCACACAGCATTAGGGATTAACAAAGAAATGAGAAGGAAGTGAAAGTGCATGCCAAAGAGTTGCAAAGGAGAGGGTGCTGCCTCACAGGGGAGTGAGAGAAACTATGAACTATGGGAGAGAATATGGGAAAAGATCTGAAGTAAAAGCAGAGGAGAACCTGGGTTGTTTCAGCAGCCTCTAAGAGCCTTTTCCCATCATGTGTGGATTTTAAAATTTAAACGTCAGGTCTAAACATACCCAGAAGGCATTGTGACTGGAATATGATCAGATCACTCAGACTACCTTCAAACCAAGTGTAAATGGAATGTTTTTTTCTACGTCCATAAACATTTTCTACATTTCTACTGTACTGTACTGTATATCATTTTCACTATAGTGTAATGGGAATCTGGTGAAATATGATGTAGACACTAAAACATGTGCAAGTCCAAGTTGTGAACAAACTCGTAATGATTTGGAAGAAGAATTTTATACGGACCTTTTATCTGTATTACAGCTAATATGAACAATTAAGTATATTTGCTGCCACAACTTCAGAAAGAAAATAACCAATAATGATTCTTAAATAAATAGGGCCTTTGTGTGATAGCTTTGACAAGGGGTGTCCAGTTTACTGGACAGAGTTTAGAGTCTGTGAAATGAAATGAAGGTGATTTTTGAAAGAGAATAAGATAATGACCAAGGAAAAAATAAGATGAAATGACCCACATCTTGATGGTCATTTAGACTCTAGTCCATGTGGAGAAGGAAAAAAGCTGTCTGTCTGAAGATGATGTTTAATAGAAGGTTGTAATCTTTAGCTGAATCTTTACACAAACTTTAGCCTAATCTTTCTATCTTATGAAACAAGTTCTTCATGGTCAGGGTCACGGTAGGTCCAGACCTCCCTGGAATCGTTGGACCTCTTTCACCAATATCTTTATTATTATTATTATTATTATTATTATTATTATTATTATTATTATTATTATTATTATTATTATTATTATTATTACATCAGCTTTATCTACTCACAACTGTGGTCTAACAAATGGATCCCCATGCTCCTGTAATTTGAACAAATCCCACATAAGAAAACATTTGTGAATGCCAGAGTTTTTGTGAAAACTGCATAAATATATTTAGAAGAAATTTGATAGTTGGTGAACGAGGGGCACTGAATACAACGCTGCATCATCCCCATGTAGAATGCCAGTCCATCGCAGGGATACTCCAAATCATTTGAAATTAAGTTGACAAGTCTGTCTACTGCAAGGGATTTTGCATGTAACTCATAATGTGCTCATAACGTACAGTTGAGTTTATCAGACAACATATAATCAAAGTTTTCTTAGTTGACTAGCAAACCTGTGGCTTGGGAAGCTTCTCAATGTAACTTTTATGGTGTGTGTTGTCTATTAATTCACATCTCCTGCTGCACTCACTATCAGGAGTTCCAGCGCCTCCCAAATTCCAATTTAACCCCTGCCTGTGAGTCCAGGCCTTCTTTAATGTGTGTGCTAAATCACATTGATTACTTCCCCATGACTCAAGGTGAAATCAGGCGGCAGCATGGGATCAGTAGGCAGGGGAGGGAGGCTTTGATTTCTGATGGACAAGGAGCATTTAAATAACCAGAAATGCTGCAAAATGGCTGGGAGTCCAGAGCAGGTCCTGGCGGAGCTGTGTGTGGAACAGAGTCAGGGAGAGGGAGCCGGTGCTCTACTGGGAGGTGTTTCGGCTGTGTTCTATTACCCAATGGGTCCGCCTGTAAATCGGGTATCTGTGTCACTCCGCCTGGTGTTGGTTCCCCCCATTCCTCTGTTTCTCCTTTCAGGATAAGGTTGTGCCCTTATCTTACTGGAACATACCAAGCCAGGCCTCGCTTGCTAACAGGCTTTCTTACTTAATCTTATGGCCTTGGTGAGTCACATTAAGAAAAGAGCTGCAGAGAGAAGCTTCTTTTTTCTTCTTCTTCTTAGATTCCCTTGCCATCTGTTTTTGTTGAGTCGTTATTCATGGTCTCTGTCTTATTTACTTCTTTCTGTTATTGCCCCACAGTGCCCTGTGGAGGGAATATTACATCAGACAATGGAACCATCTTCTCTCCCGGTTACCCAGAGGACTACCCCAACTCTGTGGACTGCACGTGGCTGATCACGGTGGCCCCTGGCATGGGAGTGCGCCTCAACTTCACCTTGATGCAGATCCACGGGCCTCATGACTTCATCACTGTGTGGTGAGCTTACTGATAGTGTCACAATCTAGTTCAGATAGTCCACAATGTTCTAACATATCTTCTAGTGTATGCGTTTAGTGAACCTCTACCAGTTGTTCTATCAAGATTCATAACTAAGAACAGACTAGAAAACTGTTAGTTCATTTAGACACATGAATAGTTTGTTTCTCCTTGGACAGATAAAAAAACAGATGCATAGAGTTGCACCCTAATGGAAGTGTGAATAGCCAGTGAGAACCTGATAGCTGTGGACATCTAAACATACAGTGTGCATCAGATGGTCAATGGAGCTCTGTGGGCGGACTGCTAAGGCTAGCTAAGACTAGGTTGTGGACCATCTGGCCAGCCACAAGGAGCAAGCTGAGAACCAATGCCGTATGAACTAACAAATAGCACTTTTCATTGTTTATTTGACCTAAAATATATATTTTTTTGTCATCTTCTCTATCTTTTGCCACTCTTGTGTCATTTTCTGACTTCTGTGCCTGCTGGACAAGTGAGTGACTGAGCCTCTTCTCAAGGGCATAATTCCGTACTCACATGTCTGATGCTCTTTCCACTGTGACTGATTCTGTTCATTCTCTGGAATCGAATGTTCAGGTTGTGGAAAGTGCAGAGTAACCTTGCCATTCTCTCTCTCTCTCTCTCTCTCTCTCTCTCTCTCTCTCTCTCGCTCTCTCGCTCTTTCTTCCTTTACCCCCTACGATACCTTGATGTGGAAAATTTATATTCTACTGACATTGTGTACTGTTTTCACTGATTTCCAACACTTGTAAATATGAAGTTTCTTCAAATGGTTCTTTGAGTAATGCTTTAGAAAAAACACATTTAATTCAATGAAGAACCATGTTTTTTAAAGGCATGTGTCAGTGTAAAGAATTTTTTTGACACAAATATGGTTCTTTAGGGAACCAAAATTGGTTCTTCTATGGCACTCAAATAACCCTTTATATCACCTCATTTTAAAATGAAATATCTCATCCTTTGCTCACAGACACGAATATTATATAGATTGCAAGTTTATACATCTTTGAAAATAATTATCTTTATTTTTAATAAATTTTATTATGATAATACAATATATTAAATACCCTTTCTGTCTAATGTTGGCTTCTATCTTGTACCATATTTGAATCCCTTTTATATAAGACTGGTGCCACATCACTTAATGGAACTTTCCCAGTGGTAAATTGGTACAGCAGCAGCCAGAAAAAGCTGTGTCCTGGCAGCTTGGCTGAAGCTCAGTGAGCCAGCACTTACCCAGCCAGGCAGCCAGGCTTTTTTCTGAATTGACAGGACAGGGTGTAATCTCTAGAGCACACTCAGACAGACACAGACAGACGTTTTTTAAGCTGAATGGTTGTGGTTGAAATTGGTATCTGGAAGCAGCCAAGTTCACCCAGCAGCACCAGGGCACCAGTGCCCTAAGTGACTCAATTGCAGAAAGAGCTTTTAGAGAGTGGAGACTAGAGCTGAAACTGGTGGCTGTGGAACACTGTCCCTCAGGATGGACCACTTGGCTGCATGTTGATCAGCAGACTTAATTTAATTTTTGAGATTGCTGAATTTTATCACAGCTATTGAATCATGTAAATAAGTTGAACTATTTGTGTCAGAGCCAGATTAGAAAGTTGTCTGAAAGCAGAGCATTTCAGGAACGTTCAGAAGCCTTGAAAGTAAAGCCTTAAATAAGGATTATTTATCTGGTGAAATGGTTCTCCCACGTACAAGCTGGAAGAACCATTTTGTCTGTTGCTGTCAATAAAGAACCTTTGTGTTTGCACGTTGCCAAAAACAAAGAACCATATTTTGGTCCTGCAAATTAAAAAATGTATTTTCTATTTTCCACATTTCACAATACTAGACAAGACATTAAAACAAACAAAGAACCTCAGATATCAGAATGTATCTGCAATTTTTCAAAGTAGCTCCTTTTGCCTTGATGCCGCTTTCTATTCTAAACTCTTAGCATTGTCTTATGCAGCTGGAAGACATATGGATCTTGATCTTGAAGATATGGATCTTGAAGAAGATCCATATGCCATAAATGTTTCTGTTCTATTGAGTAAACAATGTCATATATGAGCACTGGCTTCAGTATGTTTTAACACATTCAACAAGATATGGTTTTAGTTCAACAGTTGTAAAAAGTATGCATTCCATCAAGTGTACCCAAACTTTTGACTAGTACTATAAATTGGACACATTTTCCTCTTCAGGGATGGGCCACAAGAGACTGTGCGTAAACTTGGAGTCTTTACTGAAGGCGAACCCAATGATCCACCCAGCAGCACATCCAATCAGATCCTCGTCCGTTTCCGTAGCAACTCCGAAAAAGGTGGACTGTTCAAGATCAACTATCAAGGTACTTTGTGCCCTTCATTGTACAGTTGCATATTTTTCATTTCTAAAAAGATAAGTATTAAGCACATCATCTGCAGCAAACTGTTATTTTGTAAAATAACTTGCTGATCGTAGATGTTGGCACAAGTTTTGGATTATTGCACTTTTGTAGAAGCCATTCTTGTTTCAGCTTCAGGTTCTTGACTGAGGATTAGCTGGAGAACTCATTCTTCCATATGTCTGTGCAATTCCCTGTACCACTGGCTGCCACACAACCATGAAGACATAGGAGACAGTCACACATGCCACATATTGTTATTTTCAGGAGAATTTGTCTTCATTTGATATGTAAAAATGTAAATATTTTTTATTAAAAACAAAACAAGATCACTTACACCTACAATTACCATTTTTGCTTATAATGAATGAAAATGTCTTTAAAACTTTAGAAATCAGATATTTGTGTTAAGTTCTTCAAAATACATGACAGTGGTCCAAATAATAAAAAACAAAACAAAACAACCTAAATGTCCTTTATTATTTTTGTATGTATCAGTATTATCCTGTCTCAAGACTTTTATTTTGACATTTGAACACTGTGTGGACAAGGAAAGAGAGCAAACAGCCCCACCCTTCTCATTATTCTCTGGAACCCAACATCTGGAACCTGATTCAGAATCTGCATGCAGGTCCAGCAAGTAAACGTGTACAGAGCAGTAAACATGCACTGGAAAGCTAATATCATGTCTATAGGTTACTTTTCAGCCTGCAAATAGCCGATCTCTGGTTCTAAGTGTTAATAAGTGTGTCCCAGTACATTTGTCTTTTTAATGTAGCTTTGGTGTTTCTAAAAAGGTCCGTTTTACTTCATCAGTCCATATAAATTTCCAAAAGCCATTGGTTTACCTAGAAGTTATTTCGTTTTTTAGGCGCAAAAGTTTGATGACGTTACAGGTGAGGCTGACATCTGAGTCTTCCTTGCAGATCTTGTTTTGCACTGCACAGCAGAACGTTGTACAATCACTCGAGTGTCAGTTAAACCTTCCTGTGGATCCTTTGCTGTCATAGACATCAACTTCTGTCCGTCTTAAAACAGCTTTCAATAAGTTAAAGATATGCCTTCAAATCAAAGTGTCGATCATTTGACATTTGATGCTAAAAAGTGATACATTCACATGTTTATTTTTAGATATTTTTCTGCAGAGGTTGTGTTTACCTATTTTAATTTTGAAAGTGAAAAGAAGTCAGTTTGGAGCGTCCAAACTTTTGCAGTTCATGGTTTTCATTTATATACACTGCAGTATTCACTCTCTCTCTCTCTCTCTCTCTCTCATACACTCTCTCCAGCCTACAGACTCCAGTTCTGCCTGCCCCCTCCCATCATCCCTAATGCAGAAATTCTGATGGCCAGCAAGGAGTTCAAAATAGGTACGGTCAGTCTTTGTCTCGTACTTATGTGCACGCATACACACACACACACACATACACACACACATGCAGACTTGCCCACACATACAATCCATGATATCTAGTGTCCCAGGCTGCAGATAGCATGTGTTGTATGGATACGGTGGCCTGTGCCAATGTAAGCGGAACATTTTGAACAGAGACGCAGGCTGCCAGTTCATTTTCAGGCTTGAGCGCCTCTCATTAATAATGTTCCCAGAATAGCAGAGGCAGCCACACACACACACACACATGCACACGCATACCCGCACACCTCCCTCAGCACTAACACACTCCAGAACTCACTTTTAGGAGAGAAATCTGCTTCACTGCCAGGACAACAAATCCCAGAGGGCTACAGTGATATGCTAACTCATTCCTGAGCTCCATTCCCTATGGAGCATTAGGAAAATTAACAGTCAAATTGGTTCATATGGAATTTAAGGACGGCGCTCTCATTGTGTGGCTTGAAGCCGCATGATTATCCTGTATTCATGTCATTGTTTTCAGGTTCTTACTTCTTTGCGTAGGTGCTTGTGCAGGTCCTACTTCAAACGGAAAACATTCTCTTTTTATTTTTTTCCAAAGAATACGTCCAAAAATAGTGCTGGCGAGTGTACTACAGAAAAACATTTTTATGGTGACTGCAATTGGTCAACCATCATTATCATTGGGTTCTTAAATCCAGTATTAAGTCTGTGTCACCGCTTGGCTGGCTCTTGACGGCTTGGCTGGTCTAAACCAGTCTAAGTGGCTTGCTCTGGGCCAGTGGAGAGCTGAAATGTAACGTGTAATCAGGACTCTGTCGAGGTTTCGATGGCGTCTAACTCTGGCTCCAAACCCACACTGATTCACTGATGTTTTGATCATTGATTATGCGCCACATTAGCTTAATTCACTGCTTTAGCAAAGGCTGTTGTCTTTGTAGTAAACACCACACACACACACAAACCAACTGCTTCAGCGAGTAATTAAGTATGCCCTGCATGTTTGTTTACTATTCCTAAGTTAAGGGCCGTATTCGAAATATATAATATATGTGCTTAAATTCAACAAAATAGTTCCCTGCATGTTTAAATGTAATGATGTACAATTACTTCATGCATTATTTAACGTGTGATAGTGATTGTGTGATTTTAATTTTTGCTTTTGCTGTGTCACCCAAGCTAAATGTGTGCTCTTTTTGAGGGGTGAGCACTTTTTGAGATGCAGCCTCAGGTATAGATTGACGGAGCTATTAGGGTGAAAAGTGTGCTGCTTCCTTAATTACACTGCAATGCAGCCTGGGCACGTCAACTCTTTCTTTGTCTCTTTCCACCCCCCTGTATCCTTACTGTCAGCCATTAAGTGAAAGGAGATGCCCTTCATCGAGCCTAGAGTGAGACAGTAGCAAAATAAGTGCCGACCACCGCTCCGAGGGATATGTATGCTCCAGAAAGATTTCCGATCCATTTTTGGAGTCTGTGCCCTCCATAATCTGTCATAAAGCTTGGCATGTGCCAGACCTGCATTAAGAAGAGTATTGATAAATCAATGCAGTATTTCAACACACTCATCTCTCTGCTCCTCTCCCACCTTTCCTTTTCTTCTTTCTCTCTGCCTTCCTCTCCGTCTCTCCACAGGTGATATAGTGCGCTACAGGTGTTTGCCGGGGTACCACATGAGTGGGAATAACATTTTAACCTGCCGATTGGGAACACACCTTGAGTTCGAAGGACCTCCACCTTCTTGTGATGGTAGGGGCTGGATAGTGTTTGTTATATTATGTGGTTCTGTGTTGTTTCAGGTGCGGGCCACCATTTATTTTCATGGTCCCCTATAGCATAACTATACACTCTTAAATGTATACGTGGCAATACTAGTTAGTTCTTTGAGTGAGGACATACAATAACTGTTTTTAGTTCCACAAAGAACCATATTTGTATATGAGAAGGTTCTTCACTCTCGCACTCTCTTAAAAATGGTTCTTTATGGAATCAAAAATTGATCTTCTCTAGAGTCACTCAAATAACATTTTGTAGCAGCTTTATTTTAAAACTAATTAACAATATCTGCTGATGTTATTAATAAACTCTGATAATGAAACTCTGCTTTTGGCTGACGATGTGTTAGATTTAGGTCCAAGGTTAATCAACATCAGCTGCCAGAGTCTGAGAGAGCACAATTGGCCATTCTCTCTCTGGGTGGGTAGATGGCACTCTCTCTTTGTGATGCTGGCACAGGCATCTGTTGGCTGACATATCAGAGACGGGGTCCAGCGCTTTTCTCTGATTATGTTGGCTGCCCAGTGCTGCTGCACTGACTGCATTGCTGCACTCAGTTTGAACAGAGGCAGTGGTTAATCTCACATGCATCAGGGGAAGCATGTGCTTGTCCTCCTAGTTTCGGGAATGTGACATTTGATGGGGGCAATACCACTTTGGGAGAAAAATGGGTAAAAAAATGATTTGATTTAGACAAATACACAAATACAAAACACCAAACATTTTGTGTTGAGAATTTAAATGGCATGAGTCCAAACCAGTTCAAGGAGAGAAAAGGTTGAACAAATGAAACTGATAATGTAATCATTCTATTGTTCACATTCATTTGAATGAATTATATTTATATAATTATATTATATATATTCTCTTACTGAAATATAACTTGAAATTTGAATATTTAATATTAGAATTAGAATATAGGAGTATACTTCTGAGCCACCACTAGCAGAATTCAGTCAAACACAACAGTTATCCAAGTGCCCAGATGAATGTGTCATTTCTAACCATAAATTAAAGAAATCCACAGTCCATTTTGGCTTTAATTAGGCATTTAAATGTGCTTGTAGAGATATATTATCAACAGCTCTTTAGCGGCTCAGCCACTCTGAATTAAAAACAGACTGAAAAACATTCTCTGCTTCTCTAAACCCTCTTTGGTGAGAACTTGTTTCCAACAAGCCAAAACTCCAGAGGAGATGTTATGTAGCACAGTAAGCTACAATATGGAATATATAAGCTGCTGTACAAAAATACTCATTGTTTCTTCCAAATCCAAGGGTATTAAAAAGGTTTGATCCTGCTTTTGTTGAAGTAACTGTCTCTACTGTCCAGGTCAGTAGTATTTGATGACCCTACCCTGCTTAGCTTGTTTGCCTAAGAAGTGCTATAGAGTGCAGCTACTGACACTAGTTAAAGACTCTTGTCATCTCGGCTCACAATGCAAGTCCTGTAACTCACACTCTGCTGCTGCTGTAGTTACAATTCCAAGAATAAATAAGTGAACCATATGCAATTACCTGGATTTTTGCTGATCTGATCTTTATCTAAATTGTAATTATAGACACAATAAAAACATAAACACAGTGGAGCTAAACTTATAACAGTCATTAACACAGAGGATTTGTGTGTGCTCAATAAAAGACATGACCAGTACAACTGATTATGTTATTAGTTTAGATAATTGTAGCCAAGATCAGACCATATGCCAAGATCATTGCAGAAATCAGGCTACTTCCAGAAGGTTCACTGGCTTTTCTTGTTTTAAACTTCAGCGTGTTGTTTTCTACTCATTACTGAAGTCATACGCAAATAAAAGATGGTCTGTCAGTGGTCTGTAAATATACAATGCCCTTTACTAAAATGACTCATATAAGCTGTGTTAAAATGTCAAAGTAGATGTCTTTGCTCATCATGTCCTCAAAGGCAATTTGGTCCATAAATGGTCCATAAATCCAGGCCTTTTTCCTATCATAGCCGCCACTGGTAAATAATTATGGCTATGTTTTGAAGCTTTCTGATACAAATAGTAAAATATAACTATACTCATGATCTATAGTGTGTGTGTGTGTGTGTGTGTGTGTGTGTGTGTGTGTGTGTGTGTGTGTGTGTGTGTGTGTGTGTGAACCTTTCCATATACATTTCCATATGTATACTCTAAGGACAGCAGAAGTGTAGGGATGGGCATTGTCCTGTTGGAATAGCACACCAGAGCATGCATTGAAAAAAGCTAGGGCCAATGGTTGCAAAGACCCCACACGTAATGTTAAAGCCGAGTGCTCATAAGAAGACCCAAAAGGTGATATGGCATCATGCGAAATTGACCACAGTGCCTCACATAATGGATTCATTGGCGGCCACCAAGAGAAAAGCAGGACTTGTCACCTGTCACCCACTACCATTTGAGGACACATGCAGTTCATTTTCTGGGTGAAATTTTGTTTATATATCACTGTCACAAAAGAATCCTTTACAAGTGCAATTCTTTCCTTTGAAATTGATTTTTGTTTTTATTTATTTAATTTAAATATATGTTATTTATTTATTTATTTATTCCCCTATTTTCCCATGCTCACTACAACTTCTCATCTTGTGCCAGTGGCAGAGCCCCAGTGTTGACTGGAATCATGGCTCAGTAGATGAGGAGAGGGGAATGATGTACTCACAGGATAACTCTCACTCAGATGCCAATTTAGAGTGCTCTTAACAGTAGTTAGAGCAAGCAAAAGCTCAGCTTAATTGAAACTAAAACGACTTTTCTGGCGGTCAAGAGTACTTTTTGTTTAGTTCCGTTTGTGTGTGCAAACATACTCTTTTGAATTGTTCTAGCATTTGGGCTCTAGAACTTGCCAGGATTCCCTATCGTTCGCGGTTATTGGTAAATTCATTTGGGTAAATTGGACATCAGCTTAGCTTGAAATACTTACAAAGCTAATTCATCACATCATAACAAATACTTAAAAACTGGAATAATAATGGAATTGGTTTTATAAAGCAATATTTATTAAGGATTTATCATCCAGTTAGCATTGAGACATGACGCATATTTCTTTCTAATTAGTCCAGCGAGCAGCAAAATATAATGACAGTAACCTCCACTCTTCCAAGAATGCTTTAAACTGGATGTTGGAACATTGCTGTGATGTTGCTATGGGCATTTAGGCCTCAAGATCATTAGTAAGGTCAGTTACTGCTGAATGATTGCCCTGATCACAAATTCACCCATCTGGAAAGTAATTAATTACCCAGAGAACATAGTTCTACTGCTCTGCAGCCCAACACTGGGAGGCCTTGGCAGTGGGCATAGTGACCTTAGGCTCTACAGTATGTGGCTGCTCCATAGAGTCCTATTGCTTTGCCATTGTTTTTCCATAGAGACTGTACAAGCTGTGTGTGCAGTCCAGTGTCATCAGACTAATTAGAAGCTAGTTTGCAATTCACAAATTAGAACAGTTATGGGATACTTTATATACAACTAGTTTTCCATGCATTTATTGCAGTGTTGGAATGACCTGTAGTGCCTAAAAATCTTACTAGTCTTCAGGCTTAATCTTGGCTCAGAAATCACCAATAATCCATGCGATTCGAATTAAGTCAAGTCAAGCCAAGTTAATAGTTAATAGATGGCGATCTTCTAAAGCCCTTTATAAAATCTTGCTACATCAGTGTTTTGAATGGGCTGATGAAACTGGACACATTCACTAAGTAGCTTTATTTAATGTAAACTACTTCACAGATAGTCAGCAACTGCCCAGATACACGCATACAACTAAAAACAAGAACATGTCAGAACTTGGTTAATAAAGTGGTTCATATGATCACCCCTGAAATGGGGAGTGCAGACATAAGCTGTAGGTGTATGTATCTGATATATCACTTATATGAAGTGTAAAGGGCTGCATATACACCGCCATCTCCAAACGAATGACATCAGTGCCGTAAATTGATTATGAATTAATGTTACCTTGGGAATGTTCACAACTTGTGTATTTTGTGAGGTGTTACCTTGTGATTGAGTCTGAACTCTGGACAGCGTGCTCATAGTAAGGCGACATGAATTATCACAGTTGGAGCAAGGCATGATGGTGGGGATCAGAGGACTGGGGATATTCCTGAACTTTCCTCAATGCACACTGTCACATGTGTAACAGGAATATGTCATACAACCAATACTGACATGTTAAATCTCTATGGCACAGTTTGTTGTCTGCATGAAGTACTCGTACGGTCACCAAGCAGTGATGTTTAGGCAGACAATCCATGCCATGAGAATACACCCCATACCAGTATGAAAACATCAGTCTGCACAGTGCCTTGTTGACTACTCCATGGCTTTATTGGGTCTGCGCCACACACAAACTCAACCGTTAGCCTGAAACATATGGTAACTTATATGGTATCTTGGACCATATCCAGTTCAATTAGCAATCTCTAATAGGTAAGGAT
This sequence comes from Acestrorhynchus altus, assembly GCA_034509495.1. Classification (NCBI taxonomy): domain Eukaryota; kingdom Metazoa; phylum Chordata; class Actinopteri; order Characiformes; family Acestrorhynchidae; genus Acestrorhynchus; species Acestrorhynchus altus. The sequence continues at coordinate 26,927,119 of CM067505.1, forward strand.
TAATTTACTGACTCCGTGGGATAAGTGGGTGAGCCACATCCTTCATTGAAGCTAGATGCCCCTGGTCATCATCATTAAGCATCCATGGGCACTGTTCACTGTGTATTCCCAGTATACATATAACGCTGTGAATCGAGGAATGTTAAATGCACAATTTTGGAAATGGAATGATGTTCAATCCTTCTCACACTCACTATCGTGCCTTGTTTGTAAGTCGTTTTGGATAAGAGCATCCATAAATGCCATAAAAGTAAATGTTCACAAACTCACAACCTAACCTACAGGATAACACCTAAGATCTTGTACAGGTGTGGATATTAGTGGGTGGAGCTAGAATGGAGCTGCTTTTTTCATGCTCCTGTAAAAGTATATGAGGTTTCGTTACGACAGCAGTAACATTCAGAGCATACTCTACTGTAATTTCTCCACTTTGTAGTGGGATGTTTTTTGTCAAAGATAAAAAGAAGCTGCAGCTTGCTCCACACTCATCACCCCCCCACACAGATGATGCATAACCCACAGACATACACACATGCAGTGTACACTCATATGCTGACAGACAAAGTTCCTCTTCCTGTGTTTATCCTCACTCAGCATGTTAGTAAATGGTGATTGGGCTCTCTGTTTTCTGGCAGTGCAGGGTGGGAAGAATTGCAGCTGTTTTTCAGACTTTGATGAAAGCCTGCAGAAGAGGCACGGCCTAATAAATGCAACTAATTATAGACAGGAAGTGCTAATGCTCCCAGCATATGCAAGTATCATAGAGAATAGAGGGGAAGAAGGGGGGGGGGGGGGGGGGGGCAAGAGAGAGAGAGAGAGAGAGAGAGAGAGAGAGAGAGAGGGAACAAGAGAGCAGAGAGTGAGAGGGAAAAGCAGAAAAGCCTGATTTGCTCTCCTTTAGTGTGGTGAGAGTGCAAACATGCACCTCCTCACCCTTCACAGCAGAGCGCAAGCTCTGAACTGGTGTAATTCATCTTAGCATTAATTAGGTGTCGGCGGCTAATCGCTCCAGCTATATGAAAAGGCCTTTATACTGAGGGCCAACATAGCCAGCTGACACCCGCTCCATTTGGTTGGGGTGCTGCCACTGGCTGTCAGTCATATTAAATAGGCCAGACACGTCAAACAGCAAAGAGAGGGAGACAAAAAGATAGAGAGAGACTGAGATGTAAAGCTTGGGGTTCTGGGATGTCCTCAGGTGGCTGGCTTGCTCACATATGAAATCTGTTTGATTTAAGAGAATAAGCAGCGTGTGGAAAGGAAAAGAAGAGGGTAGTTCTGGGAAAAAAAAGTGTGGCACTGGGAGTATTTGATGCAAGCATGATCTTATCTTTTGAAGAATAAATTGAGCAATCGTTTACTGTGTCGGGATACCTGCTTTAACGTAAAGATGTAATGATCAAGTGGCGTCGTGCACAAATGCAGGTAGTTCCAAAGGGTTCACTTAATTTTTACTTTTATCTCCATATTCTCTCGAGCTCACTGCTTACATTGAACAACCACAGTGACTGGAAAATTGGCTTTAGAAATGAATGCATTTCACACATTTCAAAACACATGATGCTGATGGTGAAACTGAAAGCTGGTTATTACCATAACATTTGCAACATTCCCATCACAACCAAACCCAAAGACAAGAATTGCCAAACACTATTCAATAGCCTGTATAAGATACACTTTAAATACATATAATTTGTATAATAGTATATCGTCTTTTCTGGACTATAAGCTGCACCTGCAAAGTTTAAAAAAAAAACATATATAAGAAGAAAAAGCTGCACCTCATTATAAGCCACATGGTTTAAAGCGTGGAAAAAAGTAGCGGCTTATAGTCCAGAAAATACGGTAATTGGTTATGAATCATCTAGTCTATGATTTGAAGGAATACGAGTCACTTTTCCAGACATCACAGTGTCACGCTTTGCTCACAGCTGGCATGTTCTTCCCTATCTGTCTTTGTTTCAGAGGTTAAGATATAATGCAGGAAATATAAAATGTTACATTACAATGGAATGATGTCCAATCCTTCTCGCACCCACTATCGTGCCTTGTTTGTAAGTCGTTTTGGATAAGAGCATCCATAAATGCCATAAAAGTAAATGTTCACAAACTCACAACCTAACCTACAGGATAACACCTAAGATCTTGTACAGGTGTGGATATTAGTGGGTGGAGCTAGAATGGAGCTGCTTTTTTCATGCTCCTGTAAAAGTATATGAGGTTTCGTTACGACAGCAGTAACATTCAGAGCATACTCTACTGTAATTTCTCCACTTTGTAGTGGGATGTTTTTTGTCAAAGATAAAAGAAGCTGCAGCTTGCTCCACACTCATCACCCTCCCACACAGATGATGCATAACCCACAGACATACACACATGCAGTGTAAAAGTAGCGGCTTATAGTCTGGAAAATACGGTAATTGGTTATGAATCATCTAGTCTATGATTTGAAGGAATACGAGTCACTTTTCCAGACATCACAGTTTCGCTCACGCTTCGCTCACAGCTGGCATGTTCTTCCCTATCTGTCTTTGTTTCAGAGGTTAAGATATAATGCAGGAAATGTTACATTAAAGTGTAAGTGATCTTTAAATATGTACATTTACATCTGCATATACATACTACTTTAGCGTTTGGATAAAGAAAGTGATTTGTACAACAAAAACAAAGTTCCATGCTGAGAAATTAAATTTTTGCTGTTTCAAAAGTGCTTCCCCAGATGGTTAAGAATTCTGTTGTGTCTGTAGCTCTGCCTCAATTGATGATGAAACAGAGAGGATTTTCCATGTATATCTATCTAGCATTAGGCAGCAACGTTTCAAAGGTCTGGTTGATCGCCCCGGCTATGTAGGAAGCAGAGAAACCTCTGACTGACAGCTTTTATACCTTACTTGCGCAATAAGCCCTCTTGTGCAGACTTGTTCTCAACTTCCTAATGTGCAGTTTTCAAATGTGCTGAGTGGGCAAGAGACCCTTTGATGCTGAGGATGAATGTACACAATAAAAAATTCCCTTATATCATTGTATTTAATGCCTAAGCTGATACCAAATACCTCATAAAGCCTAACCGGGGACCTAAAACCTCCCCTAACTGTAGAATTACATGTACCTAATTTTCATTTTATTATTTAATTTTTGGATTGTGGATTTAATATTTTGTAGTCATGAAGACAGTCCAGTGTATTTCAATGTTCAGTTGTGTATTCGTCACTGGACTTTTAAAGAATGGGTTAAAACATTGCTTTAGGAAACAATCTGAGAGAATACAATAGTAAACAGAGTTTGGGAATACACTGACAAGCACAGCGGACAGATGTAGAAGGATTTGTCACTCACTTAAGGCCTGAAGTCATATGGGTTAGAGAGTAATGGGTAAGGGGAAGGGAAATGAGCAAGTGGAGAAAGAGAAGAGAGTGAAAGAATGTGAGGAGAGAAGGGAGGGCAGTGAGGAAAGGAAGAGTAGAGCTCATTGAAATGCAAGGGATATCCAGGCTGCAGCTGCACCCCGTATCAAATCACTGCCCCCGTCTCTCCCTCCCTCCCTCTCCCTCTCCCTCTCTCTCTCTCTCTCTCTCTCTCTCTTTCACTCTCACTCACTCACTCACTCACTCACTCACTCACTCACACATACACACACGTCTCTTTGCCTGTTTCTCATGCACATCCAGCATCATCTCCCATCCACTTCTTGAACACACTGTACCGCCATAATCTCTCTCACTCCCCTGCTTTCTCATCTCCCTCTAGGTCATCCATGCTTTCTGTTCGCTATCTCCTTTTGACAGAAAGGACCCACTCTCCTCTGACACATTCACTACACACATACAAAGATTCACTCAGCCCCACGCTTGTCTCTTCCAAAGAGGCCGAGTTTGCATCTCCATCTCATCCCCATGCAAATTTGCCCATGCCTCCGGACTCATCGGCCAGTGCTTCGGCTGGGCAACCAGGCAGCACCACAAATCACACCACCAGGCCAACTGAAGAGTGAATGGAAAAGTGGAAAGGTTGGAACTTGCCAAGTCAGTGTGCAAATTTATATGCAACAGAGTAATTACTGAATAGTGCTTAGTGAAAAGAAGAAGAGTGCTTGGACCCATGAAACCCAAAGAGCAGAGAGCTAAATTGAACTTTAACACTTGGAGTTTGAGGTTATTTCTGGTGCTCTCGCTTTAGAAACAGACAGAAACCTAAGACTCTTCACATTCTTCACAAAATGCAATTACATGTTAAAACCTGTGGCCTTATGAAACACACACAACACACTGTTATCATGTAATTGCAGAATGCAAACAAAAATCAAAGTGCCCATATTCATTAAAATGCTACATTTTGTTACTCTCCTGACCACAAATAAAGTTTGCTTAATGTCTGAGATACACTAAAAGAATCATTTTAAACGATACCCATTAATTCAGGCATTAACTAAATAATTATATAGTTAATAATACATCAAACAAAATTACACTCAACACGCAAACAAAAATGGTATTTAGAGAGTATCTGGAAGCCTTCATGAATTTATTTGTATTTTATTCATGGTTACTTATGTATATGTACATATTACATAGTTACTAGTAATTTAATGAAAGTTGAAATTAATTAATTCTCAAAGAAATGAGGGTCAGCAATGATCATCACTGAAAATGACTGATCTTGTGGTGTTGCTGGATTAAGCAGACAAAGCTCTGCAATGAAAATGTGTAATATTTTAGCCATTTTGGAGACACTGTACCTGTACATGTGTAGTTAGTATGTGGCTCCTTGGATACACAACATTAAAGATCTCCCGCCAGTTAACAGCACTGATTCACCAGTATTTAAATATATTTTCAGATATTTCATTACGTTCTCCTTTAAAACATGCTTGGATCTGCCTCAATCCCAAGATTTGACTGTGACATCACTACCAAAAATCATTCAGTGACCTTTATTTTTACTAAAATAAAGAACTTATTTGAACTGATTTGTGGAAATAAAGATATTTTATTGACATTAGAAATGTGTGAAAAGGGTATTCTTTATACAGTCGTGTTAAGTATTAGATTTAGCAGTGTGACTGTAACAGCAATTAATTGTGTAACTGTGTGATGTCAGTGTCTGACTTAAAGTAGTGAATGGACTTTAATTACCTGTGAACTTTTGATTTACATCATAAAACTCCTCTATTTTTAGATCCATTTTGTCATCCTCACAGACCTTTCTCTGAATATTCTGCCCTCTCTAAAGGCTCCTCTTCTTAGACTAGACAGATAAATCAACCCCTTCCACACAGTTAGTAGAAGCTATACGAGAGTTTTATTGCACACCAACCCATTTATTCCTTGAAAACAAGAAATAAAACAAGACATTATTTGTGACTGTGTTTAATAGGCTCACAGTTGACATTTTATACAAGTTTACACATTAGAATGCTCGGAAAAGTCTTTGTTTAGTTGCTATTACTGTACACTACTACACAATAAAAGTGTTTTAAATTGTTATTTTAACAGTGTTATAAAAGAACCATTTGGATTTCATAAAGAAGAGAGAGATGACTGTGAAGAACCTTTATCTTGGTAAAGAACCTTTACATCAAGTGCAAACATACAGCTTGTCTAGTCCTTGTAGAGAAGTACTGCCAATAAAATAGACTAATGTGGAGCAGATAAACAAGAACCTGTTGGTACCATTCCTAATGACAGTCATAGACTAGAGGGATAAAGCCCCCCGGGATGGAGGTGTGGAGCAGTGGAATGATTATGAGTTCTCTGGAATGATGGTGCACCATCCAGTACTTTTGGGGGGAGGTGGGTAGGAGCTGGGGCAGCGATCGTTCAACATCCTGACCTCACTAACAATGTTGCGACTGAATGCAATTAAATGCTCACAGTTGAATTTCGGAAGGAACAATGAATGAGCATACGTTTTCAGTCTATGTAATGAATGTACTCTTAACGCATCTAGAATATTTAGAGTTCTTGTAAACAGCTTAACTATTCAGTGAAATGTTCACAAAACATAAAACCCAATTAGGTTTTTGTTGTGATGTGGTGAGTTCAAACATCTTCCAAACATCACTTGCCAACATCATATTCACCTAAAATGAGAATTTTAACTTTGATCAAAACCCAACATCTGCTAAACACTGTAATGTGCTTTATAACATAATGCTGTTGGTTTGAAGTCATGGTGTTGACCAAATTTCAGTCATTGTAGAACATTTGATTTTGATGTCAACCCAATTTTCCTTTCCAGTTAAAAACCATCCGTCCAACATCTTTCTGAAGTCAAATTGATGCACGGGCCTTGCTGGGAAGAGAAAATAAATATATTGGTGATGCTTCGGAAAGTGTGGTGTTTTGACGGTGTGCAGTTATAATTCATCTCTGCATAAACTATAAACTATAATTACAGTGACAACCAAGGGAAACACCAGTCACATGCAGACTGCATATGCTGCAACACAGAGAAATAATTTAACCAGAACAATGAATAGGCCTTTTAGTTGTTACGTGTGCGTTCGATTTCCTTATTAACACGTGAGCAGTATGGTTCCTGAAACCCGTTATATCAGAAAGTCTTTTTAGGTTGAAATAAGTTCTATAAAATGTACATTGGACTATGACACTGTTACACACTATTATGCAAATCTAAGCGGAGAGAGAATCCCACATCAATATGAAGTGATTACATTTCATCAGCATCCATCAGCCCTTGCCAGTATAATCCTTTTTCTCCCTCCTCATCACCATTACAGTCTCACACGCTTCATATATTGTCGTATCCAGCAACACATACTCTGGTTTTTATGCAGCTGCCCACTCAAAATGGCATGCTGTCACAATGTAGACAAACTCACATTCTGGCAGGGCATAAACCTTGTTGTGCGACAAGTGCTATAAACTGCAGTGAGAGCAAGAGCAATCAGGAGCATTTATTAAGATAGGAACACTGTACCAGTACTGGACTGGGGCTCTCTTTGCTCCTAAAAGCCTCAGTTCTTCATAGCATGGATTTCACAAAATTGAGAATGTACATGGCCAACAACATTGTTCAAATGGACTATAAGAAATGATTGATTGGTATTAACAGGTCCACAGTGTGCCAAGAAATTACTCTCCACACCATTACACCACCTCCACCAGCCTGGACTGTTAAGACAAGACAGGCTGGGTCAATGGTTTCATGCTGTTGGCACTAAATTCTGACCCTACCATCTGTGTGCCTCACCAGAAATCAAGATTCATCAGACCAGGCTGAGCAGAACTGGAACAGTATTTTATAAACAACTGAAGCCAAGATTTATTGAGAATGGCGAAGGAAGGGTCCATGACCCAAAGCATATCACATCATCTGTCAAACATGATGGAGGCAGTGTTATGGAAATAGGCCAGTAGTGCTTATTAATGATTTGATGACTGCTGATATGATGAATTCCATGGTGTATAGATATATACTTTGTGCTCAGATTCAATAAAATGCTGTCCAATTGATAGGTTAGCACTTTACAATAAAGATGAATACTGAGCCAAAACATACAATGAACGCAATAAGCATTTAATCCACCCATGCACACATCATCCACGCAGTGAAATATGCACATACACACGAGTGAATTCACACACTACGAGCACATGTGCCTGGGGGGAGATAAATGCTTGGCTCAAGGGTACTTCAGTCATGTCCTGCCAGTTCAGGGAATCAAACCGGCAACCTTCCATTCAAGGCTGGTACAGGCCTCCTCCACGCCTGTGATGATAGCGTTATATATAAACATAGGTATTAGGTATAAACATCCCCAAGACACATTGTGGTCAGATTACAATCAGATCGCTCAAACATGACAGATTCATTCAGTCATATAGAAATATGTCTTTAATGCTGTATTATAAATAACTTTTTCTGTAACTATTTGCTGAGAATATTAGCACCACCAATGTTCCACCACACTGTGGAACCACCACATTTCCCTGAAACTGTTCACAGTTCACACTGTGTTTAGGCAAATAAATTCAATGTTCTGGATGTTGATTCACTACTTTTATTAAACCCCTTCAATGACACTTGAAAGTCTACACTACAGTCACATCTTGATTGCTTCATTTAAACTCCACTGGATGGTTATTCAACATTAAATTGTTATACATTCATGTATTGATTTGTTTTACTATAGGTAGTAAGTTATGATTTCATCAGATTTTAAACACTATAGATGCAACACCTCCTGTGTGATACTGCAGACATAGACGCAGGAGCTAGCAGGACCGCTTGCATTAATAATAGAGAATTGCATCAGTGTAATGCTCCTGTGGATGTGATGTTTGAATTAAAGAATAGAATCAACACTGTCAGAGTGTCATGGCTTTCTCAAAAATGCTGACAGCTGGAGGTGTGATCTCTCTCTCTCTCTCTCTCTCTCTCTCTCTCACACACACACACACACACACACACACACCTCTCTCTCTCTCTCTCTCTCTCTCATTCTCCTCTCTCTCTCTCTCTCATTCTCCCGCCTCTCTCTCTCTCTCTCCCCTCTCTCTCTCTCTCTCTCTCTCTCATTCTCCCTCTCTCTCTCTCTCATTCTCCTGCTCTCTCTCTCTCTCTCTCTCTCTCTCTCTCTCTCTTCTCTTCTTCGACACACACACACACACACGCTCACTTCTGTCTCTCTCTCTCTCTCTCTCTCTCCCCTCTCTCTCATTCTCTCTCTCTTTCACACACACACGCTCACCTGTCTCTCATTCTCTCTCTTCTCTCTCTCTCTCTCTCTCTCTCTCTATTTTCAGCTGCCTAATTTACATTAGCTGCCCACTAATGTAATGCTGAATCGACCAGATCTCATCCTTATCAAATTTAATACCCTTACTCAAATACCAACATGCTGAAGGCATGCCTTCGCTCAGTGGTGCAGACTATGTGTGGTTATAATGGAATATAAGAGATGTTATGTATGTTGTACATACTACTGCATTTGTACATGATAAGTGTGTGTGTGTGTGTGTGTGTGTGTGTCTGTGTGTGTGTGTGTGTGTGTGTGTGTGTGTGTGTGTGTGTGTGTGTGTGTGTGTGTGTGTGTGTGTGTGTGTGTGTGTGTGTGTGTGTGTGTGTGTGTGATTCATATTTGCAACTGTTCTGTTTGATCCTATCTGGTGTTAATATCCTGATTCCGCACTCCAGTCAGGTTTATTTGAGGTTGTTCACTTTTGAAATATTCCTGTAGTCTACTGTATTAGTTATGTAGTGTTATGATCATACAGAAACAGCTGCTATACTGTCTTGGTGCATTGCTTGTAGCTCCACTCTGATGTTTAGTTTCAAAATGCATACAAAATCTGAATGGATTCTATAGTTTGTTTGTTTATTATTTATTGACACCCTAGTTCTTTGATGTTTTACGTCTTAGAACGAGACGTACACACTATGTGGGCAGTTACATGCTGTTTTGTAGGGTTCCTAACTCAAGATCAGAGTAAACTACAGACATGGTGCACATATAACAAACTACAAGACAAGACCTCATTGTGAGCCAAATTTTCAGTGAGTGCTGCAGCTCAGAAAACAGCTACAATTCACTTATTTCCAACTGAATGAAATCCCAGTTTAAATGCCAAATGAGCTTCCAAGAGGCTCAACCTGTATGGTGGGGCTGCTCAACCTGTATGCAGACTCTGACTGATCAGTGAGAGAGGGTGGGGCTGATGATTTCAGTGATCCAGATATTGTTATATATAGGAAGGGAGAAAAGGTCAGGTTGTTGTTGTTTTTCTGTTTTTTTGTTTTTTTTTTTGGACCACTGTCAAGTATTTTGAAGAACATATCACCATAAATATCCTCGTCAGTCTAATCATCATAATTGAAAAACATCTTGAATTTGCAGCTCAAAAACACTCTGGGTAATCAATTCCCAGCAGGATTACTGACACATGACGTGTTCATACAAAAATGCAAATAATTTGCAGGCACAGGTACATTTTTATTCAAGCATTCATACAAATATCTAAATTCTGTTAATATTTTAATCTCAAATGAAGACAGATTCGAGGAAACTAGGATCTCCTGAAGAGAACAACATCTGTCTTTTATAAATACTTCAGAAAGGCCCCAAATGCAGATGATAGTACAGGACATGTAAAACTGACAAGGTTTGTATCTGTTTGCTGATATTTGCTTATGTTGATATATATCCTTCGATCAAAGCAGCAGAGCAGAGCTAAAGAAGTAGTAAGGGGTCTTGGTTGTCCTGGTGAAGTAAAAAAGAGACATTACTTTCTTTTTTGTAGAAATGAATGTCATGCTGGACATCTTCTAGTGTGCGTTCGGTGTTCATCCGAGGTTTATGTAGCCTACAGTAGCATATCATGCATTACTTGGTCTGCATCTAGGTCACTATGTGTGTAGTGCTGTCTATACAATACAGAGACACACATGCTGTGTGCCGTGCTACTGTAGTAGGTCACATGGAAGAAGTAATAAAAGACTTTTTACCTGCGTGCTCTATCCTTTATGCAGTGATGATGGGCTAGCATGAGCATTCATATGCAGTTGTGATTATGTTTGTTGCTAAATGAAACACCATGCACATTTTATATCCCCCCGGAGCACTACAACGGTTCATAGGCCTCTGTATTTTACTCTCATAAATGAGATGTGTCAAAGGAAATGCATGCGGTACACTCACCCTGGCAGAGTATTTGCTTAGTGCACAAACACACACAATGGCTACGGAGATCTGTTCCAAGAGGAAAACTTAATAAAATACGTTCTGCTTTACGTGTACTTTGTTTACTAATTGAATTATTGTCAACATTACAGTTGCAACCACGATAGCACAGCCTCAAATCACAGTTATTATGTTTTAAAAATAAATGTTTGTTAGATAACTGTGACATTGTGTTACTTAGTGGTTGTCAGGGTGTTTCAAAGCAGATGCTATTGCATACCAGGTGGTTGATGTAAGATTTGTAAGGTGGTCATGGTGGCTATAGTGTTACTAGGTAAAACTGGTTGGCGAAGTGGTTGCTCTTGTGTCTGAAGTTGTGATTTTGGTGTTTCTACATATTTAGTTGGTAGTGAAAGGTTCTTGAAGTTGATATGATAAAGCAGGAAAATTGGCAACTGTTGGCATCTGAACCACTTTGACAAGGGCCAGATCTCCAAAACAGGAGATGAGGCAGGTCATGTGTTCTTGGTATGTAGTGGTCAGTACCTACTAAAATTCCACAAGCACCCAAGGCTCACTTCACAACTTGCAGCACTTAAAGGATCTGCTGCTAACATCTTGGTGACAGACTGGACATCTTCAGAGGTGTTTTGGAGTCCATTCCTTGAGGTTTAAATGTATTGTGGTAAATGATGGCATACTGAAGACATACTGAAGACATACTGAAGACATACTGAAGACTCACTTGAGCCACTAGTTACTCTGCCATGTAGTGATTTGTTATGATGGGAAGAGTTACAAATGTTACAAAGGTAAAAGCTTTTTCGTGCATTTCAATGCTTTTTGTAGCGCGCTGCATTCAGTTGGACTGTGTTTTCTGTCAGCATAATGAGCTGAGGTATCTGTCATGTTCTGACACCTCTATGCTGAAGCTTGACTGCGCTCGGCATGCATGGAATGTGAGATTTCCGAATGCAAAACGTGGATCAGTGACTAAATGTGAGGATTTTGTTTTAACGAATTAGCACGCCCAGTACATTACTGAAAAGTAAATAGTTGGAAACAAAGCAATTTATAGGATGTCATGTCATTTAGCAGGATTTAAAGCATTTGTTCTCTCTGCCAGCACGCACAAGTCAATATTCACATTCCTTCAGCTGATTGCTGAGGTGAAAAGATAAGGGAATTAGAAGACACGGAAGACAACTGTGCTGCAGACCTTCCGCAAACAACCAGTAATTGTGTGTTTGTAGCACTGTAACCTGAGCGTAGGTAGAAAATCCATATTTCATTTCCAAAAGATGCAAGAGGAATGAATATTTAAGGAGAACATGATTTCCATCAGGCTTGTGGTCCACACCATCCATGTATTCCACAGCTTCTCATCCGTGCCACAAAAGGATAAACGACATGGAATATTAGAAATGTGTCTAAGGTGAGACTTTATCCTTTCTGTTTGTCATTGGGGTTGGGATTCTGATGGCGCGTGCAGAGAACTAGAGCACAAATAATAGAGGGGCACTGCATAAAGCCTGATCATTCAAAGGAAAAACGAGAGGAAATGTCATGGCCTTGTTGGCAAATTAAACAGGAGTGCTGCCACCTTTCCTTTGCTGTAAGCTCTTGCTGAAATTGCTGTGTTTGCTATCATAGGCTGATATTATACCTCTTGTGTTTACACACGCATACACACAGATAAAGTACATCACTCAAGCTTGAGAACACCCTGAAGTGAAATGTCCAAAATTGTGGGTATGTTCTGTTTTGTCTGTGGGCTCATGTTTCAAGCATTGAAGTCTGTAGCAGGGGACTTGAACCATTCTGACCTCCAGTTGCTTAGGGTCCAGATCACTTGTATTCTCATGCAACTTCAAAACGTCTGCAAAGAACAAAAGTTGCATTGATCTGAATGGTGAGTCGGGTATTGAGGATGGATTACAGAGGTCAAGGTCTCGTACCAGTGTTCATCGTGCTTTCAGGACCTTTTAATAAAATCACTTATATTCATAGCTGAAATACAGACCTCCTCAGGCAACATCAGACAACGTCAGACAATCCCAGTTGACCTCAGGAGTGTGGATATCACTGCTGATCTGTCTTCATATTCAGCATTGCTTTTGTCAGATGGAACAGATTTCATGTGCCTTCCATGTACTTCTTTCATGTTCTTCTATCATCTTGCTATCTAGAGCTGCCTGGAGGATTAGTTCCTCGTAATGCTGCTGCTTCTTCTTCTTAGATGCTCCTAAGGCCAATTCACATCAAAAGAGTTTCTCAAGCACCTTTTAGTTGTCCATCTGATTAAATATATATATACCTACCTCTTAGTAATTGTTTCATTTTACATGAATGCATCGATGTCTTACATCCATCAAAAGAAGCCCCCCACCGCCACACCCCACCTCCATCCTGCTGCAGGTTTTCACTCATGTTTCTTAGATGCATTGATATTCACACTCAATTTTCTCTAGTGTTGTGAGCTGATATATGATTAAATCCTAATCTGCCCTACAGAGTAACCCCACGTTTCGTTTTATCCTAAACATTTAATCGGTAATTCTGGATTTGTGTGAATTCATTAATTTGCATAGAACCTTTATGTTGAATCAATTTATTGCCAGTTGCTGTGGTTTCTTATCAATTGTTGCATATTATAAGTGGTTGTATCTCAGTATCTTTTGCATCACACTCATTCCTATGGAAACCAATTGACTTGAAACGGTTACCTTGATATTGCAAACTGTAGGAGGATTTAGATGATTAAAAATCGCCACTACAACACCACTGTCTGCCATCAGCACCACACGTCACCAGACAACAGACAACCAACAGTGGACAACACAGAGGACCACAGTACTTTGTGTTGTCCACTGTGGGTGGTAATGCCTTCTATGGCATATTCCCAGTACACACGTGACACTGTAGATCATGAAGTGTTCAACAGCAGCAAAACTTCAGAAGTGGAAGGTTCTGTTCATCTGACACCAACTATTCTGCCTCAAACTCTAATAAATCATGTCTCCTTGGTTTGACCATCCTGACTAATGTTCAACCTCACTCACAAGATAACACCCCAGGTATGGCTGTTCCTGAGCCATTCCCTGAGGAAACACATGATCAACTATCAGACATACGTACGTCAGTGTGTGGCATTTAGTTGAGCTGAAAAAATTTTAAGATGTGGTCAAAGGACACAACATGAATTCTGCCCAGCATGCCACCATGGCTCCTATATTCATATGTGGCTTGTATTATTGTCCTGTTATTTTATTACCATGTGTTTTTGTCATGTGTACAGACTCCTGTGTGATATTCTGATCATAAGTGAAGCACCACCTTTTACTCCATTGTACTTTTACAGAATGATATGAAGGATTGAGCTGTGTTTATTAAGACATTTACTTTTCCCTTTATTTCATTTTATTTGATCACAGTATGTTAATGTTGACACCTTTTATTTTCCCTCAAGAGTATTTTTGGCTCCATACAGATCTTAACAAAATACCCAAACCTTTATTGACTAATAATATGTTGGGAGTGAGATTTAACTCATCTTTAAATCAAACTTGATGCTCAGTTAATATCAGCGTATTTGTGTTCTTGCTGTCCCAACACTGTAATGCAAGAAAACCAAGAGATGAGTATTTTAATAAACGAAATTGATTTAATGAAAAGAGAGATTAACGATTGATACGTTAAAAAGATTGATTAATTAATTGAAATATATACAAACTATTCACAGTACATACAACCATCCGTCTCACCATCTGCTCATTCCCTTCTTATTCACTTTCTGCCCCAATTCTTCTCTCTTTCTTCACTCCTTCTCTGCCTATGCCCTCATCTTTCCTCTCTTCTCTCTCAACAATTCCAACACCTCCACCTTTTCTCCACTTTCTTCTTCTCTCCATCCTCCATCGCCACCATCAATTTACTCTCCTCTATACTGTCCTGCTCACCCTGCACTTCCTCTGTCTCTCCCACTTTATTTTCTCCTGATCCAGCTCCTCAATCTTTCTGTCCAGTTCATCCCTCTCCACTCTCATACATTCAATTGCTTCCCTGAAATTCTTCCTCTTTGTGTCCAACTTTTCAAACATCTCCATCATCTCTTTATACTCCTTTCCTTCCTTCTTCATCTCCTCCTTCTGTCTCTCAAATCCTTTCTTCATCTTCTGTATAATCTCATCTATTCTTTGCTCCTGTCTTTATCTCTCTCTCTCTCTCTCTCTCTCTCTCTCTCTCTCTCTCTCTCTTGCTCTCTCTCTCTCTCTCTCCTCTCTCTCTCTCTCTCTCTCTCTCTCTCTCTCTCTCTCTCTCTCTCTCTACTTTTTTATCCTCCTGATGCATTCTGCTGTGTTAACTCCAGTTGTTTCATCAGCTTAGGTGGTCTAGTTTGTTTCCAAGGGAGCAGATGAGGGTGAGAAGAGATGGTAAAACCTAGCCAGTGCTTTTATAAAATAACTTATTTTGTATAACAGTGATGATATTTGTATCATCAGGTCCTAAATGTCTTGTACAGAAAACCAATCTATGTGGATTGACTTGAATTGATTTACTGCTTTTTATTTCTAAACCAAATCTCTCTCTTTCCTTACTAGTGACCTGTCCCATGAATGAGGTGCTGACAGCTTCTACTGGAGTCATTCTGAGCCAGTCTCCAGGCAACGGCTTCCCTCACTTTGAGTCGTGCTCTTGGGTGGTGAAGGTGGAGCCGGGCTACAATATCACCTTCACTATTGAACACTTCCAGACCAGTCGGCAGTTTGACGAGCTGGAAATCTTTGATGGTTAGTCTGTTTTGTTTTTGTTTGTAGCACCTAGAACTGCTTTGTATTATGCCTGACAACCGGGTGTCAGGAATGCACGGTGGGCAGTGAAGTTTCACATGTACTTCTGAAGCAAGACAGACATTTGTGGAAGGCAGGATAGATGCATGCCCTTTCACATAGGTCATGCGGTGACAGCCATACTTGAAAAAACGGTGAAAATTGCTTTAGTCTGCTGGGATCACAAAGGGGCAGCTAGCAGGTCAGCAGCCACACTGTGGGTCAACAGGCTCCCATTTAGAGTGAGATTAGAAACTGGATTACAGGGCCAGCAGGTCAGTGCACATACATGGAGGGTCGCTGCGTTTTAGATGCCATTAAAGAAAGAAAAGATCACCACATGGTGGACACATCAGTAGAGAGCGAGGAAGACAGTGTAACAATTTATAGATTGAGGGAGTGGGCTGAGCTGATTTTTCAGGCAGTTCAGCTACTTTAATTAGTTCTCTTACTGTGGTTTGTGTGCACCTGAGGCTTTTATTTTTTTATTTATTTTATTTTCATTTTAATGTTTCTATACAGTCCATCTGTTGGATTTAAGTTGGGCATGACTTAATCTGGTTCAGCAAAGAACCAATCAGAGTTAGCAATCTTTAAACGTCACCTAGTTTGTTTCCTCTACTTCATACAAAAGCTATTTCTATAGTTTGTTAGAAACTCATACAGATACATACATACATACATACATACATACACTAGTAGAAGCTCCTCATTAAGCCATGTTTTAAGTTAAAGCTCCATGCTACTTGAAACCTTACGTTTAAGTAAAGGCTCTGAGCTAATGAATGCTCTGAGCTTGTTGAAGCTTTGTGTTCAACACACACGTCTGTGAGTTATTTGCTTAAACAGAGTTTATTTAGCCTTGAGTTATTCTCCCACTTAGCTCATGCTGTTCCACCTTAAATGTTGCAGAACTTGCAGGAGGTAGACTAACTATTTTCATCGTCATGCTGGGAAATGAGCACACTGCACTGTTTTTATATATGTTTTATTTCTTAAAAAAAAAAAAAAAGTTTTATATAATTGTATATCAGTCAGACCCAGTGAATTCATGAATGGAAGGGATAAAATATCACCATATCATCAGCAGCAGCATGGAAAAATCAGATGTAATTATAAAAAAAACACCACCAAATTCATGAGTTCATCTCATTTGTACAGTTAACTCTACAGAAAACTCTTATAATATGAAAAACATCACATGCATAAAATCTGAGCAAAAGAACAAAAATCACGCAACACAAAATAAACCACTATCTGCCATCAATCTTACATGAAAACATTTATTTCACAGTGTTGTAAAACATCATGATACACCAAAACTGGTATTTTATAGTGGAATCCTTCAAAACAACCATCAAAACCTTGTGAATTTGAACCTCATTTTAAGCAGCATATGGCATGTGAAATAAAAATCCACAGCTGTGAGTTCAGAGTTCTTTGCAAAAGCCCGTGTCATTTGACTTGTAATGACCTTCTCTGGAGAGAAAATACTGCTGGTTGAGTTTGAGAGAATCTGAACCTTTGTGAATAAATTTGTATTCATAAGTGTACTGCCTGAGAGGGGGGTTGGCTGTGGTGCGTGCATGCACATAAACACACGGATCTTTTGAAACTGTAGTTTTAAGAGCACGACGGTGCTGTAATCTGACTCTGCAATTTTTAGGTTGTTAATCAGTTCTTTTTTTTTAAGATAAAAAAAGTTCAGACGCTTAAAGAACTAAAGATTAGTTCACGACCTGTGAAATGGACCTGGATCCCTACAAAAAAGACTAAATTGCACTCCAATTGAATGGTCAACCATTCAAATGTAATTGGGATCAAATTGCTGTTAAGTGAACAATCTACAACCCCTCCCTGTTTTACATTCATTTTGCAGCATTATTTGTATTCAGGCTGTGAAGCCTGTGTGCTGTTTAAAACCTGACAGAGCATGAATGATCTATGGGCTACCTTTCATATGGAAGAGAAAGTAAGAGAAGGGCAAAGGTAGACTAAGTGATGCTGGCTGAATGCTTGTCTGGGAACACACTCTCTTTCTGTGGTTGACAAAGCGCCATGGCTGGTGTGTGTGTTTGCATGTCATTTGGGCGCGGTGTGAGCCTCTCCTTAGGGGAGCTGGCATGTTCACTGCTGATTACAGCGTTTCGTCTTCCATCGAGCTGAAGAACAGGCTACTTTTATCATGCGCTGCCAAACACAGCTCTCTGCGGAGGCCGGCTTCTAGCATGCAGTCTGTCCCATATTTTAATACACAACACCCACTGGAAAACCCTTTGACATAGAGATGGTCCTCAGAAGGCTGGATTCCTCTCAGGATTTCTGTTGTTCTGTGAGCATTCCAAGTACACGGCGTGCTCAACTAATGTTGCATGGCTAAGGTGCTTGATTTTATACTGGTGCTTTCTCAAAAAGTAGAACATCATGAAGCTCATTTTTGTTCAGAATTTAATTCAAAAAAGGTAAAATGTCATATATTGAACTCATAGCATGTAACGTGACTTATTTTAAGCCTTTTCTGTTTTTCTTTTGATCAGAATGGCTTATATAACAATCATAACATTATGACCAACTCCTGTTTCTATACTCCATTCTAAGCTCCTAGAGTCTGGAGGAGGAGTGGAGAGAGACACATAATCCAAGGTGTCTGAAGTCCAGTATGGAGTTCATGCGTGGTTTAGGGGGCTACGTCATCTGCTGGTGTAAAAGTTAATAAAAAATAGTAATAAAAAAAAAAAAGGTTTTCACAATATTTTAACTTTATGAAATGCACTACTACACCTGTGGCAGTGAAACTGAATTAAGCTATTAAAGGCGTGTCCAAATACTGGTGTCAAACTGGGACATAAAGTGCTGCAACACCTGAAATCAGCAGCAGCACCTGATTTCACTCGCTTAATCAATCAGCCAATTTTCAAGCAACTGACCAGGTGAGCGTCTGTATGGCTGGAATGAAAACCTGCAGCCACACCGACCTGATTCTGTCCCAGTTTGACAGCCCAGATTCTATAACAAGTCAACAATGTTAAAAACTGTTGGAGTTTGAAAATGGCTGCATGTTGGATCACGTTTCCAGTCCTGGACTTTGTAGTCCTTGGTGTGGCACTAAGTGACCTACCAATTAAATTTACTGCTCCCTTAACTACAGGCAGAAACTAAATCCAGGACTACAAAATGAATTCGAGGTTCAGGTTCAAGGTGAGGCTCCCATGTTCTGCACTTTATTTTCTCTCAACACACCTGATTTAACTAATCAGCTCATTTGCAAGCCCTTTACGAGTCAAGGCAGGGGATCCACTAATGTGTGCAGGTCAGGGGTCCCTCCAGGAACAGGGTTGAGAAACACTGTTCTTGGGCATTGCAGTGTTTTGTAATCGAGTCCATGTGTTTAACCTGCAGGTCCATCCAGACAGAGTCCTCTGCTCATCACGCTAAGTGGGAACTACTCCTCCCCTCTCAGCATCACCAGCTCCTCCAACAAAGTCTACCTGCACTGGTCCTTTGACCACACCTCCAGCCACAAGGGCTTCCGAATCCGCTACTCAGGTGAGCAACCAAGTGATGTCATGGTGGACGGTGCAGATAACCGTTCAGTTGCTCTCCAACTGGAGATTTCTCCCACTGGCAACTGCATAATTCTGGATGAGTTATTGTTGTATAAATATTTAAAAAGTTTCCATGTCCTCCTTATCATGAGTGGCTCAGAAGGATGACTAATCGTCTCCTGCTCTCACACAGTGGGGTCTGTGCTCTCCCTGCTGCCTGCATCCTCACTGTTCTTTTCTCTCTCTCTCTCTCTCTCTCTCTCTCTCTCTCTCTCTCTCTCTCTCCTCCCCATGCTTGGTGGAGTTTTGATAGCCAGATCAGTGACAGTGGAAGTTAGCGGCAGTGGTGTGCAGGTTCACATTCTCAATATGGACCCCCCTTCTGGAGTAGCACCTTGGTGGGAGGAAAACAGATGGCAGGGCAGATTCAAAGCATTCTTCTGTTTTCTTTATCAATCTATCTTTTCTCTCCACAGGCTGGCTCTCCATCACAATTTGTTGCAAGTTCCTGCTCCCCCCCCCTCCTCTCTCTTTCCTTTCACATCTCTAATCTTTTCTTTTCTCGTGCTTTTCTTTTCTTTTTCTCCTTATACTGCTGCATTAATATATTCTGAGTGGTGAGTGACTGGATATGATTGGTGTGGGAATGTGCTTTCCCCTCTAGCACCTGAGAGTAAGGGGTAAAGGCAAAGGTGGGAAGATTGATGGCCAGACAGGTTCTTTGCTACCAAGAGGAGCGAATGCCATAATGGTGACACAGAGATTTGTTTGCATTTTGATTTTATCGAACATAAGGCCTGGGGCATTCGCTCCTTGCCAGGTGAGGGAATAAAGGATGTAGTGCAAAATGGAGAGGGTGAAGGCTGAATTCCCTTTAAGCCTCCCCTCATGCCCAGCTGTCAGTGGCCCAGAGCCAAAATCTCGTCTCTGTCGTCTCTCTGGGTCCTGCATGCACCTCTCTCTGGCAACGGTGGAGCATCCTCTTGGCTGTTTTACCACTCCTCTGGGAGTTTTACTTAATGCTGTACACCGGATATGAGCTGTAAATTCTCAAATTGGTCCCTTATCCAAGATCCCAGCCCATTGCTGCTAATGGATGAGTAGCTCACTCGAGACCTCTACATTTTCTGCCTTAACGGTGCAGTTTGTTGGAGAGCCCCACCACTCGTAAAACCTGAAGTGAAGCCCACGCTTCCATTGCTTTAGCTTCGTTGTCTTTTTTTTTTTTTTTTCTTTTTTTTTTTTCCCTTGCCATAGTGTAACCTTATCTGATTGTCTGCAGGCTGCTGGAGCTCTTCAGCCCTGGCAGACAGAGACATGGCTCACAAGTGGTGTTTGCCTGGAATTAGCATTTTTATGGAGATGTAATATGGTCATAGCGATTAACCATAATGGATAGGACGCGTTTCTCTTTCCACCCCACTTCCTGTCTTATCTTCCCCCCCCTCCAGCTCTGTACCTCCCCTTACGCGGTTCTGTCCAATATCGTCTCACTCATTTACCTCTTCAATTTGGACCCTACCAGAAGATCCTACTTTGAGCTGGCAGACACTTTCTTTTCTCTGGAAATCTCATCCCATTATTTTCCATTCAGAACACACACACACACACACACATACACACACACAGTGTTATGTGTGTGTTATTTGTAAGCAGGCAAAACATTCAACAAGTGCTATTACCAGATGCGTGGCTGTGTTGTGAATCTGTCAGTTTTACTGCCTTTTGTGAGCCTCCACTTTTTACAGCACGTCTGCTTTAATCAATTTCTTCTCCAGCATGTGCTGCAGCTCTTCTTTAAGGATGGGTTTATTCAGCGCTGCATTAATATGCAGCTTTGTCTGGGAATAAAGCGAGGAATTGGATACAATAAAAGATGCATTGAAGAAGCAAATTTCAGGCCAGTGGAGCACAGACTGATGCTGTTATTTCACTCTTCTGTATGTGTGTGTGTATGTGTATTTTACAGCGGTGTACTGCAGCCCCCCTAACCCTCCGGTGAATGGCTCGGTGCACAGCCAGACAGGCACAAAGCTGGGCAGTACCTTGCGCTTCAGCTGTGACCAAGGATTCCGCCTGATTGGACAGAGCAGTGCCACCTGCACCCGTACCCCACAGGGCATCCACCAGTGGAATGCTCCAGTGCCCCTGTGCCAAGGTGGGTTAAAAGCACTCATCCAGAACCCCTCACTATATGTCCCCGAGCCATTTCTTGCCTGTCTTTCCGTTCATCTTGACTTCCTCCATCTTAAGCCTGTCTGCAGCAGCAGTAGCACAGTGTGCCGGGACCACTGGGGCTCATTATATATTCCATGGGAGCGCAGGCCTTGGCTACATTCGTCCAAATTGCTCATCACAATAAACTGTCTAGCCAGCAGCCTTCTTCTCCTTTGCTAATGTACCATCCAAGGGGAGAAACTCTTCACGTTCACAGTTGGCTTTCATCAAAGCATGCTTGGCCATCCAGTCGGCCATTTTGCAGTCTCCCATGCACTGTTCTGTGCTGCTCCATTCTGACTAACGAGGCTTTCGCCTGCAAGCAAGGCAGGTTTTAATTTGACTGGGAAAGGTATGAGGTGCCTCAGGCCATAAGCCTCACAGGACTCCCTCTGTTGTATTAGAGTGCAATGAGATTTGCATTAAATACGAGCAATCATTTGCTGGACAAATTGAAATGAACAGCCCCATGGCTCACATACAATCAGTAAGATCAATGGAGCCGTGTGTCTGTGTGGGTATAGAATTGCTTTATTTTCCTCTTTATGTGTGAGGTTTGAGGGATGACCAGAAGATGAAAAGATGCCTCCCTTTAAAGGGCAGCCATAGTGATCTAGACCCCTTGCATCACATTTGTTGCCCACACAGCTCGTCAGTTTTTGTGCGAGACTGATGTCCTGCCGTGAAAACGAGCAGTTGGATTGTGGCTCTGACACTTGCAGGATTCCTCTTTCTCTGATCTGTAGCAGCAGCTGGGAGCAGCAGGTGCTCTGGATCTATGCACAGGTGTAATCTATCTGCTGGATTGGACCCACCATTCACTAGCTGCCACAAACCCTTGTTTGAACAGTCAGAATGCTGGTTTGTCCTGTGTGTGTGTGTGTGTGTGTGTGTGTGTGTGTGTGTGTGTGTGTGTGTGCTTGGTAAGTGTTTTTACTGGTAAACATGAACATTAAGCAGAATATTAGTATAATAATAGTAATAATAATAATAATAATAACAATAATAATAATAATAATAAGGTTTTAATTATTATTATTATTATTATTATTATTATTATTATTATTATTATTATTATTATTATTATTATTATTATTATTGTATTAATTTCCTTCTTTATTCCAAATGGGATGTAACTAGACATTTTTACAATAGATTCTAAGGTCAGACTTTTGGATTTTTGTAGCCATATTAAGCCAATAATTGTTTGTGTTTTGCTTTTTGAACTGTCAATTAGTTTTAAGAAATATTTGCATATTTTGCTGTAATTAATCATGATTATTGTTTATATTTTTTTTCTGATTTTTAAAACCAGGAAACGAACGGATAATTAAATTTAAAATAAAAGAACTATGCAGAATAATCACACTAATCACAGCATAGTATATTTTGGGTAGTGTAGTGTGTAGTGTGGTAGGCCTGGCAAACTAGGTACTGGAAAATTTCTTTATTATAATATCTCATTGTAGATTTGTGGGTTTTGGAATTACAATTTCTTAGTTTACGGAGACAAACATAAACACATCTGGCTCCACTGTGGGTTTGTGTCATGGTTGTAACTCACTAATAACTGTAACTTGGGGTCAAATTTGGTAAAACGCATTAATGCATTAAGTATGCATTATAGATTAATTGCATGCATTAATGTGTTCATTTTAACAGCACTGACATGCAAAAACCGTGTAGCGTCATTTATTTTTCATTATTTTTAATCTAATTTAAATCAAGCAGTTGTTCTTTACATTATGTGGATGAGTCAAAAGAAATGCTCCAAATGTTTTTTGTTCCCTTCTTGTGCAAGGTTGTTTTGGAGATTGCATGTTTGTTTTTTTTACAGTAATAATACATTTATTCTGAGTTAGATGAAGTATGTTTTTGAACTGTTGGTAATGCACTGTGACTGGAGAGCTGAGCATGCTTGCAGGAGAGCACTATCTACCTGTTCTGTTACACCCACACTGACTGCCATCACACTGTGTGGAAGAGGAGGGATATATATATATATATATGTGTGTGTGTGTGTGTGTGTGTGTGTGTGTGTGTGTGTGTGTGTGTGTGTGTGTGTGTGTGTTTGTGTTTGTGTTTGTGTGTGTTTGTGTGTGTCACACAGATACACACACACAAATCCCTACAAATTATGTATGCACATCTGCAATGAGCAAAATAATAAATAAACATTAACAAAATTAATGGTTAAAACTTTTGATTAGCAATCCTGGGACCTTTGTGCATTGTGGAAACTGGCACACAGCACTTCACATTTAATTAATTTGCAAGATGGTTTTCCCTTCATCATGAATACAACCCACTAACGTTACACGGCATGCTATAAACTCAGCTGTCTGCATCCTGATTATATTAGAGTTGAAAGCTCACTTTGTCACTTTTCATCACCTCCTGTGTTCAGGACAGCCAGAAATTGTTAGTGGAGACTGTAATAAGTCTCATCATGTTGGTCTTTGCTCTTCCTGCATTGACTTATCTCTGTCTATGTCTCTTTCTGCGCAGTGGTGTCTTGTGGGATGCCCATTGCTCCAGTAAATGGGAGTGTTGTTGGTCAGGATTTCACCCTCGGTTCAAGAGTCACATTCAGATGCAATCCTGGATTCCGCTTGGCCAACTCGGTGCCAGTGTCGACATTATGTCAAGAGTCAGGGAGGTGGAGCCCCTTAGAAACTACACCTCGTTGCATTCGTAAGTTCTGAAAATGTGAAATTCAGTGATAACCATTAACTCCAAAAGTTATTTGTTAACCCTTTAAAAGAAAAGGTGTCTAGTTGATCTAAGAATTCCTTTTCATGTACTGTAGAGTTTGAATAATATGCTTTAAAATAATAATAATTTGGGATTTAAACTCAATGTTTATTTTTTAATTTCAGTTATTAAATTTAAACCTTCATTAATCAATATTTATAAAACATGAATTCAGTAAGTACTGCAGTTATAGTATGAGAGTGAGAAATTGAAGTCTAAACCTACTGATAAGACCATTAAGGGTTAAATGTGTGTGTCTGATATTTCAGTGGGCCATCTAACCCTTTCAAATCAGAATCAGAAAGTAGCTGCTTTTATTTTGATTTATTATCTTTGCGCAGGCATTCCAGGAACAGTCATTTAAAGTAGAGTCTGACTGAATTGCGTGTTTGTTTTCCAGCTGTCACCTGCCCTGACATCGGTCACTCCGCAGTGGAACACGGGAGATGGAGGCTTATTTATGGCATGCAGAATCAGTATGAGGCCATGATGATGCTCACCTGTGACCCTGGTTACTTCTATATGAGTCAGAGGGTCATCCGTTGCCAGGCCAACAGCACCTGGGATTACCCTGAGCCAAGACCTGCCTGTGAAAGTAAGAACCGTTTACCATGCTTAGAGCAGAGTCATTCTACAACTTGCATGTTAAACTTTTTGTTATTTATGTAACAGTAGAATCTGAGGACAATTATTCTGAAATTTGAATCATTTCTGTAGGATGTTGGCCGTCAAAAGTTTCAGAACTGCTGTTTATAAACCTGTTGAAGCGGAATAAGCTAACCTCACACAGGATAATGAAAAACGTATTGTCTGTTACGTAGTTATCTCCTGTGGGGACCTTGGCACTCCTCCCAATGGAAATAAGATTGGTACTCTGACTGTGTATGGAGCCACAGCCATTTTCTCCTGTAACACTGGCTACACTCTAGTGGGCTCCAGGGTGAGGGAGTGCATGTCCAATGGCTTGTGGAGTGGATCTGAAGTCCAGTGCCTTGGTAAGACAATACCACTCAACACTTTCAGGCTGTTGTGCTGCTAAATTGCTTCAGGCTGTACCTCAAGGTCATCATCTGTTGGTGTGTGTGTTGGTATTTTTCTCCTCAGCCGGTCACTGTGGCTCTCCTGACCCCATCGTAAATGGGCAGATCATTGGAGAGAACTATAACTACAGGGGCAGTGTGGTGTACCAGTGCAACCCTGGCTTCAGACTGATCGGTGTGTCAGTCCGCATATGTGAGCAGGACCACCGCTGGTCCGGAAAAGCCCCAGTTTGTGTCCGTAAGTACCAGTTTAGCTGTCTTATATAACAGAAAATGAAAGACTATTCAACATGTGATGTGAACGTAGTCTCTGTTCTGTCATCTTATAGCTATAACATGTGGACATCCAGGCAACCCTGCCAACGGTGTCACTCAGGGAACGCAGTTCAATCTCAATGATGTTGTGCGCTTTGCCTGCAATACTGGCTACGTCCTACAGGGAGCCATAAAGTCTCATTGCCAGCCCAATGGCCAGTGGAGCAATGCCTTGCCCAGATGTAAAAGTAAGTCATACTGACTGCCTGTGTCTGTGAGTGTATATGTACATTTTATTTTATTACATTCTCAGAAAAAGGGGGGAAAACTGGCTGCGGAATAAAATATGCACATAATTTTGGAAATAAATCAGAAAAGTAAAGAGAAATTCTGTGCTGTAATTAGACGTCTTTGACAGGCTCTCTGAGGTCTGCCTGTAAACATAAAGTGTTTGACTCCATTTCTATATTGTCATGTTAATAATACAGTCCTCAATGCTTCTCAGATTAAACGGATTTAGCGTTTAAGTGCCTTCTAAATGATTGGTGGACCCCCTTGTGAGATCTCCGCTGCCTTTTGATATAGTATATATATCGCCTGGGTGGAATTGGAAGGCTCCAGCCCGAGGACGTGTTTAGATTTGGTTAAAGCTGTGGGCTGAGTCTCAGTGGCAGCTTCAGAAAGGACTGCAGACAGGGTCGTGTCCCCACACTGACAAGCGAGAGACACTGAGCCTCAGCCGCTGATGGCTGCTGCCACATTAAAAGACTTGACCTCTCATGGATCAGGAGCGTTATTATTTGTGAGACCATCTTAGAAATCCAGAAGATTTAATAAAAGAAGAGATTGTCATTCAGGCCTGCTCCTGAGAGGGTCTTTTAAATTTAAAAGTGTGAATCTTTTCTTACATATCTGAGGATGGACTGCACAACTAGACTCTTAAAAGCAGGTGCCTAAATGGTTATTGATTTGTATGGATTGATGAAGACCTCATAAATTGGGATAGAAGCTTTGTATAAATAGCCACTAACTGTCATGGTTCAGAGGGGTTTGATGTGTTTTTGTAAATGGGTAATTTTACTTGGAAAAACAATAGAGGCAGCATTTTTAGGACTTTTTAAACTATGCTCCCAAAGTCAGATGATCATTTTGGCATATCTATGTTGGTTCCATCAATTTTAATAACTAATAGGGTTAGAAACACATAAAATGCCTTTTTTGGCTTTAGTTGGACCTGAGTCATCTCCAAAGGCCTAGTCACTAATACCTACACTGTTACCACACCAAATGATGTAAATAGGTTTGTGTTGCCCAGTCATGCAAATTTGATCTGATCACTTTAAAAAATAGTAGACATCTCAACAGAGTTGATTTGCCTGCACTCTGAACATAGCCTAACACGTTGTCTCCATGCCCCTTTTTTCCTAACACTACTGCATGTGATGCAGAATTAGAATTACTTTTTTAATCCCAGAAAGAAATTGCAAATCGATCAATTGCAAAGCCTATAGATTCTGAAGAATTTCATTAATTAGAGCAGAAGAAGCAAGTGGTGGAGAAGAATGATTACACAGTATTACACAACTATCACTATTTTTTTTTTCTGCCCACTTCACCAAAGTTGCATAGTGCAGTTTATAGCATGCTGATCCTGGAACAGTAACAATAGAGATAACTGATAACTGAGATGCTGCCCCCCCGTTTCCATAACACTAATGTAGCTGATTCAACCAATCAGTTCTGAAGAGGTTAATTAACGGGATACGATTTGTAGACTGTGAATGAAAGTAAAATGAGCAGGAAGGATTGCAGGACTATGTTGATGACCGTTGCTTTGTTTTATGTAGAGCTTCTTTACAGCTTAGAAGTAGTTCAAGAACTGGTCTTCTGTGGCAGCTCTCTACATTTAAAACTATTGTCCTTGTTACTGTACCGATATAGTCCTAGTTGCGTGTTTGCATGGGTGGGATGTGGAGGTGGTGAGAATGATAATAAGCCTGAAATGCAGATACATAAGAGGATTAGCCCTTTGTTCCTTTTATCAGATCTATCATGTTAATTATAATCGTTAAAGTTGGCTTTTTCCTCCCACTCCATCCTCCCCTGTCTTTGTTTTATAAATGTGTGTTTACCCTGGCTCAGGGAACTTGAAGTGGTCTGATGCTCTGCGCTCGCTCTGCCACCATCTCCCTTCCATCACGGCCCATCATTAGCACTGAGAGCAGCAGAATCACAGCTAATGGTACAAAAGGAGCTCGGCTGGAAAGGCGTAAGCCGTGAGCTGCATCAATAATTCAGAGGGCCCCCACACAGCCCCGCTAATCAGCACCAATTTGTGTCAGACCAAGCCACTGCCGTCTTCAAAATGGCCTCCTAAAACCATGCTGATAAGTCTATGGCCAGGTCAGAAAATGATCCATCTTCCCTACCAAATGGCCAGTGGCCAGAGAATGAAACCATTGTAATACAAGTCTAATGTCCAGTTGTATCTAGAATCAGATGAATTGGACCTATTTTCTCTATTTGTTTGTATTCTCTCTTTACCTCTTTGTCCACTCTATCTCTCCACCTCTATCTATCTGTCCATCCCTGTATCATTGCCTTGTTGTTGATTTATTACCTCACTGAATTGAATCTGTTAATGATGAGTTAGTGTATTAAGAGAAGTTCCTTAGGGCAGTGGTCTCCAACATTATTCCTAGAGCAGGGTTTCCCAACCTGGGCTGGAACACTGCTACTGCACAATGTTCCTGCATGGACAAAACATCTCATGAGAACTGCATAAGCTGTGTAGTCATATTTGTGTAAACAAGTAATATTACTCTACCACAGGGGTAGACGACCCAGGTCCTGGAGTGCCAGACTCCTGCACAGGTTTGTGCTATTCCTGCTCAAGCACACCTGATTCAACTCACATGTTAATTAGGAGGATTAGTTGGTCTGTTAGAGCTCGGAAATCAGAAAACGATGCAGGAAGCTTGAACTCGAGATCCAGAGTTGCGTACCTCTGCTGTACCTCCTCAGTCCATCTGTGACTTTCAAGATGCTGGTCCTGATGTTTTTAACTATTTAAAAGTAAATTAGTTTTTCTTTAGCACCTGTTCCTTGTGTTAAATAGGAACAGTTTGTGGTGCACATGAACCACAGATTAATCACCAATGTTTAACCATACAGTGTAAAATGTGCTGCTGCTTTTACTTTTTTTACATTCAGATGCAGAGCTACAATGAAAACACACAGACTGAGCAGATTCTGTCGCCTGAATGGAGTATGTGGATAAAACCTTTACCATTTGAAAACCTTGTGCCACATGAGTCTAAGCAAGGCCACACATCTGCAGCAACATCAGTCTGGTGTCATATCGACACCAAGGACTGAGTGTAAAAAGGGGAAGGAGCTAATTTTTCAATGCACACCCTGCATAAAAGACCATATCAAAAAAAATGTTATTAATACTAAGAAAGGAGTAACAAAATATATACAATGACAGCACAATGTCTGGCTCACACTTATCTTCCCTTTTTTAGATGATTAAAAAAAATCTAATTTATCATTTTTTCTTAAATTCTGTTGCTGCTACGTTGCATTATGGAACTACTTGTGCAAACCTTTTTTATTAGCTGGTCATTAAAGTCATTAAAACAGTGAGTACTATATCGTCTTCATTATTAGTTGGTAAATGTATAACATTTATATAATATAGGTATATAATGGTAATGTCTTGATACAAAAGCTGAATAAGTGAATATTTGTTTCAATAATTGACAAATTATTTCACTTTTAAAATAGAATTGTGCTCGCTTAATTCATAATTGGGTGCTCATAGCACATTTTGTATTTACAGCAAAGATATTAAAGTGAAATCCACAACTGTATTGCGAGCCGAGGTGCAAAAAATCAATTCTCCCAGTGCTGCCATAAGTAACAGAATAATATTTTTAACTTTTTTATTTTTAAATATTATTAGCACTATATCCTGATAATACAGCAGATAAAATGTGTAAGGCATTTCATAAACCAAAATAAATTCCCTTTAATTTTGTAAATGGAAGTAAATGGTCAGTGGATGATCAGTAGACAATGGCATAATGAGTTGTTATTGTGAGAAAAGTGTAACATAATGAAATTTAGAAGAATGTTCATTTGCAGCGTATTTTTCTGTATCTTTTATGAAGTTGCCTTGTCAGACATATACGATTTCCTTACGACAGCGAAGTTACAAGTCAGGTTTATGAGCTTATGTCAGATTCCGTGTAGTAAATCGTAGAAGTGTTTTCCATTCATTTCATCACTTATGCTCATGGCGCAAACTGCCATTCGGCTTCTGCACTGCAGACAGTATAAGCTAACAGAAATGAATGCCCTCACTTCTGCTATCCATTTCATGATTAGTGGGTGGCAACATGAGCTGAAGTAGTGAAAGTGGCTGAAAGTAGTGCATAAATCAGTGGCCTGCATGTGTGGAGCTAGAGTGCTTCTAGTGCCCAGAAGCGCACCACCCCAGTAAGCTGTTAGCCACTCAGCAGAAGGGCGTCCCCATCTCTAACCTGTCCCATCTGTCTCTTTACGCTCACATCTCAATCATCATGTCAATGCAGTATAAACAACTCAAGTTGTACATCCTCCCCCAAACCCCACTCCCCAAACCTAACTCCTCAAACCCCACTCCTCAACACCCGTGTGCAAGTGCAGGTTGGTTTATTAATGATGTCTGCTCTGCCAGGGCTTGTTTCACTCCCCTCTCTTCCTCAACCTCCCCAGCACCCATCTCTTATGCCAGATTGATCGAAGTGTATGTCTGATGCCATCTGATGAGGCACATGCTGGAACGGAAAAGAGTGGAGGGCTTAGAGAGTGGTGCATATATGGAGTGTGGATTGATTAGGGTACAAGCATGTTGCTAATTCCTGCCTCTAGTTCTCCAGCTCACTCAAGTACCCTCTCTTTCCTTCTATTTTGTTCCCTGCCTCTCTCCATCTGGTTATGAACTGACAGACGTTTTCCTCTCTTCACTTTCGCTTTGCCTCCTCTCCTTGCCATCCATCACATTGAGCATACACTGCATACAGGCGTCATAATTTCCCTTCTTTAAGCGCATTTAGTGGCATTGTTGTTGTTGTTGTTTTTTGCTTTTGAAAAAAAATTTCATTATAAAGTGACCAGTAGAAATGGTCCATAATTACAATAGAGTAAAGTAATTTTTGAAATGAACAGCCACACTTCCAATTAATTTTGCATTCATAATGCATTATAAATTCATAATGCATCTTATGGCACGAGCAAACCCTAATGCCAGCTCAAAAGCAGGGAAGAACAGAACATGATGGTATTGAGCAGACAATCATGGGACAAAATCCAGAAAGCAAACAAACTAGCGATCCAAACTTACAATCCAAACAGTTGAGCAAAATCTGAAACACAGAAACAGAAGGCAAAAATAGGTCAAATAACAGAGAGAATGACAATAGAGAATCCACTTGGTATTCACCGAGAAGCAGTGGCAATACTTCACAATGTAGGAGTCAAACAGACAGGTTTATATACAGAGGACAACAAGTGATGTGAATTACAACTCAGCTAAAGATCTGGAGAACGGTTGCTGATTGGTGGATAGAAAACACATGGTAGGCATGAGTGGCAGGTGGATTCTAAGAGTTGGAGTTCACTACATTGAGTCAAGGAAGAGGAGTTTTATAAGGTATACAGTTGAAGAGAGGAGGGGTTAGGACGTGGTCCATATCTCTAACTTCATCGAGCTGCATTTTACCTGCTGAAGAGGAGACATAACCCCACAAAACAAACACCAGTTGAAAGAGGCTGCGGTGAAAAGCCTGGAAAAGCATCATTAAAGAAGAATGCAAAAGTCTAGTGATGTAAATACCTGGAAATAAAAGCTGATATATTGATATTTTGTCTCATGTTCATCTTTTAATGTCAAACCCAAATGTTTTCCATCTATAGTAAAAATAAAGGAATTGGCCTCACTTTTCCAATAAGTCTGGAGGGGAGTGTATTTATTTTAATATTAATGATCTACTTAGCAAACACTTTTATAATTCAACCTTTAGTCTGGCACGGGCTGTAAAATCTTCATTGTTCATACGTAGTTAAATAAATACGGTTTAGGTCTGGAGACTTCAGTCTAAAATGTTCCACTTCTTGTCATTGATGAACTCATTTGTGCTTTTAGGTCATTATCTTGGTGCATGATGAAATAATTTTCAATCAGTTTGTTTGCATCTTTATTTAATTTGATGGACAAAGTGTTTCTGTAGATTTCTTCGTTCATTGTACTGCTGCCATCATGTGTGACATCATCAATGAAAAATTAATGAGTCGATTTAGATTTAGAAGTCATGCAAGCCCAATAATATTACCTCCCTGTTTCACAGATGAGCTTGTATGTTTGGGATCATGAGCAGATCATTTCTTTCTCCTTTAGCCTTTTCCAGCACATTGGTTCATCTTTGTCTCATCAGTCCATTAAACATTGTCCCAGAATATCTGAGGCTTGTCTCCGAACGTCTTGGCAAATTCCAGTCTTGCTTTCCTATTCTTCTTGATAATTAGTGGTTATCTTCTGGTGAAGCCTCTGGACTGTTGTTCATAATGTCTGAAGAACAAAGGATTGTGAAACCTTCACTCATGCCCTCTGGATGTTGTTGCTGATTGACTAACAGTTGTTTTAGGGTCTTTACAATGCTTGATAACAGTTGATAACAGTTGATAACAGAAACCTTGTGTTTCCTTTGGCCTACCGGTTTGACATCTGTTACTTGGTACACCTGTAATGACTTTCTTCTTCAGGACATTTCAAATGGTTGTACTGGCTATGGCCAATATTTGTACAATGTATGGCTCTGATTGATTTTTCATCTTCTCTCACCTTCACAATTGCTTGTTTTTCACCCATAGACAGCTATCTGCCTTTCACATTGGTTCCTCCCCTGCACAGTCTGCACATGCAAAAGCCAAATCTGAAACATACAGCAGATATTCAGTGATATTTATTGTTTGAATAATCGATGTAACACACTTGGGCAACAAAATACACCTGTCAGTCACATGTTCCAGTACTTTTGATCACAAGAAAAGTGCAGTCTTCTGAACTGTGTATCAGATCCAGATGTCAATACCGGGAAATAAAAGCTGAAATGTTGATCTTTTGTCTCATATTCATATTTTAAATATCAAATGTTTCCAGCATACAGCAAAAATGAAGGGATTGTCCTCACTGTTCCAATACTTTTGGAGGGGAGTGGGCATATAACTTGGATACAAAAAGTAATGTTTTTATGTGTCATGAGAGTCCATTTTCATTTTGCAAATCAGTGCTAAATGATGATAACTCAGGTGAACAATGGAATTGAACTAATGCATATGCTGACTTGGGCTGTTCAGGAGAATGCTGTGCTTATGTATTTGGACAAACTGGATTTTACAAATTGTGGGGTTTTGTTCTGACAGTAGCAAAATTGGGAGATGATGAGAGATGATAAGACTACAGCTCTGAAATAGGTAGGGAACTGTGAGACTATGCAGACTGAAATGCCGAACAAACAAATGCATTTGTGTTACTGAGTCTATGGTCTAGCTGCAGGTGTGCGATAATGAATAGGTGGAGCCAGTCTAGAAAGAACCAGTTTAATGTAGGCATGTGTAGGTGTTGCATGTCCACAGAGACAATATGACATTAAACCTATAGGACACCCTTATTGTTGTCTGCATGGATGAGCATGTTGGTGGAATAAAGAATGGAGGGAGGGGTGGATGGAGGAATGGACAAATGGATGGATGGATGGATGGATGAATGATGGCTGGGTGGATAGATGGGTGGGAGGATGATGGTGGATAGACGAGTGGGAGGATGGA
Organism: Acestrorhynchus altus; assembly: GCA_034509495.1. Classification (NCBI taxonomy): domain Eukaryota; kingdom Metazoa; phylum Chordata; class Actinopteri; order Characiformes; family Acestrorhynchidae; genus Acestrorhynchus; species Acestrorhynchus altus. The sequence goes on from CM067505.1 coordinate 26,960,273, forward strand.
TGGATGATGTGTGGGAGGATGGGTGGATGAATGGATGATGGGTGGATAGACGGGTGGGTGGAGGAATGGATGGATGGGAGGATGGATGATCGGAGGATAGACGAATGGGAGGATGGATGGCATTCACATCATTTCTAAACTGAGAAGTACCTTTAATTAGATGTGGGTTTTGGGGGCCTGCTGTTATTTGTAGAAAAATGTATTCATGCTGTTTTTTCCTTCTCAGTTGTGAACTGCACTGAGCCAGGTCATGTGGAGAACAGCGTCAGACAGGTCTTGCCCAGCGGACCCCATCGCTACAGCTTCCAGACCACTGTTTCCTACACATGTAACCCAGGATACTACCTTCTGGGCACCAGCATTCTGATGTGCCAAGGAGACGGCACCTGGGACCGTTCCCTCCCCAAATGCCTCTGTAAGAAACACTGTCTGCCAGTAACACTTATGTTGTACTGCCTGAAACATTATGTTACACTGCCTGTCAGAAGTTTAGGGACACTTTGTTTTCTTTTGAAACTCACTGTGTCACACTTTCCACCTGTTCGAAAATACACCTGCAAAAATTCTATTTGTATGAACCTTTTGCTGAAGGTGATTTCGAGAGTGACATCGCAAGAGAATTGCATTTGTTGGGCTTGTCATAACATCGCAAATATTATTTGCATAGTGCCATTTTCCACAAAATAAACCTGATTCATTTTTAATATTACACTATTACAAACCACCAAAGAACATCATTTGTTCCTAAACCTAATAAGAGCACTCACATATGCTGTTTGAAATGGCTTGTATACATGCATACAAGAAATGTTTTACTATAATAAAGTTATCAAATTTTGAAATGGAACCTTTTGTTTAAACCATGTTTAAACTATACACCTATACTTTTGAGAGACAGTGTACTTGTTGATGAAATCCACTATTAGTCAAATAATATAAAGGTTCACGTAGGTTTTTAGCACTCACTGACTCTCTCTCTCTCTCTCTCTCTCTCTCTCTCTCTCTCTCTCTCTCTCTCTCTCTCTCCGTCATGGTCCTCCTGCTGTGTGCATGCAGTGGTGCTGTGTGATCATCCCAGTATGCCTCCGTATGCTCAGATCTCAGGGGACAGGCGCACAGTGGGCTCTGTCATCCGCTACAGCTGCATGGGCCAGCGCTCCATCGTGGGCAACACCACCCGGATGTGCCAGCTGGATGGCCAGTGGAGCGGCTCCCCTCCACACTGTACTGGTAGCCTGCACCACTTCTACCCTATTCCCACCTCACACACTTGCATTTAATTCCAAAGCTTTTCAACAGGTACCAGTGTACAATCGTTTTTTTTTTAGGATTTCCATGCAGTTTATGTCCTTTTGAAAGGTGACTATTAATGCTTCAGAACAGTTCCTCAGTTGTAGACAGGAGGAGACATTTTTAGTAGACAATTTAAGAAAATCGATATTAATTCTGTAAATAAGTGTTTTTGGGTGGGTCCAAAGAGTTAAGTTGCTCTATCTAAAGGGTGCTGTAAGTGTGCTAGAAGGCTTCAGTGATGCTGTGGATGAATCAGCAGCTGTGGGCCTTCAGCAGAGATCAGTGGCCAGTGATACAGCTGTGTAAGTGTGGGCCTGAAGGGCGAGCGCTCTGTCCCTCCATAAACTGCTTTAATCTCCCCATATCAGCCCCTGCTACATGAACTCCCACACGCCTGCCAGGTTATGAGCTGCCCTGCTTCACTATAAAGCCATCAGCCTCTCGCAGCTCTCAGATATGCCAGAACACAGCCTCATCCCTGGCAGTAAAACCGGCCTGACAGGTTAATGTCACATTCATATTTCTCAAAAATTGCAGCTTCCTCTCTCCTTCTCTCCCTCTCTCTAGTCCCAGGGACAATATTGACCACTTTACTACAGAGCACACTGATCTCCCTGGGATAAATATAATTTCCACAGTATGGGCTTTGGAGCAAGGAGGTGGAAATTGCAGACGCCCATAAATATTTGCTTAATTTTAAAGAGATGTCCCGGATTTGTATCTGTCTGCGTTGCTGTGCCAGGTGGGCAGATGAAGGACTTACTCATTTGTAAATTCATCAGGAGAGAGCAGCAGATGAGTTTCTATTATGAACAGATGAAAGGAAGGAAATTTGCTGTCCCCATCGCATTCTCATCCAGAGTCTATTATCACCTGACTCAAGTCCCCCAGATCCGTCTTAATTCTCGCTTCATCAGCATATCAAGATAGCCACCTAAGAGAGAAGCTGCATAATGTGAATCTAATTACCCACTGTTTTTATTGTTTACTAAGTGTTAGATGAACAGATTCAAAGCTATAATGGAATTAATAGAGTAATATCTGTGTGTGTGTGTGTGTGTGTGTGGGCTGGCATAAACCAGCATAGGAAGTTTTGAGGAATGTTCTTGTTCATCTAAACAAAACTCAGGAGGGCCAAGGGCGTTCATGTCTGTACATATTAGATACATAATAATCCCTTTGGTAACCTTTCTTTATACACTCTTCAGTATGTGTCAGTGTATCGATACAGTGCTAATGTTACATTTTCTAGTGAACACAGATACTGGCCCAGTGCTTCCAATACCATAAAGCAGGCATAGAGTGTCATGATTTATGTTGCAACCTTGATAGGTTTCACCCAATCATAGTTTAATAAAATGTAATCGCTGTCACACAAAAACCTTGTATCTCCATAATGGCTACTTAATGGAAATCACCTAACTTTCATTGGAACGTGTCCAAGTCATTTTTGAGCATTTCTATTGGTCCTGATGGTTCTTTTATTGACGGTGTTGTACTGATGATCAAAATGTAAATGCAGTCACTAAACCTGATTTCTTTCATTTGCCACAGGGGGATAACTGTATTGATTAGGTAGGATGTACCAAATTTGTGAGCAATGGCTATTGGCAGGTTTCTTTAATAGAAAGAGATCAATATATTTCTGCCTTTTTACACCATTTGGACTAAACTCTTACAGGGTTGTATGCTTTGGGTTGCAAAATGCTCCCACTGCAATTCAGCAGTTAATGAATCCTGTGGGTTCTAGTTTAGAAGGGTGTGCTGTATGCCTGGGTGGTGATGTGGTGTTTAATGACACCTGGAACCTCCACCTTCTCTGTTTATGGGCACTGTATGTTTGTTGTTCTGAGGCTAACCTTACCATAAATCTGTTTATATGTGAATTTTCAAAAGCTACCATAACCTATTTAGGAAAAGCCAATGGACAGGGACAAATGTGCAGTCAAAAGTGAATTCTATTTATAAGTTATTATTATTATTATTATTATTATTATTATTATTATTATTATTATTTATTCCCCCTCCAAAAGAGTCTTGATGCAGTTTCTTAGCATGTCTTGTCTAGTCTAATCTAGCGATATCATTCTCACTTGGGGTGCAAGAGGTCCTGGGATCAGAAAGTAGATAAGATAATAAGTAGATAATAAGAAAGTAGCACACAGTAAACAAATAGCAAATTATATTTATTGACAAATAAATTAAAATAAAAAGCTCTAGTGCAGCCATGGCACCATAGCAGATGAAGTCCAAAAGAAAATCAAGAAAAAGAACCAAAGCATAATGTTGCAAAAGAACAAGCCCAACAACAAACTGCCCTGGACAGAGACAAAAGAACAAAAGAAGCCCACAACAAGCACGGCACACAGGTATCACTAGTGCTCATGATGAGGTTTTCAGCCTCACTTACTACGTCACTCACAGTGTCACAGACTCATCGAGATACGAGGTAGCTGTTTAATGATCATTTCAGCACTAAAGTGCAGTTGTAAAGTAGAAGAAAGCCATTTAAAAAAGATGAAACCTACCATTATGATATTTTCAAACTGTTTCCCAAAGTCTAGGCCAAGGTAGGCTGTATTTCTCAGCTGCTACATCATAGAAGGTGGTTTCAAAATAAATGACCTTTGTATACAGTCTAGAAATGTAGCCTATGTTCAGAGCATTTTTGAGGAAGCAATTACTGTATTTTTTTAGACCCTAGGTTCCTTGCACATGAAAATGGTGCAAACAAAGCCTTCAATGCAGACTTCTTTTTATAATATTCGTTTTTCATGTTCTTGAATTCAAATTCCCTCACAAGTTTCACAGCAAGAGGCAGGACCCTGGTGATGCTGCTATACGGCCTCTTCAGACTGTTCCAGTTGTGTGGTCAGCTGGAACGAACCAATTACTAAGAAGGAGTTTTCGTAGGACACTCCTACTGAGGATCTGCCCTACCTTGGCTGTAACCTAGGCTATTGAACAGTCTGTCAGGAGTCTGAGCTTCAAATGTATTGTCTCAGTTGAACAACCTCCTTTCTCCAAAATGGTTCCTAGATTCCTAGTCATTTTTGGAGCATTTCTGTTCGTTCCTCATCATCACTGTCCATCAGTTTTGACACAGTGTAAAGAACCAGTACCCATTATTTATGTCAGAATGTGAAAAACAAAAGTCAAGATTAATAAGGTTAATATGTCGCAGCGACAATAAGGTTGTACTTCTCAACGATGGCCTTTTGTCATTGTCTAACAGTGTAGTGTGCAACAGTGTAGCATAACCAGACCAGAGTGGTGGGACGATGGGGTGGGATTGAAATGACAGACAGTCATAGGGTGTTTCCTATTTGCATTATTATGTATGAACACATATCTCAGCAATCTTTATAAGGCTAAAAGTGTAGATTCTCCTTGGTAATTTCCTGCAGTTTCTTAGCCATATCAATAATTTATTCCGATATTGAATTATTCACTCATTTTTTAATGGTTTAACCTTTAGGGCTATTATAAGGCTTGTTAAATGATACTACCTGTTGTGCTATTACTATGGAAACTCATTTTTACATAGTTATGAGAGTGAAGAACTGAAGTCTGGACCTTTCATTGGGCCCTTAGGGTTACGTATCTGTGTGTGTGTGTGTGTGTGTGTGTGTGTGTGTGTGTGTGTGTGTGTGTGTGTGTGTGTGTGTGTGTGTGTGTGTGTGTGTTCCAGGTGATTCTGCGGGTAGATGTGGTGACCCTGGTATACCGGTTCATGGGATTCGACTGGGTGAGGAGTTCTCCTTGGGCAGTGTGGTGCGCTTCAGCTGTGAGCCAGGCTACGTGCTGCGGGGTTCCTCAGAGCGCACCTGCCTGCCCAACGGCACCTGGCTGGGCATACAGCCTGAATGTCAGGGTGAGTATGGGCCAGAACAGCAGCAGAGCTGCAGGGAACAAGTCGGCATGACTTCGTGATTCATCACAGAACCACCGGAAACGCAGCCTGTTCTGAGATTAAACACACTATGCTAATGCCTCGGTCAGGGACTTATTCCCTCGCTCCAAACTTTACACAGACACACAGAAAGAGGAGAGAGAGAGAGCAGGAGAAGATTTTTTCTTCCCCCCTGCGTTATCCACTAAGCCTCAGAAGCTTTACTGTAGTTTTTCTAGTGCTGCAGTATCACCTGGGGTTGTACACATGTTTTACTCTCCCTCTGCTTGTTTTCCCTTTTTTGCTGCTTGCAAACTCAATCTGCTGCACTGTGAATCCTAAAGTGTGCCAGACCCCCCTAGTCATTTACACACCTCATTGCTCGCTCTCTCTCTCTTTCTCTCTCTCTCTCTCTCTCTTTCTCTCTCTCTTTCTCTCTCTCTCTCTCTATCTCTCTCTCTTTCGCTCTCTCTTTCGCTCTCTCTCTCTCTCTCTCTCTCTCTCTCTCTCTCTGAGAAATATATATACTGTCTATGTCTACCTTCAATTATATACCTACCTCTTTCTCATTTCTCTTTCTCTCCTTTCTCTCTGCATAGTTAATACACTCTACCTCTACTATCTGCCAACCTCCATCTCATTTCTCTTCTTCCCCCTTTCTCTCTTTGCCCCCTTCTCTCTCTCTCTCTCTCTCTCTCTCTCTCTCTCTCTCACTTACTCACTCTGATAAATATACCTACTTTATTAATAATTTTTCTCTATTTATCTCATATATATTTCACATTTTTTGTGTAACTCTTTCTCTCCTTCCCTCTTTCATTCTCATTTACTCTTCCACATTCCTCCTTTTACTCACTCCTCCTTCCTCTCTTTCTGTCTGCCCATAACTCTGTCACTTACCTTTTCTCCAGCTCTTTCATTTTCTCTCTGTCTCTTTCTTTTTTTCCCTCACTTTCTTATTTTCTTGCTATTCCTCCTCCCTCCTTCCCTTCTGGTTCTCTCTCTCTCTCTGTGTCTCTGTCTCTCTCCCCTGTTCACTCAGCTCTCCCTGCATTGCCATTCCGCTCATGTCTCTCTGGGTAAAGCGCCTGCAGAGAAAGGGTTGTCAGAAGAGCAGAAATACTCAGGTTAATTACCCGTGGGGACATGCCATTTCTCTCTCTCCCTCTCTGTCTCTCCTTCTCTTTCACTCTGCTTTAACTCTTTCCTCTATTTGAAGAAAATATCTGAAAGCCTCTTTTTTTTTTGAGAATCCATATTTATAGAATATGCAGCAGGCCTTGTGCTTTGCTGTTCCTTTGTTTTTATGTACTTGCAGATTTGCGGACTAGCGTACATGTGTTCTCGAGCATGGACATTGTTATACATGCGTGTACCTTCATATCGATTTGACTCCGGGGTCGTTGTAATCTGTGGCAGTGCATCAAAGTCTTATAACAGTGGCAGTTCAACATGGCGGGTTCTCAGAGCACACATATGTTTAAAAAGAACAAATCGATAACAACCCAAGCATCCATCCATTAATTTACATTCTAATTACTGCATGCCAGTGTGCCACATCAAGGGCCACCAGAAGTTAAGCAGAGACGAGTCTTTCATTCACTGCCTCACAAATGTGTGTAAAAGATTGTGGCTTTGTGTGTGTGTGTGTGTGTGTGTGTGTGTGTGTGTGTGTGTGTGTGTGTGTGTGTGTGTGTGTGTTAATGGCTTTATTTATACATGGGAGACAAGTTCTGTCATCCATGAGTGGATGTGTACCAATTTTAAAATAGCAGCTTTAAAATCATTGTGATGCTCGACTGATTATGAGGGAGAATAGTATCTCTGTCAGTGCCACTCCAGGCCTGTAAGGCTTCTGTGTGATTTTGATGAGCTGCATAAGTCCTATCACATAAAATATGTATTTGTGTAAAATCCTGTAATACTACTCTGCTGATCAGTCCTTATGCTTCCTCTATAGTTCTGTATCTACTGTATGCATATTAATAGCTTCCCATAAGAGGGTGTCATTATGATTTCTATTTGTCATATGCACTGCCTCTGAAAAGGGAACCTGCATTCTCCGGCAGTACCACTAACGGCATTGATATAAACAGAATAGAAATACAAAAGCTCCTGGGAAAATGATATCAGAACAGCAAACTCTGTCTTCATCTACTCATTCAACCACTGTCAAACCAACAAAACACAGGATTACAATCATGTGGAGGTTGGATTGCGCTCATTCATTTCGTCAACAGGAGGAGTGCTGGGGCTTTCACCGAGTTTTGACTGAGCTGTGTCTGGTTTGTCCACTCCGAGCACTCCACCGACTGAGCTAGAAATGATCGGATTCATCTCAACTCATGCTTGCAAGGAGTCTTCTGCACGCCCACTGCAATTAAACATTTTCACTAGAGAGGTCTCTACCATAAAGCGTACAGACAGTCCCTTTAAGAACGTGGTTCTAAAGTGAAAACACTCCCCAGCCCAGGAGCAAAAAAGAGCAGTTGTCACCTAATTCAATAAACCTGTATTTTGACATAATAACTTACTAATCAATAAATAAATTGAGTGCTGTTATACTCATCAACAAGTCTGGATGACAGGTGTAAATGTCTTTTTCATCATCATCTATTAGGACTTAACTTGAGTAGTGCATTCAAGACTTAAGTATGCTTTGATCTATAAATAGTAAGGATATATCTTTGGTTGGGTGCTCAGTTGTGGTTTTACAAGCTTGTTTACCACCCAGTTATGCTTTACAATGAATTTGTATTTTATTTTATATATATTTATTAGCTTGTAAAATAATTCGCTTTCCTTTTATTGGCTAGTTTTTTGTCACCCTAACAGCTCACAGGAGCTACATATTGTCAGCATAGCATAGCATTATATGCCATAGCATAGCTTTGTTTTAGGTTATTTTTCATACACTGCGTTCGACCCTGTTCACGTGGGGTTATTTTTCTGCCTTGCACCTAATGATACCTTTAAGCTGTGATACCAAAAGGGCAGTTATAGGATGTGGTATAGGATGTGACAAAAGCATTGAGAAATCATACTACTAAATGAGTAGATTAAAATAATTAAAAAGCAGCAATAGCCTGATACCAGTGGGTTAATTTATTATGAAGGGTTGTAATAACCCTTCATACCAATTAACAGCCAAATTAAGAAGCAGTTATTGAAGCTGGGTGAATGGGTGGGATCAGCTTAGTGGGTTAAGGGCCCACAGCAGAGCTGCTGGTTTTAATCACAGCCGGGACACGAGGGATAGTGACTTGATAGCAGTGGATTTGTGAAGTCCCTGCCCTTTCTCTGACCACTGCCTGTGTGCCTTTGAGCAGGGCTCTTAACCCCCAGCTGCACTAGGAGCGTGCTCCACGGCTATAAGGTGGTCTGTTCTGCCATTCCTCTACCTCCAGCACTGCAGCCTTGGGAAAGAGCAGGCTTTGCTCAGTGGCGCTACTGTGATTAAATAAAGGTTAAAGCAGGGTTCGTATCCCATTAGTCATTTGCATTCCTGCTACACTTGTGCCCCTGATCTCCTGAAGACCTCTGAGGCTTAGGGTGTTGATCTGTGCTTTTAAAGTCATATATCCATCTCTTTCTCACACACAAATGCATACAAATGTGCACACACACACACACATACACACACACACTATCTCACACATACTGTACAAATGCATATTTGTTCACCTAGGACCATTCCTCCGGGTGTTTTCATTGTTTACTTTCTCTCACTTCTTCAGTTTACCCAAGTATTTCTTTCTTTCTCTCTCTCTCTCTGTCTCTCTCTCTCTCTCTCTCTCTCTCTCTATAAATATATATATATATATATATATATATATATATATATGAAAAGCTATAACTATATTAGCATAGGCTTTTCTTTATAGCATGTTCTGTTTATTTGCTTAATATAATATATTTGGGGAAAATAATACAGCATAAAAAATAATTATTAAAATGCCAAACCTGACATATATACCACATATTCCACTATTTTCCCTTAAATATGCTAAAGCCAATAAACAGTAATTATCTGTTAAAATGTGCAGAGGTATGGCCCTTATAGAAGGTGTAAAATCAACAAAAAACAAATTGCTTTCAGTGCTGTAGCATTTATGCTGAAGTTGTAAGAACTGCAGACTGCTTAATGAACGAGACACAATGCTGGGCAGCTAATCAAAACAGATAATTCACATAAATCTTATATGGCTCAGTAACGAAAGCAGTATGTTGAATTTGAAGGGAATCAAGCATAAAACAGAAAAACATTAACATTGCTGCACAAATCTACTAAATTTCACGAGCAGATATGAGTAAAAAGTAGCTAATTCAACATTTTGTGTCTCGTGCATATTGATTATGTGTGCTGGCAGCCATTAAATTTAGTCACTACACCATAACATACTAGTTCGTGTTATACTTGACTCTGAATGAAATGATTTCAACTTTACATGGCTTGTAGTAATATTCTCTCTCTCTCTCTCTCTCTCTCTCTCTCTCTCTCTCTCGCTCTCTCTTAGTGGTCTCCTGCGGCAATCCTGGCACCCCTCGGAATGCTCAGATCCAGTTCCATGATGGCCTGGTCTTCTCCCGCTCCATTACATATGCGTGCAGAGAGGGTTATTATTCCACCGGCCTGCTCACTCGCCACTGCACCGTCAATGGAACCTGGACTGGCGACATGCCTGAGTGCACAGGTACCATATAACCAACTCTGCCCCTGAATCTCTGCACGGGGTTAGTTAAGGCTTTAGCAGCTTTATAAGGACATGGTTTCTCAGCTCACTGTCTTCATACATTATGCATTCACAAAGCTCCCAGTGGCCACACTTTCAAAGAACGTATAGGCTGAGGATGAATAAGGCTTTGTCCAATTGAAGTAGCACTGTGGGACTGGTCTGAGACATTGTTCTGCAGGTTTTTTGCTAGGCCTGGGCTAGAGCTGATCAAAGACACCTACATCGGCTGCACTGAAGTGACAGAGATTAGCCTTGTGCTTCCTCTTAGTGTCAACCAGTGTGCGTAGCCTTGCTTCTGAAACACAATGAAGAAAGCTCAAGCTCTGAGCTAATGGAGGTCACAGTCAGGTATTATAGCTCAAGGCACTCTGGATTGCTTTCTCTTGTACAAAACTAGATCTGGTGGCAATGACTAAAGAACATGACTACTCTCTAAACTGCTGACACTTATGAATGATGAAATGTGCCTTTGTTTGAGTTAAATTGGGGTGAAATGTGCTATGAGTGGAAAAGAGGCTACTAAAACGAACCCTAAACCAGTTCATTAATTGAGAGGTACAAGTAGTGCGATTTAATGAGGTTTAGCATGATAAAATATCTTTTTCACCATGTAAAAAAGGGGTTTATTGCTTTGTACATTCCAAGCACTTTTTCCTTACTAGCATTTCATCAAGGTCATCATCAACTCGGAAAATGTACATAAATGAATTAGTTTGATGTTTAAATTTAAAATTGACAATAGTGCATTGCAGTAATCTAACCTTATGGTAATAAAAGCATGCACTGTTTTTTCAGCATCGTGCAAGGATATGGCATTTCTTAGCTTGGAAATACTATGAAGATTACGAAGAAGGAAAAGCTGCCATAGAAATATTACTTATGTGTTGGTCAAACGATAAATCTGAATCAGTTATGATGCCAAGATTTTTTGCTACTGAACTGGGTACAATTGGGATTGGGAAAAAAAAATCAAACAAAAAAAATAAATAAAAATAAAAAAGAAGAAAAGTTCATTTTCATTTTCGAGTCATTTTGGAGAATGTCTATTGGTCCATTCATCATGAAATTTTAATACATTGTAAAGCATGATTGCTAGATTACATTATGTCAAAAAGGGAAGTGAGAAGTGATAGCTGCTATGATTTGTGCTTCCACCATACCTTCATTTCTTTCTGTCTTTCTCCGTGTCTAGTTATTAACTGTGGAGACCCAGGGGTGCCTGCAAATGGTCTCAGACTGGGCAGTGACTTCACCTATGGCCGCTCTGTCAGCTTCCAGTGTTCTCCAGGCTTCACCATGGACGCTGACCGTGCATCAACTCTCATTTGCACAAAAGACCGAACCTGGAATGGCACCAAGCCTGTGTGCAAAGGTACAGTTCAGCTCTGAAGCTGGAGCTCCTCATACTCTATAAGCCCCCACCATATCCAGGATTAGCCACTTTGAATTGAGTGAACAGTGGTGGGTTATATATGTTATAGACAGAGAAGACTTGAGCAGATACAAAGGTTTTCATTTTTTTAAAGCAGCAGGGAGTAAATGAACATATTGATATGAAACACAGAAGCGCTAAACAGCTAACATTTTTGCATAGGTATAGGAGCAAACTTCATATGCTGTAGGATTGTAATTTAATGGCTCACATTATTTACACCAGGGGTCACCAGCTCTGCTCCTGGAGAGCTACCTTCCTGCAGGTCTTAACTCCACCCCATTAATCTAACATATCCCATTCAATCAATTTCTAATTAGTTGGATCAGGTAGGTGAATTAGGGTTGAATCGAAAGTCTGCTGGAAGGTAGCTCTCCAGGAGCAGGGTTGCTGACCCCTGATTTATATCATATATTCTGAACACGTTACCCACAAATAAAAACAAATCGGAGTACAATCTTGGCTGATTCCAATCAGACACACCAGTTACATATCAGTTACATGTCATATATTAGTTACATATCAGGAGCAAGTTTACACTGGCTATCTCAAAGGCAAACTTGCCAGTGTGAGCCATCAGGGTAATTTTCAACAGAAGTACCAGAGGCTTGATTATTACCATAAAATAAGCGTATTTGTTTGGGGGCAGCCGTGGCATAGAAGTGCCATTTTCCTTCCTCAACGTTCAAGGCTGAAGCTGTGAGGTTGTTGCCTGCTCCTCCAGATGTGTACTCACGATCATATTCACTAGTGTCAGTGTGGAGGTTGACTTTCCTTGTACATTCAGGCAAGTCATATAATATGCAAGCTAATGATTTTTTGCATGTGATTGGATGTGTCTTTTTGCAGCTATTGTGTGTGGAGCTCCACCTACTATCCCTAATGGCCAGGTAGTGGGGACAGACTTCCAATGGGGCTCCAGCATCAGCTACACCTGTAATCAGGGCTATCAGCTTTCTCTGCCAACCATTCTCACCTGCCAGGGCTCTGGCAACTGGAGCGGTGAAAAGCCACAGTGCTTCCGTAAGTCTCAAAAAAAAGACTGCCCTGGACATTGCACTGCACAAAACTAGGTTTTGAGACCAAAGTATGAAGTTTATGGTTCCTGTTATATAACATTAGTATTATATAACAAATAACAGCATCTTTGTTTCCTCTGTTGCAGCTGTGTTTTGTGGAGATCCAGGGATTCCAGCCCAGGGCCGGCGTGAGGACCGAGGCTTCACTTACCTCTCATCAGTCTCATTCTCCTGCTTTCCACCACTTGTTCTGGTTGGGTCCACACGACGATACTGCCAGTATGATGGAACCTGGAGTGGGACCCAGCCATCTTGTATAGGTAAGAACGGAATACTAAGAACTTATTTGTAGTTAGAACTTTACAGCTCTAGAGTTTCAACACGATCTAACTGCCAACTCATCATACATAAGGAGTTTGAATTCCAGCAAGAGTTCAGCTATTCATTGTCAAGTGCCTCCCAGTCTGGGAATGTTATGCTGATTTAAGCAACAGGTGGGAATAAACAGTAAACAAATTAAGGTGGAGGAATATGGACTTACAACATATTAAAGCAATTTCAGCTTCTGTATTGAGAATTCAATGTTCATTAATATTTTAAAATCCATTCAACTCGAAATGTATTGTTAACCAATTGAGATGCAGAAGTAAAAATAATGAGTTAGGATAACGTAGACTAAAGGTTTAGGTTGGCATGGTGTAGGTTTAAGTTGGCATGCCTAAATGCATTACGGTGTAAGGCTTCATAATAATTGCATGTAGTTATTTTAGACATGAGTAAGGCACGCTTTGTGGGAAGCTGAAGGACTAAATATGGCATGATACAAATGCACGTGTTTGAGTACTTCAGGGAATGTTTTCTAGATCCCAGTCACACCAGCTGTGTGGATCCTGGCACCCCGCTGTTTGGCCATCAGAACAACACTCAAGGCTACCAGGTACTGAAAAGCAAGTCAAAATTAAATACACCTGCTCGTCATTTTCGCATATTTTTCTGAACCAAATTGTTGGTTCCGAACAGATTGGCAGTACAGTGTTCTATAGCTGCAGAAAGGGCTACCTGCTCCTTGGCTCCATCTCTCGTACCTGCCTGCCCAATCTCACTTGGAGTGGCATGCAGCCAGAGTGCATTGGTGAGTAATTTTTTTTCTGCGATACAAAAGCTGCCTATATTTAATGTGTCCTACTTTACTTTGTTTTGTGATTTCTTTTGCTCTCTTGGCTTGATGCGAGTATTTCCCACATGGTTGATGAATAATGCAGAAACACTATTTTTGTATTCAAGACATGCCACTCCAATAGAACTCTGCTTGAACCTTATGCAGAGTTTAGTCTTCTCTTCTTCCCTTCTTTTCACTTCTCATTGCTTTTCCTTTTCCCCTCCTTTCTCCTCCTTTCCTCGTTGCTTCCCCAGCTCATCACTGTAGTCAACCTGAGCTCCCAGCGCAGGCAGATGCCAGAGCCATAGAGCTGCCGTCTCTGGGCTACACACTCATCTACACCTGTCAGCCTGGCTTCTACCTGGCAGGAGGCTCTGAACACCGCACCTGCAGAGCGGATGGCAGCTGGACCGGCAAGTCACCACTATGTGCAGGTATATACACCCAGTGGGTCCAGACATGTGAAACATCTGCACAATTACAGACCCTCTTACAAACTCTGTCTCATTGTTTCCATGATAAAATGCTTTAGATTTTCCGGGCAGTTTTCTATTAATCCTTTCACGCTTGCATAAACATCAGTTGCACATCTGCCTTAATATTAAGTAGCTAATTGCTCAAATTTACCACATTTTGTGCCTCTCTCTCCAGCTAATGTTGATGAATGGCTGTGTGCACCTGTTTTATCTCAAAAGGCTTGTGTGATCAGGGGGCTCAATTCATCATGCTATCATTGGAATTTCATACTAGCACAGCCCTGATTTGCCCAGTTCAGGCCTCTGATTGGGTTCAAAGAAAATGGGCTTTTGGAATGTGCAGATTGCACTGAACGTCCTTCGACTCATGAATGAATCCCATTTAGCAGACGAGGCAGTTAAGACAAACAAAATAATCCAGATAGTGTGCAAACAATTGTGGTGTTCACTGTGTCTAGAGGAGGAGAGTGGTACTCACAAATTACAGCTTTGATGGATCTTGAGCTGAAAGTGGGTGAAATATGGCGCTGATAGTTTTTAAAGCTAAGCTATAAAGATGGAGGAGAGTACTGTGCTGCTGGCCTTTCACAGCAAGGGGATATTAACAGCACCTGTGGGAAAGCTGACGCAGAGTGAGTTCGGGCTTCTGACAGCTAATAAAGCTCTGTCTTCACTCAGTGTGTACAATATGTTCTACTCTGCAATTAGAAAAAAAAAGCTTTGCCTCTGTAGAGCTATATTCTGACAAATGACGCTTCTGCAATATCTGCAGATCTAGTGTTTACTGGCTTGTGACATTGAAGCATCTATTCACTGGATGTCATGAAGAGCAATTAAGCGTGCTTTTCAGCAAAATAAATGGCTCAACGGAGAAGTAATTAATAGACAATTAATACTCTGAGAAAGATAACTGCTTCAACCAACAGTACCATAAATAAGTGTTTACTCAAACCAAATTCCTGAATGTGAATTTTTCGTCTTCCATCAAGTAAACCACACCTGATTTCAGCTAACAGGGTAGGTACAGGGATAAGGCAGACAAAGGTTTGTCTGTAATGAAGTAACTTCAAAGAAAGAGCCTAACCCTACAAACAGAGAATGATTCCAAGTTAAAAAGGTCCAGGAGCAACTCTGAACTGAAGTGGACTTATTGTGAAAGCAGTGATTTGTTTTTGGAAGTACCGAGCTATAATCACATTCCCATGCTCCGGTGAACATTTTCATAGCTATTTAAAAGCCCCCAGTGTGCTGAATGATCACACTAGTCTTTGCTTCATTTGGCCTAGTATTAGGTACATTAAAGTTTCCAGCACTCGAGATAATCTCAGTGGTCTAGCATTTGTTTTTACCTGCTCCAAAGCTTACAATCACCTAGTTTTGGCTTTTAATCAGCATGGATAACTGCATCTGTCTTAGGTTTGGTAGGTCACACACTAGCTTTTAGTTGCATTGGCCCTTGTTTTGGTCTGTCTTGCATTCTTGCTTTCATCCACTCCAAATGCTCTAGCAAGCCAGAAAACAGTATCAGCCCATGCTTCCATCTGGTGTTAGCTTTTGGCTGTTTCAAAGCCATTTGTGCCAGTCAACCACATTGATCCTTGCTTTGTTCAGCCTAGCTCTAGCTTTAACCAATCCAAAGGCTCCAGTGCAAAGGATGCCCACATCAGCCTTTAGTTTGGTCAGTCTATCATTAGCTTTTAAACGTTTTTGCTTTGCTTCCGTCTGGTGGACTGGATGTACATTCATTTTGGCAAAGTAAATACAATGAGCTAAAGCCTGTTACATAACAGCTTTGGAGTTTCAGTTTTGTAGCTGGTTTCGCTTTTGAAGGACCTCCAACGGTGTTGGAGGTTCACGATATGTCACTTGGGGTCGTTACACATTGCATTGCCACTGGTAAACCCTCAGTCTCCATATCTTGTTTTTTTGTTCTCATAGCTGACAACAGACCCAGCGGAAAAACTGTTGGAACTGTACAAGAACCTCCCAACACAAAACTTCAGGGTAGGCCATAGTTTCCAAAAGTTTTAACAGAATACAACCACATATCTGAAGCAAATAGAATTTTTAGACAGTCTCTCCTTCTCCCTCTGTCCCTTTCTCTGCCAGTGCCTAGTGGAGTGTTTGCAAAGAACTCTCTGTGGAGGGGATCATATGAGTACCTGGGGAAGAAGCAGCCAGCCATGCTGAGCATAACTGCTTTTGAACCATTCAGCAACCGGGTCAATGGCACCCTCATGGACCACAGTGGAGTGCAGCTCAATCTGGCTGGTGAGTGTTTTCCTCCTCTCAAACATTAACCTTCCAGCACATACGCTATTACCTGGTCCTAGTATGTGAAGCCACAGCAGGAGGCTGAATCTACTTTGCTCACTACTCAGACTTGTACCACTCTTAACACTCTGCTCCCTGTTCGCTTAACAGCCTTAGTAATGGTTTTGAAGTTATACCGGTGCATCCACTGACATTATCTGTGCCCATGCAGGTACCTACAAGCGAGAGGAGGCCCATCTGTTACTGCAGGTCCATCAGATCCGAGGACCAGTGGAGATCTTTGTCAACAAGTTTAAAATTGACAACTGGGCACTGGATGGGCACGTATGTAGTCTTCTTTGAATGGCCTTGTTTGTCACCAGTTGGGTTAGGCACTGAGTTAATGGGTCACATTACTAGGGATTTCTCACTGCTGCCCTGCAACAAAGCCATTAGTCAGTTAGCACCTACTTTTCTCCATGTGATATGTCACTGCATAACAGTGCAGCCACTTTAAACACGATAAAATGGTGAGATTGTTTGGTTACATGAAAAACGTCCTTAAAAAGCACTTCCTGTGATTCCAACGTGAGTACTTCTTTGAATAATACAACGTTCTTCAACATAGATCAATTTGTAGTGAGGATGCAAAGCATTTTAGCCCTCCATTTTAGTCTTCTTTTTCTTCTCAATCTTGACTTTGCATTGAAGTAAGCCCTTATCTGTGCTAAATTGGTCTCTGATTAGATTAATCAGAGAAGGAGTCTTAAGACATGTTCACACATGGTTTGGTTTGATTAAAATGAAGCCTGGTGCGATTGCTCTGTTAGTGTGGTCCATTAGGACAAGTGCAGACGCTGCAATTTCAGCCCTGGTGTGCACCAAATAAGCAGACTAAGAAGTCCCCTGCGGACGTCTGGAGAAGTATGAAAACACTCTCATGTTTAACAGACTGAAGATTGTCCTCAAAGGGATACTGTTAGCTCTGAGATTGCTTTTCATGTTTCAAAAGATTGGTGCTTATTATCAGTGACACTTCATGTGCATTATACTGATGTTAGTTCCATATGAAATCTATTTTTTGCTTTGGTCCTATAGATCCGGGTTTCTCAGGCCTGCTCCTGGGGGCACATTGCGCTGCACATTTTTGTGCTTTCCCTGTTCCAAACACACCTGATTGAACTAATCAGCTCATTAACCCTTTCAGAGTGTTATAAAAGGGAATCCACTAAAATGTGCAGGGCAGGGTGTCTGCAGCTCAGCATTGACAAACCCTGCTGTAGATACAGTTTTATGTTAACATTAATAGTGGGCTGGAAATTACAAAATTTGGGAGAAAATTGAATTGTTTCTCTCAATGGGCTACTGGATCAAATCTGTACCTATTTGTACCCTCTGCCTGATTTGTGCCAAGCATGCACACACGTGCAATGCAGATTAGTGCAGAGACGTAGATCATTTTGACAATACAAACAAAGTTACAACAAACCGTGAACATTCAGTGAGTTTTATTTCTGCAGGTTACAGACCATGTTTCAATCAAAGGACAGAAAAACACTCTAAATCCCAGAATTCTGTTGGTCATTGATAATACAGAGTGATTTTAATCTGTAATAATTAGATTGGATGTGCAT
Organism: Acestrorhynchus altus; assembly: GCA_034509495.1. Taxonomy (NCBI): domain Eukaryota; kingdom Metazoa; phylum Chordata; class Actinopteri; order Characiformes; family Acestrorhynchidae; genus Acestrorhynchus; species Acestrorhynchus altus. The sequence goes on from CM067505.1 coordinate 26,978,167, forward strand.
ATGTTTAGGTTGTTTTTTTTTTCATATGTATAGGTTTTTTCATAGCATCTATATATGTATCAGTATTATCCCTTCTCAAGACTTTTATTTTGAAATTGTGAGCAAAGAGAGAAAGCAAACAGCCCCTTCTTGTTTTCCCCTATAACCCAATATCTGAACCCAACACTTCTTTGGCATTTAAACTGAGATTTAAATCATGTGGAAATGAGTGAATTTTATCTGAGCTGGATTATTCATTGATAATAATTCACACAATAATGATGCGTGTCGCTGGTTATAAGTCTAAACAAATCATGCAATGGCTGCAGTATTGCTTATCCACTGGATAACTACCTGAGCCACATCCCTTGGCCAGATCACAATGCACATGTTTTGTGTTTTTATAGTTCCTTTTACATAACCTACCCATTCACTGAAGAATTCCAAAGTCAAGAAGACACATGGTCATACCGTCCAGCTTGTTCAAATAGCATTGTGGATATAATTCAACTCATGGTGGAGGAGTTTGCTCAGCTGCTACAATATATTACTTTCACAAACATTAACCCTCATGCTCATGCTTTATCGTGCACTAAAATTAGCTAGACAGTTAGTTCTAAAGTGCTCTCTTAAGTCCTTCTGTTCTGTTTGTTACTCACTGAATGCTGAACATTGTTGTCATAATGTGTCACAATACTTGAACAGGATCTGACCTTTCAAGTACACTTTGCACAATATCTTAAGCTACCAGACCTTGACATCATGAAAAATTCAACAACTGTTTAAAATGGACCTCATAACATGTATGAGTGCTGCTGAATATTACCTAGTTTATGACATTATAATATTGTTGTATTTAATTGGAAGTGCTGCTTATTGCTCCCTCTGTGGAGACCAGTCAACTCATATTCATACACTTTGCTAGTAGCTGGGATGTAGAGGTCTGTATCTCCAGTGACTTAGTGCTCTCTCTGCTCCACTTGCCCCCACCCTACACACACACACACACACACACTACAGAAAAGGCTCTTGTCTGAGGCCAGACCCTGGACCACACACGCACACACACACATTTACGCTATCACTCCTGGGAATAGGAGAGCTGAGAAAGTTTTTCTTTTAATTAAAACGTCAGTTAAATCATTGCCGAGTAATCGGGGCCAGACATCCCCCCTCCCCAATGCACCGGAGACAAGCAGCTGGGAAAATGTAATTAAAAGTGTGGGTCACAAGGGCTTTTGTGTGTGTGTGTGTGTGTGTGTGTGTGTGTGTGTGTGTGTGTGTGTGTGTGTGTGTGTGTGTGTGTGTGTGTGTGTGTGTGTGATTTGTATAAGAGACATTTTCAGTAGGATCAGGAAAGGGTTAGGTCTAAAATTAAATGTCAGCAGGTAAAGGTATGCTGTGTTGCTGACACATTTTAGCTTTCAACAGCTCAGTCTTGACATTTTAAAAATGTATTGACTTTCTAATATGAGGTCTTTAATTGTTTGTTCCCTTTTCTTTACAGGTGTCGTATATGCCTTCATCTAACTCCTTTGTGTATCAAGGATTTGTTAGAGGAAAAGGGTTTGGCCAGTTTGGGCTTCAGAGGCTTGGTATGTGTTTGGCTTAAATGACTTAAGTGTTGCAATAACAATGTTATTATTATTATTATTATTATTATTATTATTATTATTATTATTATTATTATTATTATTATTATTATTATTATTATTATTATTATTGTTATTATTATTGTTATTGATGATGATGATGATGATGATAATAATAATAATTAGATTTGTATTTTATATTGCAATACTTAGTATTAGTTAGTATTAATTTAAAAGAAAAAGTTAATGAATTAGATCACCTTAAATAATAATAATTATTATTATTAGTAGTAGTACAATAATTCATACTATTCCAAAATTAACATAGTTTTACAATATAATATATAATTGTTGTTGTATATTATTTGTATGAATGCAATTTATGTATCATTATGCTTGGTATATACTTTGTTTATTCATGTATATAAATAGTATTTGTATAATAGATATATTTATATTTAAGTTATATATTTGTATATAATCAATGTGTATATAATGTGTTATTATTATTATTATTATTATTATTATTATTATTATTATTATTATTCCAACTAATAACAATGAAAACACTTGGATATTATATTTATGTTGTTGTTATGTTTCATTTGGTAGAAAACTGTGTCAGTCTTGCACTTTTCACTACAGGACTGCAGTGATAGTAATATGTAATATGTGCTTTTCACTGTGGTACAGTTTTGGGCATGAACTACAGGGTGTTAATGACACTCAGCTGTAAATGAGTCATCTTTCAGTTTTTACGGAATTATCATGTAGGGAATGATCAGGAATAATCCTCTGTAAATCAAAACTGAAATGCTGAGCCTGTTATATTCTCTCCAGCTTACCCTGCTGGTGGTAAGAGTTAATTAAATCCTCCTAGCACTGCTTATTCACCTGGCTTTGTTGTTATAAACTACTGAAAGTGATTTGCGCTGGAGCGGGTGGTGTGGCAGTGGGGGTTCAAGAGTCGAGAGAGTTAAGGAGAATTATAGTTGTATGACTTAGGCAACTGTAAGAGCTGTTTGTCAGACAGACTGAGAGAAGGTGGGTACATGGCTTGTGGGGCCAAATCAAAGGGTGTTGTGTGAAATCCTCCCATAATGAAACAGCCGTGCTTCATCTCTAATCGACAGCTGTATGCACTCTGGTCCAAACCACGCAAGAACCTGAGCAAACAGTAGATATATTAATAAACGGGCCTGTGGAGTGCTGGAGTGTGTGTGTTTTTGTTTTTGTGTGTGTGTGTGTGTGTGTGTGTGTGTGTGTGTGTGTGTGTGTGTGTGTGTGTGTGTGTGTGTGTGTTTGTGTGTGGCCATTAGAGCCTTGCCTCATTTGTCTTGGTTTGATAGGTGGGCTTTATTGAGTAAGTTAATTTAATCTCTCACTCATTCTTGCTTTTACTTTATTGGGGAGGGTTTCTGGCATTGTCTGATGAACAGGTGTGTTGTCAGTCATGTTGTTTAGGGAGGCTCTGTGCTCTAAATTGAAAAATGAATGGCAAATGACTTCATCTTTTCAGTGTCTTCTTAGCAATAATTAAAAGGCCCGTTTGGTTAATGAAGTTTGATGTCCGTCTACTGATACATACAGCTGAAATAGATGGAAAATGAAGATCTGGTTTCTTTGTTCTGTTTGTTTGTTTCTTCAATTCATCGTTTGATTAAAACATATGTGAATATGAGCTTTGTCACAGAGTCATTCACTTTGTAAGTTGAGTCTGCAAAGTGTGAAATATTATCTTCTAGAAATAATGGATTGTCAAACGAGCTGTTGAGTAAAATTGGACATGCCCCGGTGTAGCTGCCAGGGAAAGAAAGAAAGTGTTTGTCATTTTCTTTGTGTTTTATAACATATCACTCCTTGTGTGTCTGTTCTACAGAGGGTCTGGACCCGAATGGGGAGAATCCAGGCTACAACTTTGCTTCTAACAGCAGTTCAGTGGCAGCAGCCATTTTAGTGCCTTTTATAGCCATGATTATAGCAGGATTCGCTCTGTATCTCTATAAACACAGGTAAACACAATATGGCCATTATTGATCACACAGTTCAATACTGTGATCTAGTGGTACAGTGTTTGTTTCACTTCAATATCAATAATGGTTCATAATGGTTCACTGAAAAACTCATTTCACAATGACCATGTCTTTTGTTACCATCAGAAAAAGACCCAAAGTACCCTTCAATGGCTACGCAGGCCACGAGAACACCAATGGAAGAGCAACCTTTGAAAACCCCATGTATGACCGTAACATCCAGCCCACAGATATCATGGCCAATGAATCTGAGTTCACGGTCAGCACAGTCTGCACAGCTGTATAGCCACTGCTTTCTCCACAGGTATGTCCTCAGGCAGTCAGCATGCCGGTTTCTCCTTTGAAATAAATATGATAAACTATATATGAGAACTTTGATAAAAAAAAGAGGCTGTTTTGACTTCATTATGACTCTGATAGCAGTTTCTGAACATATAGGAATTAACCTGAAAATTGAGAGATTGAGATGTGCAAATGCACACACACCTCGTCTAGTCCCTGTAGAGAAGTACTGCCAGTAGAATAGGACTTTCTGGAGTAGATAGACATGAATCTACTGGCACCATGTCTATAGCCAGGCATGAACTAGAGGAGTATAAATCCATCCAGTATACGTTTGGGATGAGTTGGGGAGATGGTTAACATCCTGACCTCACTAACACTCCTTTGAATGCAATCAAATTCTCACAGCAATGCTCCATAATCTAGTAGAAAGCCTTGAAGAGTAGAGACTCAAAAAAAAAGCAGGATAAAATTATTTTTAGAAGAAAGGTGTCCCAATACTTTTGTCCATATAGTTTATACCATCAGTGTTGTGATGATCTTCTATCTCCAAATTTACAGAAGAAGGGAAAAATTTCCTAACTTTCAGTGGATGTCAATGTACATCTTATTCCTGATGAAGCATTTCTAATGGTCCGTTCATCATGAAATCTTGAAACAATGTAAAGAACAACTGCTAGATTTGTGAAAAAGTAAAAAACAAAAAAGTACAAGGTTTTTGGGTGAAAACAGCCCTTTGAACTATACAGGATAAAGTAATTTGGGGGGAAAAAAAACTCATGTAAATCTATATTTTATGTTCGGTGTACAAAACATTGATGTAACACCTGCATCTGGAGACCACCAGCCACGGCAAGAGTACTGCAATCACACACCTTGCAATCCAATTTTCATATCTAATGTGCTTCATTTGGGAAAGGCACAAAGTTGCACAGCACCAAAGACAAAAAGGTCATTGGCAAACAGAGGAAACTCTGAGGATTGAGGCCTGAGGGCAAGACACACAGCCATTTCTTTTCTCATTTGGCATGATTCAGTGGTATCGTTTACTAGAGATTCCAGACACCACTTTCCAAACTGCCTTTCAGTCTGCGGTTTGTTGAACTGTGGAGTCGGAGGAAGGGGAAAAAAATGAAAATCAGTGAAAGTGTAAAGCGAAAGGTTGACTTTGTCACTCTGGCTGTGCCACTGGCTAAAGTGAGGAGCAAAGGAGTGCAAAGGAATGGGGATCACAGAAAGTTGCAAAAAAAAAAAGTTTGTGTGGACTGGGACCTGAAACCTGGACTGAAGCATATAATATAGGAGAAAATGAATAAGGAAATACAATAAATAATATGATACCAATAAATAATAGTAATAATAAATAATGTAGGAATAATAATAATTGGAATCACAGCTGTGAATAGATGGGTATGAAGGAAACAGGAGCATGGATAAAGTCTCCAGTTAAAGTGTCAAACAGTGTTGCTCTTCTTAGAATTTAAGAGTCTTAAAGCTTCAAGGAAGAAGCTGTTCCTCCGTCTGGTGGTTCTGCCCGTAATGCTCTGCAACCTCCTGCCTGAGGGGAGCAGGGCAAAAAGTGTGTGTGCTGGGTGAGTGGGGTCTTTCCTGATGCAGGCTGCCCTCTTCCTGCATCTGGAAGTGTAAATGTCCGTGGTGGTGTATAGGATGACTCCAACAGTTCACTGTGCAGCCTGCACCACCCTCTGCAGAGCTTTCCTCTCTGCAGTAGAGCAGCAAAATGGACAGCCAAGTCTAAAGTCTTGTGGACTGATGAAGTAGAAATAGAACTTTTTGGCTGCAGTGAACAAAAGTATAATTGTAGAAAAGCAGACGCAGAGTATCGTGAAAAGAACACCTGCCCAAATGTAATCATGGGAATATATGTATCATGCTTTGAGCTTGTTTTGCAGCCGGTGACACTTGGAACATTTCATTGGTAGAGGGAAGAAGAATAAAATACCAGCAAATTCTGGAAGCAAACATTACATTTTCAGTGAAACATCAGAATATAAGAAGAAGATGCAGCAGAATAGCCACAATGGATCACTTTAAGAGGCCCAAACTGAAGTTTTTGCCATGGTCTGAACAGTCCTCTGACCAAACATTACAGAAAATCAGTGCAACAAGTATATCAGAGAACTTAAAGCCCCTTGCAAGAATCATCTTGTGAAAACCCCTCACACAAGAATAGTGAGAGTCTAACTGTTGGGAACGTTGTGCCCAAACGTTCATTTCAAATCCTTTCATTTTTTTAAATTATGAAACTTTTAAATGATGGAAAAAAGTCATCTTATAAAATGAAATGTGTCAACTTTACACATTTATGGATCAGTTCACCTTTTACTCACATAACTATCAGTTACAGAACTTTAGGTGCCAGAACATTTGCATGTTATAGTACACACTATAGGGACATAAGTATTGGGACAACTTTTCATTCACTGTTTCTTCTAAAATCAAGGGTATTACAAGGAGGCACATGCCTGCTTTTGTTGTAGTTACTGTCTCTGTCAGGAAAGACATTCTACTATTTTACTGGAGCACTCCTGTGAGGTTTTGATTGCATTCAGTGACAAAAGCATTGGTCAGGATGTTGGATGATCACCACTCCCACCTCACCTCCAACTCCCCAACTCATCCCTAAGGTACTGGATGGAACACCATCATTCATGAGAAAACAGCTCCACTGCTCAACAGTTCAATGCAGGGGAGCTTTATACGCCTCTAGCTCACACCTAGCATTAAACACGGTACCAATAGGTTCATGTTTATCTGCTCTATATCACAGAGTCCTATTCTATTGGTGGTATTTCTACAGGATAGGGATGAGACAAGCGGTGTCAACAACGGGTGCAACATATGTGACGTAACGTGAATGCATTAATTAGAAGAGCTGTCCATAAACATTTGGGCCTTATTTAAAGTTCATTAGAAGCACTCCTTTCCAGTCTCTAGCAGTCAATCAATATTTTTGTTTCTGCTTTAATCTCGTAACACCAGAATGAGAAAATGTTAATCAGTCTCGACAGACAGAAAACCAAAAACGTGATACGGAATGTTTGCAATGTCCATTTGAAATGTGTTGTATTTTATGAACGCCTCATCTGTTTCTCCTTCTTCTACCCACATTCCATTTCTTTCTCCCTCTACCTTCTTTCTCTCTGATGTGTCTGACAACTCTGTCTTTCTTCTATCCTCCTTTCTTCCTCCTCTGCCTCCTCTCTCTCTGGTTTTTTTTTTTCTTAACATATATGTTTATTCCCATCTTCACAGGTTGAGGACGAGTTTGTTCCCCCGCCCACACGAGTGGCCCCACAGGCAGGAATGGGCTGCGTGGGTGGGCTGGAAGAGAAGAATGGAAGCTTATTTTCATTTTTAACAGATTCTAATTATAGCGAAAAGAGATCACTCCCTGATGATGAAGCAGGAACCAAAACAAAAAAAAAAAATCTTGACAGGAAAACACACAAGCGTTCCTCAGAGACGACCACAGCAGCATCTGCTATCTGAAACTCTACCTGTTTTTACATTCGTCTGCTGTTTCTCTGTTTTTTTGTCCTTTTTTGGGGGAGAGCTTCCTGTGGAACTCTGGCATGGCAGAGGCGATGACTGTGACACTCGATTCTGTCATTGCGGAACAAAAAAAGGAGAGAAAGCAAAACGAAATGGGGAGTGGGCTATTTTCATACTGGGCTTTGGGTAGCGAAGGGCCTGCTGGTGCTGTTCTTTCTTTTTTGTTTCTGGATGAACAGGGATCTGTGGAGAGGCTTACTATGAATGGAACTAGTGAGAGAGGAACACCTTGGACACTTGGAGCTCTGTTTCACTTGTCTATTGTTTTTTTTTCTCTCTCTCTCTCTCTCTCCCTCTCTACGGACTACATTTTACCTGTTGTTGTTTTTTTTTTTTCTTCATCTCCTTGCACATTGAAGCTGTAAGATTACAGATAAGCGCAGACTTTGTTCACATTACTGGGCTTCACTGGTTGACAGTTTCACCATCAATTCCTCTGAAATTTCCACCTGAAGCCACAGAGTGTGAATTGAAGTAGAATGAGATTTCGAGGCTTATTAGAAGACAAGGGTTCTATCATTAGCACCTCTCGCTGCTCGTTCCAGCCTGGAGCGTGGAGTGTTCTCTCTGCAGCATTTCGCCACCCCAGCTGGCTGAGATTGGAGAGCCAGTACATGCCCCTGAGGAGAGCGCTGGAAAAGAATATGAAAGGAAACGGCGAAGGTTATTTGTGTGTGTGTGTGGGGGGAGCTGGCAAGGCTGACTTTAGGCGATTTATCTTCTTTGAATTCTGTTTGTTTTTTTTCTTCTGTGTGTGTGTGTGTGTGTGTGTGTGTGTGTGTGTGTGGTGGTCCAGCTTTTCACAGGAGGAAATGTAATGCACATTCAGGTTTTGGATGGCATCTGCATTCCTCCGTGTGGGCCATCACAATGGCTCTCTCTCCCTCCCACCTCTCATTAGTCTGCATTGGATGTCCTGAGAACCGTTCACTGATATTTAAAAAGGCAGCCAGCAGTAATGGAGTGTTCTGGGTGCTGCAACCTGCGGTCCTACAGGGAAGGTGCACAGAAGCACTATTCCTTAGCTGTGAATTCTCTGGGGGGTTGCGGGTGGGGGTGGGACAGGGGGTTGCCGATGTCTGCTGTTTTAATCACTTTGCCTTTCTTTGTGGAAAGGTTGTCAATGACACTTTTTCTTCAATACACAAACAAAGCAACAGCAACTGGAACATGTGAAACATAATACAACTGCAACATACAAAACACGTAGCCTGTTGACTTCTGGTCTTATCTCTATGCCTTGTATTGTAGCAAGGCAAAGCTGAATCGTCATGGCGCAATTTTGATCAACTCTTTGTGTTAGTTCTGTTTCTAGTTCTTGTTAAGGAGTTGATGTTAAAACAAGAGAACACAAGAGTGTGGTAATGAAATGAAAGGTAATTGGTCCTGGCATTTTTTTTTTACTTTCATTTCAGAATCCCTGAACATAGTTTAAGCAGCCCAACCAAATCTCCAAACACAACCCAGACAAGTTGTGTACTTAAATATATGAAGCAATTGTGCATTTTAATTGGTTGAAATGAATAGGGGCCTTTGTGGATGGTAGATGGGACATTCCCAACAAACCAGCAATCACTCCAGACTCCCAGAGCTGGAAATCATTGGTTATATCAAGCTGTGTGTGAGTTCATTTCTCTCACTCTAATTTTACAGTTTTGATTTAATTTAATTTAATTTGAATAAGTGATAGGCTGAAGATCAGTCTCACTAAATGCTATGTATTCTCCTGCACTGAACTGTACAGGAATAACTCCTCTAAGAAGATTGTTTATGCACATGCATGGAGACCAGTTTGGTTTTGGAGACCCATCTGAGTGATCCCCACATACAGTGTGCCTCCGCTTTATTGTCATATCTGCATATCTGTATCTGAGTTCATCTCATGTTCTCATACAAGGAGGACACCATCATAGATATTTGCCTACAAAAGATGAGCTGTCCTCAGACAGATGCTGTTTTTTTTGTATGTTATGTTCCTTTTAAGTCTAGTGGTCCAGCTTGGAAAATCAATTCAGCATGGCATAGTCATTGAGTATACTCATGTGGTGGTCCCCTTCCGTCACATGGATTTTCCTATTTTAGGCTTTGCGTAGCCTTCTTACTTCCAAGCCCTCAATTATCTAGTGCCTACTACCTTCATTGGCGTGCATTTCCAATGAGCGTTTATAAATCCCTGACATTATTTGCTGTGGCTTCTGAAAAGGAATCACTGTATTGTTGCTTCAGTCTGTTTCACCTCTCTTCTGGTAATTGCTTTTACAATTTTATTACTTTTTAAATCTGTAGCTTATCTCTGCTGTGTGAATATAATATAGCCCAGTGCTTGTTTCAATTGTGAGCTGATGGAAAAAGCAAAGATAGTATTTCCCCTGTGATTTCACAGGCAAAACGGTTGGCAGGCACATTATCTTAAACCTATTGGCATTCGCTTCACATTGAGGAATATGATGGTGTTTTTTTTTTTGTTGTTGTTGTTTTTTTTTTACCATTTCTTTTCCGCACATAATTTCATTTCAAATTGCTTTATCACACTGGATGGCATCGCCACTCACTTATACGCTATTTCCCACACATCATATGCCAGTTATGAGTCTGTATCCCCAGCAATTTATTTCCAAAGGCAAAATGCAGGCTTTTTTTCTGATATACATCCAATGACTGTTTTACAAAAGCAAAGAGGACAAAAGGGGGCATACATGTATGGCTTGGCTTATCATTTAGGCATTAGGATTTGAATTAAATTGCTCTCATGAAATCCTCTGAAAACACCTTGAGTCCATCCTATGAGTTTCCCAAAGCAACTTCAGCTAGAAGGGCTTGGTTTTCAATACAATTTATTCTTCCTTCACTTCTTCATTGAGCACTACTACTTATTATTATCTCCGATTTCTTAAGTTTAGAAGACTTTAGCCAACCTCTGGTGCGGTGTATTATGAGACCTTCCATACCTACTGCACCAGTATTTTGGTAGCCCTCAAAGATTATAAGGCTCACAGAAGGTTTGGTCTTTCCCCATCTACCTGTTTACCTTTGTGATACTGTACATTCGTGCATTAAAAAAAAACAAAAACACACACACCAACTGTCAGCTGCCAGGGGAGAATTTCAAAGCCACTGGTTCTTGCTCTGTTGTTTGGCTGAGAGTTAATCCTTTGTGTTATTCTTAGCCCAGGAGAAAAACACATGACTGAGAAGGAAAAAGAGAGAACAAGCAAACAGAGCTTGGCTTTTTTTTTTTTTTTTTCCTTTTTTTCAAATTCATTTACAGTAGATCTGTGAGTTGGCAGGGCTCCAGGCAATCTGTTGCTCATTAGAATTCTTCCAAAAAGTAAGCAACTGCTTTAGTCCTCTGTACTTCAAGTAGGATGGGTGTAATCATTAGTCTGTTCCATCTTACCAGTAGCAGCCAGTTTTCCAGGATCTAACCTTTATCTTTTCCTACTCATAGAACTAGCAGAACCTCTATGATGCACATGGCCAAAGTGGAAGGTGTGAACTATTTTTATTATATAGCTTTGACCAATTAAATACATCTAAAATATTGAAAACATATCAGTCCTGCTGATATACATGCTTTGACTTTGCAGCTGTCTCAGCAAACACACCTCCTTCATGGATCCTTCATGGTGTCTCTGTACAAAACATGACAAGGATCAAAGTGATGTAGAATACAGGATGTAGGCCAACCAGGGGGATGCCAGGGGACCCTCATAATTTTTCGTCAGCAATGTCAAAGGCTGATTCTTCACACCCATCTTTATCACCTTGGACCAGGCTTCCTTGTCTCTCCTGGGGAGCTGTGAATGGTCTGATTACCCTCCATGTTCTCTCTCACTTGAGCTCAAGTGTCAGACCCCCAGCTGCTTCTGTTGGCGAAATATCCCTGGTAATCTGATTTGTATATGACTTCTGATCCTATAACCACATTTTACTGCTAGACTGGCAACTTCATTCACCTTTACTCATAAAGATGAGTCTCAAGCCTTATATATGAACAAAGTATAAGACAGAGAGGAAGTAGCATTCAGATGGATGCCCCCATTCCATTGAATGTATCTCAGCTCTGTGAATTGCCTGTAAAGTAGCTAAGTACCTTTATCTTCATATGTTCCTCAGTACCACATTCATAATGACACAGCAAACACCTGTTCACAGGCTCTGCAAACAGAAAGGAATCCTCTTGAGTAAAACTCCCCAGAGAAAAAGATGTTTATCCATATTATGAAATATATTTTGAATTGTATATAACCTATATTGTTATAGTTTTTATCCCCAGAGTATGTATTCTAAATCTAATAATTCCATAAAAAACCTTGGACTAAATAATCAAAATCTATGTTGAAACGTTCAGTATGCACTTTTTCAAAACCCTGCTTTTCCTTCTCTTTTAACTGTTCCTTTTGAAAATACAAACAAATAAACCCACGCATTTCTCTCCGTTCAGCACGAGAGAAGTGCCCAACCTTGAGTGACTTTTACAGGACTGCTCTGCCTAGCCAAAGCCTCAAGGAACACAGTCAGACTGCAGTTATATGCTCTTTGACCAAAAGGGTTTTTGTTGTTGTTGTTGTTGTCATTGAAAAGCAAGTGTATAAATGTGAGAGGACCTGAATGGACTGGTTGGGTGTGAAGTACACAAGGAGAAAGGTGAACAAACAAATGAATAAAAAAAAAAGAACAAAAAAAATTTTGTACAGAGATATATTTTTATGGAAATACATTTGTAATATAAAAAAGAGAAAATGGATTGACAGATCTGTAAATGTTTTTCATTATTGTAGTACAAATGCTAGTGGGGAATATAAAAAAAATCTATCTCTATATATATACAAAGAGAAAAATAGAAACAAAGCTTTTTTTGTAAATGTAAAAAAGATTGTATATACAAGTTTACATATTGTACATATGTAATACCCGACATGGCTTGTCTGCAGTATATAAAATGTATTTTATCCGTCTGTATATGATGCTTTGCATTGTGTTTAAGCTTATTCTACTTTCTTGAACTTGAAACCTATTTTGAAGTTTTTAAATAAAAAAATAAAAACATTTATTGGGCTGTTCGTCTTATATCCAATGAAGTTCTAATTTGAATCTGTATGCACAACCACTAATTAGGAGTAATGATCAATGTGTGGTTAGGCAGAAGCTTGCCATTATAGGTGGTATCCGGGAATTGGTCTATTCCTGGGTCATTTATTAATCAGAGAAGCAATAGGTGGATCAGCAGCAGCTTTCCATTATAGTTGTTATTCTGTAGATGATCCGTTGGGCCATTAAACCTGTAGAACTCTATTCTATATTTTTTGGATATTTTATTTGCCAAAACAATAAAAGCAGTATTTATAGGAGAGAGTCACACATGCCATGATAGTTATTTTCTGGGCATCATTGTCTTCATTTGAGATGTAAACTTTAAGATAATCTAAATATTTTTACAAAAGTAAATATTTGTATAAATATACAAATGTGCAATTGCGTCTACATTTTTTTTTCTATTTATTAAGAATAGAAACATCTTACATCTCAGATATCCAGAGTGTTTTTTGATTATCCAGAGTGTTTTTAGCTGAAAATGCGATAATAGTGATCAGTAGTTTGTAATGGTAAGATTGACAGGATATTTATAATACATTCTGCATATTGACAGTGGTCCAAATCAAATAAATAATTTGATCACTGTGTGTGCAAAGAAAGAAAGCCAACAGCCCCACCCTTCTCATAGTCCTCCATAACCCAATATCTGGGTAAGTGACAGCATTAGCCCTGCCCCCTCTCACTGATCAGTCAGAGTCTGCATGCAGGTTCAGCATGTACATGTGTATTATTATAATGTTCCTAATTAAATCAATACTTAAATTCAAATGTAAAGGACACTCTTGTGGTCAGAGTAGTTGCACTCTACTAAAAAATCTTATGTTTCAAATCTGATCCTCAGATTAATTTCCAGATCTCACCTGAATAGATACAGACACAAATCAGAAGTCGAAAATGTTTGGATGTGTGAAAAAGCTACATTTACTGCTCTGTCCTTTTGTCATGTGAGGCTCACAAACCAATCATCCTAGCTCTACTTAATCCCAGCGGGAAGTGTAGTACATCAAACCCAGACAGTATTACAGTAGTCATGATCACTGGGTTCATTTTACTGTTCAGTACATTCAAAGCTCGATCTACAAAGAGAACCAGTGGAGGTGACCTAAGGTCACCCTTTCAGAAACCCTCTGTTGGAGTTCTAATTATGAATCTGATGGAGGAAAGCTGTGAACGATTGTGAAATGGTTAATGCTGTGTGGTGAAAGGAGTCGCAGAATCTTTCAAGGTCTAGTTATGTTCAGCTTTGCACCTTAATTAGAACACAAGGAGCTGAAGGCCTTTCAGCATCACAGTGGGGCTGGCACTTCTTCATTTAAATAGCTCTTACTGTTACTGTACTGTTGTGCATGTACATTTATATAAGCAGCACTTTTATCTCAACTTTGGAAAAACAGTGTCAGCTAGCATGCTTAAAGGTTTGTGGAGCATATGGCTGGATGGCCTTGATGCATAATTGGATGTATATAGAATAAAAAGAATGAAAATAACCAAAAAAATACCTAGAGGTTGATCCTTTTTCTTTGCAAAGTAATTTGTAAGTGAGAATTGTTCTACGATGTTAACACACAGCCAAGAAGTCATTTTCCTCAAACCCCCTAGTCAACTACTTTAATGATCATCAACAGCATTTTGGGGTTACCACCAAAAAGTGTGTTCAGAAATGTTGTCTGCTATTTCTACAGGCATCACTCTAGGTCAGATACATGCCAGAATGATGTAAGAAATCCATAAGGGCATGAGAAGGATCTTCAACAAGAGCTAATTCGAGTTGGAAAGCAGCTTGACCATGAGTACCATAGACATCTCCACCTGGAATACCTCCAAAATGTCCATAGACATGTATCTAGGACTTACTGATGTGAAGGATACTGACCAATATAGGAGATGCTCTCCTAATGGGCTTAAGCACCTCCATTGCACAATTAGAAGGTATCACAATGAGGGATCATGTGACCACGAGTGAAATAAAACAAAAGTCCTCCCCGCTTTGTACTTTAACAGAGGCTGCATTCTCCAAAATAAAGGTGCTGCAAGTGGAAATATGAAATACTTTACTGAGGAGAAACATGTCCGAAGCACATCCTTCTAATCTAACATCCTAGAAATTACATCAGTATCCTGTTCACGTGTCAATAACAGTCTAAGCAACCCTCCACCACCCCATCTCATTCTGTTTAACACTGTACTCCATCATTCCTGGCTCCACTTTCACAGCTGCGACTGGCTTCCTAATGCAAGCAGAAGCTTCCTGAACTCCAGCCCAGAAGTCCTCTGAGTTCCCCATCTATTACAGTCTCCTCCAAATCATCATAAGGTGAAGACATGGTTTGAATTAGTCAAATGGTCCTTTGAGTGATAAAAGGATCGTGTTTGTATAAGAGATATGTGGGCATCAAAAACCTTTAAGCTTAACCTTTATTAACATTCATCATCCAGAGTGTTTTTGAACGTGTATTTTGGGAAAAAAAATAGTTTTGTTTTTTGAAATGATTAGATTGAAAATTATATTTATAAGTTCTGCAAAATACTTGAGTGGTCCAAAATGAAATAAAAAACTGAATGTCATTGATTATTTTATTTTTTTATTTTTTTATTTTTTTATTTATTTATCCCTTCTTATGACTTTTATTCTGAAATTTGAAAATTGTATGAGCAACAACAGAGAGACCCTCCCTTCTTATTTTCTTCTATATCCCAATAAGTCATTAGCCCCACCCCCTCTTGCTGATCAGTCAGACAACATGTACACGTGGACAGTTCAGACACTATAAGGCTTCTTTGGCATTTGATCTGGGATTTATTTGGAAACAAGTGACCCGTTTCCTGTGGTGGATAGTTTGCTGATTATCAAACACAGATGGTTAGATTAAGTAAGTCTTTCAATTTGGTGTGAAATGTGTACATATTGACAATAAAGTGGATTGGCCTTTACAGAAAGTTCCAAAGTCATCTATATTCAGAGGTCCTTCAAAATCCTTCAAGAGATGATGCTCAGGATCTTCTATGAGTCTGTGGTTGTGAGTGTTATTCTCTATGCTGTTGCATGCTGGGGCAGCAGGCTGAGGGCAACAGATGCCAACAGACTCAACAAACACATCTGTAAGGCTGGTGGTGATGTGGGAGTTGAGCTGGACTCTCTGATGGGAGTGTTGGAGAGAATGATGTTGTCTAAGCTACAGGCCATTATGGACAGTGACTCCCACTCACTCTACCAAACAGTGATGAGATACAGAGACACATTTAGTGCAAGACTGATCCCACCAAAATGCACCACAAAGCCCCACACAAGGTCATTCCTACCTGTAGTCATCAAACTCTATGACTCCTCCCTTAATGGGTGACCACTATGAACCACTATGGTTCACGTTTGTTCATTTTACTCATCTGTGCAATAACTCTGAGGTGCAATAATATTTTTGAACTACAATATATAGGATTTTCATATTTCTTTATTTATCATAGTTGTTTTTTTTTTAACTAAAATGTATTTGTTTATTTATCTATCTATCTATCTATCTATCTATCTATCTATCAATTTCTCTATGGGATTAATAAAGTAATTCTGATTCTGGTCATGTACTGTAGGTTACCCTGATTGTAAGTTTGGTTCTATATAGGATATATGGTTCTAAGAACCTTTACTTGAATAACAGGTGAATGTAAATAATCTTCACCTTTATACTTTTAAAATTATTTTAGTATATATTTAATATTTAATAATTGAATATATAAACATTTTTAAACCCTAAAGTTATATGGCATCACGCAAAGAATCCTTTGAAGCACATTTATATTTGAGCGTAGGTGACGATGGTCATGGTCCATCCAGGGATGAGTTTAATCCATTCTTAAATAATTCAATCATCTGCATGCAAATGTCATTAGTTAGGTCTCTACAGCCAGTTGCTACAGTAAATTAATTCTGAATGTAGGAGAGACGTTATAGCTAAAAGAGCTTTAAATAAACAAATGCAAGTTATAATTCTAAAGCAAGTTAACATAACATACTGTCACTTAAAATGTAACATGAGTGAATGTAAACCTAAAGCTAAATTTTCATAGTGAATAAATTCAAAACGGTTTGAAATGAATACATTCTAATGTGCTTCTACACCATGTTCACATTTTGCAGGCGCTTCAAGCTCAGATTTTCATCTGTTTACTAATATGAGTGACAACATAATCAGTACAGCAGAAAGCCTGGCACTGAATGACAGGAAACAAGTTTGTGAAGGCCTGATTCAAATGAAGTCCAGAAGATCTGTCACAGTATGCTGTTGAATCTGTACAGCATGATATACATTATTTGTAGAAATGGGCATGCATTACCTTCTGAACAGCTGGATATGTTCATCTAGAACTTGATTGATTTTTAAAAATGAGCTGGCAACGTAAAAATAAACGAGTGTTTACATGCACTCATTAATCCAGTAACTGCACAAGATCTGATTGTGTCAGTTATCCAATCAACATGTTTACATCCACCTGGGCAGATGACATAAACATAAACATAAATCAGACAATAATCAGATTTCCACTTTGCAATGAGGGAATAATTTCACAAAATGATGGAGTAAACTTCAAACTTCCTTTTGATAAACAGTGACCCACTTTGCTGACAAATGGGGATTTTTTAAAATTGTTTTTAATAGTGCTTAAAGCTGCCCTTTTTACAGAATGACCATTTTCAGCTCTGTACACTTCTGGTTACGCTTGAGTAAAGCAGAGGCTTAGAAAAATGAAAGAATAGTAGTAGCAGCAGTAATAGTAGTTGTAGTAGCAACAGCAGCAGGAGTTATAGTAGCAGTAGTAGTGGTGGTGGTGGTGGTGGTGGTGGTGTCCACTTGTTTCCAACATATGAACCTAATAGTATGATCTCCCTTGTAATCTTTCATTAACCCTTACAGTCACGCATGTGGGCAGATCTGACATGATGCAGAAGGATTTAATGATTTAAAGCTCTAGGAAAGGTGTTTGGTCAAATGTCATCATGGACTCATCAATATTTTAGGTTAAAACCTGCTTCACTCTAGGTCAGGGCTAGATCTTCCAATGGCACATAAAGTATTTCTAAATACACACATGAAAGGTTTACTGACTACAAAATCTGAGCACTGCACTTTTGCAGAGGTCATCCCGGTTGCTTGAGATAAACTCCATTTACACCTGCTGGCTGACATAAGTGGACCACACAGACTGTGTATGAAGGAATGAATCATCAGTAATTCCTCGCATCACCCAGCACCAAAGGAGCGATACCTGTGCTGTTTTTCCTTTGTAAAGGGTACTGGGTGCCAATAAATATTTAATAAGCATATTTCCCTGTAAATAATTCTAGAGTGTAAAGCTGTTATTGTTGCAGGCCGACAAACTACAAAGACCTACTAAAAACCAAAACTACCAACACCACCAAGGCTGTCGATAATTCTAAAGGGTAAAATATAAACAGCAGCTATGCAGGCACAGCTGTGAAACTGCTTACATCTTCATTTGACCTTCTTTATCAACCCAGTTTAGTGGGTTTTTGATGATTTGTAGTTTTGTGTCCTTTATCAAATAAATATGCATCAGCGTGGGGCTGTGTTTTTATTTGCCCATGAGATGAAGGGTTCTATTTGTTTTGGGTGATACTGAGGAAACTTTATCCCCACCCCCATCCGATCTTACCAGCCTGGGCTTCGTTTTGCATCATGTGAAATCTCTGACTCTGGCCGCTAGGACTCAAGGGGACTCGGGGAGGGATTGATGGCTGAAAGTCTATTTTCTCTTCGTGTCTCTGAGGTCGGCAGGGTTTCTGCTTACTCTTCCATGGGTCTCAGTCCGACTCTAGAAGAGGAAACAACCCAATGCTGTATTATCTGTCATTACCAGTGGATCTCGCAGCACGACCCCCACCATCCTGCACCCACGGCTTAAGCTGCTGAGTCCCGCAGGAGTCAAACAGATTTATTTCGGAGCCCAAAACAGCTCAACAAAAATCTTTGAGGTTACAGTGAAAATACAGATGACTAATCATATATTCAGGACAGTAACATCTTTCATATCTTTGCCATGTTTTCAATCTTTTGTTGACATCAAAACATAGAGAAATCTGTAGATAGATCATGATAATTAAATGTGATTGTAAGTTATTGCTTGACCTTCCATTCCCACCTATGAACACAAAACACAGCACTAAAGAGTGACTAAAGCATTCAGAGAGACTTTTTTCCAGGCTACACACACGCCCTACACATTCTTCTTGGTGTATTATGGGGTTTGACCTCAACAGGCATCAAACTCTGTCTAAGGGGTGTGATTTTACTCTGATATGTGGTGTTGCCCACTACAATATTCAGCTTCTTGGCATAACCCTAGAAACACTCCAAACTATTAGCTGATGTGACAATAGATGGGTGTATTTGAAGTCTGGTAGTTTATCAGTCACTACCTGTGTTAATCCAATGGATGTCACTTACTGGCTTTGGCCATGTTGGCTAGCCAAACAGACAGAGTTGGGGGTGGAGTAACGGGGTGCTATGAGAGTAAACACTGACATGGCTCTCGTCCGGTGATGAGAATGGAAACAGGTTGATGTAATACATACATCGTGATCCAGCTGCTAAAATAATTACACATTATTTTACCCACAGCTAGTGCTTGGCTCCAGGCTCCAGCAAAAAGATGCAATAAGCCTAATCAGTTGTAGGATTATGTAAGCATTATGAAGACCAACTCAAATATAGAAAATGTCTCTGAGTAACATTTGCTGAATGACAGTGGTCTGGCAGTTGGTGCCATATCAGATATACAATCTCTTGTTAGCAGGGAAAAAGAATATCTTTCTTTTGTATGAAATTAGGGCTGTATCTTTTATTACAAGGCTGCAGTTACTCCAGAATGAGAGTAATGGGGAGCTTTTAATTTCACAATGTGAAATCCATGCAGTGGATTAATTTTGTGTGATGTAATGCTCAGAATTTTGATTCAGCCCCATTCTCCTTCTATCATAAATGAGGACAGGGCTGGCTATGAATGCCCAGCAGTTAAGTAACTTTTTGTCTTGTTCTTGTAGAGAAGTATTGCCAATAAAATAGAACTCTCTGGAGCAGACAAGCCTATTGCGTGAGCTACAGAGATAGCTAGTAGACCTGTGCTCTCTGGAATGATGATGCTCCATCCAGGTTGTTTGAGAGTTGAAGAGCTAACCCTCTTGATGTTTAATGGATTCAAATCTTTATAGGGATGCTCTGATATGTAGGAGACAGTCTTCCCTGGACAGTAGAGACATATTAGACACAGACATTTATTTGTGTTCCATATCCGGATTTAAATGGTGTTAATGATGTTAAAGGTGAGTTGGTGGAATGGAACACATCTACGCACTGGCCGGAGGAATCCAGGAGATGCCTGGAACCAAACTTAATTAATTAGTTTAAAATATTACTTTCTTTGAAATGGGAAATTCTTTTGAAAATCAAAAAAACATTTCTCTAATGATTTATCAGCACTGAATAATAATTATAATATAATAATAATTATATAATAATAACAATAATTAAACTTACTTTTGCCTTAAACTACATATGGCCAGCAGTGTGAATTTATATATATATATATATATATATATATATATATATATATATATATATATATATATATATACTTTTCTCATTCCCTGTGCTCTGAATGCTTCTTATTAAGTCTGAGGTTTGAATAGTGCTTGGCTGAACTGGCCCACTCTGGCCCCAGACTTTGCCCCCTTTCTAATCATAGCAGTAGATTCATTCAGAGAGGAAACTGATAGACTGACAGGGCCACTGATCTGCTTCACTTGCTTGTCAAATTGAATATTTCCACAGAACATGCAACCAAAATGTAATGCCATGGCAACTAGTACAGCACCCATTCATGCCGCCATGACTGGACATTGGCCTGTTTCAACATTACTGGATTTATTTTCTCTCACT
The DNA here is from genome assembly GCA_034509495.1 of Acestrorhynchus altus. Classification (NCBI taxonomy): domain Eukaryota; kingdom Metazoa; phylum Chordata; class Actinopteri; order Characiformes; family Acestrorhynchidae; genus Acestrorhynchus; species Acestrorhynchus altus. The sequence continues at coordinate 26,998,675 of CM067505.1, forward strand.
ACGTTTCACTGAGGCAAGCTGTAATTCATTGTTTTACACTTTGTCACTGTGATTCAAACACTAGTCATATCAACTCAAAATGAATTAACAGAAAGAAAATACTGTTTCTCAAACAAAATAACAAGCAATAAAAGCTGGAGCTGAAATATGAAAAACTAAAGTCGTTAAGTATTCCCGGTTCTCTCAGTTGAATGAGTCTATCGGCCGCTAGAGCTGTAGGTAAATATGGGGTAATATGATCAGATCATATTAAAGCCACTTTTTATCAGTGAAGATGATATTAAAGTTGAAAAAAAAAAACACATTGAATCCAAATCTGAATGTTTGTTATTGAATAAAATGGCAAATTGTTGTACTGCAGAAATCGTGATTTCAAACATCTTATACAGCCAGTCCATGCATAGGTGTGTGTTTCCGAGTATCATTCACTGAAGGTGCATTCACATACACTGAAAAAAGCTAGCCTGAACACACTGAAATGTACAGTTACACAGTTTGAAATAGAGGAGGACTAATTTGGCACTAGAAGTCTTTCACTTTCACTTACTTTTATAGGTATAGTATGGAGGTTCGCAAGACAAGGAATCAAACCACAGCCTCGAACCACATTACATCTGCCCTTTCTGTAAATCCCACCTCTGCTCCAGCTGTGCATGATACACCTCAGTTCCTAGAACTCGAAATCTGCATAACAGATTAACCAACACTCATGATATACATATCATATCAGACGACAAGACTTATTCTATCTAACCCTGTTCCTATGTGTGAATTATCAGTTAGTAATCCAGCTGGGATCCTAGTTTAAATGCCAAAGAAGCCTTTCAGTGCTTGTTTCCTGTTCTGCCCAAGTGTACAGTACACACTCAATCTGCATGCAGAATTGACTGATCAGTGTGAGGGGGCAGGACTAATGACATCACTGACCCAGAAAACAAGAAGAGATGGGCTGTTTGCTCGCTTTCTTTGCTCACAGACTTCAAATATCAGAATAAAATTCCAAAGAAAGGATAATACTGATACATACATAAATAACAAACATAATAAAGAATGTTTTTTTTTTCTTTTTTTGGACCTCTGTCCCCAATTGGTTTTCTGAGATATAAAAGTTTGGGTTTTTTTTAGTTCTGAAGTCAAATATGAGTATATTAAGAAAATAACAATGTTTCCTATGAATGCATTTCAAATTTTTTTGACAAATAAACATAGTTCAAACTACAAAAACATAATGCAAAATTGGCCTAGACTTCTAAAGGTTAAATTAAAATGGAAATGTTACAGGAAAGAAAAACACACATCTGAAATTTCATTAACAATGAAAATGTGATACGATGTAAAAGTGAAAATCAGTTCAAATGGAGATACAAGATATGCATTATAGGAACTCACTCTTATAATTACCCATGCTGCGGCACAGTGATCAAATGTTCAACAGTTACAAATGAATTTTATTAATTACATTGACACGTCTGTCAAACAGCAGACATATTTAATGAATTTAGCTGTCAGCTTTAAAAAAATCCCCATTCTTTCAGTTCACTGCAGAAAGAATTCAGTACTCTGAGGCTTATTTCTATATCAGTCTATCAATCAAACTTATTTCAATGAAACCAAAGTTGTGAAATCCTGAAGCTGCAAACTCTCTCTTTTTATTGGTCTCTCACAGCCTGAGCTCTGACCGCATCATCATTACTGTTTGCCATTGTTGCTGAGGGTTGGTGACAATTGCATCAACACCTGCACATCACACAGGCCTACACACACGCACACACACACACACACACACACGCACACACACACACGCACACACACACACACACACACACACACACACACACTGAGGCAGCAATCTCTCCCAGTCTCAGAGAGTAGATCCTGACACATCTCACTGTGCTGTCCTCATAAGCTCCCACACTCTGTCGTCTTCTACAGCAGACAGACACAATTTAAGCTGCAAGCTGCTGTGGAACTTTCCAATAATGGCCATATTACAGAAGTGATAGACTGGTGTGAGCTGCAGCGGTGCTATTTTTTTCTTCCTAAAAGAGGACAGGAGAGGCTGAAGAGTCAAGAAGGGCACACACAGTGCCATCCCTGCAGCGTGGACACACATATATGAATATTTCTGTCGTAAACCTGAGAGAGTGACTCAGGTGATTTACACTTCTACCTTCTAACTGTTGTCTTCATCGTGACAGCAAGCGTACTCAGATAAAAACCTTTCCTCCCGCTTTCCTCCCTCGTGTGCTCTTTTCCTAGATATGATTTTAACATTAAAGAGATTAAGGTCAAGGGGTTATATCCCTGAATCATATTTTATGGAGTTTCAATACAAATGTGGAATATGATTATATGAGTATTTATTGAGTATTTTAGGTTATTCATGTATAAATAATAGATCAAATAACAATAGGCCTATTATTTTGCCTCACACTGATGAAACACACTGATTTTACAGAAGGCCCTTAGGGGACGTTTTGTTTTCAATGGCTGATTTAGCGTGCAGAACCTGTACTTTATAGCTAGTATAATATTAACACTATAATTATTCCAGAGTCTTAACAGACTGTGTTATTGTTCTTTTGTTCTCTATTCTTTTGTCCTTTTAGTGTGATATGCTGTTAACAGGTTGAAGAGATTGTATTTGATTAATTTGTACCCTTGCCCCCACCTTGCCATTAATCAATTAGGCTGGTGCGTCCCTTTCCGGTGTGTGTTTAGCTGTGGTTGGGTGATCGTATGAGGTTTTTCAGTTTGTTTTTGAGGGAAAGAACAATGAGATTGTAAAAGTGTGCATTGGTTAATGTTATCTGTTCGTCTCCCATGGATCCATACTGCTGCACCCAGCTGTGACTAAATCATGTGCTGAGTTTGAGCTCCCAGTCTGTGGACACTGACAGCTGTGGTCAAGAGGCCTGGTTCACATAGCAACTCATTCTCACAATTAGCGGAGGCTAGAGGTGATGTGCTGCTCTCCTGTATCAACGACTTCATACTTTGAGTTTTAACAATTTGGTCTTTATAATCAGGTCAGGGGGTTTTGAACTGGTCCATTTTCCAGCCTTTTCTCCTTCTAAAGGAGGAGACAACAGCGATCGAGGTTCCCAGCATGTCACTTTCATGTGCCAAAGCCTGGTTATTTAACTATACCAAGAAAATGGTTTGATACTCCAAGGCCCCTTTAAGACATGTGTTTAGAAATGTGAATGTGATTCTGTACAGACTCACTCTGTTAATCCACAAAACAGAAAAGTATTACAATGAAGCCAAAGCCGTAAGTCTATCTGTTGAGTTCATGTCATCTTTTTGAGTCTACTTTAGCACTCCACTTAGAGTTTTTCTCTACATGCCAGAGAATCTTTGAACCTGCTGATTCACTGCCATTTGTGAAGTGTCTACGAAGGCGAACACTGCTCTCCTGTGACGGCTCAGAAATCAAACTTTTTAATCATTGACACAGTGATTGTTGCCTAGCAACAGGCCCGACTGGAGAAAGCTGGCATGGAGGTGTGAACTTTCAGGGGTGCAGAGAGGGAGTTTTCTACTGAAGATGTGTGAAATGAAATAGCCACGCTTTTTATCTCTTACTTAATGAGTTTGCTGTCTGATTCATTTTAGTGTTGACATCTGCACCCCAGGCCCTCTTCTCAGCATGATTTCTATGGAAATGGCTGCTGTAGGCCACCTTCCATTGGGGGGCTTGATACATCAATTGTATCAGGACTACTTTATCTTGTCAGCTTAGGTCTGACCTCTTCACTACATTGAGTGGGAGAGGTTAAGGCTGCTGTTGATAGAGAGAGAACAGAACAGCTGTTGCTTTCCAATATATCCTTCTTTACTTTGCAGATAACCATCACCTGCAGTTCATGGTTCTTCTCCAATATTCCGTTTTACCTTACTGTTTTATACTTTACATTGTTATAGCTGTAGAGTGTCATGGCATAAGACCCACACACTGATGTCCAGAAAACCCATACTGCTACCTGTATCAGCAAGAGTTAAGGACATGTTCAGTAACAATAATACTCTAAATAATCTCTAAATGCTACCTCCCAGTTTATAGTAACCATATGTGAATTACTTGTAAGTCAGTGAACATGTTATCTTTAGTGAGAAGGAATATTGTAGCTGTTAAAACCAAAATATGTGACCGGCTGATATCGTAGCCAATGTTGAGGTATGTTGTGAGTTTCTGCAGCTCTGAGTGAGGTCGCAGAAACCTGCAGTTCCTGATTCAACAACTAGATAAAGACCTGAATTATGGGTATAGAAACCCATTTAAGCCAGTTTCGAAATCTGTGCTGAGTGCTGAATGTCACCAGTCAACTGCAGTGGTGTCATACTAGATTGTGATGGAGTCACTCAGAATGGCACCAGGTCATATTCCATGACAAGTCCTGCTTCTTTCTTGGTGGAGGCACTGTGTTCAGTGCCAAGATCAGTGGTTTGTTGTCATTCCTCACATGTCCAGAAGGCCTAGAGCCATTTTGTATAATGCCAAATCACCACTGGTCTTCATTACAGGCACATTGACAGCACAGGGTTTTGTTAATGATGTGCTGCAAACAGTGGCTCTACCTTTTCAGAACAAATCCGGTGCGCTCTCCCTTCATGCCGAAACTTTTCACCTTGAGAGATGCATTGAGTAACACAGATATGTTTTACTGAATGTTTGCACGTTCTTTTTTATAGTCGAATGTGATGCACAATGATTTCTTAGCCCTTACAAATAGGTTCTAAATATTACAGATACCTTATTATATTATGGCAATCCCTTTCAGTGGCAGTCAGCTAGCACTGGAGCACCAGGACCCCCTGAATCTAATGGGGGTATTGATGATATTCTGTATGGTATACATATATTAGCATGGTATGAAACTAAAGACAGTAGAGAGCTTCACCTTAATCTTCATCCACATATATGCTTTACTATCAGTCTCTCTTCATTGCCTATTTTCCAGAGTATTCCCTAATTGAAAGTAGACTCTATTGTTCTATCAGCACAGAAGGGCAATCTTTTTTCATGACAAAACTATTCTGTTTATTGAAAGGGCATGGTGAGCCACTCATCATTAACATTTGTCCACCGTGTTGGAACACCTGCTACTCAAATGCCTCCCACTGCACCAGTATTATGAGTCCAAGAAGGAGCATCCAAGAAGTGGGAAATGAGAGCAGTCTTTTGTTTTTTCTTCTGTGTGCCCGCATGATTATATTTAGTCATGTCTTCATTCCATATGGATTCTGTTGTTTTGGTAAGAGAACATCATGCAAAAATGTACGAACAATAACAAAGACAAGATGCCATCAGGTGCAGCACAGACTCATACTGTTCTGTGACCAACTGCAGTGTGTACAGAAATAAGAACAAACTAGCTGACCACAGCAGGAAATCTTGCCTGGACACTTGCAGCATTGCATCTGCTCTGCTACAGCATGTCAGTCAGACAAAATGGATTTAGACAGGTACATGTTGGGCTTGCATTCTGAAATGTCCATTAGCTGTGTTAAATGCTGACAAAAGTCACAGTTAAACATTTAGCCCTGAGCCAAATTCATCAATGCTGTCACTGGTGTAACAAATTTAGATCTTCAAAATGTCTCTGTCGGAGAAGGATGGAATAGAGCTGTTTAAATAATTTACATTTACAAGTGACAGAAAGACTCCAATGTTGCTTTTTAAGATTTTGGCAAATTGTTCAGTCATCTTCATGAATTCAAACTAAAATGACATTAGAAATTGTTTTATAATTCCCAATTTACATTTACATTTATGGCATTTGGCAGACACTCTTATCCAGAGCATCTTACAAAAGTGCTTTGCTGTTTACTCAAAAAACATATTTAGTGTAGAGGCTAGAATCCAAAAATACCAAAAGCTTAGATGCTGCAATATGCCAATATCAGAATGGACATCTTCTCAGTCATTTACACTTTTTCACACAAGACATAGTATAATTATAAGCCTTTAATGAGTTAAATACTCTTGAAGAAGAAGAGCCTTCATTCGGCATTTGACAACAGCAAGTGACACAGATGATTGAGTTAGTTCCTCCACTTTGGTGCCATGATAGTAAAGAATCTGGAGACTTGTCATCTACATGTGTTGAGATATGGTGGGTCAAGCCGAGCTGTACTTGATACCCAAAGGGCTTTGGGGAAGGATTGGGTTTTGACCATTGCCATCAAGTACAGATGGACTTTGTAGGCCAACATCAAGGTTTTGAATCTGATATTCAGCTGCATGAAGCCAATCAAGAGATTGCAGTAGAGGAGTCTTTAGGATCATTGAAGACAAGACGTGCAATCACGTTCTGAATCAGTTGAAGGGCCTGATGGTACACATAGGACAGCCAGTCAGAAGATATGAACCTAGTTTTGCATTAATGCACACGATGACTTGAGAAACTTTAATGCATGAATTTAATGCTGCTCAGTATTTTTATTCTCCCACTTTGCTTAATTCATCTGTTTATCTGGTAAAGAGTGGTTGAAGCTGAATATGGAGGTGTGGTTACTGTTTGAGCCACAAGCTGTGCTGCAGTAGTGTTAATTTTCTTCATTAAAATTGTGTTCAAGTGTTGCCATGTTTGATGCTAAAAATATCTGAAACTTCTTCACTGGAAATTATGAGATTCTAATAAGAATAATCATCAAAACTGCACATGGATATTAGAATAAATTTTAAAAAGCATGCTACACATTTATTTGTTTTGTCTCCTCCCAAAATACTACTAAGTACTAGCATTTGAGTGTGATTAATCATGTTTAATACAGAATATCGTTGTAATTAACTTCAACATCATTTTTTCAATGTCAAGCAATGTATAATCCCAATTTGTTGAACTGACACATTTATATTTTGCATTTAAATATACACTATTTTTAAGAAGAAAAATTGCTAATTGTGTAATTAATGATATTATTGTTTATTATTCAAACAATAGCCCAACATAGAACAAAAACTAGTAATGAACGGATTTATTTCAATATGTGCATATCTAAACTCATCTAAGGGCTCATGTACCGTTTTATTAATCTTGGCTAAGAGCCAAACAATCCATCTCCAACAGCGTTTTTGAAAACATCTCTAAAAATGACCCTGAAAGCCAGCCCAGCAGAAAGGACTAACACCTCACAAAGTTTGAGGAAAAATTAATTATGGAAGAAAGTGTAAAAAGTCAAAACAGACATTAACCATAACTCCATCTCCCAAACAGAGTCATACCGCTATTTGCACCAGGAAAGAAAATACTGTAGAGTCTTTTCTCATTGCCATGGCAACACACTCCTGATCAGGCAGATAATGGGTGTTTTAGTAGTTTTAATCTAAATGTGAGGGCAGAGTGTTCTGTCACAGTGTAATGAAAGCATATACTCTGTTGCCTTTCATCACCAAGAAAGTTAACATTATGATATCATGCATTTCTCAAAGCCCTGAAAATGCAAGGACTGTTTTCAGTCACACAAAATGCAAATGGACACACAGCTTGTCTACCCCCTGTAGAGAAGTACTGCCAGTAGAATAGGACTCCCTGGAGAAGATCAACAGGAACCTATTTGCACCATGATATTAGGTATTAATCCCCCCAGCAATGAGCTGTGGTCAGTGGAATTGTGTTCTCTAGAATGATGGTCCACTACTTTGGGATGGGTTGGGGAGCTGTAGGTGAACATCCAACATTGTGACATTACTAACTCTCACTGAATGCAATCAAATGCTCATTGCTGTCCAAAATAAAGTAGAAAGCCTTCCCTGGACAGTAAAGACAGTTACTTCAACCTCAATGGCAGACTTTAAATCAATTTAGCATTTGTAATATTTATACATTTATATGAATAGATGAATCATTATGTTCCTGTCTCTGGCTTTTCCTCTTATAAATGCTGCTCTTCATGCATGGCGGTAGCTTGGGTCACCACAGTCATAAATTGTGTCTAGTTGTGAAGGGACACAGTAACATTAATCAATGTAATTAGAGTGCTGTACACACAGCATAATTAAGGATGGATCTTCTTTGTGACAGCTGATCTTGGTACAGCCTTGAGGAGGCAAATCCAGAGTATAGTGCATGCTACTAATCAGCCAGGGAGATACAGATAGGTCAGAGAGATCGTCCAAACCGGGGCGCATCGAAAGAATGGAGTACCTGAGAACGAACGAATTGAGAGCATCTCGTATGTCATGCTTGCTAGTTAATTTTAATGACTCTGACAGGTTTGCAGGATGACTCAAGATGTGACTCAAGGCTCTATAAATACACGTAGTGTAGGTTAGCCCACTTCTTGTCACCTGTACCTGTACCTGTACCTTATCTCTCATCCATTGTATATCCTACACCCTTCAAATAAAACTAGCACATTCACAATGCAAACCATGTCTTGTTTTCCAAGGAAATAAAAGATACCAGTGAATATTAGTGAGCCCGCAGGAGCTATTTAGCCATTTATTTGCAACAAAACAGGCCACATCAAGGTAGGAGCTTCAGTGAGACAAATTAAAAGGGGTACAGCACTCCAGAGCTGACAGAATTCTTCTTATAATGAGAATAATGTCTCCAGTCATGCCTGGATAACTGATGTTGACCTTCCTTCCCTGAAGCGAGGCATCCTGCTCTCCCCCTCTCTAGCTGACATGGTGATTATGTTCAATCTGAGCCTTGTGCATAATTACACCTGTTAACTGTGGAGAGAAGACTTGTTTCTGGCCTCTGATTGGTTAAGCAAGCCTGTTTACCCCATGTCACGTCTGGCAGGGAGTGAACTACAGCAAAGACATTCATTTGTCATTCCTCCGTCATCTCCATGGCGACCCTGTTGGCTGATGGGGCTGACCTTTCCTCTCACGCCTCCACAGCGTGTACCGTACAGTCATTGTCCAGAAGGACTCTGATATCGCCCTCCGCACTGAGGTCAGCATCTGAATAAACCCAGCTGCTATAAGGCAAGTATTGGACATTTAATGCAGTACTGTGGTGGAATCTGCATCACAGCTGTTTAAAATCCATCATAATCACCATCATGTTCAACATTAAATAAAGATTAATGCATAGTTTTGTTGTGACAAAATCTACAGGAGCATGAAATAAAAGAGAGTATGGGGAACATAAAGATTTAAAACATTAGCTGATCACATGTTTATGATATGTTTATACTCTTACACAGTCCAAAGAAAGAGTATTTTAAGATTTTCTAATCTTAAAGAGTGGCTGGAAAATGCTTAGATGAGATGTATTTCAATCTTAAAATTGTGTTATTTTGTCTTAAAATGCAAAACAGAAAACAATAGGCTTTAATTGGCTGATTTAAAGCACTGCACTGGCTCACAGAAGCTGCATGTAAAACGTAGTTTTCACACTTTAAAAAAACAGTGTGAACAGTGAAAATTCCTGAATTTTACTGGATAGTGTTGCTGTCCTTTCATTGTGTCCCCTCAGTGCAATGTGCTGTTAGCAAGCTGAAGTGATTGATGGTGGTTAGGTTTTAGTCTTGCCTACACTCACAAACCCAAGTTTGGGGAATGATGGTGAGAAGAGATGGTAAAAAGATCATATTTTTTTCTACTGTATCATGCCTCCCTCGCTTTCTCTTCGTCATGAGCAAAGTTTGAGCTCCAGTTTTCCAACAACTAGATTTATTCTTTTAGCATCTGAGTTTACTACACATGATGACATGCTTCATTATTTGTGCATGTACCTCATGATGTACAGTGTGCAAATAATGATGAAGATCATACTTTTGAGTCTGCAATAGAAAAGTGCTGTGTAGTACTTCCTAGTATCGAAAAGTGCTGTGTTAACACACCAATGCCCCAAGGATTTTAATGAAGCAGGGCAATAGCTTTTAGACAAGTTTTCCCAACATTGATCGATCTGTCTGTATGACTTGTTGGAGGAGAAGATTATTCTTTCCTGCTGGTTTGTTTCATTTCCGGCATTTCCAAGATGTTCTATATGATTTGCAGACGTTGTGAGTCATCATCAATATACGGAACAGTCCTGCATCTTCTGGGTGAAGGACGATGTCTACAAAACACAATAGGTGAGACAAGAAAAGGACTTTGTTTTTGGCTATTTATGCAGTCAGGCATACCACTTAAGCAAATGAAGATTATGTGTCCTTTCATGAAGAAACACTGTAATGACACAAGAACAATCCTCATTTAACTGGATTGTCCGGTGTTTTGGAACATGGATGCAGTTCTACAGATCTTATGTTATCAATAGATTGGTTGTTTGTGCCACATTTCATAACCTTCCTGATTTAATATACATTAACAACAACAACAATATATATATATACATAACTAGAAATGTGATGGTGATGAGATGCTCCCAAAAATTAACATAATATTCTCCCAAAATCACAATGATGTTTTTGCATCTAGCTTTGAATGGAGTTTTCTCAACACGACAATGTTTGACACTGAAGTTTAGTTACTCCCATGTACTGAACTCTCATTATTCAACTCTGCACTTTACAGTTTGCCATTTTACGTTCATGTTAATAATAAAGGCATCAAAAAGGGCTGTGCAGATTTCTTCAGTTTCTTTTTTTCCCTAAAGAACATCTGAAAGCATGTCTCTTGAAAGAAGCACTTGTGTATGAGACTTTGGAATGTAAAAGGCATGTTTTCAAGTGTAAAATTAGTATACAAGTCATTTTAACCCTTCTTTTGAACCCTTAAAGTAATCTTATGTGGGTGTTTCTTTAAAGATCAGTGAGCCTCCATGTATGTAAATGTAAATGAAAGTGTATCTTTGAATCATATTTTCAATAAACTTTGATGAGACTTTAATTTTAAGAAAGTATCTAAAGAATCACCTCTTTCTAATCTTTAATCTATCACTTGTTTAACCTTGTAGCACCTAAATAGGAATAGAAATCACATCCTATATGCATGTAGATTGCTCATTTAGACACTGAATGCATCAGTTAATTGAAAACATATGCCATGTGTAAGAACTGTTTACTTTTAGCTTATTTAATACCTTTTCCTCTGGCTGCCTGAACAGATTTCCCTCCCTGTCTCAGACTGTTTAGATGTCTAGCCCTATTAGCCAGTGGCCATACCACAGGTGTTTCGGCAGTCTGGTAGACAGCTAACAGGGTATTAAGTGTTTCTTTTTTCACTGGCAGTTATCATCCACTGGCTCCAGACTGCCAAAGTCCCATTTATCAGACAGCATAATACTCAGAGGTGTCTGCTGTCTCTTGGTACAGAAGTGAGCTGACAACATAAGTAGGAAACAGTATTTGCTCTTGGATTGTTGGTAAAAGCTGAAAATGATTTGAACATGATGTGTAGCTTAATGCTTTAAATAGGGCTGGGAGAAGTAAGGCTTACTGACACAATATTCCACACATATTATTGTATACTTTATAATGATTTTGTTGCCAAACTAAACAGTTTGTTTTGTCTTACTGATCTCTGGTTTATCATAGCTGGAAAATCAAGGTCAGTCAGACAGGGTTGATATAAAATAAAAAAAGCAACAAAAGAAAAATAAGAAACAACATTTATTTGGTATAACATAATTTATGAGCAATGCTTGGTTTCAGGTTTGGTATTGAGCAAGAGTGGAGGTCTGCACATGAAATATAGAGACATGCCTCTACCAATATTTTGACTTGAACTCATTTGATTTATCTTTAAAGTCATAGCACATCATTCTGATGTGCCCTACTAGAGCCTATGTCCCCAAGACAATGATTAGAAATGCTAGCATTTGACTGGCTTAAAGGGAGTCAATCAGCCAATCAGTTTGCTAGTTGGGATTAAACAGTGGCTGGCTGGGAATTTTAAATTGCCAGGAATTCACTTAGATCTCATATCTGTGTTTGTTAATTTCATTAATACCTTTCTTGTACTACAATGTCTTCATATGTAGCAATAATTACACAGCACTCTTTAAACAGCACAAAATATGTAATATTCACCCAGATTCCTAGAAAGCAGTGATGCCGTCTTAAATACACTACACTTTGATCGGTCATTCACCAAATAGTTCAGTGCTGTGCAGAAATCATTACATCTATAGCATTGTCACGTTAAAGAAACCTCCCAACCAGCTGCTCAATCAGAAACTATATATATATATATATATATATATATATATATATATATATATATATATATATATATATATATATATATATATAAATATATATATATATATATTTATTACTTTATGTAGATATCAGAACGTTAAAAATACATTTCAGAGCCACCACAAACTGAGAATTATAACACCACCCCATTAAACAATCTAGTTACCAAGGGTGCAAAAGATTTCTCATGCAATATTGTGTCATTTTCCAAATCCTGCCCCTTGTCAGACATTCAAAACAGAATTTGGGATTAAAAGGGCAAGTTGAGTTGTAGAGGATTTGGTGAAGCTTTCCTAGGATTAAGTCTGTGCACGGCTGTTCCGCAGACATTTGATTAGTTATTATCCTGATGTTACCAAGCATTGTAATGTTATTAGAAGCAGCCAGACTATTAGTACTCAAGTGAAGTGGTTGCTTCTCTGATAGAAAGTAATTAAACAAGGGTTTGATTCTAGAAACTTTGTGATAATAACTGTTCAGTATTTATGTTTGTTTTTGTTTTGTTGTTTCACTATGATGCCTGATGGTGTGTTAAGTATCTCTATCGTGTAGATAAGTATTACATTGTATTGTACTACTCTACTGTGCATGCCCGCCATGTGTGAAACACAGCTCCAAGGTCCTAGAGTAGAGGGTTCAATCCTTACTGTGCCCACATAGGTTTCTTCCTCTTCATCAGTATTTCTGATTCATACTTTTCTAGGTTTCCTACCACCACCTACCTCAGTGGCTAGAGCTCTGGATTATTGATACCTGAGTTTACTAAGCTGCCACTGCTGGGCTCTTCAGCAAGGTCTCTATCCTTCAAGCCCACAATCTTCAATGACAAGTCTGCTTTTATAAGCAAACAAGGAGGCACATTTGGAGGCAACATGGTCAGCAGCAAGATATGGTTAAAAGCCCTGTCATGGTGCAATTTTATATAATGATAGATCACCTCTAGTCTTCATTAGATCTACTTTAATAGGCCAGTGTTACATTAGTGAGGTCCCGCAACCAGTGTCCCTGCCTTTTCTGAACAAACATTCCGGCGCACTATTCCAACAGGATAATGCTCATTTCTGTACTGCAAGAGCTTGTGTTGAAGTCAAACATACTGGCCATTTATCTCTAGACCTATCCCTGATTGAAACTGTGTGGGATGCTACAGGATAATCTATCAAGGCACCACCCCTACTGCAAAATCTGCAGGAAGTGAATGAGAATATTAAAGCTGCATTGGATTGATTATAACAGGATACCAGTAGGAACCTTGACAACTCCATGCTGAGATGTCTGGCATGTTGCATTAATCCCAAAGGCATACTGAGAAATAATAATTTTGTCTGTGTCTAATTCTGTATATGTAGCTCAATAAATACTGACCACATCAGTCTAACTTTTGATCATTTATTGTTCCTGGTAACACTGCAATCTGGCATTCTTCCTCCTTTGTGCAACTATTTTTATGATGATATATATTTTTGAAAACGTATAAAAGAGATGGTTTTAATTTAAATGTATTATTTTACTTGTGAATAGCAGTGCCTCATAGAGGAGTACAACCCCTCACTCACTGCTACTGAGCATGTAATTAATCTGTGCTATTTTGGTTTGTATGCTCACAGACCACTGAAGTGCGCAGAAATATGCAAAGTCCTTCACAACTCCTGGAACTGCAAAGTCAAAAGGTTTTGGTCGTATACTCCAGATCTTAGGATTTAATAACAGTGAGCCAAAAGTGCGAATGCTGCAAAAACAATGGCTCGGTGAGTCAATATATCTAAGAACATTGTATATTATTGTTTATCATATTTGTAAAGATTTTCGGGGTTTACTTCCCATAAGAATATGATCATGTCTTTAAAATGACAAGTAAAAACTTCTTGCATGAAAAATATGATATTTACTCAATATAAACCTTTACTCTCTGCTTCCATTTCCTTTCTGTCTTTGGACTGAATATGAGCAAATGAATCAGGTCGCAGGCCTACAGCTTAGAGAGCATCAGATATTATGGCTTGAGTGACTATATCCATGGAGAAATCACTTCACGGCAGTATAGTGTGTGGTCATGTTGCTGTTTTTTGGCATGTAGGATAGATGGTTGGCTACAATAGCAGGTGAATGATAATCACTCCCATAAAATGAGTGGTTGTTCTCCCCGCCAAGTGTTTGTTTGGCAAAGTGTGAACATTTCCATACCTGCATGACAATTACTCACATAATTTCTGCACTTTAAACTGGAAGTAGAGACACTAAATAAAAGCATGCAAATCTATAAACCCTCTAAACTGAGTAAGAAATATCAGGGCTGCCAACTCTCATCCACTGGCTGAGACTCACACAGTTAGCTCTAATCTCATGCTCTCATGCCACACTTACCATTTCTCAAGCATTTTAATGACTCTAAATTCTTCTCCAAAACATACTCTAGATCTTTTTGAGTACTGACTAACACATTGAACCAGCAAATGTGACCTTCTGAAGGTGAGAATGTGCTACAGCCACATAGTTCCTTATGGTAGTGCTATAGTACTCATGATGTAATTATACTAGGGGTGGGACTTTATTTAAAAAAAAAAACTAATTAATTAGAAGCTTTGTAATTAATTAATTGAAATTAATCACACTTTAATCACATTTCAATATTTAACCTGAGAAATATTTATTTAAGTTTGGTTGATGAATGAATCAATGAACATAAGCTTAAACCTCAAAATCTTGTTTATTTTCCCACCAGTCCAGTTTTCAGAACACTGGAAATTTTGACCAAAAATCCCAAAGTACTGAATGACTTCAACTGCTCCCATTTTTCAAACATGTGAATGAAAAAACAGAAAAACCATGTTCAGTTAAAAACTCCCTGGCCAAAAATAAACAGACCAATAAAATGTTATGTCTACCATCTATAATGGTATTAAAAAACATCCTCTGATTGGTTTCAGTTCTTCTTATTCTTCCAATATCCTGAGCAAAACTCCCAACATTAAACAACAACAACGTAGGGCATGACAATCTGTTTCGATAACAGTCAGTAGCACAAACCCATTGGCCTTATGATAGCATCTACAGCTTCCTCAGCCAGTTACTGAGACAGTCCACAGCAATCTATCTCACCAGTGAATTGGTCAATTTGTCTGACGTGGACTTTGACATTTTGTTTCTGAATGTGAACCCCGACATGTGGTCGAGTGTTGACTGGTGACACTGTTTGCTCGTACTAGGAAAGCTATCACATTTAGCAGCTAAGTTAACATTACTGACCTGCGCACTAGCCCCGACATGTTTTGCGTTGAGGTGGTAACGAAGGGTGGAAGTGCTCCTGTGATAAGCAAACTACTTCCTGCATAAAGTGCAAATAACAACATTTTTGTTTGTACTTCCATCTGGAAGTTTCTTGTATTTAAATTTCCCACCAGCGTAGTCTCTTCCGTCATCTCCATCATGTTCATCACATTATGCATCAATATAATCTGTATGCCTGGAACTCGTGCACTGAGAAATGTTCAAAAAAAAAATCTTTATTTTCCCTGTAATTAATTAATCAAAATTAAAGCGTTAAAGTCCCACCCCTAAATTATACTCATAGCTAGCAACAACATTTACAGGGCATCATAGTAAATATATGTTTGGGAATACTGTATTTTGATGTTTGTAATGTTTTAAGTACAACTGTAGTGCTGTCCTAGTAGTAATGTATTATTTCTTAGACCCAGAACATGATTCTAACTACTCCACATCTTAACAAGTCTTCAGTGTCTTAACAAGTGTCAGTGCAATCAACCAGAGGCAGACACTGCAGACACTACAAACTACAAAGCCCATCTCATTGACCTGTCCAGCTTCTGAACATTGTCGTAGGCCTCGGGTTACACAGCAACAGCAGCAGCAGCTAATAACTCTTAGTGTCTTTTCTCACACTGAGGAAGAACAGACTGACAGAATGACTGAAATGCACAGGAGAGGATACACACCATGAATAGAACAGATGAGGCAGCCAAGGGGAACCCTAGGGCACCGAGTGTACACATAAGTAGTAGAACAAAGATGAAAAGCAGCTCAAAAGTCCCCTTTTCTTGAATGTATGACAAACCTTCTGAGCAGAACTATAGTCTCGCATTTTGTTGCAGTTGTACCTTAAAAGCTTTACCAAAGCAAGCATCGCTCATAAATTATGAACTTCTTAAACAAATTGCATGGCATGCTTCAAAACATCCATTAGATGTATTTGTTGTAGGTCCACTGATGTGAAAGTGAAATTCTATGATCACATTTTGTTCAGTATTATCACATTCCTCAGTAGTTCAAATGTAATGAAATTCTAATTCCAAAAACATGCTTTAAATCAAATCCAGAGCAGATATTAAAAGTGTTCACTAAGCACATATTTAACCTAACATGTACTGCTAGTAACATGAAACAAGTGTTAGGCAAGAAGGCTAACAAGCTTCTTGAGCAACTTTGTGATCGGTGAGGAGTAAACAGGTTCTTCTAAAAATAAAGAACCAAGTGAACCGTATCACTGTGTCTGAGGCTACACACTGAAGCAATGAGTTTAAAAGGTTTTCCAAGCACTTATGCTTCAGGTAAATGACAGACATTCCTAGTTTCTCACTCATCAAATCACATGTTTCATCTACTTTCTTCCAGCTGCAGATGATGGCTGCCAAAATCAAGTCTACAAATCATGTTAATAAAAATGAACCTCTAAAGAATTTGACCATTTTTGTCCAGAGAGGTCACTCAGGTGCTCTCCTGTCATTTCAAGACTTGAGTACAGCAACTCTCTTCTAGCTGGCCTTCCCATGCATACATTCAGACCCTTAAACTGACCCAGAATGCAGTGGGCATGACTTCTATTTAATGTTCCTAAGTCCAGTGATGTAATTCCTCTGCTGAGTTCCCTTCATTGGCTTCCTGTAGCTGAGCATTTGATTAAAAACCTTGATGCTGGCCTACAAAGCCAGTGGTCAAAGCATCATGTACAGCTTGGCTTGACCCACCATCCATCAAGATGGATGGAAGACCAGCATCCAGACTCTTTTCTGTCTTGGCACCAAAGTGGTAGAACAAACTTTTCCCGGGGATCCAAACCCCCACTCGCTGCCTTCATACACCAACTGAAGACCATCTCTTTCAAGAGCATTTAACCCTTAGCTTAGGCTATTGGGTATTGAGGTATCTATCCATTCTGACATTTGTATTTGGCAGCATCTAAGCTTAATGATCATCATGTTTGGCCCCAACATCCTCCCATAATTCACTGTTTTTACAGAGCTAATGAAATATTAGAGGTTTTATTTAAGAATGTGCTGAACTGGATTAGGTTTAAAATAGCTGATACCTGATTTCTTAAAAATATTGTATGTCTGGAATGGCCTGGATTACAAGCCACTGGAAGTGAATAATAATAATAATAATAATAATAATAATAATAATAATAATAATAATAATAATAATAATACAATATTTCTTTCTAGAAAAAGACTTCTCTAAAGCAACTTTCAATCTAATTGTGTGGTCTTTCAAAGCATGTTGAGTGTATTATTATAATATATGAATTCATAATATTAAAGTAGCATGGTTTAAACAGAGCTCTTTGCTTTGGGTGCCAGCTGAAAGAGGGAGATGTGCATATTAATCTTGCAGAGAGTTGCTTGTGAACAGTTGGCTGGCTCTCTGGCCTCAAGCTGCACTGCACTGTTGCTCTATGAATAATGCGTCTTCTGCGATCCTGCCAACTTCTGTCCTCGCCCGGAATAATACAAACACACACACACACACACACACACACACACACACACACACACACACACACACACACACACACACACACACACACACTTAAGAGAGATAATGACAAACATCTTGGAGTCATTCTGGGAATTACAGGCTATTTCAAAGATTTGTTTTAGAAACAAAGAACAAGATAACATCTGAGCTTTTATCTATAATTTTTGATTTTCTCCCAAAAAATGACTTCAACCAATGCTGTTTAACTGGGCACTTTGTTTTCCCCTAAACAAATACACCATATTAACAAAGACTGCAACAAAAGGCTTCCTTCTTTGAAACTTTGATTAGTGTGTTTACCTAACTTGTCCCTGACTCCTCCGTACTGGGTCCACAGTTAATGATGTGTGGTGCCATGCACCACGCCTCATAGAAGTGGCCCAAACAACAGCTGGAGAGTGTTCCTCCAGTGCCCTGCAATCTGATGGCTTGCTACATTAGTTCGCTTAAAATGGCCATCAGCCATGGCAGATCATCAGACCACCTTGCCCAATAAGACTCTGGCTTTGAGGGACTTTAACTTTTTTATAACCTGACAGATTCAGTCATGACTGTTCCAACCAAACAGGTCCACATTCTGCTGCAGCCTCAGCTCACTGAGTGCCAAATAGATGCAGCAGAGTCATGAATTAAGACATCAGAGAAAGCGTAGCATTCTGTTTCCTCGGCCTGTTGACCATATGGCCACAGCACCACTGACAGAGGCTCCTCTAGTGCCCAGTTGTTCTCCTCAACAGGCTCTAACCGGTTATATAGTCATATTTTCTTCTATTACACTTAAAACAGATATTATGGAGGTGTGTTTAACCAAGTCACATTTACATTCACATTTACAGAACCCAAGGTCTACATTTTGCGAGCAGTTACATACTGTATTCCAGGCTTCATAATTCAGCATCAGAGTAACCCATATTTGTGCAATATTCTGGTGAATGATAGTATGTCAAACTATGAACATTTGGCATAAAATTGGCCTAGGGTTCTAAAGGTTCTTCTTTTCTGTCTTATTACATCTGTGCATATGTGTTTAATGTGTTCTTTTCCTTATTTTTTATACATTCTTTTCTTGATCATATCTCTATTGTTTCATGTGAACTGACAGTTGTCAAGCAGTACATAAAATCCATTTTGAATTTGAACTTGAACCAGTGGGGCTGACATTTTGCATGCAGCAAAGTAAAACTTGGATCCACACTTTATAAAGAAAATCAAGTGCTTTCCAAACACTTGATTGTGTCTTCTTTTCCATAAATTCCGATTAAACTGAATAAAAATATATTTAGCTGATTATACAAATCCCTTTTGTACAAACATAAAATGCTAATTTAGACAAAAGATTTTATTTAAACAATGATTTAGGATTGTTTTTGCATTTTAGGCTATAAACAAATAATGTATACCTTTAAAAACATCACCCATATGGGTTGTTTAATTTTTAATAAGAAAATAAAAGTTTGTTGTAGTTTTAATCAAGCAGACTGTTTAAAGTTTCCATCTGTGCATTGATGATTAACCAGTGAATGATTAACCAATGAATGAAACGAGTGAATGAGATGGATGTTAGGTTAATGTCTGTGTGGCATTTCATCAAGTCCAAGTGAAGTCAAATCCATCTTCAGCTCTGTTTACTTCCTATTTGTCACTGAATGCACTGGGCCTTGGGTGTTGGCTTTCTTGTAGTGTCTGAATTCTAAGCTGGTTATGTGAACGTCTATGTACTTTTGAGAATAACCAAAATACTGCAGGCCATACAGGTGTCTGTAAGGCTACTTTATCTGATATATCACTGTCCAATGCATATTTCGTATGAGGTTTGTTTTAAGATGGAAGATGGAACACTTGCTTTTGAAAATAAAAGTGCTATTGGCTACTTTTTGCAGCCACACTTTGGTTGCTAAGAGACTAAGAAAGTGCATTAGTCTTCAGGAGCTTGAATTACTGACTGCTTTCACATTCTGCATATAATGTATTTTATACAACAGTGGTTAATACGTATGAGAAAGTGTGATCATGGTAGAAGGGCCTTAGTCCGGGAGGTGACCAAGAACCCAACGGTCACTCTGACAGAGCCCCAACATTGCTCTGTGGAGAGAGGTGAAACTTCTGCAACCAGTTCTGCAGCACTCCACCAGTCAGGCATGTATGGTATTGTGGCCAGATGGAAGCCACTTCTTAGTAAAAGGCACATGACATCTGGAATTTGCCAAAAGGCACCTAAAGGACTCTCAGACCACAAGAAACAAAATTATCTGGTCTGATGGCCTCAATGCCAAGTGCTATGTCTGGAGGAAACCAGGCACAGCTTTTCACATCCATCCATCCATCCTTCCCTCCCTCTCCATCCTGGTCTCTAACACAATCTTACTAATGAGCTCAGTGGAGAAAGGACAAAACACATTTTTTATTTGTTTATAAAATAAAAAGCCATCCGTCCGTCCATCCGTCCATCCATTCATCCATCCATCCTGGTCTCTAAACACAATCTTACTGATAGATGTTTAACATGTTTACATTAACTAAAAATATGCTGAGAGATAGACTGAGTGATACAAACCCCTTTAAAAAAGGTGTTATAAAAACACAAAAAAGCTAGTTAACTTGTTGCATTACAGTTAAACTAAAATATTAAGTCAATGTTAAAACTGTATGTTCTATTTTTTATTTTTGTCAAAATACATTTTTATACTGTAGCTCGTCAGACAGAGCAGATGGAGGAGAGTTCGTATGACAACTCCAACAATCGGTTCAAATACATCCCATTCACCTGTTCTGGTCAGACAGTTCCCTGGAACTCAGCTCTCCTTGGACAGGTTTAAGGGCAGCTATTCAGGAGTGCATGTCTCAGGAAGGGAGGCTTTAGGGGGATGATTTCAGAACCTAGAGAAAAACATTGTTCTAAGGTTGTCACACTTTCTTTTTTTCCAGAGAAATAAGAGACAGTTATTGTGCCCTTTACTTTTAGAGTTAGAGTTTAGAGCTGCTGGACAAGAAAAGCCAGATGGTGTTCTCAAAAAGAAGACAGATAAAATGTGTGCTGAAGCTGTGCAGTTATGTTCTCCTTCGAGCCACTGCTTTTACATTTGAATTTCATTTTGGCCCGTGTAGAAATTCAGCTTAAATTCAACATCCCAAAGTATTTGTCAATTGGTCCATCTGTTTCTTTTTTTATAAACCCATTATGTTAACG
This sequence comes from Acestrorhynchus altus, assembly GCA_034509495.1. NCBI lineage: Eukaryota > Metazoa > Chordata > Actinopteri > Characiformes > Acestrorhynchidae > Acestrorhynchus > Acestrorhynchus altus. Next base: position 27,019,751 of record CM067505.1, read on the forward strand.
AATTAAGTAATATACAGTTTTGCTTGGGTAAAGTTTGTGCATAAAGTTTGCACTCAAAGCTGTGCAGGACTGAGTTTTATTTCTGAGCTGCAATGTAAAGTGCTGCTAATAACTTATGAATATATGCAAAGCTCATCATTTAGATATACAAACTGGCTGATAATGAGACTTTTTTTCTACAGCTGTGCTACACAAGGCACTTTGGAAAACTGCTTTACTCTCAGGTCTTGGCTAACTTTCCCTCTGAGTAAAATACAGTCTAATGGTTCTGCCATGGGCAAAATAAAACAAAGCAGCATTTGTATTAGCATTGTATTAAATATTCATCTATTGAGCTTTATGGTCTTGCCTCTCCACCGAGAATGGGTCAGCACTAACTGTGTGGGATTGGCAGCCTGGGGCTCCTGAAAATCCTTCAATAAAATACATTTGCATGCACATATAACACATAATGGCCTTTTACTTTACAAGTATGAAATTGATCTTAGCATTAACATTTAAACACGGTTTGTGCTGAAGTTCAATTGAAAGGGTCCATTTCCCAACAATAGCAATCTGTTTCCCAAGACTCACAGTTAGATGCAAACTGTATCAGACTTTTCTTTCTGTAAACAAAATGGGTATTTTTTTCATTTCTGCTTGTACTGTTTATTGATTTGAAAGAATCTGACTAATACTGAGATTAACCTCATTTGTAGCTGTTAAAATACAGCTTATATCATCGCTGTCCACTGTAAAACATAAATCTCTAAAATGGTGAATATCTTGAATGATCTTAACTTCGAGTGAATGTAAAATAGTAGTAATTAACAGTAATCCTTGGCATAGAGAAATTATGGAGAAAAGCAAAAATGGTCAAAAATGGAGACATAGTTTCCATAGGACAGCAGTAATATACTACATATCAGTTCATACTGGCTGATGAAAAACTATAATCAATGTCAGATGAAAATATATTACTTCTAAAAAGCTAATTATGGAAGTAAGTGTAGATTGACACTAAGGCTGTTGTTGCACTGTCAAGAAGATGTTTGTTCTTATATCCAATCTTCCAGTGTCTGCACTCAGCAACTTGGTCCCTCGGTGTCTGACCACAGAATTGTCAAATCCCAGTAGTTATTAGGAGTTCCACTACTGTGCTATGGTGGTTCGAATGACAAATTCAAGATAAACAAAGAACAAGATGTAAGCAAAGACCCTGAACTACAGAACCTCAGGGCTTTTCATTTTTGGAAGAAAGTGGCTTTTTGAAAATGAGCCACTGCCCCCTGGTAGAGCTGAACTGTCTCATGTCAGTGTTCTATTCAAGAGTCTGTCTAAACTTCTTTGATCAATATGATCTTATTTAGTACCACCATTATTAGTGAACAAAAACCTGGACATGTTTTCATTTCTTAATGCTGGCACAAACCACTAGCATAAAACCTGCTTTCCTCTCCGGTTCATTTTTTGACAGCAACTCTGATGAAAAGAAAATGAAATTTGAGGCTTACACAGCTACCACGATCCTCCTTTTAATGTGCACTTAGGGGGCAAACGACACAGTTCTTCAGTGGTCAGCTAAGCAGTTAACTAAAATGGCTTGCATCCATGGCTTTAGTCTAAACTTTGCTAATATAGAGTTGGATGGAAGCCATTCATGTTTTAGTTAGCACTAGAAATGACAAAGTGTCATTACAGCTCATACCAGCCACTAATATTCCGCTTTGATTGTTTCTCCGGTGTAGTTGAGTGCCTAAAGTTTGGTCACCCTTCTTGCATTGTTGCAACATTCTGTTTACTTTCCTCCCCCTCTTGCTTATTAATTTAATGATGACAGACTTAAGCATTGGCTAGGCACATGTAGTGCAATTAAGGGAAATGAACCTGCGGGATCCATGGCCCATTGACCAGCATATTGACTTTGACTGCCACCACAAGCAATTAAACTTAAGCAGCTCAGCATTTATTGCCCAAACCCTTCTCCTTCACTTCCATTTAAACCAGAAAATCCTGAAATGAGGGTTTAGAGCAGAGCAGGACTAAACAGAACAGAGACGTCCAATACATGATAATTAGTTGTAGAACATACTTTTTGAATTCAGACAATGCCAGCTATCTCAACTTGAAATAAACTACTTTGGGCAGTCAATGTAAAGTCATGATCTACACTATATGGACAATAGTATTTGGACATTCTACTCATTAATTGTCTCGTGTTGGAGTAACTGTTTTTACTGTCCAGTAAAGGCATTCTATGACATTTTCATGCATTGCTGTGAGGTTTAAGTATTAGCAATGCTGATCACTATGTCACTCCATCCCCAGCTCCCCAACTCTGGAACACCACCAGAGAACACAGTTCCACTGCTGTGGTGTTTATACCACCAGATCCGATGCCTGGAATTAGGCATGGTGCCAATATGTTCATGTTTATTTTAAGTGTCTGCATTTGCACATTTATGTTAGCAATGATTGCAAACAAATGTTGATGAATGCATTAGAAGGGGTGTCCTCAAACTTTTGGAAGCTTAGTTTATATTGTTGCTGATCGAAATTGCAACTTTACAGGGGAAGGAAAAAACATCATAACTTTTTGGGGACACAAATGTAAAAAGGCCTGGAACATTTTTATTAGTCCATTTATCATGAACATTTGGCACAAAAGTCAACCAGTTGTGAAGCACAGACAGTAGCAGCCAGATCATGTACCAAGACCAGGTGTCAACTGCCTAAAAGATTAGTGCTCTATGCCAGCTTGTTCTACTTAAACGAATGCAATTGTTACATTGAGAACAAATAATAAAGAATGAATAAAGCAAAATTGTATACCTTGGTAAACAATATACATTTTTCCAAAAGGGGTATAAAGGAAAGTGGGGGACATTTTTGTTTTTTTTAATTTTTTGACAAGACGATGGCATTCCAACGTATCCCCCCTAAAATCACACCCTGCTTTTATATACTGTATTTCAGCTCATTAAAATTTGACCTTTGGAAAAAGAAAAAGAGAGAAATAGCGATTGATGCTTAGCTATACAGCTCTTCTTGAAAATGGACTTTTGCCAGTTTCACTTAGATCCTTGCAGGCTTTTGCCATTTCCTCTTAAGTTCTTTTCCACTCTGATTTGAGAGCAGAAGGCAGGCGAGAAGTGGAGGTCAGCGATCAAGCTGCTTTAAGACAAGAGGACAGAGTGAGTCAAGAGATGCTGAAAGAGCAGACTGTAGAGTCGAAGTGTCAGTATCACAGACTAGTTGGGACAGTGTATTGATTGGTGTAAGAGTGGACAAGAGCGGGAGGGGTTTTATTAAAGGCATTGTTTAACAAGGTAATGCAAGGTAATGTGACAAAAGGAATGAAACTTCATTTGAAATATGAGTCATAAGAAATATTTTCATTTCATTTCATAATTTCCTATTCTTATATTTCCTATAAAAGTATGGAATGTCCAAATAGATCAGTGCAGATCTGACAGGGAATGACTGCAGATTTACATAAGTCAGTTATATCTGTTGGAGGAATTTCTAAACTGTTTCACTGTCCACAGTCCCCTTACTGTTTTACACCACCAGGGTCTACAAGCCTTCCATCCAAAAAGAAACCTGTTCCAAAATCAACAACTTAAGTCTAGATTACTAAGAAAAATCTTAGAAACTATTAGGCATGCTGTATGTATATTTTGACAAAAGAAAAAGAACAGCTCAAAGAAATAACTGTATGTAAACATCTAACCACAACTTGTTCATTGGCAGTTAGTGATGTTGACAGTCCAGATAAGAGCTGTTCATGCCCTTTAGTACAGATTTTTGGTGTCTCTTAAGCACTGGATTAGCAGTTGCCATGAGCCAAAGATCAAATCAGAGGATACTCTGAAGTACATTAATCCACTTCAGTGGCAAGTGGCCTAAAGTAATTCCTTATTTTACAGGGGTATTCAACTGAAATTTATGTTTCTTTTAAGAATAAAATGAACTGGTTTATTTGATATTGGGTGTCATAGTTCACGGCAGTCAGAAGAGAGTGGCTTTTTGGAACCTTTATGTTTTTATATTTATATTTAAGGATTTTGAGAATTGTTTAAATACCGCTTTGTAGCTTGGAGGTAACTGAAGCTCTTTAAGGTCTTTTGTCTGTTGAAATGAACCAAATTATAATCAAAAGAAACTGGAACACGGTCTGCATTAAAAGCTGCTAATTTATTAATACCACTTCTCTGTGAAACGGGTTAAATGCTTGTCTAAAATTAGTTAGTTCACGAAACTATTATCTGCTTGGTGTCATCATTGCTGGCTCTTATTATCTGACTAAAATGGTGGTGATTAATATAAAATAATTCCCATGGGCTTTCTCGTTCTCCATATTCAACTCTCCTTCTTTACTGCACTTACACTATTTGCATTGCAAACTTATGAGAGAGGAGCTAATTTGAGAACATTCCAATTCTTTTTGGTGCAGAAGGTCAAACATTCAAACTGTTATAGAGACAATATCTCACATTTTTTGGATTCTGTTTTCCCTGATGGCTATTTATTAGGGTGGTAAACAGCTGCAGAGGCATGGGATGGTGGGTTTGATCCTTAATCTGGTCATATATTAGTCTGGTTATTTTGTTATCAGCATAGTAGTCAAAGTTAAAATCATGCTTACTCTGCCCAGCAGGAGCATATAAAATGAACTTGCATTTTATATGCAACTTCATATAAAAGTGACTTGCAACTAAGGCTGTGAGTGGCTCAACGGTCTAATGCACGGATCACAGCTCCCTCTGTGCCCACATCACTGGTCAGCACATGCATCTTTTAACCATTATATCAGAGCTGTGGTTCCTGGGCAGAGCTTCAGATGCATTAGAAGAGGGTTGTGCTTGTCTTCAGCCTCGTAGTGTCAAAAGCATTTTAACCATTACTTAGAATTACTTAGATGTTTTAAAACATCTGAGAAATTTTAAAAATCTAAAATAATAATTAGGTGTTCTTCTTATATCTTATATAATTCTTGTATATGATGAACAAAGCTTCATGATTTCAAAATCACTGTATCTTAAAACTTTATAAATTTGGGAACACAATGCACATTGCTATGGTATGAGGCCTTTGAAAGTTCACTGTAAATATTTAATTATATTCCACATTTTCAGAACAAGTTCTCCTCAGCAGATACTCCTCAAGACTGAAAGCTGCTTGTGGAGGCTTTAACTGTTGACTATTATATTGAGAGAAACAACTTGCAAAGCCTCTTTGAATGACAGTCTAACAGCATTTTCTCAACTTACAGATCAAGCTATTATTACTAGTATTATCATACTTATTAAGTACAAATTATTTTCTTAACATTTTGTCAACTGCTTAGTAGACCTTCAAGTAGATAACATTCACAAGTCCATTGAAGATAAAACATTTATTGTGTGTGTGTGTGTGTGTGTGTGTGTGTGTGTGTGTGTGTGTGTGTGTGTGTGTGTGTGTGTGTCTGTGTGTGTGTGTGTGTGAGAGAGAGAGAGAGAAAGAGAGAGAGAGAGAGAGAGAGAGAGAGAGAGAGAGAGACATGTCAATAGTCTGCTGGTACATATATAAAAAAAACCCAGTAATTATATTGAAAAATATTTCACAACAACCAGGAGACGCTCCATCAATCCTTAGTTTGAAGGCATACATGAGCAAAAATGTTTAGAAATTCAGAGGGTCATGTAGGCATCAGCTTTCAATTTGCCACCGGTAGCACTTTTCCCAGTTACTGCCCTCATTGCTGAATTCCCATTCATCATAATAAACTGAGTTGACTGTCCATTTATCAAGCACTGAGGACAATTGCCACACTGTTGCTATGTTAAGGCTGGTGGTGAAGTGAGTGTGTAGTCATTCTGGGCAGTCACACATGACATAAATTACAATCAGAAAATGATTAAAAAGATATTTGTGTTTATCTGCTTGCCCTTGCATGGGCAAGATTTCCCAAAAGCATCTTAGCACAAGATTCATAAGTGCTCATAATACCAAGATGCTTATTACTATAAATTTTGTGTTCAAAGTCCTTTGTATAGTATATGTCCTCATTTTCTTTAGTATTTTATTTTACCACTTTATTCATAATGGTCCACTCATGATATTAATATACTTTCTTGCATCAAAAACATTTAAGATTGTTGATATGTAAATGACCTCTTTTCTGATTGGTTCTTTGTTATATTGCATATAAATAGCAATCCAGGATGAATCACTGTTTATGGCTTCAATGTGAGTAGAAAAGTCTAAACTGTAATGTTTTCAATATATAAATATTGTTGATGACACCATGAATTGTTATTTTCATGCAAACAGTATGTTCCAATATATAACTGTATGTGTTAGGAAGTAAGTGAAATATTTTGATATTTGAAGAATATCAGGAAGATGAGGTTTTCCATGATATACATCCTTTAATTAAATGACAAAATTCATTGAGCACAGGGACACCTAACTGCTGCATTTAGAGAGTGGAGATGGAAATACAGTACAGAGGAGGAAAATGAAATGGTATTGGAATGGTCTGAGCTAAAATCATACTGCAACCAGCCAGCATAGGCACTAAACCTGTGGTAGCTTCACTTTTGAGAGACAATGTTCTGTCCATGCATTTTACAGTTTACAGTGAACAGATTATGCAATTGACAGAAACAACATAATAAAATTAAGTTAGAAGGGAGGCTTTTTACTTGGCTATCCAGTGTACTGGCCAGTCACTTTGCTGCCACCTGTTCATACCGTAAACCCTCTAAAGTTTCTTCCAAACCACAGAAATATGCCTTAATTTTGATTAAAGCAGCTTTATGTAGAGGTTTTAAATTAAAAATAACTATTTTAGCATGATTTTGACACTCTTGTAATAGAGACAGCATTGCTGCCATCATCGGTATTCTGGATTGGCATGCCAGTAACTGCACTATTTAACTTTGGTTCAAGTATGACAATAATTGTGAGAACTTGTGAGTCTCTTGTGTGTAGAATCCTGTAATATTACTCAACATCATAAGCCCATATTCTTTAACAACAGATGCCAGATCTGCATTCTAAAACGTTTGTGTAAAGCATTCTTTTGAAAGGTGGCTCCAATTCATTTATGGCATTCAGCTGATGCCCTTATCCAGAGCAACTTTCAAGGTTACTCATATTACAGAGGTGGGCCAGAGTAGTGTTAGTGTGGTGGCCCACTGGCTGGGTTATCTGTTGCACCACACCAACCAGCCATTTCCTGACTGTAGGGGGAGTCCAGGAGCAAGAAATCCATATCCTCGAATAATGCTGATGTTGCAAACTCTTTATTTATAAGTCTGTACATCAGAGGCTAGGATATCAGTCAGGATTGGTTCTGCACTGCTGGGATTCCCAATATTTAAATGATGTATATGCATAATGCATGCTGGACACTGGAGTGAGGGAGCACTGATGAATGAAATGATGAGTGCGATAAAAATGTGAGGTCTGAGGGACACAATACTGCAGCATAAAATTAAAAAGAAATAATAATAATTTTCATATCTAAGTGAGTTTTAGGCCAGAATGCTTTTACTTTCGTCAAGCCTATAAGAGACTAGACTCCACTGAACAAACTCTACAAATCAGCAGGTCTCCAAATCTGTTCGCTTCAGCAGTTCCTTTAGAACGTGACTTACATTTAAGTCTGTTAGACACATCCACACAAGCAATAGTTGTCTGTTTGCATATATTGCGGTTTACCAACATTTCATTTCCTACTTGTCAACATATATGCCACCACATATCGCTCACCCTTTTTCCCTGACTTGGCTGGATGTTTGCATCTGTGTGATCAGCTTGTAGAGACCATCTAGTCTTACTCACTCTGCTGGGAGGCTAATGTGAAATGTTTGAGACTAATTCAGGCTTACATGCATTTGGCCAAACATGATTTATTTTTCTCCACTCCTGCATATAATATGTTGAAAAATTGTCAAATCAGATGTGATTGACTCCCATTTAATCACACAGAGAGATGAGATGTCAAGCCTGGGCTGGGATATGCAGTCTATCAAAAGAAATCTATTCAGTCTAAATGGAATTTCAGCTACAGTTCAGCTATCTGTTCCTTTCAAGTTATCTGCATTTTTACTTTAATTTGCTGCAAAATGTATTGAAAGGATCTGTTGGAAAGAATTTGCAGTAAATTACAGTGGCAATTTTTCTTTTTTTTATATTTATATATATGTGTGTGTGTGTGTGTGTGTGTGTGTGTGTGTGTGTGTGTGTGTGTGTGTGTGTGTGTGTGTGTATATACAGTATATGTTTAGCAGATACAATTTTTTTGTTTTTTTACTTTTTTTTTATTTTTGAATTAGAATCACCTTTGAGAGAGAGAGAGAGAGAGAGAGAGAGAGAGAGAGAGAGAGAGAGAGAGAGAAGGAAAGTTGGATTAAGAGAATGAGAGTTATTTATGAAATTTAATCCATAGTTTTTCAGAAGTAAAATGTAATAGACCATCTGGACTCAGCTGTTTCGCTCTTAAGATGCTAATATGTCAGGCTCTGTAAAAAAACGGAATTACATGATGAAGTTGGGGCAAGTTAAAATCCATTAATGCATAAAAAATAGACACATGCATTATTTTGCTTTTGCCTTTGATAGCACTAATGAATAGTAATTACTTTAGTGACTCTGTTTGGGGTAAAAAATGCTCAGGTGCCTTAATCCAAAAAAAAAAAGTTTGCAAAAGCTGCCTAGATTACTGCATAGAAGTAAGGTTAAAGCTCAATTAAACTTCAGTATGCTTTACTTTCAGTTTAAACGTGTTTGTATTACTGATACTTTTGTATTAGTGACTTAATTTGAGATTCTCTGGCCAGAGTCAGACCATCGAACTTCAGTGTAACCAACTTTTGTGGGTGGATCTAACCTGTAAATAGATGTAATTTCCTCGTAAATAACATCTCTGCATCAACTTATTGAAATATTTATCTCCCTCTCGTCACACTCTACAGTGGTGTGCTGTATATGTGTGACTGTGCAAAACATGCTGCATTATGGCTCTCATGGCACAATATTTACAAAATTATTTATCCAGATTTTTCACTCATGTTATAGACAGCTGATCTCTCTGTATGTTTTCACTTCAAGTCTGCGTCCAGATTGACAGAATTAAAGAGTAACAGTGGCAATAAAACTATAATCCACACTCTTATGGTTCAACTTGGCCAAACTTGAGTGAAAACATATTAATTCCTTAAGAACCCTTTTTGGCCGCATAAATTTTTGTGCATTGTTTCACATAATTTTAATGAAAAAATAATTCTTAATTTCTATGTTTTAATTTGTTTAATTTCTTGAAATTAAAACAATCAGAGAAATGTTAGTACAGAACCTAAACTGAACAAAAATGCAAACATTAATCTAATTTATCTAATATTTATGTAATGTTTGCAGGACTCACAGAGGTAGGTGGAGGTGGAAGTACATGCTGGGTTGACGAGTTATTATCATGGTACATAGACAAGTCACATAGACCATCACAAGACAAGTATACAAGGCAAACAAGAAGACCTACAAGGACGAACTGAGAAAAGGAACTTAAATACACAGGATAACATTAGACATGATTACAAGAGGGGCAGGGTTACCAATAGGACACAGGTGGGAAAGGCGGAGACAAGACCAAAACAAGACACATGCTGGAAGCATGTGTGAACACCAGACTCAATATGTGACAATTTACTTACAATTAATACAACAAATTGAAAGTATGTGATGGTTTGTCTTCAGAAATTAGTTCCTCTTGAATTAAATTATGATGGGCATAAATCTAAAAAAGAATGTCCACTGATACATACTGCTTATTCTCTGTCCCAATTCATAATCGAGAAGACACTGAATTCTGGGGAACCCCAGTTGTCTTGCATCCTGTTGTCTCTTTAATGTGCACTTGGATATGACATTGAGCTTTCAGACCTTGCGGATACTTTTTCTTCTGTGGTCATTTCCCACACTGTGAGCCACAGCAACAGGAGCAGATGTGTTCTTCATCTTATCTTCTTCTTTTCAATGAGCCCCAATACAGGTTACAGCTGGTGGGCTTCAGAACAACACAGAATGGAGGGCTGATGGAAGATGGTAATAGCAGGCAAGAGACAGCAGAGTCTCTGCACTAGTTAGAGTTAATGGCATGCTTTGGACATTAGCATTCTGATTAATGCTAATTATGTGGTGGAACGGGGTAAATTGAGTTGTGTAAGAGGAACAGGGGTTGATCAGGTGGGGTCCATAATTTGGTAGACTCCAAGATTACAAATTACAAAACACTTTTGGCAACATAAAATCAGTTTTTCACAAAGAATCCCTATGTGCCATTTTCTTCAGCCCTTCTAAACCAACAGCAGAACTGAAAATAGTTGTTTGACAAGTCAAATACTTGTGTATCCCACTGACGTATAAATTTGTATATATTCTCAATTTCATTTGGGAATTAATCAGTCTCTCCACCCCCTCCATCTATATCAAGATTTCAGTGTATCATTAACACAATTACAATCTGATCTTCCTGCAGTGGCAGTTTGAGGCCAAGTCATAATAGCTTAATCACTGGAAAATGTAATTTCCAAGCCCCAGCCTGAATTATGCATTCTCCCTGAACTCATTTTCTATTTCTCCCTCCTTTCTCTTCTATCCAGAACCAGCAAGAGTGTCCTTTGGTAAAGAAATCACTGTGGAAGAATTGAGGCAAATAAATAAATAAACAAACAAACAAACAAATAAGTTATGTTTCTTCATACAAATTACAGAGGATCCTCTGAGGATGTCTCGATTTCCAGCTCTACTGTAGCAGGATTATTCCCCCTGAATAATACTGCTACCTCAGATGGTTCAAGGTCTTTTAAAATTACCTGAATTAGTTTGTAGAAATTGTATTTCCTTTGACACAAACACAGATGAGATGCCCCAAAAAGGACACTGGCTTCTGTGTTACACATGCTCTGTGACACGCACTTCAGTTTAATGGCATGTTTTATAGTTCCAATGAAATGCAAAAGCATCTGCTCATAAAATGGGGAAAAACTAGTTCAGAGGTAAATTAAAAAATGCTTTTATGCTTTAATGTCACATGGCTCCTGTTGATTCTCTTTAAATGTCTGCACATGAATATAATCATTAAGGGTTTTACTGTAGACCACAGTGCAATTTCCACTGGCTGTGATCATCAAAACAAGACAAATACCCAAACCTAATATGTGTCTATCAATTGTGAATCGTGAACAACAGATGTAGGATAACCTCAGGCATGACATCTGTTTGCCAGAGATTTCCACCCTTCCCTTTACCTAGCATTCAGATTTGATAATAAAATAGCTCTTAAAATAGCTGTTCAATTACTCTTGAAATAAAATTACTAAATAGTTATTGCCTTTATATGCAAATGTGTAACTAATGTCAAACATTTTGGGAAGTCAAGGAAAAAGGCAGTCAACAAATTTGGTTTACTGTGCCATCAGTGCCCCCTTCTGCCAACATGTCAAATATGACTGCATTTAAAGTGCTTTAGAATAGAAAATGGCATTCCTCGCAAAAGTTCAATAATAGGAATTTGTTACACAGAACTGTGAAAATCATGCTTTCGTTTTCACTGAACAGGAAATATAGCAAAACCAAAAGTGTAAATGAGCTGTAAAACCGGATGATTCCAAAACTGAAACATTGTTACATAACAGTCCAAAATTAGCATACACCCATCCCACAAGCCAAAGCCTTTAGAGAGCTAAAACTGTTGACAATAAATCACCCATGGAAGCAAGAAAGTGCTACACTAGAAGTAACCCATCCAACTGGCAACAATAACTTCACACTGTAATGAGAGTACAGCAACACCTTTTGGTAGACTTGGGAATATTTGCAAAAATTTATGAAAAGTGTAGAGTAGAGTAGAATAGAGCTCACTGGCATTTTTCACTGACGTACGTACTTACTTACATATTTACAAAGGCTACTTTTTTCAAACATCAAAAGGCAGAAGCCAAAGACACCTCAGGGGCCTGTCTGTCCATATGCCAATTCAGTTTCAGTGATTACATCATTTTGGGTGAGAGGCACAGATTTAAACATTTCTGACAAAGTATCAGTGTTAAAACATCTTTATAATAAGATCTGAGAGACAATATATCAATCACATTAGGGCAGCACTTTCCCTCTGACATGAATAGAACATTTTTCCTTCTTTTTCAGCCATTTTAGCCAGGCTTAAAAACTATTCTATGATGGAAGCTTTTATGAGAGAGACATTTTTTTTCATGACTTGGTCAGTAGATGTAAATGCCACGGAGAATGTTCTCATGCCTAATGAAGAATCTTTCTGCAGAGAGAGAATCATTCATTACTTTATGCATGGCTGTAAGCTCGCCCATAAACTTAATGACCTTTCCTTTCCTTCATTGATTTTTAAACCCTGATCATTCGCCAACTTCAGATCAAAATGGTAAAGAGTTGACTTTAATGCTTGGCCCAGATGATGTGATTCCTGTTGGATTAAGTCATAGAATAACTTTCAACACTCAGTTCCATGCATTCCAGATTTCCTAACAATAAGTATTGTATGGCATACTTAGAAAAGTGCAAGCTAAAAGAGTTACAGCTTGCATAGGGTGATAAAAGTTGATGTGCTGTAAAATTGAGAGAAGAGTGTCATGTTTATATACCTTTTATAAAATTTACTAGTGGCACTCAAGAGCTAAGTTAATTTAGCTATAGTGCCTAAGTCCTGCTTTTCTGAATACCCCACATTATGTAGCTAACACTCACATAAGTGTTCTTTTGTACTACCACCTCTTTGCGAAGTATACAGCGACTGAGTGTGCATCCTGAATGTTTTGGCATTATGCTGGCATGTGAGGAGGAGAAATGGAATTAGCAACCCTCTCAGTGGACAGCTTTGGCTCAGTCCATCCAGGCAGCTATTCTGCATAATAAAGCATCCTGTTACTATTAAATGAGTGGAGGAGTTTTGGCTGTGGGGAAGGAAATGCCAACAATCTATACAGCGGTCTGCCAAGTTTAAGCCACAGACACTGCACATTAATTTACGATTTCTAGTTTAATGGAACCTGTAACTTCTACTATTTCACACACCTAATGCTGAGAGCACAGTTTTTGCCTTAAATGCAAGGTCATCTTTTTACAGGGGAAATTTAGCACTGTAAGTACCTAAAGTCCCCCTTTAAAACTGCAATGCAAATTTCCAGCCATCACTCTGGGAAAGGAAATGCTTACTGGCTCTTTTAATCCTATTACAATGTATTTTTAGATAAAGCACTGTGATAAAAGTTAAGTGCTTTGTTCTTAGAACTTGTACAACTTGTCAAGTGCGTAACAAAATGAACCTAATTATATTTCTGCTTCATAAAATTATCAGTCACATTTTCATTTGGACTTTTCTCTACTTGGTGCACATAAAATGTCTTTCAGTTGACAGAAACATCCTGAAGTCCTAACTATAACAATCTGAATGTCACTCTGAATAGCAGTATGATTGTCTAAACAAGGCACTAGAGAATAGTTTTCAATAACCCGTGCTTGTAATGCATTCATAGGCTATTGATTTTACCTTGTTACAGAGGTACAAGATCAGCAGTAATAAATGTAAGAGAGAAAACACTTGTGACTGTTGTAATGACCAGGCAGTTTGATAAATCTGAGGAGTGCTTTTCAGCAAAGAGGAATGAATAATTATAAATCTGCCATTTTATTAAATTACATGTCAAAAATGTTTGTGGGCCCCACTTCTAAAGGAGCCACTTCAAGTTGCATCCATTGCTGACACAGATGTGCAAATACACACATACAGCTTGTCTACTTCCTGTACAGAGGTACTGCCAAAAGAATATGACTAAATGTAACCCTATTTGCATCATGCCTAATGTCTGGCATGGGCTAGAGGTATAAAAAAATAGAGAAATACAGCACCAAATAAATGAAAAAATTTGGCTGAATAACAAAATCCCAACATGTCATGTCTTAATTTAGCTACTTTTTCCACAATTGCATAAATTAAATAGCCTAAATGTATTTTGTCTTGCTTTTCTGACACAGCTAGCATATTTGCTGCATTTACAAAGACAACCTCTCTAAACACTTGTTGTGATTTGCACCAATGAAAACATCATCGTTTAGTATAAAGTTATTTGGTCATTTAACTTCAGCTGAACACCAAAAGTGCTTTTTTTGCGACCAAATAATTTCAGTTGATGAATATCCAGTGAATCCCTTTTACAAATCCCCCAGCACTGAGCTGTGGAGCAGTGGGACTGTGTTCTCTGGAATAATGGTTTTGGAAGTTGGGGATGAGGAGGTGTTGGTAGTAGTCTAAAGAACACAGACCTTGATACATCAATATTTATGATATAGTGCCCTGTCCTTTTTGGTAGACACCCACATTATGACCCCATTAATGCTCTTGTAATTCCTTTGATTTTAATAGAAACAGTGAATGAGCAGATGTTACACTATATAGACAAAATTATTGTATCACAGCAGACATATTTTGGGACTATGCAAGGTCCGAACGAAACAAGGGTCAAGCGGAAGTACTCGCTGGGGTTTTATTAACAAGACAGGAATACATTAAGGAGATAACAGTTAGCACAACAGGTAACAGGAGAGAAGACTCAAAACCAGACTGACACAAGGGAGAGTACATAATATATATATGTGTGTGTTTGTGTTTGTGTGTGTGTGTGTGTGTGTGTACACATTCACAGAACATTAAACATGGCTGGGACATGATTACAAGAGGGCAGGGTTACCAATAGGACACAGTTGGGAATGGGAGACAAGACCAAAACAAGACACGTGCTAGGGAACACTAGACTCTATACATGACAGTTGGACATCTCCTGATGCGCAGCTCCACATGCGCATAAACCAACAATAGTCGGGGCCGTTCGGGAGAGGGACCAGGACATGCAGGACTAGGCATGAACAGGAGACAAGACAGGATTCGGTACAGGAACAAACACACACAGACCAGGACTGACAGGTACACAGTGACAGGAACAACCAAACCAGTTACAGGAATGGGTACAAGAACAGATACAGGAATTAACACTGGGACAGATACAGGCACAAGAGGAAGAACAGACATATATAACAGAGACCTGGATGGGGACATGGGCTGATACATGGGCTTAGGCTTAGACCCAGAACTGGCAAAAGTTCTAAAATGTTCTCAGCGCGACGTTGGCGGGAAGCTCCGCCCTCTCGGCCATGACGTCAGTGGGAAGCTCCGCCCTCTCCGCTGCGACGTCGGCGGGAAGCTCCGCCCACTTAGCGCGTGCAGGCATAGCTTGGGTTGTTGACGCTGCTGAGGCTACTGCAGCTGCTGAGGTCTGGGGTTCACTGGGCTGGATAGTCCTGTGAACGTAGTTTAAGAACTGCCACACATCAGACTCATCTTTCAACCCAGAGCCCCCATAACAGCTCTCCAGCAGGCCTCACCTCTCACCTTGCTCGGCTCCTCCGGCTGCTGGTCTCTGCTGCTGGTCTCTGCTGCTCCCTGGCCTCTCCAGAGAAAGGCTCGTGGTGAAGTGCCAGATAAGTTCCGGCAAACGCGGATGACCCAACTACTTCCATGATTGGTGAGTCTTCCTGTAACATACACGCGGTAACGGACGAACCAAGGGTCCAGCGGAAGTACTCGCTGGGGTTTTATTAACAAAAGACAGGAATGCATTAAGCAGATAACACAACAGTTAGCACAACGGGTAACAGGAGAGAAGACTCACAACACCAGACTGACACAAGGGAGTGTAATATATACACATTAGGAACATTAAACACGACTGGGACATTACATTTACATTTGCAGCATTTAGCAGACGCCCTTATCCAGAGCGACTTACAAAAGTGCTTTGCTGTTTACTTAGAATATCCTTAGCTAGTAGACAAGGCTGGAGTCTAGAGATTCCGCACGTTTAGACCATGTTGAAACAGTAGTCTTTATGGAGTTAAAAACTCCTGAAACAGATGAGTCTTCAGTCTGCGTTTGAAGACAGTGAGGGACTCAGCTGTTCGGACTCCCGGGGAAGTTCGTTCCACCATTTTGGTGCCAGAACAGAAAAGAGTCTGGATGCATGTTTTCCTTGAATTCTGAGGGATGGTGGGTCAAGCTGAGCTGTACTTGAAGCTCGAAGGGGTCTTGGTACAGCTTGAGTTTTGACCATTGCCATCATGTATGGAGGGGCTGGTCCATTTTTGCCTTTGTAGGTCAGCATCAAGGTTTTGAATCTGATGCGGGCAGCTACAGGGAGCCAATGAAGGGAACACAGCAGAGGAGTTACGTGACTGAATTTAGGAACATTGAAGACATGATTACAAGAGGGCAGGTTAACCAAAAGGACACAGCTGGGAATGGGCTGAGACAAGACCAAAACAAGACGTGCTAGGGAACACTAGACTCTATATGTCGCCATGTGGCTTGCTCACTAGGGGATCTGTCATTTATACTCTGTCTCTGTTTTAACCTTTCTTATTTATTTTATTTATTTATTTATTTATTTTCTGTGAAGCTGCTCTGTGACAACTTCAGTTGTGAAGAGTGCTATAAAAATAAATTTTGATTTGATATATGTTACAGAGGTCTGTGTAGTTTCACATATGTTTTTACAAGAAAAATGATAAAGCCTGACATGAGAATGAAAAAAAAAATATGTTAATCTGGTTTCACTGCATTTCTTGAAGTGAACCAGATCAAATTATACCAAATTATACAGTTTGTGCTGTAAAGAAAAAAAAGCACAGCTGACTTAGAAGCAGAGTGAGATGACTGTTGGCAGACTGCTATGCACCTAAGTACAGGCGGAGTTTTCACACCTGTCAACATGAACTTAACGAAAGAGAAACAAGGTAGGTGTGAAAGTACCTTTAAAGAACAGGATGTAAAAGCACAGCAGAGAGCATTGGCCTCTCCTGCAGCCAGTCTCATCCCCTCTGTTATACAGAGATTAGCTATTCCATCAGCAGCTCACTTTCTTTTTCTTGCTGTTGGTAAACTAATTTTTCTGAACAGGGAGCGAAAATGGAAACGTTGGTGAGGGTACAAGAAAATGTAGCTCAATGAAGACCTTGTCTGACTGGCCTAGATGGAGTAGAAGAGTTATTTAATATATAAGATAAAAGATATTTTTAATTTCTGTAAACATTTACATTTATGGCATTTAGCAGAGCGACTTACAAAAGAGCTTTGCTGTATCCTTTACTAGTACACAAGGCTAGAATCCAGAGTTTCCTCATGGTTAGATGCTATTGAAAACATTGGGGACTAACAAGATCCTGTATCAATTTTTTTTGGACTTAGATACTCTTGAAAGAGATGGATCTTCAGTCTGCGTTTGAACACAGTGAGGGACTCGGCTGTTCAGACCCTCAGGGGAAGTTCGTTCCACCA
Source organism: Acestrorhynchus altus (assembly GCA_034509495.1). Classification (NCBI taxonomy): domain Eukaryota; kingdom Metazoa; phylum Chordata; class Actinopteri; order Characiformes; family Acestrorhynchidae; genus Acestrorhynchus; species Acestrorhynchus altus. The sequence goes on from CM067505.1 coordinate 27,037,137, forward strand.
ATTTTCTTGTAATTTGAGGGATGGTGGGTCAAGTCGAGCTGTATTTGATGCTCGAAGGGCTCTTGGTACAGCTCAAGTTTTGACCATTGCCATTGTATACGGAGAGGCCGGTCCATTTTTGGCTTTGTAGGCCGGCATCAAGATTTTGAATCTGATGCGGGCAGCTACAGGAGGCCAACGAAGGGAACACAGCAGTGGCATTGTGCATCGTGACACCATCAATTTTAAAAAGTGATTTACAAATAAATGTAATGACTTGAGGGACATTCATGCATTTTTGATAAAGTTTTAAAATACATTTATTGTGCTGTTAGACCCGTCTATGATTTTATGGTGCATTACATATAACAAGCAATGTATTTACATACAAAAGCTATTACGTAGTAAAATACAAACAGTTCACAAATATCGCCACTTCTACAATCCCTATAGACAACACCTTCTCTTCACTATGGAGAGAAATTTCTTCACTAAGGCTGAAATTGAGTTGTTAGCTTTTTTTTCCAGCTGAACAATGATCCAAAGCAAACTTTGAAAATGAACTAAATGATTTCCTCATAACAACACTGATCTTTTCCAGTGGCCCCTGGAGTCTAAACTTAAAAATCTTTATATTTTTTTAGGCTTTGGTCCTTAAACCAGATGAGCATCAATGGTTTTTAAGCGATCTGGAAATGCTACCTCACTGGGACCTCACTTACTGATCTCACCTATTGTGAAGATCAAGATGATAAACAACAGAAATTGGAATGAAAATCTGAACACTGTTTTTTAACAGATACAGCTTTTTTTCTAACAATATTCAAAACTGACCATGAATAACAGTTTATTCTCTGTGGTGCTTTAATCCAAATCTGTGTCTAAATCTTTTTGTGATGCTTGTGAGCCATCTAGTGTTTCTGACTCTGACATGAAATATGACATTATTAATTGTACATTTTCCTAAAGAAGTCACATACTGAATTACTTTGCAAAGTCTTTAAGCATTGTTCCATTCAAAATATTTATTCAATTTATATATTAAATTTAAACTGCAGTAAGGCTGCTGGAAGAGTGTTGAAACCATTCCCAAATGTACAAAAAATTCTTTGATATTTAAACATCTCATGAACTTAAGACATTACATTTGGTTGTCATCAACATGAAAGTTTAACTTACAAGATTTACAACTTATTCAAGATTTATTTCTAAATTAGCTGTGGAGAAATAAATGCTGAGAGGCCTCAACCCTATATAGTGAATAATGTGATCTTGAGTGGATGTGACATTTTAAAAAGGGGATTAGGGCCAAGACATTGATCAACTGTTAGGCGCCAGCAATAAGAGCAAAGTTAATGAGTTTTCTCTTGAGAATTTTTCAGAGATTCGTTATAAAGGTTAGTTTAAATAGAACAAATGTCTATGTCCTTATTTGTTTAAATCAAAATGTATAATATTTTATCATGCTATTTTATTATTTATTAATAAACAAACAAATAATTTCCAGACAAGTTAGTAAAAGTAGATTTCTAACGCCTTAAGATGTAAGATATCTAGAATGCATTTTTCAAGTTCCTGTATGTATAAACAGTAAACATGCAACTTTGGTAACTTTTCTTGGAATAAAACACATTCATTTTATTTAATTAAGGTCAGGAATAGAGAGGTTAATGACTTATGAGCTTAGGTTCATTGTCTTGCTAAATTACTCATTTTCCTTTAAGATTTAGATATGATCAAATGATATTTTTGCATTAGAATTTGCTGGTATAATTCATAAATCATTGTTCCATCAATGATGGCAAGCTGTCTTAGCCCAGATGGAGCAAACCAAGGTGGAGTCCCAAAGCATGATGCGACCCCCGCCATGTTTCACAGATGAGATACGGTTTTAATGCTGGAAGGCAGGGTTTCCTTTCTCTAAATATAATACTTATCATTTAAATCAAAAAGATCAATTTTGGTCTGATCTGTCCACAAGAAAATTGGTCCAGTAGTCTATTTGCTTGTCCTACAATGGACAGCAATGTTCTTTTTGGAGAGTGGTGGCTTTGTGTTCTCATGATGGTGATGACTTTAACAATATCTGATGTGAGAAAGTCCTTTGTTCCTTAAGTTACACTGGGATCATTTGTGACCTTACAGACTATTACACCCCTTGATCTTGTGGTGATCTTTGTTTGTTGGCCACTTATGATAAGGGTAATAGTGAATTTCCTCCATTTGTACACAATGTGTCTGACTGTGAATTGGTGGAGTGCAGACCCTTTAGTTTAGTGATGTAACCTTTTCCAGCCTGATAAGCAACAGTTCTTCCTGATACACCGGGCTTTGATTTTACATTCACATGCTCTAAGAATTCCAAAGATTCACAAAAATCTCACACTTATATTTGGTTCTCCTTATCTACTTGTGTTTTTACTTTTAGGACAAATGTATGCCGAAATATGGAAGCCAGGAAAGTGAGTATATACTGAGCTGCTGAAAGTTTGCAAACTCTTTAGAATTTTCTATGTGATGAATGTCCTCTGCATGGTTTAAGCAGCTCAGTTCTCTTTCCCCACATCTAGATGCATACAAATGGCTAAGGAGTATGTCTGTGTGGTAAACTGGTTCCACCTGCTTTAAGTTTGAAAAAGTGAAAATCTATTTGTTTTTATTATAATCAAGTATTAGGCCTGATGGGCTCTGGATCAACCGTGACCCTATGAAGAAGTGGATAAGATAAGATGACTAACATTATCCCATTTATTGGAAACCATAGTGCATTTGTGCCCACAATCATATTGTATTTGCTAAGTTGTGGCAATGGTAAAAAGAGCAGTCCACTAGTTACTCTATAAATGGAACTCTGTCAATCCCAAATATTTTGCATTTAACTCGGAGCAATTGTCTTATTTTTGTTACACATTCCTTACATATTATATGACCAACATAGCTGTTTCTGAGCTCTTTGTGAAATAGTTTCCAGTTAGGCTTGTGTTCCTGCCTGTAGAAGCAGGAGGGGTTTGATCAGTCAATGTTGTAATGCTCATAAAAACCAATGCATTTGGCTCTCATAACCTATCAAGACCCTTTTACCAGACTCCTCTTGTAATCAAGAACACAGCTTAGGTCTTGGCACACTGGTCTCCACCAGGGGCACTTGTGAAGCTGGCAATAAAAGTTATGTTCGCAGATTTAACTGTTCACCATTTTCACACACTGTAATAGACGAGAAGAAACATCAACCACCAGCGGTTGTTTGTAATAAGCTTCTCTCGTTCACTGCCTTCTGCATTTTGCAACTTAATAAAGAGCGAGTTATGTTCTGCTAAGTGAAAAAACAAGTGGTTGTATCGCCTTATTGGTTCAGACAACTTCATTCTTTGTGTGACCGAAGTGCTAATTTCATGTTTACAATTCTCACAGAGATGTTTAACCTAGTAGAGAATAAAGCAAACAACCTGTAATGTGGACAGCTCACATAGGTGGAATTTGAACCTGGGCCACTCTAATGGCAGGCTGAGGTTTAACTGAGTGAGCTAGAAACTACTGTGAGTCTAGACCCAATTGCAGAACAGAGGAGGTAAAACAGGTAAAACTCAAAATGAAAACAAGCTGCTACCCATAGAATTCAAACCAAGAACAACAACCGAAAGCAGTGTGAAATGAAACTCCTTGCAGAGTGTGGAAAAAATCGGGGGCAAAATAATTACAAATGTTTTTCAAGGGAAGACTGGCTGCCAAATATTTGCGGACCCAACAGAGACTTCTCTCATTGCTGTCACTGAAACACTCCATGCTGCAAGATCAGCTAAATTATCATCTCTTCTATTTCTCCTTGACCTCTCCATGTTTCAAAAACATGGATCAGGTGAACTGTCTACTCTAAATTGCCCTGCTGTCTGAATGTGTGCGTGTGCGTGTGCGTGTGCGTCCGCCCAGATCTGGATTGGCACTCTGTCCTGGGTAAACCCTGCTACTGCTCAATGTAGTCTTCCAGGTGGATGGTCATTTCCGGGGAGAGTACTCTGTGCAGATTGGCTGCCGCATCTTGCCGGTGTTGTTGGCTGAGCATGATTGCATAGACTGATGACTGTGAAGCATCCTTGGGTATCTCGAAAGGTGCTATATAAGTGTAATTAACTATCACTATGCAACCTTCGACATGGTAGACCATAAGATCAGTCCACACTAGTTTTGGAATCACTGGCTCTGCATGGTACCTGGAGGAGCATTTTTACTAGGTAACATTCCAGGGTGCAACATCTGCTCCATGCAGACTCTTCACTGATGTTCCACAAGTCTCAGTTTTTGGTCCTCTTCTCTTCTCTCGCTACAATCAGGCTCCCTCAGGCGAGGAGGAAGAAACCTGGAGAGGAACCAAGGCTCAAGAGAGGAACCCATCCTCCTCTGGTTGACACCAGAGAGCACAATACAAAGGCACATACATGGGCAAAAAAGATGTAGAATAGAAAAGAATGTTGCTTGCACTAGATGTGATACAAAAATGAATAGGTAATGAGTTAATATGGGAGTGCAAATGTGAGTTGGATGCAGGCTAGTGGTATATTAAAGTCCATGAAGGATGAAGTATACTAATCTAGCAGTATGATCTCAGATGTGGATGATTAGACATCTGGGTAGAAGCATTTGGATAAATCTTCACAGGAGGGCGTGGACCAATATCACACATGCAGCAAGGGCAGCTCAGGCCATGGGGGGGGGGGGGGGGGGGACTTAGTGACCCCTAGAGGTGTTATTAAAAAGTCTGTGTGAAGAGAAAGTTTTTAATCATGATTTGAAGATCGGCATCTTCAGAGCACAGTTTACATGACGGGTTGTAAGGTTTTAAGAAGACCTTTTAGGTATTGTGGGGCTAAGCCAATGAGCGACTTGTAGGTTAGGAGCAATATTTTATAGTCAATTCAGAATTTAATAGGAAGCCAATGGAGGGATGAGAGAACAGGACTAATGTGATCAAATTTCCGAGTTCTGGTGAGAACTCTCACAGCAGCACTTTGTACTAATTGGAGTTTCTGTAATGATTTTCCTGAACTACCAGCCAGAAGGGCATTACAATAATCTAGTCTTGATGTTATGAATGCGTACAGCAGTATGTCTGCATTTTTGTAGGAAAGTGCTTTACACAGTTCTGTCTAGAGAGGCCACTCAGGTGCTTGTTCAGTCTCTTGTCATTTCAAGGCTAGACTACTGCAACTCCTGCTGCAGCATGGCTCGTATTCGACCCACCATCCCTCAAAATTCAAGAAAGACAAGCATCCAGATTTTGCTGGGAGAACTTAACACATTATTATTACATTGAATCTTGACATTTCGGCAGCATCTAAACTTGAGGTATCTCTGGATTCTAGCCTCTACAAACTAAGGATATTTTTTGAATGAACAACAAAGCACTTTAGTAAGTCACTCTGGATAAGAGCATCTGCTAAATGACCTAAATGTAAATGAAATAAACAGAAAATACTTTCCAAACTAAAACATTGTTACTGGAAGAAGGAGAGTGCTCTGACATTAAAAGTTTTCAAAAGAGAGAGAGAAAGCTTGAGAGGGCACTTGAGGTAGAAAGGAAGAGGTAAGGGGAAGCGCCTAGACTTTCAACCCTTGCAGAGAATAGAAAATCGAAAGGGAGTGCAAGAACTCTCAGCTTTCCTACCTGAGAAAATTACCACCTAAGGTCTTAGGCTCCAGAATTAAGCAAAAGATCCAGCCTGGGTTTGCAGGATCTTGGAAGCTATATAGCCCTGTCACCAGCTGCAGCTGGTCAGTACTAATTTGCTGTCCAATGACTCCTCCTAGTGGTCAAAGGGGACCTCGACCTGGTGCCAACCTTTACACAAAATAATTGGTTTCATGTAATTAGTGTTGATTCACACTGCGAAACATACACATTTGAAATGGAAAAAATACTTACAGACGAGCAGGTACTGAAAATGACAGCATTGTCAACAATTATATTAATATGTTAATAATTTGTACAAATAACATAGTGCCCTTAAATGAGACCATGTATCAAAATGCTGTATCAAATATTCCTGCTCACATGTATATTTTTGCATAGTATTTATTATGTTCTTAAAGTGTTTCTTATCTACATGGAACTTTTGACCTGTATGTTGTCTATTTACTTGTTAAAATTAAAAGATTAAACTTAAAATATTCCACTGGTTCTTTGTACAATGCTACAGAAAATCCACTGTTTGTTCCATTTTACACTTACACTTACATATTTGCATGGTCAGGGTTCTATGTATGTGGTTGATCTGCCTCACCCATATTTATTCTCTTAGGTCAAGTCATTTAAATTTACTGTTTGTTCCACATTCTTGCTAAAAGACTGTTGGAGATCAAGCATTTGATCAAGTCATCACTCCTAAATTGTTGAAAATACTGTCCTCTTTTTTAAGATTGATTGATTCTGTGATGGCATTTGAAAATCGATTATCTATCATTATTCTTGCATATCCTCTTTTTATTTTATTTTTTTTACCTTTTTGTACTGTGTACATGTTGTATTATATTTTGAAAAACACTTTGTGGCTTGTGTCTGTACAATTTAATTTAATTGACTTAGCCTTTAAAAGGTAAAAATTTAAAACCTAAAAATTGGAGTTATGTTTTTGTGCATACATTTTCTCATATCCAATTGAGTTCATTCTAATGACAGGTTTACAGATGTGTTTATCTGTACACTCAACAACTTGATGCAAATTTGGCTACAAGTAATATGATTTAAAATTATATGTTTGTCTTGAGTACTACATAGCAGATTTTTTAAAATTGCTTTAAAGAAAATGTTTACAATGTTTAAAGGATTGAACACAATATACATTTATTTGTTATAATAAAAATAATAACAACAACAACAACAACAACAACAACAATAATAATAATAATAATAATAATTATTATTATTATTATAACAAATAAATGTATATTGTGCTGATTATTATTATTATTATTATTATTATTATTATTATTATTATTATTATTTAACTTTTAATTTAACCAATCAAGCAATTAAGAACAGATTCTTATTTACGATGATGGCCTGGAAAGTGCCAGAGAAAAAAAAATCTAAAATCACATATCATTTGGTTATACAATTACAAACATGTACAGGTGTCACTTCAAATATCTAGTTTTAGTGTATTTTGTAATTTGTTTCAGTCCTCAGCTGTAGCAACCAGATTCTACTAAATTACAGCGACTGATGACAGGAGCTTTTGATTATGCCGATTATACTGAATTACAGCAACTGACAAGACCTTTGGGTCAGCTATCTACATTAGTAAAGCTAATGGTACCTAACATAGCCTTACAAATTATACATGGATCCAAATAATCCCATAGTGCTAAGGAACATCTTTTTAGGTCTGTTTGGCCATAAAACTCTTCTCAATCAAATACCATGATATGTTAGAGACAGCAACATCATGGCAAGTAATTAAGATTAACTGGTTTGTGAGTCAACAAGCTGTTGCCACAAATGTTCATTCTAAGACAAATAGTTAGGATTCTCTTCCACTAACATTTGCAAGCTATGTTACAAACCTGTCAAGTAGAAATAAGGCAGTTTCCTCCTCCCCTGCCTTTCAGCTCTCAAGCTTCTCCATGATCCAAACATCTTACCAATGTTTACCTGTGCCTTTCAACATGAATGATATAAAATCTTTTGTACAACCTTTTCTTTTTGGCTGTTTCTCTGCCATCTTTACTTGTGTGTATAATGAGTTCCTCCCATTACACCTGTGCATGAGCAGGAATGCCCTCTGCTGCTGATAGGCTGGAATTTTCCTCCATTTACAGCTGATTTAAATGCTGAGTATAAATGTTTTTTTTTGCAGCGTTCAAACAGAGCTAACAAAGGCAACATTAACAATAAATGTCTCAGTTTGACTGGTGAAATGAGTCATATACATGGACATGAATATGAGCTATCAGTCAGATTATTAATGGATTATAAGGCTGGATGTAAACGTGAGACCTCTGAGAAAAACCTATAAACACCAGTCAGTGACCTCACTGAGAGACATTAATGGTCAGAGGTTAAGGTATCAGAATGCATCATTCGAAGAATTATATATAATATAGTGGTTGTACCCCAAGATGCAAACCACCCCTCATAGTTAGACTTTTACGTTCAGAATGCAAATAAACACAGAGATGAGCCACAAAAGTTCTGGAACAATGTTTTATGGACTAAAGAGACCAATATTACTTTTATCAAAGTGATGGAAGGCCTAAAGTGTTTAGAAAGAAATAATCTGTCCATGATCCAAAATATACAAACTCAACATTCACCAATTTATAGAGAAGTGCATCCAATCTAATCAGCAGAAACTTCATCATGCAGAGAGACAATGACCCAAAACACACTGCCAATATAACAAAGGACTTCATTAAGGGAAAAATTTAAGATTTTCGACTGGCCAAGTCAATCTTCAGACCTCAGCCCAACTGAGCATGCATTTCAGCTCCTGAACAGGAGCACTGGTGTTCTCCTTTTCGGCTCTCAGCCTTTGGCTCTGTGCCTAAGACCACACCACATCAGATCAAATATTTCAGGCTACAGCCCTCCCTCATATGTATTATTCCATAAATATTCATAATTGAGTCTTAAACCCAAATGTCCTCAGTATTTAAAAAACAAAGTACCTGGCCTCTGAGAGTAGTCTCAGAGGAAATAGTTTAATTTAAATTGAGAATAATATCATGGGGATGTTGGCTTATTTAACTACGGCCTGAAAAGTTGAAAAGTAACTGAACATTCTCAACTTATCAAGGTGTTTAAATTCAGTTGTTCATTTGAGAAGGCCTTTTTTGGTTTGCATGGTACCCTTCAGCACCATGACTGGAATAAGAATGAAAATAATATGATGCTGTTTACAAATATTATATAATCTGATAGTTATATTACTGTGAAAAGTTAAAGATCAAGAAGATGATATATACTAAACAAGGAGTATGCAGAAATATTTTATTAAGACCAAAGATGTACAATTTGAAGGTAATATGTCTGAGTGAAGTCTTTGGTGATGGTCCCATAGTCCAGCCAATTCTTGAAACATCTGGGCCCTTTTAGATCCTGCCCATTATGGAAGACAGTGGCAGAAACAACCCCTAGACAACGAATGGGACCAAACTTGTGGTGATATGGTGGAAGGAGGAAAGGCTGTGTGAGCAAAGGCTTTTAAAATACAGGTGGGGCAAGTGATTGGTTGAGGAAGGAAGGAAGGTATGGTATGGTAGGACTTTTCATATCTGCCATACAGGTTGCTTCCCAGATTCAATTATGCTGGCTTGTTTGGGATTATTCAAATGAGGTTGTCTTATGACTTTAGTTCATTGCACAGAACTGCCTATGATAGTAGAATGATCCTACATCCCACCCGTTGAGTCGGAATCACAAGCACATCACGTTCAAATACTTTCTTGTTGAAGGAATATAAAAAATGGAAGATGCAGGGTTTGTTCTCACCTACTTATATGATAAAAGGTTGAAGGTAACAGGTATCTAAATTATCTCTGAATTTTCCAGTAGAAATTCTGACTAGGGTGGTTTTCATGTGCAAAATTAATTTTGGTTGGTAACTCATATTCACCATTATTCCAATAGTGTGTGAAGGCAGCTCTAGTTTCCAAGTAGCAAAATGTGTGTTTGACATTGACATACAACAGCGATGGATGGATGGACGGACGGACGGACGGACGGATGGATGGATGGACTTTTGTAAGTCACTCTGGATAAGGGCGTCTGCTAAATGCCGCAGATGTAAATGGATGGGTGGATGGATGGATGGATAGATAGATGTCATAGCCTGCCATATTTGCACTGGTTAATCTCTGTCCACTGTATGACCCTCATTACCTGATCAGTTACAATCAGTAAACTGGGCCTGGACCAGTGGAATAAGGGGGTGATTCATTCTTAAATGATAGAAATATATAGCTATTTGAAACAGTTACAGTCTGCCTGTGGGTTCTTGTGTTTTTATGTGTATGTTATCACACAAAACCAGCCCACAACATCCCTTGCCTATCAGGAATTTACCCATCTATCCCATTTACTCTCTGTCTCTCCCAATTACTTTAGATTCAATATGATTCCCAATAATGTATTAAAATGAATATTTTCTAGTCCTTATCTAGTTCTAGTCCTTATCTTATCTGTCTCCTCTGCACACCAATCCATAAAGTAGATTGCTGGGTTACTGATTACAGGATTGTGGGTTCAATACCTCCAAGCTGCTACTGTTGGAACACTGAGCACTTTCTGCTCCAGGGGTGCTGTGTATTTGATCTTGATATCTGATCTCAGGTTCCTAATTTTGGATTGGTGAAGAGAGGAATTTCAGTGTAATGTACAAGTATGATGAGAATAAAGACACATCCTATCCCTAATAGTAATCTATGCTGATGTATGGTGAGTATTATGTAAATCTAATGATAAACACCTCCAACTGAGAGGGCATATGACCCTGTTTCCTTTTCATGGATAGGTTAATGGGCTAAACTCCAACTTAGGTCCATTAATGCCCACTTCATGACCACACATGACTCAAATTCTCAGAAAGGCAGCATGGTTTAAACAGCTCAGTCTCATTTACCTTCCAAATCTTAACTGCAAAATGTTTAATGTGTGAAAACGTTAGTAGGATTACTTATTCCCATAAGCAAAACCATTATAAAGTTTCTTCATACTTACACATCCCTGTTACAACAAACTGGTTCTACAGGGCAGAGGTTCTGGGTCCTGGAAGACCCTTTGTCAGGAACATTTTAGTAGTCTTCTACTACCTTCAATTCAGAAGGGGCTTGTTATGTAGCTGATTAGCTGGATGAGTTGTGTTCGGAGCAAAGGAAACAGTACAGTGTTCATGGCAGGCATGCTCCACTGCTTTAGGGTTCCAAAGAGGCCTTTCTGAGGCGTTTTTTTTGTTATACGTACAGTGATTATTTTCAATGAATTTGGAATCATTAAGTCAACAAAAAACAAATGCAATATAATATATTGTCATATTGTGTAAAGCAGCATTACATAATGTCTTATTAACTTAATTTCTCACTCATTCTATATGCCAATAAGAGAACTGAGAGTGTATCATCTGGTTGGAAATACACCTTCAACACAATTGCAAGCACATTTTCTGTTATGGAAACAGTCAGCTGTAAGGAATGAAAATGACATAAATATGTCAGATACTAGTGTAGGGTTTATTGACAATTCCTCAACACCATCACTGGAAATGTGAAAAAAACTCTTAAAAGTCATAGCTCATTAAACCACTGCTAAAAAACCTTTTCTCTGTTGATCGTTGTAGAAACATGAGACCATGTCACAGTTTTCTAAAACGTCTGGATTAAAAATAGTCTGGTGTCAGACGAGAGCTGCTCTCTTGTTCCCTCAAGATCTCAGCTTGTTTTAGCTCTTCCTGTTGTGGTTCCCTGAGCTTGGCCTTGAATGATGTTTTTCCTGATTGAATAGTACAATTAAAGCTGAGGGTATTAAAGGAAAGAGATAAATCAGGTAGAGATGAGGCCGAATGTGTGTGCTTAATTTTGAGGGTGATAATTAAATCTGTTTGCCAGTTTTGCCCCCCTGACAATTAAAGATTTAATTACCATCTGTAGAACAACTCAAAAGCAAGGCTGACCTAAAAACTGGATTTGATTTCTCTTTTGGCAGACAAAGTTCAAAGTCCCGGGTCCTGTTTTTTAACTGTGATTTTTTTTTTATATGAATATACATAGATATTGCTCAATTATTACAACTGACAAAAATATAAAATATTCAGTTAGTCCAGAGCCATCACTGACCATTGTTGTGTGCCATTTACATCCATGATTAGACATTTAAACTTTTCTTAAACTATTTTAGAAGCTAAAATATATATTGGACTGTAAAAACATAATTTAACAATAGATTTACAGTGTAAAAGTGTAAATAGTTTTACAGTGTAAAAGCGCTCATTGCTTATACCAATTCTATACTAAATGAACCACTGGAAAAATAACTTTAAAATATCACATAAATAAGACTATTGCACAAAAAAATGTATTACAGAAACCAGTGCAATAAACTTATATTCAAACATACATACATAAGGAGGTGGAGCAATATAATTGTACCACAGGATGTCTGCAAATTTAATGACGTATTAATACAGGATAGAAAATATTTGCTTAAATCAATGGAAGTAGTTCCTTGATTTACTCACTGCCATCACCTCCAAAAACGATATAAGGATGATAGAAAATAATCTAATAATCCAATTAGTTTGAAAATTAGCAGCTACATGCAGCTTCATTACATTTATGCAGGGTATATGGTACACAATGTTTCACACCTCTGAGGAGTCTTTTGACTGGTGTTGTGGATTAGCCACAGACTTGAATGAGTCAAGGAATCTGTGCAATGCATGACAAAACTAAATATCTTATTGAGCACCTCAAAAATAGGAAATGACCTGAGGTTATTTTTGTGGCTTGTAAAAGGGGCTGGGATCTTTACTGACATGGAATCACATAGTCTGTAAAAATGACTGATGTAGCACATTTGGATGGGACTAAAAATGCTAAGAAACGGCTGTGAGATTGCTGTGTGATTTGTAGTTATGACAATTTAGTTGGCTGGCAGCTGCCATGCTGTTAGTTATCTTGCTGTCAGCCAATTATTATAATAAGTATTTATTATTACTTTGTCCTGAATAGGGTCATGGTGGATCCAGAGCCCACCTGGAGTCTTTGGGTGGAAGGCAGGAATACCGCCTGGACAGGGCGCCAGTCCATTGCAGGGCAGTGATGCATGGTACAAGCACCACAAAAAATATTAAGGCTTATTTTATTAAGGTTGGTGAAGGTTGGTGACTGTAAATGCCATAGCATATAAATGCATCAATTCTATGTGTCTATTCTATGCCTCCATGGAAATGGGCACGTGGAATGGTACCCCATTCTTTCAAAAGACATCTCAATTGGTTTTTTAATGATGGTGGTGGAGAGAACTGACATGTCAGTACAAAGTCCCCCATAGGGGTTCAAATGGGTTGAGATCTGGTGAGTGAAGGCCATTGCATATAAATGACATCATTTTCATACTATGCCAGTAAACTGACCTCCACCGTGTCACCATGACCCCTCACTGTAGGTATCAATCCATCAGGTATGTACCAATCTCTTGTGTGCTGACACATGTACTCACCCACTTATTGAGCATATGGTGAAGAGTGACCCATCTGGCTGTGTCATATCTCTGTAGACCATTGCTTATGGTTTTTACACCACTGAACTCTCAAATGTGCATTCTCTGTTTTTCTTACACAGACTGTTCCTGTTCTGTTTTCACGGTCACTTAAGGAACAACTGCTCCTTTCATATCAAACCAAAGTCAATTGATCCGCGATTCTTAATCAGCCTTTATTTATGCTTGGAAGTACATTGAGGCTGGCCGTCATTTTCAGTTTGACCATATACAAAGAATATGAATTGGAATAAGCAATATATTTTTTTAAATCAATCAAATTAAATATCAATCAAATGAAATATACAAATAAATTTCACTTTAGTTGCCATGGTAACCCAAATGGTTTAACTGGTGTTAGTACATTGTTGCTAAGTGGTTGCTACAGTATGCTTAGTTGTCGCTATAGCATTTCTTAATGGTTGGTGGGTTGTTGCTAGGCAGTTACTATAGTATAACCAGGGCATTGCAATGACATTGATAAGTGTTGCTAGGTGGGTGCTGTGGTGTCCCACATGGTTGTTATGGTGTACCTTGCAGATGATGCTTAACAGCATGCAGATTGTGTACATACATGTGGGCAGAGCAGGGATTTAATTCAGTTGGAAAGAAGTGAATTTTAGTTTAGTTTTCCAAGCTGATATTTCGGTGAATAAGGCATCATGGTTAGATAGAAGGTATTGTAGTTTGTTATGATTCTGACTGTGTGTTATGCAGCCTAGAAAACAGCATGTAACTGTCCACAAAGTGCAGATCTCAGGTTCTAAGAGTTAATCAGTTCATAGTTTACTTGCTATTTCTTCACAGTAACAGAAGATCCAATGGACCAAACTTTTCAATGTCACTGTATGTTCTAGACAATTGAAGGATTCATACAGCAACAGTTATACTTTTCCCTACATTTTATTAGTTTTGTGTTTCTTAAGATAAAAATTGGCTATTGGCTATTGGTTACACCAGGTGCATTATTATTTAATTATTTTCTACTACATGTTCACACTAGGGTCATGTGACTATCCAATAGTTTGATTGCATTTCTGACACTATTCTCACACACTGTTGGTGAAAGATCAGTAGAACATCTTGCATAACAGTACCGCACAGTGACTATCAAACAGCATTGTTATGCCACATGAGGAGCAGGAGATGAAGGTGTTACTTAAAAGTTCTGCTGCAATGTGAATCCTGTAACTGTGTGCCTCCATTAAAAATAATGAGACCGTTAGGTTCAAATCCCCTTTGCCATTAAAGATTTTTCAAAAGTTGGAGATGTGCACTTTGCGCAGACATCGTAACAGTTTGCACCCATCTGCATTTGCAGCACTTTAAGAGGTCATAAATAGACTCAATCACATGATAGGTGCATATCTAGAAAGCTTCTAAAGTCTGCTGGCTTTATGGGTTGTAAAATTTATAGAATTTGGATTTTAAAACTGCACGCACAGACTTTAGCAGCATTTTCATAGATCAGAAAGAAAGAATGCTTCATACAAAGTGCTAAATATAGACAGTCTCCACACAACTGCATTTAGAGATCATGGCATGTGCATGATTGCAGGTACAGAAGAATTTAAATAAATGAATCCCTATTCCCTGCCAGGAATAATGGAGAAATGGATCAGGGAGGAAACTCTCACTTTGACTCCTCATAAATTCCAGCTTCATGTTTTTACTTACCAGATTCAAAAACCTTTTAAAGCAGTGCTTTAGCCCCTTTCCAGGCATATGTTTAAAAGGTTTAATGGAACTGATGGCTCTGTATCAAACATAGTCTAGTGGTACTAAAGTTGAGAAAAGGTTTTATGGAAACAGGCCAACTTCTACCTCAGTCTACTGATGCAGTTGCAAGAAGAGATCTCCTGTAAATGTTGGACAGCCTGAGGCTTTTCAGATGAACCATTAGTGCTTGTAAAAAAAACCCCTCAAAATTACCAAAGGTATGCATTTCTAATCTGAAGACAGTGAATCATTATCTAAACTGCTGTAAAACAGTGGCTCGTAAAGGGCCCAAATGTCCAATTTAAAAATCTGCTATTTACTTCTTGAACTGGACAGTATGTGTTTGGGAATTTGGCACATAAATAGTTTTTGTGATTGAAAAAATATCAGTTTATTTGAACTCCTGCACCTATTCAACTTAGAGTGCTTTAGTCCTACCCACTTACACTGAACTCTTGCTAACCAGCTGTCTTTTATTTGTTGCTGAACGAACGCAACTCAAATGCACCTCAAAGAAATCCTTCCGTTTTCCCAATTTTCCTCATATTAAGTTTTCTAACTATGTTTGTAGGATGGAATTATTCTACATTGTAACAGTATTTCATCATAAATGAAGAAAACATTCTGCCAGTCCACAGCTAGTCACAACCCATCTCACCTGCCTCGTTATACATTCAAACCACATAAACTCTTTCTGTACCTGTACTTTACTTACTACTGGAGAAGCAACTAGCTGCTCAGATACACTGCACCCACCAACGACCCTTACACTTACCATCTCACACTACAGTTACATTTAATTCTATACTCAACAGTGATGGACTGGTCATCGGGTGAACCAGGAAAAATCCCCCTCCGCCGCCAAATGTGTAGTGTGCTAAAGAGGAATGGCATGGCATAGAAGGAACCATTCAATTTTATTATATCTCTGTTTAGGTTTAGATTTTTAATTAGAATTAAATTGCAAAGAAAATTTTATTATTAAATTTTAACACTGAACATAAAGATTGGATGCAGAACAAAATATTTAATGGAGGAGTTTGAGAGTTAGATATTTTTAATTAAATAAAATGTAATCCACCTTGTGAACCCCCAACCCCAATGCTGGGTGTGTTAACATGGCTAAATGAAATCACTATATCAGGCTTCACTACTATGTTTTTAAAAACAAAAAGTTGGTAAAGAAACTTTTAGATCAACTTACTTGAACCTTTTAAGGCTTTTCACACACATCTCTTTAACATAAAAAAATATGGCATTGCCCAAAAAACCCTTTGGACCACCTTTATTTTTAGGAATTAAGTTAGAAAAACAGCCTGCTTACTTCAAAGGGATAAAAAGAATCCCACATAAACATCATAAACGGACCTCCAGGAAAAATAAGTGAATAAATAAAGCACAAGCAAAATGCAAGATTTGGGTCTTTTAATATGTATTTGACTTAAATCATTGTGGAGCAGTACACTTTAGTCCACATGCATCTATTCAAGTTCATGTAGGACTGAAGCTCTTTTCTAAAAGACACATCGTACAGCATGTCCAAACACTGCTGCCATTGTCTTCGTTAGCTTTGTGGTCCAAGATGGGCTTGCATCAAACAGCCCCAAAACATCTCCCATCCCTTGTAGTATTCTGTCAGCTCCACAGCTGACCAGAATGAATGATGGTAATGATTTAAAGAGAAAGTGGATGCAGCTGGAGGCCTGCTATTTGAATACACAACTGCCAGAACACGGCCAAGGCACATTAAACTAGACTGTTCCCCACTGCTCAAAAAAAAATGAAAAACAGTCCCAACCTCCATAGCTCTGAAAACCAAGAAAAACAGTTTTTTGACTCAGTTGACTCAGTTGTTTAGCAAGGGGAACATGTAGCTGAAGTTCTTAGTGTGGGCTCACTGTTGGAAAGGTGAGTGTGTTAGGTGTCCTCGTGAACTTGTTAGTCTCAATTAGTCACAGCCAGTCTAATGAGCTCCAGCAGCACATACATCTGTCCTCTGCAAGGCCAGTGCTACCAAAGGGAAGTGGATTAGCCTTGTCCACAGGCACGATCAGGAGGTCATTATCTCACCTGCTTCTACTACACTCCCCATAAACTGTAGAAAACATTCTGAGTGACTCATATTTCGGTGCAATAAAGAAATTATTTAATTATACAAGCATGCATATATACTCACCTAGCACATCCCAAAGGTCTCCTGGAGTCAGATGAACTCATCATTATCATGTTTATTAAACCATTTTGAGATGACTTTTGCTTTATGACCTAGTGAATAATCATGCAGGAAGTAGCCATTATAGATGCACATGGTCAGCAACAATGCTCAAATAGGCTGTTTATTCAAATTGAAGCGATGATTGATCGGTACTAACAGGCACAAAATGCTGCAAGAAAACCTTTCACATACCATTACACCTCTTCCACCAGCCCGGAGTGTTGATACAAGGCAGGTTTGGTTCATGGATTCTATTTGTGCCAAGTTCTGAGCTTATCATCTGTGAGCCTCAAATAAAAATGAGATTCATACTTTCTTTTTGCTCTAGCAGACTATGGCTGCTGATGGCAAGCAACATGGCTGGTGTACAGATTCAGGTGGACAGGCTTGTGGTTGGACAAATTCAGAAGCAAAACGTGCAAACCTGAACCTTGGATCATAGTGCTAGCACATTAGACTGCAGCCACTTGGAACCAACTTTTTTCAGTCTTCACATGTCCAGCCTCAGCTTTTTATCTGGCTGAGCATACTATTGACTGTTGTGCAGCTATGCAAATAGTCAAATCAGCCTTTCTTGTGCCAATCATGTCTGAAGCTGTCTGCAGCTATCTGCAAGATTTTAGCCTTTAATGCATCCTATATATGAGTGAGTATAATATAGGGGCACATGTGGCCTGGTGGTTAGGAAACCAGCCTTGTGACTGAAAGGTTGCCTGTTTGATTCCCTTAACTGGCAGAACATGATTGAAGTGCTCTTGAGCAAGGCACTTAAGTCCACTTAATGCTGTGGATATGGCTGTCCAATGCTCTCAACATGTGTGCTCACCATATAGTGGATCTACTCTATATGCATGTTTACATTTATACATCCCTAATAAAGTTCTCTTTGAGATTATGTAAAATCTCATTGATTTTATTGCTGTTTTTGACCACGGTAACCATCTGAACATCCAAACTGCAATACCAGAACCCAGTTACTCTACATGCACAACTATAATTAAAGTTTTACTTCTAATTCTGTGAATCTCTTTAGTGTAGGTAGCATTTCATGCATGAATAATTGGTATTGAGTATGTGCAGGACTGTACTGCTGCCAAAAGTCCCCATATTCAAAATTAATGAAAAACTTGTCTCTTTATGCTGGCATCATCTGAATGATAAAAACTGAAGAGGGAAACAGGCTTGCCAGATAAATCTGCAAGATTGAGAAGCCATCTGGTGCTGGATTGTAATTTGTTATTAACATGATGGGTCCAAGGCCCAAGCAACATCCAGATTCTCTTCACTATTCAACAATTGATTATCTGATAAGGCACATGACCCTCGGTCCAAAAGCGGGCCATTTAACTGTTTGATTTGAATAATTCTATTGTAGTGTTACCAAGCTTCTTATTTATTTCAACTGGTAAAAAGAAATATATGTTTATTTGAAGGGAGACAAGCTTGGGTGAAAATAATGATGCATACAATAATCAATGTACAAATTAAACAACTGATTTATATGTAGGTCAAACCATATACTGTACCTGCTTCTGATAACTAGTGTAAGTTTCTATTTTCTTCCAGTTAAGTATAATATTAGTAAATGTTGAAGTTTCTTTTCTGAAACATCCTTCAGTGTTTTGATTAGTGATTTGGCACTACTAGCACTACTCTCTATAAGAGTTCTTTGGTAAGATGCTGATGGTTCACCTCTACAAAATGATGAAATTGCAAGTAGTCTTGGAAAAGACAAAGTATCATGTAACAATATGAGGGAGGGCATCTTGTGACATTAATTAAACACAGTTCTAGAACAGATCAGTATCCCAACCAGGTTACCTAGAAACAGTGAACATATATGACCAAAGGTATGGGTTCCACACCCATTGCTAACAGGCCTATATCGTAAAGGCAAGCACATGTCTACACCCCCATAGACAAACACTGACAGTAGTAATGTAATATAATGTAATGTACATGTCAGTTCATGACATTTCTGTTCTGCTAGATCTGCCTCAGCCAACTGTAAGTGCCATTATTGTGAAATGGAAGCACATAAAAGCAAAAAACACTTAAGCCACAAAATGGTAGACCATGTGCATAATGTGTGTAAAAAGAACCTATTGTCTCTTGCATCTCTCACTACAGAGTTTCCAATTCTCCCTGGAAACATCATCATTAACTGTGTGAGGAACTTCATGAAATGTATTTCCATGGCTCAGCAGTTGCACATAAGCCTAAGGTCACTGTACAGAATGACAAACGTTGTCTGGAGAGGTGTAATTCTGGAGCAGTGAAAATAATGTCTGAAGTGATGAATACAATAGTAGTGAGAACCTATTGATAGTGGTCTGAGGAGGGACAAGCCAACAACAAGGGACAAGGTATTGAGAGCCCAAGGTTCATTGATTTGTGAGGGCAATGAAGGCTATTCCATCTGGTCTGAAACAACAGAGGGTTACTGTTGCACAAGTCACATAAATGTTTAATGAGACTTACAACAGGAATGCATCACCACACACAGTGTATCACATATTGCAGCATATTGGGTTGCATAGCTACAGACAGTTCGTATTGTACATGCTAACCCGTGTCCAGCAATGAGTGTCAGAATTGGACCTCAGAGCAAAGAAAGAAAGGGGTCAGTCCAATAAGTCTTGTTTCCTTTTACGTCATAGATAGCCAAGTCATGTGTCCTATCTGCTCATGAGAAGTGCTGAACCTATGCATGCTACAAGGTACAGTGTACATTTTAGCTGTGAGTGACATGGCACAATATAATACCGATACAACAGTAAAGATGCAAGAGTAAAGAACGTGGGTTATGGGGCAAGAAAGGAGCAAATCCTTTTCTTTCTAAGTGTGGTTTAAAATAACTGCTGAGGAGGTGACAGATTTGGGTTTGCACGGTTGTTCCTTTCCATACAGAGTTTTCTGGTCTGGGCCAAGTGGAAGAATGGTCCTGACTTCATTTTGAACAAACCCACCACCATATAAAGCATCCCTGGTGAAAGCTTGCTCCGAAACAGGAGACTCAGGCATTGCCAAACCTGCAACAGACAACAGTTTAACCACTGCAAAGAATGTGTAGAAATTACACAATGTGCATAAACTGTCATATATTTAATTATCAGCTATAAAATTAAAACTATGCTAGAGCAAACAAAGCAGCTCCTGAGGCATGGACTTCACGAGACCTCTGAATGTGTACTACAGTATTTTGCACCAAGCAGATGTTTTAACTTCTGTAAGTCAGTAAGGTCAGAGTGGATGGTTAGTCATACTCTGACACCTCTGGAACAGCAAAGTTAAGAGCCTTAACTGTGGCAGTTCAGCAGATGCATGTAACATCATATAATGAACCTAGATGGTAAACTGTTACACTCTGTATGCTATATTCATCTGTAGCATTATATTTACTGCACCCAAACTTTTTCATAAGAGACCATACAGGCACTATAGCTCACTCACTTACAGTACATGCACATATATACACTCTCTGTAGAATTTATTGGAGTTATAATATAACTTAATTTTGGGAAATTTCTGGTCCCATCATGGATTTCTACCTGGTTGTCTCTGATGCTGGGCTTTTCTCATGTGCCTTGGGTCTTTCCACTGTAGGTCCTCCCAGTTGCTGTATGAGGCTGCAACGTGTGGTTACTTCTCTGCCGTTCCTCCTGATGGCATGCTCGGGTCCCTTAATGCACTGCCAGTCTTATCCTGCCTCCGAAGCTGCTCTTCATCCTCTTCCCTTTTTCTTCCCACTCTCTCCCTGTTTAGTACCCCCCGCCCCCCACTGCCGGTTTTGTGCCCTCTGCTTCCTGCGCAGGTGTTGTCACAAGCCTGGCTGCTGCCCTCTCCCCAGTGCATGTTGCCGCATTCTCACTCCTCATGACTGCACCTGCTCCTCCTGCCACTTGCCTTTCAACCCTCCTCTTATTCCCTCGGGTCTCTGCCTGACAATCCTGCATGGTGCGGTTGTAGACCTTTCTTGCCTGCTGAGCCCTTAAGCTGGTCTCGCTGCTCCACACTACTCTCCTGTGATCTCTGTGGGAATCCCTCCCACCCTGTCTTGGCCTACTTGCTCGTGGCCCCCCTTTCCATTTCTCCTGCTTCCTCCTGCATGGCTCTCTCCATTCCATGCCTTTCCTTCACCACTGCTCGTGACAGCCACAGGAGCCGTCTATTCTACCTGAACTGCTGCACAGTGCACTACAATTTCAACTCTGCAGGCTGTTTCTCCTCATCCTGCAGGTTCCTCCACATCTCCACCTGCTGCATGCAGGCCCACGCACAGCCCAGATGCCTGTTGCATTACTTTCCACCTCGGTTGATGTGCCCAGGATGACCACATGCCTCTCCCTCCATCCTGACCCTGTATCTGTCCACTGTCTTCTGGATAGTCTTTTAGTTTCTCCCTTGGGTCTCATCGGCTGGGTTGCTTCCTCCTCCCCTTCTCCAACCTCATTTCAGCCAAAATGGGACCTGACATTGTCTCCTGCCTGTCAGCCAAGGAAGTTTCAGAGGGTTCCACAATTGGCCATTTCTCAGCCCCACCTCATCTCTGGTGTTTCTTTGCATAGTTGGATTCCATTCACTGCAGGCTTCACTCCCATGTGGCAAGCTGATCCATCATATCCATTTCCACCAATCTCAAAATGCCACCCATCATGACCCATTGTTCATCACCAAATCCAGCTCTCCACTTGTTTCATCTCCACCTCCAGTGCATACTGACACTCAATCCTTCCCAATTTTCAGCCTCTTTCAGATTTGGTGTGACTACATCTTCTTCATTGGGACTTCCAGATCACACTTTCCCACTCCTCAGACATCAGATCATCTTGAGTTTACCACAGTTACTTCAGGACTTATGCCCAAGAACTTTGCACGGTCCATGAATGCATTGCATAATTGGCATAATTTTGGGGCTTTGGCTTCTCGTTCCTTCCCAGAAGCCTCTCCAACCTCCAGCCCAACACTTTAGAGTTGCTTCAGCTTATGAACAGATGCCCTGATATTCTCTTAAAGAATTCTTTGCAAAATCAATGCAACTCTATGGGGAAATCTACAGCTTCAGTAGTGCACTTTGTAGTATCTAGGTCTCTAATATGAATATCTATGTGGACATAGGAAGGTGATCCAAACATGCATAACATATGGACTGACATCCATGGAAAACATGATTGATGAAAGGGTCAAATTAGACAGTGATTTCCAGTCATATTGGGGCAATAAGTTTTCAGCTATCTTCAGTAAAAGCAACACAGTTGTGATGCAGTGGATCTGATGTGACTCTGACATAGATTAATTTCAGCGTGAAGGTTTCTCAACTGCAGAGCCTGCATAAATTAAGCCACTCTTGAACCACCTCTGACCCTGTCTGTCAACTGTCAGCTTCTGGAAAACATCACCACAGGCATGGAAACCACCACTAACTTCCCGGTCCTTCATTACATTGCTTCACTTACTTTGTGTCCTGTTTGTTTCGCACCAGCATTAGCCTATGATATTATTTCCTAAATGCATCTCTAATCTCTGTGACTCCACTCTCTTTACTGCTCCAGGCTGTTGGCATAGAGGATGCTGGGTCCTTTGACTGTGAACCTAAAAGATTTATTATGATAATTTTCATCAGTGCAGAGTGGAGACGTGTGGCATGCAAATGAGCTGTAAGATCTCTGCGTCGGCAGTTATGAGCTTAGAAATGCATTATAAATACATAAAAGCTTTTTTCAGAAGTACTGCATTATACCAAGCACTGGACTGCCAACGGAATAGAGAAAGAGATGATATAATTCTGAAGGACAGAAAAGTTAACATGACAAATAATAAGCAGGAAAAAAGTACACGTACATGTATCTCAAAAAATTAGAATACAGCAAAAGGTTTTTGATGATTGAATTTAAGAATTAAATTGTCAAGGCTCTTAACTCCCCAGCTGCTCCCTGGGCACCATAGAAAATGCTGCCCACCACTCTGTGCATGTGTGCTCACTGCCTAAATGACTCTGGGAACACTCTGGTCCTGAGCAAGAAAGATCTGAACAAGAAAAAACAGATAAGAACACAGATGGAAGCAATATTAAATATCAGATTAATAATTATATAAAACATTATATGTACATAATAATGATATACATAATTCTATGTGATTTTACACTTGAAGAGTAAGAGATAAATGCAAATGTAAATAACCATAAAACATTATTACATTTTATAATTCAATATTATATTGTTATACATGAACAAATTTGGACATGTCTTTAAGTGTCGTGCTGAAATAGAAACTGTGTTTAGATTTATTGTTTGATTTTTTTTAAAGGTTATATTTAAATTTAGAGTTAAGTTTAGAGCTTATATTTAAATCAAGGTGCTTTCCGTTTGGGGCTATAAACCAGCTTCAAATGATCCCAGAGCTTACATAGTACATACATAGGCAAATACATGCATAACATGCAGTCTAATACATACATAGCATACACCCAATACAGTAAATTAAATCAAATGCTTAGCAGTCTTAGGTTACATGTGCAGTAATATAAGAGTTGAGCCAGCATGTTTCCCTGTTCATGTCCATGTATTCATTCTCACAGCTTATTTTCATTACATCTTAAATAAATGACCTTTCAGATGGAGATCTAACACTGACCTTTACATGTTTGCACTGGTTGATTGGTTTCTGTGTAAGGGTACTTTTAAGTGTATATTGTATTTATAATCATTAAAACTGTCATTGTTACAATTTACATTGTTAAAACAGCACTGACCAGGAGCGGATGGGTTGCCGTTTTGAGTCCTTTAGATACTGTGAAGGTTTCTTACTCTTTTTTTCCTGTCACTGTTGCCCTAGATAAATAAATTTGAATAGAATTGAATATTAAGTCTTTTCTGTAATACAATGTTTTTTTGCGGAAAGCTTTCTCTGAATAATTTACTGCGCTTGTGCAAAACAATCTTTGAAAATATTGTAATAAATTGGTCTACATTTTTCAAGAAGTGCTCAACAATCACAGCTTCAGAAAACATATGATTAAAACAGTCTGTTTGTCCAAAAGTGGAAGTTTCCACAGTGTGAAAACATCCACTCTACAGCCTTCCAAAAATGTTTATAATGGCAATAAAACACTGCCCAGCCCAATTTTTTTGAGCGAAGTGATTTAAATAGGTTTGATGTTTTAAACTCTGCTTATAACTCTTTCATGAGAACTGGTTGAAGCTGACAGTTTGAGGAGTACAGATTCTCTTTACTGGCTGTCTTGTTAGACCCTATCAAACCTGACTGATGGTCTGATTGTGATCAACTATTTTGCATGACGTACAATCCGATAAAACACCCATCACTCCGGGTCTATCATGTCATAAATCACAGATGAGACAAAGAGGAATATGTGTGTACTGTCTCAATAAATCATAGTTATCCTTCATCTAAAAATCAATTATGCAACATGCCAAAAAATAGTTCTCCCAACAACCTTGAAGACTTATTTGAGCACAGTCTGAAAACTCTGAGTAAGAAACACATCATGTAAATGTAAAATTAAATCACAGTAGTTTATGCTCATTCTTTATTAATTATTATTTTGTTCAATGTGTTATTTTAGTTAGCTGTTCAAAAGAAGTCCACTGAGAGCATTCAACTGTGTTTATCAACAGATCCATCCAATCATTCATTCACTCGTCTTCTTACCTCCTTAGTCTTGTTCAGGGTTGTGGTGGGTATGAGTCTACAAAGAATCATTGGGCACAAGACAGGAATATCCCCAGACACAGTGCCAGTGCATTGCACTCATATCTAGGGGCAATTTAGCACAGCCAGTTCACCTACACTGTGTATTTTTGGGAGCCAGGACAAGGGCCTGCGTAGACACTGAAGAGCACACCAAACTCCTCATAGATAGCGACGAGAATGGACATCCAGCCCACAGCCCCAGGCCCCTGGAGCTGCATGGTACATGCACTGCTTGCCACCCCACACAAAATTCAGTTAGGGAAATATTTAAAAGTCAGTGAAATTTTATTTTTTTATTTTGTTTTGTGTGTGTTATTAACCAGCGTCAAGCTCAGTATTATTTCCTGAGTCAATAACTGTTTAGCAACCAGTGTTATTGCTAAAATAGAGTATGTAGTTTTCTGTTTAAGCTGAATTTGGTTCTAGTTTTTAATTATGCATTATTTTTTACTGCTTTAAATATCATGTTGCATTACACCTTTTATTGCATTACCAGGTAGTGTGTGTTTCACACATTTCCAGGGGCCAGGGGTTGTGGGTTGGATATCCCCTCAGGTCACTGTCTGTGAGGAGTCTGTGGTGTGTTCTCCCCCGGTCTCCATGCAGGTCTCCTGTGCAGGGGTATTCCTGCTTTGCACCCAATGACTCCACGTGGGGTTTAGCTCACCTGTGACCCTATTCAGGAAGAAGCAGATAAGATACTGACTGACTGACTGACTGACTGACTGACTGACCAGTTTAATTTGATGACTGGTCCTCTGTTGCCCCCTGAATACTGTGAGCACTGCCAGAGGTACATACGAATGTGCTTTGATTTTGTGCAGCATGACCATGCAGAGTGTTGGTTGGGTGGGCATTTGCATTTACAGTAGGTCTTTGCACTGAGTATGTTTCTGGTTTTAGATGGTAGAATAAATTACACCAAAGTAGTACAAGATGTAAAAAACACATTCAGTGGTCATTTTTAGAAGTGTAGCCTGAATTGGGGTGAAGAACATCATTTTGCTGAAAAATACAGTTCAAGACCAGCTGCTTTCTGATGATGTTATCTATGCTGGTCTGTGAATTAAGGTGATTGAAAAGCCATCCAAGAGAAAACCTATGCGGGTAAGCAAGCTGATTCACCAGTATCTGCATCTGATTTGAGTTGGATGGTTTCACTTTTTAAATATACAGTGTTATTACCATATAACTTTTTCAATCTACATGTTTATATTACTATTAACATATTAATTCAATAAGCAGTATGACAAGGACAGAGGGAGGAAAGTCTTTTGAACTTGCTAATACCGTTCGACTACACTGCCTCAGTGTGCTGGTTTGTGCAGTTTTCTAAGATTCTAAACAATCTAAACCTTATCTAATGACATCAATTCAGTGTTTCAACATTTATGTTTTGAATAAACCTCATAGTTCAGAGACTCCAGTAGTGCAGAGGAGAAAAATGTACACAATACAAAATGTACAGGTTTATTATTATTTATTTAGCATACAAGACTTTTAATTTTAACTGTTTTTGCCACTGAAAAGTGAGTTTAGGCCTAGAGTTCCAGAATGGCACACAAGTTGCTCTATTATACAATTTAAACACTGTTATATTGTCCTTAGAGGGCAAAATGTCACACCCATTGCAAATGGAAACATGCCAATATTAATGAGTGTCACAGTGTTGCTTGGGTTAATGTGAATCTTGAATTTCCAAATACTTTCCAGCTGTAAAAGATGTCCTAGAATGGAAACCTGTCATTTCCTTGGCAAAGCTGATATGAAAGTTATGTGGAGTGCACACTTTATGCTGTAAAGTAGGCACATTTCAAAATCCCCAAAACTATAAAGTAAATAGGCTCATTTAGTGCAATGTTTCTGCAGCTATGAAAGAATTTATAAATTAGATGAATAGTTGAATCAGGTGTGTTGGGGTAAGTGATCCACTAGATATGCAGAGTAGGGGGATGCCAGGACCAAGTTTGATGTACGTACACTGTGTGAGCAAAAAAATAAAAAGCAGTCCCTTCCTACTTGTTTTCCTCTATAGCCCTATAGCCCTAGCACTATTTTGGTTGGTGATGTCAAGAGCACCACCCCCTGATCAGTCAGAGTCTGCATGCAGGTTGGGCATGTACACATGGACAGAGCAGAATAAATGGACCGGAAGATGCCATGCAGTTGTAGAGCAGATGAGGAAGCAGACACCCTCCCATAGTAGCATTTATTTACAAAACAAACAAAATACCTGGATAACACGGCAAACTCACAGCACCCTGACACAGAAACACACACAACAACGGACAAAGATGGAGTCAAAGGACCTTAAATATACACAGAGGATGAGAAACACCTGGGAATGATTACATGGGCAGAGCTACCCATAAGACACACATGGTAAGCACTAAACCTGGGGCAGAGCAAGGGCAGAGCAAAACAGAATGATGATGAGAAGAGACAGACATGGGAGCCAAACAAGAAAGAAGACTCCTTTGGGATTTAAACTGGGGTTTAATTCATTTGGAAACCAGAGAATCTTTGCTGTTTTCTGAGCTGGATTACTGAGATGATTACATCATGTTCCAATGATGAGACCACCAAGACCATTGTCTTGTAGTTTGATATGTGTGTCACATCTGTAGCCTACTCTAATCCTGAGATATGAATTCTAGACAATGACAGATAACTACCTGCAAAGGTCTTGGGTTCTAAGTTTATATTGTTATATTGATAAATATTTTTAGATAAAAGTAAATAATGCAAAAAAAATCTAGAGTCCACATAAAGACACAGTGCCATAACTGTTACTAAAAGTCCTAAGAATGAGATCTGTTTCAAAAAGAGATCTTCTCAAAATAAATCTGCTTCAGCAAAATAAGTTTGTTGTATTTTGTCTTGAAGTGTTGTAAATGTCTGATTCTTGATTCTACAGGAGTTACCAGATTAATACTCTCATATTGAATTTGACATTTTCACTGAACCTGAAATACGAGGGAGTGATTTCACTATAGATCTGAGAATTGTTCTGGCAATTTGTTTTTTATATGCAAGAAGCTTTCTTTGTCCCAAGGGTCACTTGTAGGAAAGGGATTGTGAAACTGTCGTTATGCACCATGTGCTCACATAAATTGTACAGGGAGGCAATCGAGGAGAAAGCAAGTTGCAAGGGTGCTAGGCGTTTACTTACCCTGGTTGCCATGGTAAATGAGCCACTGTACAGGAAAGCACCACTGTACGGGAACATCTCATCGCTTGTTGGACACTTTTATTCTTCAGATAAAATCTCTCTCTCAGAGCTGAGAAGCAGCACATTGTCTCTATGGATGTTTATCAGCCATCGCTGAGCAACAACTCTCAATAGGGGTCGTTCGCTTTAAGTCACCACTTCAGTACCCCTCCACGTAGCATAGATTGAACATACATTCCCTCAGACAGGTCATTACACTTACCTGTCAGCATATAGGTTTGACCCATTGCTGTCACCAAGCCCTCTCCCACCAATACATGCACATACAGATGTGAAGTCGAATGTGAAGTTGTTCTTTTTGACACAGGATGCTGTTTTCGGAGATTTCTTGAGTGATGCCATAGAACAAAAGCTGTCCTTTAAAAGGCTCAGTAGAAATGAGACGCGCCTTATTAATGTAAAGAATCTTCACATACTTTGGAGGTCCTTGACCAGCTGAAGAGTTTCACCTAGAAGCATATTGGCACTGTCAGAAGAAAAATGTGTCAATATTTCATAATGAATAGGCAGAGAGAAATGCTCTTACATGGAATTAAATCTCCTTATATTAAATTGAAGAGCATTCATTGCATTATTGTGCATTTTAAATTGTCTGATGCATAAATAGTAAATATGTGACTGTGGCTAGGATGAAAAATGCTAGCAATGACATGTAAGCATGCATACAGACATGTTATTTATAAGCATTGCTTTAATTTGCTGGTTTGCAGCACTATGACATGCTCACAAAAGCCAAAAAACACTGGTTGCTGTCCTCTGATTGTGTCCTCTTAGTGTAACACGCTGTCAGCCAAATGAAGAAATTTGAGCCAGTTAGCTGTTAGCCTTGCCCCTAGTCACTCGGTTCCCCAAGTTTGAGGTTTGAGGTTCATGGTATGTCACTTGCTCTTAATGAACTCTCTTTTTTCAGCTATGTCAATGGAAATACAGCAAGTTAAATAACCTTAGTTTGAAAAGTTACAGATTTAAAAATGCAAGTCCAAGTCAAGACCCATTTGGCAACCTTTATGTCACTACACATACATTATATGGAAGGTCTTCACACTTGTAAATGTATCTCATGAACAGCATCAGCAGAAAATTTCTGCAAATGTGGCAAATTTCCCTGAGGGAACCCTCCCAAGGGATCAATAAAGTTCTATCCTATCCTATCCAATGTCTGGCAGCTATTTGGGTGTTCTTTTGATAGTGTATGACTTTATGTCTGATTGCTAGTGCATTTTTGCCTGCTCGCTTTACGATGTCTGCAAAAATGTGATTCATCATGAATTTCTATGCAGGAATTTCTGAGATAGATTGGATAGATTTGATAGTTGTTATTTGAGGGCAAATTGAATGACTATTTAAATTTTTGAATAATGTAACTGAATGGAATTTGATTTATACCCAAATTACTTCATGTGGTGAATTCTGAAGTTTTTTTTAGAAGGGACACAGATTAAGCACCAACATTTTGTTTGACTAAGAATATAAAAAATAAATTATTATTTTAAGATGTATTTCACAACTGTGGTTCTCACACTTTTTCAGTTGGAGGCCCCTTTTGCACATGGTAAGTGCCACTGGGACCCTACCAGGGGTGAAAAACAAAAACTGCAAGCTTTACAAGTAATTTTTTTTATCAGACACCACTTTTTAAGATATGGCCAGATTATTTATAGACAAGATGCTAATTTCTATGGTTTTCTGTGCTGATGAAGCTGAGTCTGAGCATGTGTTCCAGTCTTGGTCTTGGCTCTAGCAGCCTTAACTTCAATACTAGCATTAATGGAGGAGGCCAGTAGCCAGCAAGCTAACACAATGCCAGTGATTTTTGACAAGGCCCATAACTAGTACACTTACGCCGCATGCTAATGCTGCTTTAGCAATGTTGGGAGAAGCCCACAGCCATCGTGACATGGTAGAGATTTTGATCCAGAGAAGTAACTGATGCACTAACAGTGTGGTAATGATAATCACTATCTGCCAAAATTAATGACAGCACACTTAGATGATGTTATACTGTTGGGGTAGCATCTTTTTGTAAAATGACCTGTCCATAATTACATGGTGACAACCAGTAGCCATTAATCCAGAACCCTGAAGGAGCATGAGAAATGAGGCAGTGCTTAAATGCTGTTGGCGTTGCTCTTTAAAGAACCGTTTGCTGAAAGTGGTTCACAGAAACCTTTTGGCATCTTTATTTTTAAGAGCATCTGCTGTATGTATTTCACATGGGGAAGGAATATGCACATTGAATAAAATGTGAGTCTTTCTTTGTGCACCAGCGGAGAGGAAAAGTAAAGGGATAGAGGCAGTAAGGGAGAGGGGATATACAGACCATATTAGAGGCAGGCAGAAATATGGAAAGAGAGCAAGGGATATAGTGTTGAATGAGGGCGAGGGGGTAGAGGGGCTGTGCATCAGTGGGGTGAGAAATTGCTGTCAGCTCATCTGAGCGCTGCAGATGGCACAGGCTCACCTTCATCAGCAGCCCGTTGCCATTTGTCTACTGTGGCCTGACGCCCCCTCCACTTACCACGTCCTTCAGCCTCCCTCTGCCTCTGACGCATTGCCCCCGCCGTCCGCCACTGCTGCTCCAGGTCGACCACAATCAATGAGACTAATTAGATTTACGGCATTTTGCTACCCTGCTTCAATCATTTCTGTATTGATGCAGCTTATAATGATTTACACAAGGAGACTGCGCTCCCCTATTCATATGAAAATAGTCAGGAAAAACGAAGTTGCTAATTCTATCTCCTCCGTGGGTATACTGAAATGGTAAATTCTTCTTATGCCTTTCATCATCTCCTCTTCAGCAGTCATTTCTACTGTAGGCTATTGTACATATGTGTTGTGCAGTATTTTAGCCCACAGTTTTATCGTGCTACTGTGTATGAGCATGCGCCGCTGCAGATATGCCGCTAAGGGACCACTATAATACCCATCCAGTGGCATTAAAAGGCAATAAGTGAAATATTATACAATTGTCATGTGAGGCATGGTGGCCTATTGCCAAGCTAACTCCAGGAGCAGATGTGAAGGCTGTAATAAAGCCGCTTGTGATTGTGTTTGTGATTTTTATCGGCCCCCCATCTGCTGGAGATTTACAGTAAATATCTCTTTTACGACACACACGGCATTCGACATTTCCACCGCCTCTGCTGCTATGCAACTCCCTTCTATCCCTCTGCCACCCCCCACCCCCACCCCCACGGTCTGTCTGGCCTACCAAGAGGACAATAATGAGATGTCATTTCAGAAGCCATATGCGACAAGGCATTTCAATAGGCATTCGTGCATATGTGATACACTGGTAACTGCAAGATCTGATGAGCAACAGCACAGAGAGGTGTTTTTGCAAAATCCATCTCATTGTAAACAGCAGTAGCGTTTATTGTTTAATGTATGTGAGAGCTAGTGCAAATGAGAGCTTTCAGCTGTGACATGTAAACACTAACAATGGGGATGCTATAGACATGTCCATGACTTTGCCACCAAGAGATTTTGTGTAGTTTCTCTAAGACAGAGATTGGCAAAGTTTTGTGATCCTTCTGCTCAATGACACCTGATTCGTAGGTTCAGTAGGTCTGTTTGAGCAGGGAAATCAGAAAAATGTGCAGGAAGCTAGGACAGGGATTGTCTACTCATGCTCTAGTACAGGGGTCAGAAACCAAAATTTTAAGAAGCTCCAATTTATCCTGTTTCAACCTAAATCAAACCATCTTTTGAAGCCACAATGTTTTTAAGTCAAGTTTTTTTTTTATTGTTATCTAGTGTTGCTATTTGACCAGCAGTCAAATATATCGTAAAACAGGCGTGGGGAACTCCAGTCCTGCAGGGTCAGATTCCTGCACAGTTTTGTGTTGGAGTACACCTGATTTATCACACCTGTTAATTACCAGGGGGACTTTGTGTGCTGGGTATTAGCAAACTGTGCAGGACTCAGGCACTCTGTTCCCCACCCCTGGGGTAAATGTTTGGAGAATTAGCAGTTAAACATTAATTACAGCATCATACTATAGTATACTATAAATTTGCTATAAATTATTATAGTATATAAATTATTTACATATAGTATGATAAATCATTTATAGTACACTAAAACTGTTACATTGAAGCTGTTACCATACAGTGTTACCATGATTTTTGTGGAAATATGCAAAGTTGTGCTGAAAACAAGAAGTGGCAGAATATGGTGAGCAACTGTACCCTGAAATTATGACTTCTAATTCATATCAGAGCTGATTCTAAAACAGTTCAGGGTAACAAATAGATAGGCTAAAGGTTACTCTCCACACTAACAATCTCTGCTCTCTTTCCACTGCTAACCAGCACACATTACTAACTTCTAAGGAGGAGAGACTTTCACATGCAGACATACTGAGAACTGAATGTCATTGAATTGCACATAGTAAATTTGATAAAACCTTTTTTATAGTTTCTAGCATTTTGGTTCAGTGATGTACAAAAATGCAACTTCTCTGCTTGTTCTGGATATTTTTAAAGGGTAGGATTTTATCTGTAAGCAGCAACCTGATGGGGTCTTTTTGTTAAAGGACAGGACAGAATGCTGACTGGCTCTTCTTTTATGCAAAGGTTTGGAAGCTTTATTTTACTGCAAAGAATGGTTCTTTTATTTTCAAATTTGTTGTGGAGTTGCAAGAGGGCAGCAAAAGTGCTACATGTTGCTGAATGTTTATGTAGGAGGTACTTACACTATATGAACAAAAGCACTGGGACACAGAACTGAGTCATTGAATTCAGGCATTTCATTATATCACATTGCCACAGTTGTTTAAATTCTAGCCACACAGTCTGCCTTTACAAACATTTGTGAAATAACGGGTCATCCCAAAGAACAAGTTTGAACATGGTATGGTAATGAGATTCCACCATGGCAACAAGCTAACAAGTCACATTTCGTCCCAGCTAGATAATCCATGATCAACTCTCAGTATTGAAAATTTGAAGTGTTTAGAAACCACAGCAACTACACTCTACTGACTCATTGTCTGCTCCAAACCTGTTGCAAAGGGGGACCTACTCTATATTAATGCCTAAAGATTTAGAATTGGATGTTATAAAAGATCCTGTAAGTGCAATATGTAGGTGTCCCAAAACTTGTTCATATACTGTATTTAAGTTCCTAATTTGCATATTGAGCATTTAATGTAATGTTAAAAAAAAACTGCTAGTGTGTCAACATGTTGGATAACTGAGGACACAGATTTGTACACGGCTCCATACCCCTAAGGTGGTGCAACTGTCTAACTGTCTGCTTATCAAGAAACAGGTCTTTGAATCGTATCAACTCAACAGCCCTCTATGGTCAGGAGTCTGAAAGAAGAATGTCTGCCTCCATGTGACAGGAAGCACAGACC
This sequence comes from Acestrorhynchus altus, assembly GCA_034509495.1. Classification (NCBI taxonomy): domain Eukaryota; kingdom Metazoa; phylum Chordata; class Actinopteri; order Characiformes; family Acestrorhynchidae; genus Acestrorhynchus; species Acestrorhynchus altus. The sequence goes on from CM067505.1 coordinate 27,070,610, forward strand.
TCTCCTTCAGCATTTGTGTTATTGTGTTACTTATTTCAGTACCTAATTTATATTCCTAAAATTAGCCTTTAATTTAGCATTTTAAAAAGGCCTACTGTGTTTGAATGAGTGCACATTATATACCATAAGTATATGATATGTCGTGTTGGTACAGTACAGCTAAGTAGCGGATTCTATGTACTCCTCAATATCCTGCTAATATAAAACCCTGCATTGCAAGCTCATTTTCAACACATGAAAAACTTGCTATTTTAACTCATTATGCATCGATGTTAAAGATGCCACCTCATATAAAAATGCCTACATTTAATGAGCATGTTATCATCATCCCACAGATTCTGCTTAATGAAAAGGTCTAAGGATAAACCCCTGTAAAGAAGAGAATTGGGACATGGCACTAACCCACAATCAACACATAGTGAATGGTGCTTTAGTGAGCCATTTGCAGTTATATAAATCACCCCAAACAAAGTGTGCATTTGCATAATGTATTGCCTTCAGGGCTAAGCAGATGGATTAACTCATCAGTAACTCCAGTGTGGTATTTTCAGGTCTTCTAGAGAAATCAGGTTAACGTGATAAACTCTGCTTCACTGGCATTATTTCCTGTGTTTTAAGCCAAGACCGAAGAGGAAGATTTGTGTTAATTTCAGTTTGTGATACTTTCATCACAGGGTTGACTGTATATTCTGGGAGGAAATGTGTCTCTTTTCATCATTATTTCATATAACTGTAACTTCCTGAGCTAAAATGCTACCTTAAACCAGATAAAGGGTTTCCTATATATATAACTTTTTTATGATTTGATTTCCTCACCCTTGATAAGTAGACAGTTAGGAGGAGACACAAGTGAGACACAAGTGAGAACACTAATGAGTAGGCAGAGCTATGGTGGAGACAAAAAAAATGTTTTAATTCAAGTGACAGTTTTGATGTAGGTCATATTGTGGTGGCAGGTCTACAGATGGAAGGAAATGGAAGCCAAATAAGCTGCTCTGTAGGAAACAGTAGCAGCTACAGCAAACAAAAGAGCAGCATATGTCTTCCTCTGTCAATGGAGTGTTTGCTTAAGAACATAAACAATGTCTTCCCTAATGCAATTGCAGACAACTGTCATGTGACTCGGAGGGGAACACGATGCATTGAAGACTAGAGTTAGTCATTGACCACCTTCTCAGTAAACACCATGAGCAAATTCTGTTTTTGTACATAGCTTTGTCCACACTAAGATGACCAGCCCTACCTGGACTTACGAATTAAAGCATGTGGATCCATTAGGAATATATGTTGTGTGAATGGACACCCAAAAAAGAGAAGGGACTTACAGTGAAATCCGATTTGGAGCTCTTAGCCTGCTGTCTAAAGGCAGCCTGAGTGGGGCACACTGAGAGTGGTTAATCTTTGGATGAGAGGGGATTAGGGTAGAAACAGGAGAAAAGGAGCAGCAAGCAGGTGATAGAGAAGGGGTCTTGCAGAGTCCAGGTCACAGCTCGGACTCCAGAACACACCCAGTCGATCACAGGAGGAGAGGCTGAGTTAGAATGGGTCAGAGATGGTGAAAGAGGGCCGTCCCTCATGAATGTCCATGGTGGGATAGATTGAGTGATCCGTGTGAAGTAGTTATATTGAGGGGTGTAGGTTGTTGGTGAGTACTCTCCAAGCCCTATCCCATTCTGGCCAACTCTTTGGAGATATTGCTTACCTCACCAGTTTGACGGACGGCACATTGGGGAGCTGTATTGATCGCAACGATGTCACAGCCAACGAGATGGAGGATGGTATCAGGCATGCAATCTCACAGCCTAGCGTGGTGTAGCCAGAACATCGGGCCCATCCATCTTTCAGCATTACACTCAACTGCAAGGACATTAAGCCTGGGGATAAAGCCTGTCTGGGGTGCTTAGACCAACGCCTGGTTATCAAACCATAGGGCCAGATTCAATACAAATTTACACCCCAGCAAATGTGCTCTTCTGTGAGCAAATCCTTGGCATACAGGCATAAAGCGAGGACTCACATTGAACATGAGAAACCCACAAGGAACTGCGCTGTTTCATTTGGCTGCAGGTAAAATCAGTCATGTCAGGAGCATTGCACAGGGACACAAATACATTTTAAAATAAAAATATATTTTTAAGGCATAATTAGAAGTTCTTCACATTCACATTTAACACTTACAGAAATTGTTCTGTAAAGAATCAACTACTGAAATAATGTCAAATGCACTTATATGGCATTGCTTCAAAGAACCGTTTTGGCACTTTTTAAAAGGTGCACTATGATCCAGATTTACTGACATTCAGGTAACTACGCAACACATTTAATAGATGATGTGTAAGGAATGGCCTTTTCCCTTCACAGCAGTTCTAAATGGTGGAGTGCTGTTATCCATGCTTGGACAATTTTAGTGGGGAAATAATGGAGAAGAATTGAGAAAAACACACTTGCATAATTAGGCCTTCATTTCTTGGTGTTATTCAATTAAAGTGTTGCAATCAAGGTTCCACATCACGCGCAGAAGTGTCTGGGCAAGGTACTTGCACCACTAAAGTGCTTTGTTGTGTCTGCTCTGAAGACAAACAGAAACATTCCATTATATGACATGGTTTGATCACTCCAGGCATTCATTTCCAAGACGAGCACATGGAACTAAACTGTTCAGAATTATTATGATGAAAATTTCATGAGGGATCCAAAAAAAATAGATAATTTTACACCCCCTCTTAATGTCACAATACAGGTACAGTACAAAATAAATGACCAGAACCAAGTATCTTTTCTTGTTACTTTGAATTTGTATGCTGGCCAAGTAGGTGAGATTAATGGTCACAGCAGTTATTGCAGTTCCATCCAAAGTGCTTATTGTAATTAGATCTACATCTATTGAATACATTTTGCCCAGTTGCACTCAGCTGGGTCCAGGCATCTGTTATTTAAGCAGGCCTATACCTAGGGGCCCCAGTGAAATTTCTGCACAGCTGAGGAATTTCCATTTTATTAGCAGTTTCCTCAGTGCAAGGCTTGGTTGGGCACAGATCATTGTACAAAGTTAATCACTGGCAGATGCTAATTCCAGGATTTAAGCACTACAGTAAAAATTGTCTTATAAAGCAGAGAGCAGCTGACCCTTATTTTCACGTCAGACTGAAATGATGCTGATAGAGGTAGACAGACAGGGAAAGGGGGTTGAAGTACTTTAGCTCAAATGACCTTTCCTCACCTACTGCAGCCATTTTCTGAATTTCTTGTAAATCCATCGCAATCTGCTCTCTCTCGATTTAAGACACCGAGAATAGAACATGGGTAATCAATCATTGATTCTCTCTCTCTCTCTCTCTCTCTCTCTCTCTCTGTCTCTCTCTCTCTCTCTCTCTGTCTCTCTCTCTCTCTCTCTCTCTGTCTCTCTCTCTGTCTCTCTCTCTCTCTCTCTCTGTAGATGCAGTTCCATGTATTTCAGTACATTCAGGTTCATTCATTCTTCCATCTTCTTATCTGCTTCATCCTGTTCAGGGTCACAGTGGGTCTGGAGCTTACCTGGAATCACTGAACACAAGGCAGGAATTCCTCCAGGACAGGACAGGACAGCAATTTAGTGAGGCAGAAGAGAAGGCCGAAGGCAGAAACATTTTGTTCTGACCAAAGTGTTACAGTTTGAACATTAACAATTACGAGTTAAAGTCTATACTTTTGACCCCATAGTCAGAGCAGGTGTTGAAACATCTGGGCTCTGCAGATCCTGCTGTGAAGGCAGGGGCAGAGCCAACCCCCTTGATGACCAATGGGATCAAACTGGTGGCACAGGTAGAAAGGAGGGGGAAACAAATTATCATCATTTGGTTGAGGAAAGGGGCGTAGAAGTTTAGTCTCCTGGTAGAACTTTTGCTGAAGCGTTCATGACACAAGGACATATTTGCAACACCTCTATGCAAACCACCCTTAGGTTCATATAATTCTATGAACATGTTTGATGGACATTTGAAGGTATTTTTTCAGATAATCAGGGATATTTTAAAGTGGAACCATCTATGGAACACAAAGTTTATGCAGTTTCCAGCCTTAAGCCCTTTTCACACAGGATTAGTTTTAGAAGAGAAGTTGGAGTCATGTAATTTTACAAAAGGACATCTGTAAAAATGAATGATGATTCACATGGGATACGAAATCTCATACATGACTGAGATGGGAGTAATAGAGTTTGATAACCAAAGTACACCTATAATATTAATCTGAAAATTTGCAGGCTACATGCTCATAACCTGTATGAAGGCTATAGGTTATACCACACCGTGACTCAACGCCGACAGTTTGGCTTTATAGCCGGCGAGGTGTGACGTATCTTTCCTTCACTGAGTATGAACTATGAAGTGACAAGGATGTGTAAATGCTCACATTCAGCTTGTCCAGTCCCTGTGGAGAAGTATTGTGAATTGAACAGGACTCTCTGAAGCTGATAAACATGAACCTTTTGGCCCCATGCCTAATGACTAATGCATAAAGCCCCCCAACACTGAGCTGTGGAGCAGTGGAGCTGTGTTCTCTGGAATCATGGTGCTCCATTCAGTACTACTGGGATGAATTGGGGAGTTGGTGATGAGGTCGGGTGGTGATCATTCACCATCTCGACCTCAATAACACTAATATCACTGAATGCAATCAAGTTTTCAGAGCAGTGTTCCAAAACGCGCACACACACACACACACACACACACACACACACACACACACACACACACACACACACACACACACACACACACACACACACACAGTAAAACTAGTTTAGAGCACCAGCCATCTATAAACAATTCAGCACCTCATGTAGGTGGGGTTAATTGTAACAAGGATAGTTGATGCAACATTTCTAAATATATATTTGTAAGTATACAATATACAAATTTGAATTCTGTATCAAACATTTATTTTTGACAGTAAAGCACAGCAGTAAATATTAGCATTAAACTTGAATATTATAAAAAAATCTAACTTCCGAACAGTGAACTATTATGAATTTCCAAAAGATTTCTATGGATTATCTCACAGTTTCTCTGGGGAGGATTAGTCATAAAACCACATGACAACTCACCCTGTTGTGTGGAGGCTGCGCTTTAGCCTGCTAGCTCTCACAGTACGTTGTTTATAAGCTTTAAATGATGCGACATTACAATCGCAGAGAGGAGATTAATAAATTGAATGAATTGTGTGACTTATGTGACACACAACTCATTAAGCGCAAACAAGTCTACAGGGGCTTGAGAATTATGTCAGGATTGTGAGAAATATGTCCAAATCATGCTTAAAATAATGGGTTCTTAGAGGTTATATATATATATATATATATATATATATATATATATTCTCCTCCTAGGCTACTCAAAATTACTCAAAATTGACCAGGTTTTGATAAAAATGTTACTTTCATCTACAATTTTTTTTTTTTTTGAAATATCCAGATTGTTTTTGAGCTGGAAATGCTTGATGAATTATTTGTAATGATTAGATTTACATGGATATTTATAATATAATAATAATACTTCAAATAGTTGACAGTAGTTCAAATAAAAAAAGTCATTTATTTATTTTGGTATTATCCCCTGCCTTCCTTCTCATTTTCCTCTATAACCCAATATCTGGGTGAGTGACATCATTAGCACCACCACCTTTTGCTGTTCAGTCAAAGTCTGCATGCAGGTACATGTTGTCAGAGCAGTAATCTGGCACTGGAAGGTTCTTAATAATCATTGCTGATGAGGTGTCGCTATAAGACCAAAACCATGTTCAACATGAATAACTACTTTACAAATCTGTTACTTTTACACACATTATTGTATTAATTTCATATAAAATAAAGACATACATCATAAACAGTAAACAATCTGCCCCGATTTTCCCCCTCGCCTCTTCTGGAAGAAAAATGAGACTTGTTACAGGAATTTGACACATTACGATGAGACTTTTTCCACAGTGTAAATAAGAACCGCACCAGCCTCTGAGAGATATTTGATGGATGCCAGCGATGTGGATGGCCCACACATCACATGGCTGGTTTCAAACTGTGCCAAAAGTGGAACTGTGCCGCCTCCTTGCCGTTTGCCCATTTCATGCTAAATTGTACTGGCTGGCGGGTGTGTGCGGATTCTGTGAGCACCATAGCTCTCAGAAGTGTATTCTGATATCCCACTGCTATGCTAGTCACCAAGCATAAAGAAAAGCGACAAATATTCTGCAACTTTTAGGCTTCATCATTTTACATTGGCTTAAGGTGTTCCCTTTGGCTGTTATACATGGTGCATCCAATTCATACACAACATCCTGAATTGGATATGAAAGATAAGAATCTCAAATATGCTTTACAATGAGACTTTACATTATCTACAATTACACATAACATTCAAATACACCCTACAGGCCCATCATACCTGATGAAGAGAGGTGCTGCAGGCCTTCTTTCCCACGCTTCTGAGATTGCTATCAGTGTTTCACTTTCCCTTTTACCCTGATTCCATTCTGCTGATGGCTTTGTAAAAGTAACATGGTCCTGAGCCTTTATTACTGCCTGCTGCTGAAACTGTTCACTGGAAGAGAAAAGACCTCTTCCTGGCAGATAACAAGCACCAAGAGCCAAGAGAGAGAAGAGGAGAGAGGGGGAAAAAGATGAGAGTCTTGATATGGGAGAGAGGAATAACAGTGACTGCTGCACTCCCTGACTCCTTCAGTCTCTTTGTGTGACTAGAGACTAATAATGTTGTCGCTCAAATGGCAGGGTGTTCTCATTTCCTATTTTTCTTCTCTCCACATGAGCATCTGGCTCTACCTGAGTAGAGAAGATACTGAAATCCCAAATGTGAATGTCTTTCCTGGACACACATTGTCCTGTACAGGTCAGTAGAAGTGGAAAAAGGATTAATCCAGTACTGCATATCATTTAAAAAAAGATACATTATTACTGAAAATTTCAATTGAAAGAAAAAAATAATCCACGACTCAAAGTAATCCATGTCTGGGAAACCAGTCATATATGTTTACTGGTGTCCAAAAACATCTTCTTTTCATCTTGTAATCTTTTACATTACTTTTAATTCAGCCATGTTAAAGTGCTCAATTAGAAGGTAGGTTGTATCTTCACAGAAAGGTCAGTGGAAAGGGACAGCACAGTCACACATGGACCCTGGGTAAACAGTGTCCAATTCTATAAATTTTGGAGCAGTGGAACTCTGATGGAACTCCACCAAGAACTTTTGGGTTGAGTTGGAATTAAACATGTCTAGGACTGTGTGTCATTTTGAATGGAGATTTTCCATTGAACTTAAAGAACCCGAGATCCACACTTTATGGGCAGTTACATGCAATACTCTAGACTTCGTTTCTCAGGATCCAAGTAACCTACAGATATGATACACATATCATAAGAAATGGCAAAACTTACCCTGACTAAGCATTGTTGATGAATTTTCAGCAATTAAGCCAGCTAAGAAATCTGCTAAAATTCACTCATTTTCAAATGAATTAAATCCCAATTTAAATGCTCAAGGATTCTTCCACAGCCCTTAGAGCTCTGTCCGCAGGTACAAGCTCAATCTGCATGCAGACTCCATCAGATCAGTGAAAGGGTGTGGGACTACTGACATCACTGACCCAGATATTGGGTTAGAAAGGGAAAATGAAGGGACTGATTGCTGTCTTTTTTTGGTCACAGTGTTCAAATTTAAAAGTCTGAGAAGGGATAATACTGATACATACGTAAACCATAGAAACAAGAAAGGACACTCAGGTTATTTTTATTTTTAATTTATTTGGACTTTGCTCAAATATTCTGATAATGTCCTCATGAGAAACCAATTATTTAAGTTCAACAATATCCATACTTACACTATAATTAGTGAATTCAAAAAAGGTGTCAAATTTTAGATTTTCTTTTATCTTGGAAAACATGCTGCCTTACTTTGCAAGCATTATTGTATATGAATCATCAATATTTGATTCACTTTTGTACAATATTATCAGTCACAAACTCCATGGGGAGAAGTTCTGTTTGTAGAAGTTCAGTTAAACTGTGGGACCTGGCCAGTCAATACTGCATATCTGTGGCAAATGTCATCACAAGTCACTTAGCTAATAATATTAAAGTCAACAGTTCTAGCGTTAAAGTCAGAGAACTGATTAGTGATGCTGATGAAATTTTCTATTTTCTCTTTTTTGGAACACGCTGTCATGGAGCTGCAGATTTCAGTAGAAAGACCCTGAAAAAGAGAAGCTGACTGTAAAACCCAGCCCCCTCCCTCTCTCTCACGCACTCCCTCTGTAAAATTATATAACTTATATAACAGGCATCACAGATGTCTGATTATATTAAATCAGGTGTGCAACAAATTCAGGTGTTGGCTGGTGATACCCAGGACAAATGTGGAACTGATAAAAAGATCAGTTCCTTCTATCAACACAAAATGCAAATGTGTTTACTGTATTCTAATACTACTGATGTTTTTCATAAATTAAAGACACACATTAACAAGGTCAATGGTTAAATAGTGTGATGTCTGTTTGTATGTTTATTGTTCTGTACATGCATCTGCATTGATACAATTTTTTGTGCACCGGCTTCTTCTCTTCAATATATTTATCTTTCTAGTTATTGTGGTCAGCCAGAGGCCAGCAGGGTGAGGAAATAAATGGGGATGTTTATCTTGTCAGTGCTGCCATTAGTGAGAGTGAAAATGCAAACAGAGACCCCCCTCTCACCCTTCGCCTTTGCCATCTTGCCATGGAACACACCCCCACCACCTCTACTTGCACCATAATGGAACTGTGGCCTTTCAGCTTCGCCTCAGGACTCCATCCCTGATCACTGCCTTGACAAAGAAGGAGCAGGCCTTCATCAGGGGCACAAAACGTGAAGCTGTTTTTTTTTTTTTCTGTTACTGTGCATAGCAGATGACCTCTTTGCCTAGCCAGTTAATAGTTTTATTAAATAAAGAGCAAGTTAATATAGAAAATGTATCCGTCTGTACTTTCATACTGAGCTCCTCCAGAAGGGACAAGAACATCAATAATACTAGAGAGTGCTTAAAGCTGCTGGAAGTAATGTTAGCAGTTTCGCAAGACTTAACTGCTGAAGGACTCCAGCTCCTCAAACCTTGTGTCATCCATCTAAATCTCTCTCTGGAAACATACACATGCACAGTAACAGATAACTAAAGCAAGGGTGAGCACCATGAGGCACCCACCATGAAACTTGATATCTGAATGAGAGTATCTCAGAAAGGATTGGGGGCAGAAATAATTATGGTAATATAAGCTTCCCAGACAAAAAAGGACAAAAATAGACATCTTTTTTGTTTAAAAGAGGTAGTAACTTCAGGCTCTGGCAGATGGCATCCCAAGAGGATGATCAGGTTATAAATACTTGCAGGGTGTGTGATGAGATTCATAGATTGAGTAGAGGTGGTACAGTGCAGGGAATATCTTGTTTGATACGTGGAAAATGGCTTGCAAAGCAAATGTTATTGTCAAAAACGAGTGATTGCAGCTGGGTGTACCAAAGGCCATGGTGTAAAGGAAGTATCTGAATTTGTAGGTCTATCAAAGAGTCCTGTCATATGGGTCCAGCAACGGCACAAATCCCAGCCCAATTGTTGCTAAAATACAAAACTGACAGACAAGAAACACAGGTGTGTGTCACAGATCGTGAATGAAAATTGCTTCACTTCCCGACAAGATATACTTCTAGAAGTCAATGCAGGTCCTTCACAGCCAATTTCTGAAAGAACACTCCACAAGAAACTGTTTACCATGAACATATGGTGCAGGGTGGCACACTTCTCACTTCTGCTCCCAAATTTGGATTGTAAATTGGAGTGTTTATGACTGGAACAGTGTTATCTGCCTGTGTGTGAATGATGCAAGGCGTAGTGTTGCATCATATACCTCAGGAAGCATTCAATAAGAACTACATGCACAGTGTGGTTCCAGCTTGAAAAAGTTCTGTTATGTTCTAGTCATAATGAATCTTAATGCCTATTGAGCAGCTGGACAACCAAGCTTTGCCATTTGCTCATCATCTTTGTAAAGAACACATCAATCTTACCAATTCTGCAGAAATGTGGCTGAACATTAATGTTGCCTACATCCAGAAACGTGTCCAGTTCATGTTAAATCACAGCTGTTATTCATGCTTGTGGTGATATTACTGGTCCATCTAATAAAAATAATAAAAAAGAATAATTAAAGTGTTATATTTTAAGCTTTAAGTTCTTGAGTTTCAAGCTCTTTGTTTTAAAGGTGATACTGTGATGAGTAATCTATCCAAATTCAAATGAATGAGTAATGAATATAAAATATGACCGTTTAAAATGACCTTTTTGATTTAAATTGTGATCATGAATGAGCTTTTTTTTTTTTTTTACCATATTCAGTTATGTTTTAGAGATTCACTAGTATGTTATTGTGTACATGTCAGTCACAGGTGGGTGTGATCATTGATACAGTATTTTTTAAATCAGTTTATGAACTCTGCTATTCCTCTACACTGGAAAAATATACTGCATTACATTTACATGATTCTTACACATCAATCATTTTCACATAAATCTTGCCAAAAGAAACAAACTGAAAGGCAGCAAGTGTGTTGATGTAACATACCATATTAATGTGCAACCGCCTGACACATCTGAAATGTGAATTCAAAGCACTGTGTAGTGTGGTCTTGAAAAGAGCCAGGCGAGCTCACAAGTAAAATTGACACAACACTCCAAAAAAATGAGATTACATGTGTTTGATATTGTGTTCTGCTGTTGTGTGTGTACTTGTATTAGCCTGCTGGGCTGTTTGGTGTATATTAAAGGCCAGTAAGGCTTCAATGTAACTAAATGCCAGTGCAAGTAAGCGCAGACATGCAGGTTTATCTGCAAAGCTCCGTAGAATGTGTAATCCTGTTAATTCAGAAAATGTGACTATGTGATCTCTCTCTCTCTCTCTCTCTCTCTCTCTCTCACTCTCACTCTCACTCTCTCTCTGTAAGTCATATTTGCCTAAATTCTGTAGCATAACTTCTGGAATTTGTATGACTGCGATTAAGCTACACCTGGCAGTCAGGTTCAAATGAAACATGTTCTGTCAAGTTTACACCGTAATGTTTATACAGTTAATGCTGCCTATATGAAGTACAGCCAGACACACTTCTCTTTTACATTGTTTTATCTCTGTTAGCTGACAGTGTAAAAGAAAAGCCTAATAGAGTCCAAATGCAATAAAAGAGATGCATTTCTCACTATTACAGGTCAGTGTGCCATTAAAATGAGTGCATCATTTTAACCCTAGTGTTGTGTTTACATACTTTTGTGTTCTTGGCCAAAAATGACTGGAACATTATAACATATGTAATTTACTAATATATATATATATATATATATATATATATATATATATATATATATATATATATATATATATATATATATATATATACACTGAATTTGGTCTATGCCATAAACATGTGGGTACAGTAACCACATTCCATTTACACTTGTGTTCAGTGTGGTCAAGATCCATTTCCAACCACCATGGAATGTGCTCTGAGCAATCCGATCATGGTTCAGTCACAGTGTATCCATGGTGTTTACACCTGGTATTTCATACATTCAAGCGAAATCTTAATGTGAACACATTCTAAATGTATGTTGACGAATGTATAAACAATTTAAGATGAAGCAACAGCACTGTGTGTAATTGAAGGACTATGTTCATGCATAGTTGTATTATTCCACCAACACCTCTGGTGACAAGTGTCAGAGACGTCCTACCTATTCTGTCTCTTTTAAATATGTTTTTAATGTTTTGGCAAATAATATTACATCCAGCTACAAAAGCATCCCACAAAATTGGCCTACAGTTCTACAGATTCTCTGAACAAAAACCTTTTTGGCATTTTAACTTAAAGCTGGAGCCTTTATTCAAGGAAGGGTTGCTCGTAATCACCATCAGTAGTTAAATGACTTCTTTTTGCCCACATATGTGAAAATTAGTTGATGTCATAAGACCAATAAATCTTGGCTTTTCTTTATATTGTATGATTATTTCATTAGATTAAAATGACTTGAAATAGATGCCTCTTAGTTTAAGAACAACACATTTAAAAGAAGGGATATTTTCTGGATTAGTTGAATAATGAGAGTTTGGTAAGTAAAACTGACATACTATGAACTTCGAAAACTGTGGTGTCCTACTTCAAAAGAAAATCTGACCTAACCAAAACGGTTTTTGGCTGGAGACAGTTATTGACTTTATTTACACTCTTAATATCTATGTACACTCACTATTAAAAGCCCTTTTCAAAGTTGCAAAACAGTAAAATATGACGGTGACTTCGGGTGAAGAGCATCTCATCACCAGTCTCTGCTAGATATGTGAATACAGATTGCTACACGAACCAAGCCAGGTGACCCCAACATTTCCTGGGCCAATGTTCGCAGTAGGGGAGTTCAAACTCGGAATTGGATGACCTAAAAACTGAGGGGAGCAGATAGGCATTAATATTAAGCTAACAACTAACACTACTCAAATCTTCCCTCCATCATCCACATTCCACTTCCTCAAAAACAACTGCTATAAAACTGGACATAAACCCACAATAATAACTTGAGGGAGTCAAACCCAGGAAGCTAAAAGCTAATTTCTACAACCTCAAAAAAAAACTCAACAGCAATCTCTATCTCTTTATGCACATTGCTTAAAATAGTAAATGCATTCTTTGGCACAAGTTAATAATTAATACAAAAATTCCCTTTTTCTGAGATATGAGAAAAATACTTTCCTAAAATCCAGAATTCATAACAACCCCCAAGTCATTTGCTGCATATAGACAAAAGTGCAATTGACAGTGTGGAGCCATTAGCTCAGTCCTTGTGGTAAAAATCTGCCTACGCATTCACACTTCTCCATCACCATCACCAGTCCTGTAGGTCATGGGCCATGAAAAGCTGTCACAGCAGTGCTGCTCATAAGTGTGCGGCAGCTGACTTAATGCACAGTGTCCTTCCGAGAGGGATTTAAGCATAATGAAATAGACACAGGGCACATGCTTTGCTGGAGTATGCTGCCATGTCATACTGCACTTGTCACAGTGAGGCAGGGTCTATCTGAAGGCCTTAGATTTCAGACTGGCCATCACACTTCTCCTTCGAGAGACCATTATGAAGTGGAATTCAAAACAGTTTGCACAGCTGCAGGCAAAATGTCCCAACACATGAACTGTTGGCCCTAACATGGTCCTACCATGGCCCCTGCTGCCTTTAGTCAAGTCATTTATTTACAGAGGACAGCACACGCCTGCTAACATAATGGAATGTCATATTGCACACATCAATAGGCCAGAGCAATAGCTGTTGTGCTGAGTGATGAACTCTCAGTGGGAGGATAACCATGAAACTCAACATTAAGAAACTGAGGCATTTTTTGCCAGTGGTCTCTGTGGTAATTGCTGTTTACTTATAAGGTTAGACTATAACCCTTAGAACCCAAGATGCTGTGTGTGGGGTTGAACTTCAGGTTTCATATTTCAAGTTTGGTTTAATTTAGAGATATGATATGCATTCCATAAGTGGTCATAAACTATAGTGGTCATCAGTATCAGCGAGTAATCCGGCTTGACGAACACCCAAAATCCACACCTTTCCTGATATTAAATCCTAGTTCCTGCTACTCAAAACAGCCATGCTGTACATGTGTTCTGGTCCAGATTCACAAAATATACCCTGAGTAAGATAAACACTAAGACGTTGATAAGAATAAGTCTCATTCACCAGTATATTCCTAAGATATTTCTTACATTTGTTTTGATGTGAAGTCCAAACTGAAAAATCTATGCCAAATTTGGGATTTTTTTCATTTTTTCTACTGTCCAATTGTTTGCTGTTATAAAGATGGATCCCATTGATCTCATAACTTAAGGAGTTTTAAGAACAAATGTCTTCTTAAGAATGGTTGGTGAACATTTATTCTTAAAAGTAAAAAAAGTTAAAAAATATCTCAATTATTTTCTTAAGATTTTATTAAGATATTTGTAACCTTGGTAGCACTTTATTTTAAGGTCTGCTTCTTTACTAAGAAAACAATTATTAATGCCCTGGTAAATGGAAACATATTGTATGTTTTGTATGACAAATGTTGTATAAATGCATTTATAATGCATATGCATATATAATTTATATAATTTATAAGGTTGTTTGAAAATTAGTCACTGTAAAACTGTTTGTCCAGTGACACGTTACATGTTGATTCATTGTAATTTAATTGTTATAAACATAATAGAAAAGTCTTTATGTGACATGTTAATCCAGTGATATGAACTGGTAGTAAATGCTAGTAAATGGTCATTTTTCAGTTACAAACACATTTATGTTTTATGTACTAATAAATTATTAATTGTTCTTCAAAATATAGATATATAGGTAACAAGGGAGTGGCTTCAGGACAGTTCTGTGAATGTCCTAGAGTGGCCCAGCCAGAGCCCAGAATTGAACCTGATTGAACATCTCTGGAGATAAAAAAATTATATATATTAGCTGTGATATTTTCCCTTTTAGAATGAAACTGTGCTCACAAATGTGCTTTTTAGCTATATTTTTTGAGATGCACTAGTACATGAATACATTCAGCTACTTTCAACTGCACCCATTGCTGACACAGATATGCAAATGCACACACACACACACACACACACACACACAGCTTGCATAGTCCTGGTATATGACCAACAGAATAGGATTCTCTGGAGCAAATAAACATGGACCTACCAAACCCAATGTCAGGTGTGGGCTTGAGGGGTATAAAGCCCCCAGCGTTGAGATATGGAGCAGTTAAACTGTGCTCCATCCAGTATTTTTGGGACGAGGTAGGGAGTTGGGGATGAAGTGGGGTGATGATCATCCAACATTCTGATCTCACTAATGCTCTTGTCACTGAATTCAATCAGATCCTCATAGCAATGCTCCATAATCTAGTAATAAGCCTTCCCTGGACAGTAAAAACAGTTGCTCCAGCAAAAAATAGACAAACTATTTTTAATACCCTTAATTTGAGAAGCAATGTGCAGGTGTTCCAATACATTTGTCTGTATAGTGAATGTCATGAATGAATGTCTTCTATAAGTTTTTTGAAATAAGAAAGGTGCAAGGAATCACAATAATAAATAAATAAATAAATCCAAAATTGGCTTAGAGGTCTTTGGGTTAATAACTGCCCTGATACTCCATTTACAGGCTCCAGGCTACAAACTTTGAGAGACACTTGAGAAACAACAAAGCAACTGATAGTAACTGAAAGGGAATGAAATTTGTTGCACTCTTACAAGGACCATCATATATTATCCTGTCTAGCCCATTCAGCTTGTGCTTTTGTGTATAATGGCACATCGTGATCGTCAAAGAAAAGGAATGAAACAGATTTCTCGGTTCCAGTTTGAGATTAGTTTGACTCTCTGCCTTCATCACTTATCACTGTAGCAAGTGCTCGGATCAATAATGTATCAGCCACCTGAATGGCCAGTGTCCCTGCAATCATTTTCCACCTTTCTCATCTTCTCATCTTATTGTGCACGTAACCATGGGGACAGGTATGAAGATGGATTTTAAAAAACACAAAGAGAGGAGAGAATTACAGAACCCAATATTGGTTTGGTGAATTCCAGAAAGTATAGGTATTTCAGGTTGGATTTGGTTTGGGTGAAGTTGTACATACTCCACCTCATGTAACAGCATAATGCGAGTGGATCATTGTGTGTGTTAAGTGTTTTAGTTCTGCCATCAGAGGAGTAAAAAGAGAAAAGCTGAGACATTAGAAACATTAGAAATAATTGCCTCCTGAGTCTGTGCAAAGAGGTTAATCCAGCACAGTAGCGCATAAGACTGAAGATTGTAGAAAACATGGTCAGCACCGAGTCTCTCAAAAGTGGACCAACTACAGGTCTGGCTCCTCTAACGGTAGGTCAGTATTATGGGTATCTCTGCCCATCCACCTATGTTTCAATGACAAAACAGAAAGTCCCATCTTGGACTGAGTCCCTATTCTACTCTAAAAAACAAAAATATTGTGTCCTCATGAAACAAATCTGTTTAATACACACTAGATAAAGGAGCTATAAAGGTTTCTTGCATGATGCCATAGAAGAATCTGAGTCCCTGAACAAGCAGGACATGACTAAAGTGCTCTTGAGAATGGGACTTAACTCTCCAACTGCTCCCTGGGTGCTGTGGTTAGGGCTGCCCACCATTCCGGGCACATGTGCTCCCTGCGCCCAAGTTCATTAGTGTGTATGTGTGTTTATCATTGTGTATGGATGGGTTAAATGTGGACAATGAGCACCTACATTTTTGTTTACACAAAAGTACACTCACTATCCATGTTATCAACTCCACTGAACATACAAAAGCACTTTTTAGTTCTATAATTACAGACTGTAGTCCATCTGTTGCACATTTTGGTAGCCTCCTTTCAACCGTTCTTCAATGGTCAGGTCCCCACAGGACCACCAAAATGCAGGTATTATGTAGGTGGTGCGTCATTCTCAGCACTGCAGTGACATTGACATGGTGGTGCCAAGTTAATTGTAATTGTATAAGTCGAGTAGATGCAGAAGTACAGCTGGAGTGTTTGAAAACTGTGTCAGTGTGTCCACTCACTGTCCACCTGTCATCCTCTCGTCCTTGATCAGTGCTCATATGACGTTGCCCACATAATGCTGTTGGCTGGAGCCCAGGAGAAATAAATGACCAAATTCTTGCACAATATGACTTTAAGGCTGTTTGTTATGCTACAAATGAAAAAGAGGGAAAAAAAGGAAATTAAATGTGAAACATTGAAATTTAAGGAAATTTAGGAAAAAAGTTAAAGATCTCAGAAAAAGAGGACGATTATTCCAATCAGAAGGTCAAAAGGAGGTTTGTGTTAGAATCCCCAACTTCTTTCGAAAAAGTTTTAATCAGAAAACAGGTACTGATAATGCCATTGCTTTATAATGAAATATGCAATATTACTTTTTTCTCTTCTTATATTAGGCATCCAAGGTCAGGATACAGGGTCAGTTATGCTACACCACATCTGGAACAGAGAGGATTAAGGGACCAACTTTGGCAGCTTAGTGGGTATCAAACCCACAACCCTGTGATCAATAAGCACCCCTTCCCTCACTGAAATTTCAGCTTATGATCATTAATGGTGAGGTAATACACATTTTTCAGTTTATCAGTACAGCTAGAACAACCTTAAACATGTTTTTCCTGCTGGAGGGTGAAGTCTCAGCATGCAGTTTTATCTTTCCAGACTACTATATAATCAGTCCCAACACTTTCCAGCTGGCACAAATATAATAAAACCTAAGCAAAAAAGCCCTTTTCATGTTCTATAAGCTTCCCTGATCAGTTCTAAACTCCAGACTAAAGTGTAATGGCCCTTTGATGTGATCTCCATGCACTTTTAAACTCTCTCTCTCTCTCTCTTTCTCTTTCTCTTTCTCTTTCTCTCTCTCTCTCTCTCTCTCTCTCTCTCTCTCTCTCTCTCTCTCTCATTAGCTTTCTGTTGTCACTGTTCCTGCACTCTGCCTGAACTTGACGGCTCACTTTTTGAAGAGGCAAGTGAATACAGAGGTCTGATCATGATTAATTAATCGCATTTGGTGTGTAATTGGGGAATGTGCTGCTCTCTGCTTGTGTGGATGACCATAACTCAGACCTGGTGGTAGGGGTGGGAGGGCCGGGATAGGAGATGGCTGGGGAGTGTGAAAGGTGGACTGTTGTTTACAGCTGTGTGCATTAATAATATAGATTTGCCCCTCTCTGGAGTGGCAGGAAGTGACAAGCTGTCACACAGAAGTATTGATATTTCCTTCATTCATATTCTGTACAGCTGTGTCTGTGTGGTATGCAAGTGTGTGGTTCCTTGGTCTTCCCAAACTCAGATCCCTGCTGTTTTCTGTACATCTGCTTCACAGCTCCTCCTCCAAAAGGGAGCAACAGGCAGGCAGGTTGAGTTTCTGCTCGAAGCAGTGAAATATTTGTACTCAACAGAGCTACACTTTTAATGCATTTTTGTAAACTCCTCCTGACATGGCACAGTTTTTTTGGCCTCTGTAGCCCACCGTACTGCATCAGGTCTTAGGGTTGTTTGGAGGATATCAGAAATTTATCTCATTTCCATCTGCTAGCTAGTTTCCCCAAAACACGATAATACTCATCATCATCATGATATATACTGTATATAAATATATATATATATATATATAAATATATATATATATATATATATATATACACACAATATGGCCAAATGTTTGTGGACAACCCTCTCAATGCAGAATGCATACATTGGGAGGGTGTCCGCAAGCATTTGGTGATAACATGATGATGATATATATATATATATATATATATATATATATATATATATATATATACACAATATGGCCAAATGTTTGTGGACACCCTCCCAATGTATGCATTCTGCTAATTAAGTTGCACCCGTTGCTAACGCAAAGTGCAAATGCACACACTCTGCTTGTCTGATCCCTGTAGAATTATTGCTATGTATCTGAAGCAGATCAACACGAATGCGTTGGCACCATGTCTAATGCAAGGGCTGGTCTAGAGAGTAATAACCCCCCCAGCTTTGAGCTGTGAAACATTCTCTGGAATGCTTGTGCACCATCTAGTCTGAGTTGGGAAGTTAAAGATAAGGTGGCGTGGTGATCATGTGACATTCTCATCTCATTAACACCACTGTCACTGAATGCTATCAAATTCTAACAGCAGTACTCCAACATCTAGTAGAAAGTAGAGACAGTTTCTCCAGCAAAGGCAGGATAGACTCTTTTTTTTTTTTAATAATCTCATTCAGTCTCCTTGTAAGGTCAACCATCAGTTGTCATGATTGTGCTGACTGCAGCAAACTTGTTCACACAAGTTTGTTGCAGTCAAGATGGTTGTACTCCTTTCTTGACAAAGGGGATCATGAGTATGATGTGCCTTTAGTGTGATGTTTCCTGGACCTCACCTGCCTCTGAATACAGATTTTTAGCCATCTATACCTACCCTGTGTTACACCTGCACTGTAAATGGAGATGATATTAAGGTCTGTGGTTCCTACTCTGAAGTTAAAGCTGACAGTTTTCACCTTAAGCTTTTATTCAGTTTCATTTTAATCCCCTATACAAGTGTACAGAGCCTATGCAGCAGTTGTGTCACTGTCCAAAGTTACTTAAACCCCTCACTATAAACATGCTAAATAGATAATGGACAAAGGTTTTTTCCTAATACCCCTTTTTACACGATGAAGCTCTTGTTTGAATGTGCCTCGTTTGGGAAGTTATGATATATTTAAGTCCTTGTTTTGCTATTATTGGGATGTTGCACTGTGGATTAAAGCAGGGATGGTCATAAGCAGCATGCTGACCAAACAGCTCAGCAGTCGACAAATCGCTTTTTGCCACACACTGAATCAGAGTTAGCACACTGTTAGCCTCGAAATGAGTTCAGTACATCCAAGAGTGCTGGGTATATTATCCCAATGAAGCTATAGCTATCATAAAACAACAGAAGGGCAAGGATTCATAGTCCACCACAGACAATTTACATAAAAACACTATTATGTGAGAATGGAGGGAGGCCCTCTTTTGTGATTAAAGTTTATTAGTCATTTCTATTACCAGCATTCTACAGCTCTTTCTATGTAAGCGAAGATGTGAGTAGCATTTTTTGCTTTATTTAAGGATTTGTTCCCCATTACAAATGTTGACATAAATATAATGGTAATTTATACTAACTGATGCAATGTATTGCACTGCAGACTATTAAATATACAGTATATCCAGGCTGGTATATACAAAGGACACCTAATCTAATATGGGACATTTTCATCAGTTTGACTTCCACCATTTAGAATTATGAAGAGATTGAAATTTTAAGAGTGCAATTCCCTTCAACCTGCTAAGATCAGTAATTGATAACTTATGAATTAGGTTTCATTTTTCTATTACCTCTCATGCTCATGCTCCATTATACTTCTGTCTTGTCTTAAATCAAAATTTTAAACTTTATTTTAATGCTATTAATAATAGTGCTTATTTAGAAACTCGGTAGATTATCAACAGTGTTACAGTTAGAATTAGGATCAGGGTTTTGGTTAGATTCTGTTTAGCTGTTGGGGTTAGTTTTAGAGTGAATCAAATTATGGTTAGTTTTAAGCGTTGGAGAATTGTGTCCACGTGTGTTTCCCCTGGGTACTTCAGTTTACTCCAGCCTCACAAAAATGCACTTGTAGTTGAATTGGCCATGCTATATTGCCCCAGGTTGAGGGTAGCACACTGCAATGGACTGGCATTCTGTTCAGGGGGTATTACTGCCTTGCACTTTTTTGGAAAAGTGGAGCTAAGATTGAGAGAAATTAAAGAGAAGAGATGTGCTTGTTGGTGGAGGAGTGTGAAAATACTATCATGGACATGTTATTGTCATTTTCATGGAGATGGGCATTTATATGGAGTCACTATATGTGCTCTTTTTCCTGGACAATTTTGAGATGCATCCAGATGGGATTTTTTAATTGTGTATGTACAAGCAAACACAGGTCAAACTGTTTTCTACCACAGCCTAAAACCAAAAAATGCCTTAATAGGTAAATAAACCCAAATAAGTTTGACTTTACCTGCCTTTATTTTACTGATGTATTGATTTCATATTAAGACATCTTAGAACCTGAGATCCTCACTTCATAGGCAGTTACACGCTGTTTTCTAGGCTTCATATCTCTGGGTCAGACTAATCTGCGGACATGATACACATATCATAGCAAACTTCAAACAAGGCTTACCCTATGATGAGCTATGATGCGGTTATCATTAATGAGTCATCATTGTGCGATGATTAATCCAGCTCCGAAAACAGCTAAATTCTCTAATATCCAACTTAATTAAATCCCAGTTTAAATGCCAAAGAGCCTTCCAGTGCATGTTTACTGCTCTGTCCACATGTACTGTACATGATCAACCTGCATTCGGACTCCAACTATTCAGTGAGAGGAGGTGTGGCTTATGATGTCACGGATCCAGATATTTAGCTATACATGTAAATGCTCAAGTGTATTCAAATTTCAAAATTAAAGTCCGAAAAGACAGAAAAATACTGATACACAATAACAATATAAGGGACATTCTCAATTTGTTTGACAACTGTCAAATATTGTATAAGTATATATATATATATATATATATATATATATATATATATATATATATATATATATATATATATATATATATAATACAAATTTTATTCATCATATGAATATAAATATCCTTGTTGTTCTAATCACTACAAATAACTCATCAAACGTCTTGCATTTTCAGCTCAAAGACACTCACTCAACACTCACTCATTCACAAATTCTTATAAAGATTAAGATTAATTTTTACCTGTCAAATGAAGACAAACATATGTAGCCTAGGACCTTCTGAAAATAACAATATCGGGCATGTGTGATGGTATCCTATAAATACAACAACAACAACAACAACAATAATAATAATAACAATAACAGCAACAATAATAATAATAACAATAATAATAATAATAATAATAATAATAATAATAATAATAATGAACTGGTGAATAAAAGTACATTAAACTATCCATTATATCAGCTGCACTGAACATACATGAGAACTTTGTACTGTATAATTGCATATGTTTCTCTGCATACTCAGCCTGTTCTTGAAAGGTTGGGACCTCACAGGACCACCACAGAGCTTAATACAATATTATGTTTGTGGTGTACTGACATGGTGGTGGCGTTAGTGTGTACTGCGCTGGTACAAGTGGACCAGAAACAGAAGTGCTTCTCGAGTGTTCATGCACTGTGCCCACTCTGTTAGACACTCCTACCCAGTTGGTCCACCTTTTAGTTGTAAAGTCAGAGACAGAAGCACATCTGTATCTTCAGAGTTTGTTTGGGTCATCCATAAGTCTGTCATCGGTGCTCACAGGATGCTGCCCACAGGACACTGTAGACTGGATATTTCAAATTGTTGGACTGTTCTCAGTCCAGCAGTGACACTGAGCAATTTGAACACTCCAGCAGCACTACTGTGTCTGATCCACACCTACCAGCTGAACGTGCAGTTCTACTATCTCTACCAGTAAAATTATCTTAATACTATAAAGCTTATGGGCAAATGACCCTTGAGCATGTAGAGTGGATACTCTATTAAATTATGACATTGAGGGGATCATCAGAATGAAGTGTTACCCAAATTCTCTTTTATTTTCTTTGCTGTTTGCCCTTCATTCTGGCACCTCCACCTTCCTTTCCTCCAGGCCCTTCTCAGCTTCTTCCCTACTCACTCTTCTCTGAGCAGGAAAGTCACCACTCCTGCTAAAAGCCCATTTTTGTTGCCTCACTGAGTCCTGAATGCAAAGTGTTGTAATTAAGCAGAGGTTGCCCGCTGTTGCTGCTGCATGGGCCGGCAGAGCAGCAGGGCGGGTGGCTCTCCTGCCAGGAGTTCATTAGACTACTGGGCACGTTGCTTGGCCTGCCAACCTTAAAGGCTGTGATTTGATCACAGTTTGATGCAGTGAAGGTAGCAATAAAACCGCTTTGCTGTCAAACCATGATGGGCAGAAAATGCTAGCAAGGCAAGGTGGATGAGAAACAGAAAAGCAGAAAGAGAGAGGAGAAAAAATTACACCCCTACTGCTATTGTGTCCAAAATGTTTGAGGATGTTTGTATGTTTGCGTGTTAATGTGTATGTGTCCAAGGAGGATTTTCTAAATTAGTTTTTAACCTTCATTTGTGTGTGTTACTGGTGAAATTGTCCAGCAATCTGGAGGACAGGTCGAGGAGCACATGCTAAAATGAAGATTTAAGCAGAGCCAGAACTCTCCAAGCTCTATTCACGTGTTGCAATCATCTAGTAAGTGATTAGGAAATAAAGATAATTGATCAGGATGTGTTCTTTTCTTCTCCAGGATTGGCACTTATGCACCATGAGCTTTTATGGCTGCTGTTTCCCAGCTAAAATGGCTTGGTAATTTAGGAAGGAATTTAGTGAAAAGTGTGCCACAATGTACGTTGTTTTTTATATAGTCAGTCAGTATCTTGTTCTTATTCAATCGTATTCTATTTGTATGGCAACAGTATCTGAAAACTATCAGTAATTTATATTTTTATCCAGACCTTTCTCTCAAACCTGTCCGCTGTAGTGACCACTATTTTTATTTAAAGTCATTATTGTGCATGGATTTTGCTTTTTAGTTTTTTGTTTGTTTGTTTTTTGGCCTGAAGTGTTTCTTAAAATTTCACTTAATTTATTTGTAAAAATGAATTGCTCCATATTTGCTCCATTAATTAATTAAATAATTAATTGGGCTGTTAATGCAATTGCAAAGTTTGCAGAGAAGCAGATGGACTACAGTCTGTAATTATAGAACTTCAAAGTGCTCCTGTATGGTCAGTGTAAATGGAAAATTGTGTTGGCCTCTGAGTACTGAGACACAGTATAGTAGAATGTTCAGTAAAGTATGGAGTTCCTCACTGCAGATTATTTCTCCTACAAAATTCAGAGGGAGTTTCAGATTGTATTTGAGAGTCAAACTACTCAGAATTTAGTTCACATTAAAGGACACTTGGCGTCATGTTCTGTGCACACACCTCCACATTGCACTCAAATGGCATGGCACACAATGGACTCTTTCAGGCCTAGGCATATTTACAGAGAGTGATGGGGCCTGTGGGGTGAAAGAGTGATGAGCAATCATAGCCAAGGTCACTGGCTGCTTCCTCTCTGCTGAGGAGTCATCTGCAGAAGCCATTACAGGCCACAGCAGTCATTTAAATCTGCTCTTATTGGATCTGATTTCCCTCATCCTTACACACTTCACTCTGCTAGAGACAGAGCATCAATCCAACTAAAGGCCTTTATTGATAACAGGGTCAGTATTTATCAAGGATGTACACACTTGAGTGGAAGTCCTCCATTGCCATTGCCTGAAGGAGGAGGGGGAACTGCTATAGAGTTGCAATAATAATAATAA
This sequence comes from Acestrorhynchus altus, assembly GCA_034509495.1. Taxonomy (NCBI): domain Eukaryota; kingdom Metazoa; phylum Chordata; class Actinopteri; order Characiformes; family Acestrorhynchidae; genus Acestrorhynchus; species Acestrorhynchus altus. The sequence goes on from CM067505.1 coordinate 27,094,676, forward strand.
TAATAATAATCATCATCATCATCATCATCATCATCATCAACAACAACAAAAACAATGGTCTGATAGATTTATTTCATTTATATAATAAATATTTTTTGTAAAAGTACAACATACAGAAAAAATATATATTTTTATGTGAATGTTTTTAATGGTGCCAAAGAAGGCATCTTATATTATTTTAGGTTGTTCTCTGAAGTAATAATAGTAAGTGTGTGACATTGTTTTTGATAGTTTTTGGTAGTGTCTGAGCCAAATATGAGCCTGTTATTTTCTCAGAATGAACACTTGCTTTTAAGGAAGATTTGTCGAAAAAAGTGTCAGGAATGCACTTAAGAACAGGCTTGGAGGCAGATGCACTCGCAGAGTGGAATATTTATTAAAGAAACAAACCAAAACAGACAGAGACAAAGAACCTTAAAAACACAGACACGACTAGAAAAACTTGGGATGATTAACAAACAGGCAGGCTAAAACAGATGGGAACAGGACAGAGCTAGTGCAGAGACAAGACCAAAAAAAGCACATGAGGAAACCAAAACAAAACAGAACAGTGACAAGAAGGGATAGACAGGGAAGCCAAAAGACAGGAGTGAGACAAAAAGAAACAATAAGCTTCAAAAATATTCAAAGAAGGAAGCCCAGTTAACAACAGAACATCCTTAAGAACAGCTATGCGTCCTGTCCATCATCTCTGCTGTCTCACTGACTTCACGACAAATGAATTAAAACTAATGCTATGCTGGGACATTTTTCTGAGATCTGCTCAGACTTAACCAGTGAGAGATACATTACACCCCTGCATTCTTATTATGATGTCCTGGATTAGAATTTAGAGAGTAATGCAAGCCTTATCCCCAACCATTACCCAGTGCCTGACCATTGCTGAGTGGAGATTGCTGCTAAAAGTTTTTATTACAGGCTACCACTTGCCTTAATCACCACATATATCCACACCACATCCAGTATCAATGGGTGTGAAACTTTTTGACTTTGTCCTCAATTGGAAAGTCCAAGCACTGAAAAATTAAACAAGGTCCTATTAAAATGTAATATTTTTACTTAAAATTCTGTACATGTGCTTTTAAAGTTATAAGGGACACATACAAACTATATGTCTTTCTTAACGATGACTCATGCATGAGCTACTTATTGAGTAAATTGCAACAAATGGTTCAGCACAAGGTCAGAGTGGGATTTAACATTTAATAATACAGTGTTAATAGCAGATGATCCCCTAATATATATACAGCATGGCAAAACTCTAGAGAAATGAGCCCTGGCTCCAAGGACAGGCTTGGTACCAAGTTCTTGATTGGTCTTCTTGATACTCATTTCCAATTCAGATCAAGTATGAATATAAGAGAACCATTAGTTTTAATTAGTACATTTAATTAAGTACATTAATTTCAAATCATGGGGGGTGAATCTACAGCAATAGGCTAAATCTCAAGCACAACGTTGTGTCTCCTATACCATGGTAGCATGAGTGTCATTTAAAAGATTCTCCAGACTCAGATCTGTGAGTATGTTTTGAATATTACATTAGATTGAAAATAGTTATGATGTTTCCATTCATTTCACTAAATTTAGCAATTACACTCTCTGTGTCATGTACACTATCACATAACAGCCACATCAGTTCCCAGTCATTGGTTTGTGAAACATGATGTTTCAGTGGGGAAAAAAGTGCAATGTCATTCTTTGGCCCGTAAAAGCACTCAACATAATGCGGCTTTTAGATCACATGAGGTCCACGGAGTGAAAAATGACTGTAGCGGCACTAAAACTCTTTGTCCTGTGCACATCATAGACAGCAGCAGTGTGATGAAGCCATGAATCACTGAACAATCACACAGCCATGATTGTTCAGTTTTTAGCTGCCCAACAAAGCCACAGAATCGCTCCATTTCCCAGGCCCACAGCGGCTGCTGGGTTGAGCTCACACCGCCACTGGATCACAGCCTGGGCACGCGTTTACACAAGCATTATGAGAGGTGCCCACGCTGTGATGTTCTCCGAGCTGTAGAATGCTCCTGCATCTGCTCGCAGCCATTTTAGTACTGAGAGGGTGAAAAATGAATGCAGAGAAGGAGTGAAATGCCTGTGCGACTTCACAAGGTGTTCTCTCCATCTACCTGCCAGAACAAATTCTCCTCTACACTTTAACGCTGAAATTGAAACTGAGATGGCTCAGAGGAACCTTCCTGTATGACTGTGGGTCATTCTTAGGGAGAGACAAAAGTCTGCCTCCTTACTTTTCATGAATGATTCAGCGTGTACTACCTAGAATAGAGATGATCCTCCTGCCCAGATGTCTTAAGGGGTGAAAGCTTGAGCCTGAATTCTCTCTCTTGTGCGCATTCCCCTTAAGTCTGCATGAGGAAATAGTAGGCAGAAGATATTGAATTATGAATTATTTTTATCTCCCAGCTCAAAGATCAGAGAAGAGTCACAGATTAGCATTCAGTGAAAGTCTCGTGAGTGAGGGACAAGGAGAAGAGGGGGATGGAGAGGAAGAAAGTGCTCTCAACAGCCTTTAATGCATTGGATTACATCAGAACTGTAGCCATGAGACAATGAGCACATCTTGAGAATAATGGGATATGACGCATCTCTCTATAAACAACCTACTCTGTTGAATTAATATTATAATTAATAAGTGAAAGAGTGAAATAAATAAATAAATATTCTTACCCACTTATTTCTGGTCAGAGTTGTAGTAATAATATCCCCTGGATAAAATGCCAGTGCCATTGAAAATGAAAATTTTGGGACAATGAAGTTACATTCATACAATGCCTCCCTAGATAGCCAAGGATGCTTTATAATTAGCACTCCTCACAATCACAGTTAGCAGCGAGAATCAGCAACCACTCATGCACAGCATACGCTCTACCAGAAAGGACCGACCACCTAGGAGTTGAGCACTAGGGGGCTTCACCCAGGACGACTCAGATTAGCCAATTCACCTGATATTCATGTTTTTGGAATGTGCTAGGAAACCCACACAGACACCAGGAGAACATAGAAAATCCCCAGTGCTGGGAGGCAAACATGTTAACCACTGTGACACCCAGTCAGTCAGACTCAGCAGTGCAAAGTGAGCATAACAGTTAAATTATCTAAAGGGAAGTCTGTGGGAATGCAAGTAGAACTGGGCGAGAAGAGAAGAGAAGAGAAGAGAAGAGAAGAGAAGAGAAGAGAAGAGAAGAGAATCTTTTATTAGTCCTGCAGTGGGGAAATTCACAACATTGCAGCAGCACCTCACACATCCATCCCCCCTACATGTCACCTCTACAGTCAGTGTCACTGCTGACCAGGTGAGAAGAGTAGAGATGAGTAGAGAAGAGTACTGTATTATGCCTTCAACATGAGCCAGAGTGTCTATGAATCCTAAGAGGGCACCTGTGATGTGGAAGACATCCTGCATTGTTCCTGTTCCAAAGATGTCACAACCTAGTGATGTCAAGGACTACAGGTTAGTTTCACTGACGTCCACATAAAGAAGACCATGGAGAGGCTTGTCCTGGATCAGCTCCAACCCATAGTCCATGCATTTCTGGACCCTCTGCAATTGACTTCTCCAGTGCATTCAATACCATTTGGCCTGCTCTCCTACATTTGTTGTAAGTAGACAGTTGTCTCCCACAGAGGTAAGTAGACAGAGATGGAAGTAGACACCCCCTCCTCCCACATGTCCTGGATTATTGATTACCTGACTAGCAGATCACAGTATGTATGCCTGCAGCACAGTGTGACAGGAAGAGTGGTTAGCAACATTGGACCTGTATAGGGAACTGTCCTCTCTCCCTTCTTCTTCACCCGCTTTACCACAGATTTCAGCTACAGCACAAAGACCCACCATCGTATAGTTGGATGTGTCAGCAGAGGTGATGAGGATGAGTATATGGAGAAGGTGAAAAATTTTGTCACACTGTGCAAGCTGAACCATCTGTATCTCAGTGTAACAAAGACAAAGGAACTGGTGGTGGACCTGAGGAGGGACAGGGCACCAGTTAACCCTGTGTCCATCAGGGGGGATCAGTGTGGACTGTGGATGACTACTAATATCTGGGGGTACATATTGACAATGAACTTGACTGGGCAAAGAACACTGATGCCCTTTACAAGAAGGGCAAAAGTTGTCTATATTTTTGAGACATGTGACTTCAACATCTGTCGGACGATGCTGAAGATCTTCTATGGGTCTGTGGTGGTGAGTATTGTCCTCTATGCTGTTGCATACTGGGGCAGTAGGCTGAGGGCAGCAGACACCAACAGACTCAACAAACCGATCTGCAAGGCCAGTGATGTTGTGGGAGTTGAGCTGGACTCTCTGATGACAGGGTCAGAGAGGAGATTGTTGTTTAAGCTGCAGGCCTTTATGACAATGGACGATTGACTCCCACTCACTCTACCAAACAGTGACACGGGAGTACATTCAGTGCAATGCTCATCCCACAAATATGCACTACAGAGTGCCGCAGGAGGCCATTCCTACCTGTAGCCAGGTAGCCAGGTGACCACTATGAACCTGTGTAATATTTTGAACTGCTTAACACAGGATTTTTCATATTGATTATCATAGCCACTGTCTTTCAGAAGATCTTTAACATGTATATATTTCAATATTTTTTCTTAATATATTTTATTCTGTTATTTTTTTATTTATTATGTTTACATAAATGAATGCAACTGTAATAATAGCAATTTCCATCTGGGATTAATAAAGTTCTGATTCTGATTCTGAAACACATAAGTGATGTCAGGATATTGGAGGAGCAACACCCCACATCATCCCCAAGTACAGGAATGGGCCATTATCCTACCAGAGAACACAGTTTCACTGCTCCACAGTTCACAGTTACCCCAGGCCCTGCATGGTGCCAACAGGTTAATGTTCATCTGCTCCAGAGAGTTCTATTCTATTGGTAGTATTTTTCTATAGGACTATGGAAGCCTTTTGTCAGCAATGGGTGCTTAAGGTAGCTGAATGCATTGAGCAGAAGCTGTGTCCACAAATATGTGGAAACATAGTGTATATTATAGTAATATTATTATGAAGAATCGCACATGAATGCTATAGCATATTTCATCTGTTTCTGTTATGAGACCTGCTACTTGAAGATGGTTTAAGAGCGGATGGGGAAAAGTGACATGTGTAAAGACAAAATATTTGATTCATGTATAATTCATGAATTCATGTAGAAGTATTCAAGTAAATTGGGTTGTTCAAACATGAATATCCAACATGCTACTCACCTGTGATCACGAATCACTACAGATATTGCCATCTGCAATAAGTTGTCTGGTGAAAAAAATAACATCATAAAGTAGGAATAAAGCTGCATGTAAAAGGAAGATTTGAGATGGCTTTTGATTTTGCAGTAGCTTGTTATGAGAGCACTGAACTGAAGCAAAGGGAGTGTGGGGAAAGTGTAGCGATGTAGTAAGGTCATTACTAGAGTCATAAATCTTTAAATATCATGTTACTAATCAGTACTAAAGTTTTCGTTCCGGATCAGCTCTGTGTTATTTTGCTTTGTTTCAGGAGGCTGAGGTCAGCTTCTTTCTGGAACTTTCCATCCCACCTTAAAAGCAGGTACATAAATTCAGCAGATTGCAGGCACAAAAGAACCAGAATGCAATTGCTCTGGCTTGAAATATGAACTTCTGTGATGATGACCAATTGAACCCCACATATATTGCATAAACTAATCAGGTCTAACATTAAAACCACTTGCCTTAAATTGGGAAGATCCCCCTCATATCACCAGAACACTTCTGACCTATCGAGACATGAACTCCACAGGACCTTTGGAGTGTAACACAAAGACATCAACAGCAGATTCTTTAACCTTTAAAACCCGAGGACACTTTTGTGGGATGTTTTTTGTAGTGTGAGGTATTTTTATTCACTGAAAAATAGAAAAGCATTCACAGGAGACAGTCACACATGCCAGATATTATTATTTTCAGGAGATCCTAGGCTACTCAAATTTTAGGCTACGTTTTTGGGCTAAAACACACTTTACATTTAATTATTTTTAATGATTAGATTGACAAGTATACATACAATAATAAGTTGTTCAAAATACGGACAGTAGTCCAAATAAAATAAAAAATGTTCTAAATGTCCTTTATTATCTTTATCATATTTATGTATGTTTCAGTATAATCTGGTTTCAGGACTTTTATTCTGAAATTTTAACACTGTGTGAACAGAGAAATAGTGCAAACAACTTCTTGTTTTCCTCTGTAACCCAATATCTAGGTCAGTGACATCATTAGTCCTGCCCCTTCTTGCTGATCAGTCAGTGTTTGCATGCAGGTCAAGCATGTGCTCATGGACAGACAAGTAGCCTGGGATTTAATTCATTTGGAAACAAGTGACATTTAGCTGGATTCTGAGCTGGATTGACTGATGCCTGTTACATGAGCAGATAGACAGTGTAAAGGTGCTTTGTTGAAGGATTTGTTTTGTTGAGTCTTGCATTCAGATTCAGCCAAAATCATGAGTTTGAGGTTGTTGTATTTTATTTTCTAGTTGTTTGTTTGTTTGTTTTTTGTCTGAGGAGCCTGTGGGTATGCAACTGCTCTGTTTACCCTCCAGCATCACAATGCACTATTAGGGACCAAAACTTGCTCATAACACAAATAGATCTTCCAAGGGGATGTCTTGTCATAGTGAATCGGATTGGACACTTGCCCAATCAGTCGCATTCCAAGATATCGGCTTCAACTTACCCATTGAAAGGTGCCACTGTAATAAGATGATCAGTGGTTCTAATGATATGTCTGGTCGGTGTATGTTATGCTTTAATTTGTAAAGTGTGAACATCTCAGAAATGGCTAGCATGCTGTAGGTGTGATAAAGACTGCAGTTAGCCTTGGATCACAACCTACATCAAAGTAGCTGGAGCATGACGACAAGGTCTGGACCTTGGTAGTTATATAAGTTTTTTTTTTGACATGTACCGCCAGTCATGAAATTCAATATGTGAGAAAAGCTGAGAGAGACTGGAAAAACTAACCACTGCAAGAGTGGATGCTGGTGAATAGTCAGGTTTTCTTCTTAGTAAACATATTAACATGCTAATTGTTCCCCCTGCTGAGAGCAGATCTTGTGTACCACAAACAAACAAAACACATGCTGAGGGTGGTGTGGAACATAAAGTGATTTTGTGATGGTTTGAAAAAATTACAATACTGGATAATATCACATATCATACCAGGCTTCTTTTTAGTCAACTTTCTGTACAGATCAGTTGAGATCTATTGTTGATTTGTGCTCCTACAGTCCAGTCTTAGCCACTAATGTCTGTAGCTTCTTCAAAGTGAAGATTGCCTCTCTCTGAAGGCTCCCTCTTGTTCTGTCACAGGGGTTTTTTTTTGTGGGATGGCCTTGTGTAAGCAGTGCCTATGTGAAAGAAGGTGAGGAAGTCTCCAGGACCTGACTCCGTCACTCCATCTAGCAGCGATCTTCACGAAAATCTTCAATAGATGACTGGAACTCTACTCTTTTCCCTGGTGTTTCAAGAACTCCACCGTCATTCCAGTCCCCAAGAAACTTAAAACCACTGAATTTAATGACTACAGACTACAGACCATCTGCTGGACTCCCAGCAGTTTGCATACAAGCTAACAGGTCTGTTAACAATGCAGTAAAACTAGCTCTGCATTTCATACTACAGCATCTCAACAGTCCTGGACCCTACACTAGAGTTCTGTTTGTGGACTTCAGCTCAGCATTTAACATGGTAATGTTATGTGTCTCCAAGGAACCCACTCTGAAAATCCTGAATTTTGTAGATGATACCACTGTGGTTGACCTCATATCCAATGGTGATGAGTCTGCCTACTGGAAGGAAGTTGATCAGATGGTCTCCTTGTGCAGCAGTAACCACCTGCTGCTCAAAACACACGACAGTTTAGATGGTGGTGGACTTCAGACTCAACCCCCTTTCCCTCTCCTCAATAACATCAAGTTCTTGGGGACCACCATATCCAGGGACAACAGCCAATAAATCCCAGCAAAGAATGTTCTTACTAAGACAGCTGAAGAAATTCAACCTGCCAAAGTCTCTGATGACCCAGTTCAACATAGCAATCATCAAGTCACTCCTCATATCATCTATAATCATCTGGTTTGGTTCCTCAACCTCAAAAGAATGAGCCAAAGTGAGAGCAGAGAGAATCATTGGATGTAATCTGCCAATGCTTCAGGACATCCACACTAGCAGGGTGAAGAAGCGTGCTGGCAAATTTACAGCTGCTCCCATTTCATCTTGGACATCACCTCTTCCAGACACTACCCTCTGGTAGAAGATCAGATCCATCAAGACCAGCACAACATGATATGCCAACAGGTACATCCCAAGACCTGTAGCTCTCCTCAACCACAGGTGTCACCACCATGGTCATACTGCACCTTAACTGAACTTGAGCTATTGAACTGTTTTCTTCCATTTCGAAGCTTTTCTTTGGATTCACAGAACAAAGAGTAGTACTTCAGTTATGGATTTATTTACCTATGTTTTTTTTTTCTGCCACCACCAGTGGACTTGAAATGAATCAGTTAAGATGTGACTGAAGTGTAGACTTTAATTTAAGCCTGAGTTTGTTCTTTTGCATTTCTTTGCCAGGCGTTTTTTCAGCTGTCTTCAGTTGTGGCTTGTTTGTGAGTCTTTAGTAAGTAAAAAGTTTGACCAATTGGAATGGGGTCAGGTGACTGATTGGTCATGTAGAACTTTCCATTTATTTGCCTCAAGGCGCTCTTGCTTGGCTGTCACTGTATTTTGGGTCATTATCCATCTGTATTGTCAAGTGCTATTCTCTCAGTTTCCCAGCATTTGGCTGAATCTGGGCAGAATTTATAGCTCTTTACACTCCAGGGTCAATCCTGCTACTTCTATCAGCAGTACATCATCAATAAATACCAGTGACCCAGTTCCCATTGCCAGCCATATATGCTCAATTCATAACAGTGCCTCCATTTTGTTTGACAGATGATGTGCAATACAATCATGAGCTCTTCCTGGCAATGAAACTTCTTATTACTCAGTTGTCCAATTACTGTTGAGCCTGTAAAAATGGAAGGACTGAGCAGTAGCTGTTAATTAGTCAGTTGTCCAATTACTATTGAGCCTCTGAAAAGGACTGCAAAAAATGGCTGCAATGAATAGTGCATTCATTTTGTTAACCCTCTTGAATTGACGTCAATCACGAAAGTCACTTTTTATTGCTTTCATTATGTGGTAGTAAGTTTTCACAGCATCAAAATCTTGCTGCATAAGTATTAAACAAAGCTTATATAAAAAAGGAATTCATGGACAGAAACTCTGTTGTGGACAAAGTAGTGTGAAACGGAACTTACCTACAGCAATCCAGAGGCTGTTTTCTAAGACTCAGTAGCAGCATCTCTCAGAAAAAAAGACATTTTTCACAGCCCATTGATTTTATCTAATTTAGGCCAAAGAAGTGCAGTATATCTAAATTTGTCACAAAGCCACCGTGGCTGATGGAAGAGTTTAGGGATGAGTGAGTATGAAGGTCTGTTCAGTTTCACATTCCAAAAATATCCAGTACAATCCAACAGTAAGAGGTGTGGTCAGTGTAATGACTTTAATTCCAGTGAAATGTAGTATTTCATTTATAAAGTTATTCATTGTCTCAGTCAGCAGTCAGAAGGTCTTGCTAATAGTCTGGATCTGATACAGTTTTGATTTTAAACCCCCATATCTGAGGCTTGTAATAAAACATTATGTTTTAATGCCCGTGCCTTTGAACTGAGATATCCCCTCTTAATTATTTCCTGCTGACAAACAGTGCTGTTAGCAAAAATGTCTGTCATTGTCTGTAATTTGCATTAATTGAATCAAAAGCAGTTTTGATTTTTGTCACAAGGGAAAAACGCTCCTACATTTTAAACGTTAATGTAACTAGAATTTCTTTCACATAGTGAAAGAAGCACGGGGCTGGAAACATCAGGCTTTGGGGCCGTTTTTTCTGCAAAGGGGACAGGATGACTATTCTGTGTTAAGGGAAGAATGAACGGGGCCACGTATCGTGAGATTTTTAACCAAAACCTCTTTCCAACAGTGAGAGAATTGAAGATGGAACATGGCTGGGTCTTCCAGAATGACAATGATCCCAAACACGCCACTCAGGCAATGAAGGAGTGCATTGTATTAAATCAACTGGCAGATGAAGTGAAGTCACTGATTATCTGGTTACAGTGGCATCTGTTGAGGGATGGATTATACAGTTTGGTTGCCACTAAACGCTCTGTTCTTAAAGTAGATGTGCTGAAAGCTTTAAACCATGTTGAAAAGGTACCAAATTCTGTGGTAAATAAAATACCACAATGGTCCAAGGCCAGATAACTGGTGGACCAGTAACAGGATCATATAGGCACCCAAGGCTCATTAGTGTGGTCTATGGAGGTCCCACCCAGTACCTTACAGGACTTAAAGGATCTGGGTTAACGTCCTTGTGCCAGATACCACAGGATGCCTTCGGAGGTCTTTTGGAGTTCATGCCTTGACAGATCAGAGCTGATTCAAAAGCACAAGGGGAGCCGGCAGAGTATGGACAGGTGGGTTTGATATTTTGGCAGATCATAAAATATAAAATATGATTGTGAACTCTACCAGAAAGTATAAAAATTCATAATTTGTCTAATGACAGACATGGCAGATTTCTGGTCTGCTGTGGATGTGGATTTCTTGTCATCTTGTAGATTTATTCTTTGCCACCGAGGGAATACTGTGGGACAAGGTATTATTGTTAAAGCAGGTATTCCTGCTTCCACAACCTGATTTGACTTTGACTTTGAAATAAAGTCATTCAGACAGTTCTTCAACACTTTTTTACTGAAGTATAGTTTATGTACAATATTTCAGCAGCATGAGGGGATTTGAATGTGGATTTGAATGTGGATGTGATTTCTGAGGGTCAGTAGTCTGTTCACACAGATAATTCTAGCCACACATTTTCCTGCTACATGTGACCTGAGCAAACAGAAATTGAATGTCTTATCCATCTGGTAACCACTATCATGCCTTGCTCAAATTCTGATTCACATCACCTTACCATGAGCGCGCTAGCCAGTCAACCTCACTCACATGATAACACCGCCCTATTGATACAGGTGTGGGTGTTCCCGGCCTGTCTTCTGATGTACCAGTACTTTATAATCAATTAATGTACTGTTTTCTCATGACTTTTGGCAAGTCAGTGCATATGACATTAGGCTAAATGTGAAAGTGACAAAGAACACAAACACTGTCCCACCTCATCAGTCTTCACCTACAGACAGTTCATATTTGGAGTACATGCATTCTTGCCTTTAAAGGGATTTGATTCCACTGTGGTTTAATGGCACATCCAGTGATAATAGCTATTACCTAGAAATTGTGGATTGCTTTTAGAAGTAATGGATCGATCAATACTCCTACTTCATCATGACAGCTGGGTTACTATTAAGACTGAAAAACATAGGGTTTCCTCTGTCAGGTTCTAAACTCTGAAGGTTTGAGCTCTCAGCAGTCCATAGAGAAAATCCATACTGACATTTAAACATAACGATGGGTCATCTGCCATTCTAGTTGAAAAGGTGAATCTGATGGCAAAATAATTACATCAGTCATTTCAATGTACGCAGGAATGTACACAGCAATATTCATAAAGACAGCAATGTAATGCTTCTTCTGGCAACTGACATGCATTCTGAGCTGTCAAACTGTGCCACTAATAAGCTTATACCGCTAACAATTGGTAATTAGGCGTCCCAGAGTAAGCAATTAATTATCACTTTACAATGTGGCTTCCCTGGTTAATAGTTGTTAAAAGACAGCTCAGTTGATGTTTTGTTTAGCAGGCATAAACTTTATTGCTTCCGAAACATGAAAAGTCAATTACATGTGACTGAAGATGTCAGACTTGGCACTCAAGGAGAGGTTGATTGAGGGCATTAAATTCCTCCAATCATTAAATGGAAGCTGGCCGAGTAAATAAAAGGGTGATAATTAAGTATCACTCCAAGACAAAAGAGTCGCCTTTTTTTCCATTTCTCTCCACTCCACTCTGCTGAAGTGGTTGGATTACAAAACATCTGATACAGGTGACATTTTGCAATGTATCCGTCATCCTGCTCATTTAAATGAGCTGCGAATTCTCTTTTCCAAAAATAAACATTGCTTGGGTTATACAAGGCGACTTTGCCTGCATATAAGACATTCTTTCATCCCAGGGGATGATTTTTAACATTCATTTATTAAACTGCTACATGCAGACCCGGTGGGAGTTTCTTGTGTTTCTCTAATGTTACGTTTCTCTGACTAAGACAGATTTTTATGCTATAAATGGATAAAGCCACGCTCCTTCACTTTTAATTTTATATCAGACAGGGGCTGGTGACTCATTCATCCAATCCTCTAACACACAGCAGGTCGGGCTTTCTCAGCCACTGCGCAGATTGTAATGCGGATTAGGGTACGTTTTAATAAGGCAATTCAGGTGAACTTTATATGGTTCTATAAATGATTTCCGATCTTGGCAAAATCCTGTGCGGTAGAAATGCCTGTGCTTTGGAATGGCCTTTCCCTTTTATTAACTGTCATGTTCTTTAAAAAATATTCATTAGAACCTCTGCAGAATCCCTGAACTCCAGCAGAAACAGAGATGGTAAGATAGTAGAGAATGCAGGAGAATGAGGGAGAGGATGATGTATGACAGGTTTCAAAGTCTCAGCAGCTGAGCATTCTGTATGCAACTTGCAGCCCTTCAGAGGCAGCCTGCATCCCTGTGGCTTGTCTTGTGTTTGTTTGCTTGTTTTGACATGTTAAACAGGACAGCTGATGGACTCATTGCTTGATCTGAAGTGGCCGCTTGCCTTTTCGTCTGACAGCGCCGGAGAAGGTCAGCAGTCCGGCATATCTTGCTCCCTTCTCCCTTCAGTCACTCGGGCAAGGCTGAGGGCTTCCCAAAGCTGGACAGATGTCATGGCAACTGCTGCAACATGCCACCTGTCACTAGCCCCCGAGGATGGTTTCTCGAGCTGTGGTGCAGGGAGGGCATGGTCGAAGGGCACGAGCACGACTGTCCAGGAGTGAGATATCGCTGTCAGGCTCAGATCGCTTCACAATATCTGTTGACTTGTGCCACTGCAGTGACAGGTGACATTTTACGTGTACCTGTAAGACATTGAATGCTCTATGCAAGTAAGGAATCAATTTCACAAGTGCTTTGCAGGCAGCTTGGCCTATGTTGGTAATATATTCTATTCCGGGTAAACCCTGAGGACAGATCTTGGTCTTGGCATGATCCTGGTCCTGGAATAATAAATCAATTCATCATAAAAGAAAAAAAATACTTTCTTTCTCAAGCTTTCACTGGATTTTGAGTTGAACTTGAATAAATACTAAAACAGATGGCGGCAGTACCAGTTAGCCCTGCAGATTAACATAATGCCCTCAATAAAAGAACTAAGAATACTTTTCCACAATTCCAGCGATTATTCCCACACATCTCTCCTGAGGTGGGAACACACTCTGATGTCTTACCAAGCTCAGCTGATGTGTTCTGCCTTGGCTTTTTCTCGTCCCCCTCTGTCGCCTCCAATGTCGGGGAGATGCATGCTGCTGATCAAACACAATAAAATGTAGATTGTTTATTTGTGTGGCATTTTAATCTTGTCAAGAAGGTTATACTGAACAGCTGCTGGTTTTAGTGTGACTGATTTCTCCGGAACAATGCAGACTGGGGCTTCATGAGCATTCGTGGATCTATAGTGACCCCTAGTGCTGTGAGAACAAAGTCCCAGCCTAGAGAATGTCTTGCAGCTGGAATCCTTGACCTACTTTGTTCCCAACTGTGTTTATCCCCTAATCTTTGGGAGTCAGTAGAGCTGTGTGCAGAACTAATGGAAATAGATCTCCCTGAAACAGAGCAACATAACTGAGGGTGAGGGCAACACTAAACATTCCATCCATAAAAGAAGCAGAGAAGGTTATGGCAATGAGATGATAAATGAGTGTGCGACAGACCTTTCTAAACTCTATTTCTAAATACTGCTATTATACTAAATAAACAAACTGACATCGTTGATTTGTGGCTATTGTTTCAGGGTTGCTGTTCGGTTGCTTCTCTGGGAGAAATAAATAGGGTGCAGACTGGAAGTAATTGGACAGTGACACAGTTTTTATTTTGGCTCTGCACTCAAAGGCTATGAAGAAAGCTTGCAGATGGGCAACTTTCATTTTTGGGCATTTCTATGTCTACTAGAAGACATATAGAGACTGAATATGGTGGCTGTCCAATGAAAAATAAGTATCTCCAAAATGGTGACTTTACAGGAGAAGTCAAAATGTTTCTTACCTTTTAATGGAAATGAATGGATATAAGGTTTTTTGGGCAGTGATGATATGATTTCAGTTAGACTACTCATTTATGGAGGGCATACATTTGACGAATCCATATATTCTTAAATTTTCTGCATATTTAGTTGTTGTTTCAGATCCTTCTGAATATTTTCTCTGGTGATACCTTACCAAAGCTGAAATTGAGCTTTTTTTTAGGTTATGTATGTTCTGATACAACAGGGCATCAGAACATTTCCCTTTTTGCCCCTGACAACCCCCACAGTTGTTTTAGCCTTATGTTTCCACTCATTATCCCACAGTGAAGTGAACCTTGATTCGCTGACTTTTGAGGCTTTTTGCTGGTACTAAGATGTTGGTGTGCACTTTACGATTCAGCCAACCGTTGGCAGGCACATCATTAAGAAAGACAAGTGTGCAACTTCTACAGGCAGCTTTAAGTGAGGTGCTCTGCTTTGGATCACATATACTTTCTCCTCTTTATCCACACAATCCTCACTGTGTCCCTCAGACACAGGTTAGTCCTTCTGTCATCTGTCCAACACTTGGTCCCAAAGTTCTGCCTGCATTTTGTGTATTTTGTAGTGTTTAAACATCTTTTAGAAGCTTGCCGGTCATGCAACTGGTAGTAAACCTACTGAGGCCATGCCTGATCAGGATCAGGATCATGATCAAAGTATTTTTTGGTTGTTTATTAATGTGGTCTCATATGACCTACTAGTTAATTTGTTATTAATATTTAACATTTCTGTCAAATCGGAACACACTAATCAGCCATAACATGACATGACCACCTCCATGTTTCTACACTTGTTGTCCATTTTACCAGCACCTCTTATCATAGCACTTTGTAGCTTTATAAATGCAGACTGTAGTCCATCTGTTTCTCTGATGAAGACATATAGAGACTGAATATGGTGGCTGTCCAATGAAAAATATGTATCTCGTAGCTTTGTAGCTTTATAAATGCAGACTGTAGTCCATCTGTTTCTCTGCATACATTATTGGCCTCCATTCACGCTCTCGTCAATGGTCAGGACCTCACAGGGTCACTACAGAAGAGGTATTTTTTGGGTGGTTGGTCATTCTCAGCACTGCAGTGACACTCACATGATGGTGGTGTATTAGTGTGTGTTGTGCTGGTGTGAGTTGATTAGACAGGACAGTGCTGCTGGAGTATTTAAACATTGTATCCACTTACTGTCCAATCCTACCTAATTGGTCCATAATTGAAAATCAGAGACAGAAGCTTATTTGTTCCTCCACCATCATTACATACACCAACACACGATTACCATGTCAGTGTCACTGCATTGCCATAAATATCACTGCTGTTTCATAAATAATACTAAATAATATCTGCTCTGTTGTGGGTCTGTAGGGTCCTGAAGAACAAGGTGAACGAAATGTAAACAGTGTATGAAGAGAAACAAATGGAGTACAGTCTTTAATTGTAGAACTACAAAGTGCTCTTATATGACAATTGGAGCTGATATAATGAGCAGAAATGAGGTCATAACGTTATGGCTGAACCATGTGGTTCATCGTAGTATGGGTAGTAAACAGACATCTAAAGGGGTTCATCCCTTGAACCTGGATTCACTTTAATAATTCTAAGAAACCACTGCACATTCTTTTGTTATAGCATATCTTATGGAGTCCCACAGGCGTCTATATTGGAGCCTGTAGTTTGTTAGGTCAAAAATTTTAGCTATTAGAGTGATGTTTGGGCTTTTGTACCGGTTATAAGGGGTTGAAAGATACCTTAGCTTATGGAGTGCAAGATCTATCTCATGTCTATCATAAAACTATCATTGTTTAATGCTAGTTATGTGAGAATGTTTTGGTATAAAACATATTTGGCCATATTTTCAAATTCACTATATGGCAGAGATGTTGATATAGGGTGGGCTAATGCAGACCTTGTTTTATCGGGTGATATCATGATATTGTGATATTAATATTACATACAGTTTAAAGCACACAACAGTAGTACATTTTTTATAGTAAATAATATGGCCTTTGCATTGTGTAATGATTATAAATCATGAGTCCTGTCACCCAATCATAACGAAACGTTAACTGGTAAGTTACATTGTGCAGTCTATGAAGCCCAATGCAATTTCACAATAAACAACTCTGAATGACTTTGCTTACTTCTCAACAAATACATTATGCTGCAACTGACACATTGTGAGTGATGTTCTATTGTTGTGTTGTGTTGTTTGTTTATTTGTTTTTGTTTGTTTGTTTTAGCTTTGTTGTAGCTTGCTTTACAGTTCCATTCCATCCTTTTGTTGAGATACAAATACCAAATTGTATAGTCTTTTTATTCAGCTTCTAGAAAAAAGGACAGCTTTTCTTGGCTGCTATTGTAAAAGCAAGTACTGAGTGCATTTACATTTTTCAGTTTCCGAAATGCCACATTATTATCACTTTGCTGTACTTGGGACAAAAGGTATTCCAGCTATTCTGTAACCTATTGTTTGATGCACTACTGAAAAATGGAACAATTTCCAAAATCATCTCAAAACTAACACCAGAAATCGCACACAAGAGGGAGATTATTCTGACGGAGTCAGAGCCTTCCTGCCCATAAGGAAGGAAGTGTGGATGGATGTCCACATATTATTGCCATTGCTGTTCACTAGTCCTGTCAGAATTTAGAAGATACAGCACCATCCAGACTAGACGTCTCTGATCTGGCAAAGGGTTTGACAATAATGAGGTATAGCTTCAATTCTGCCGAGCCTTTCAAAGCAATCTGTCACTCTGACTTTCAGGTCCACCAACACAACAGCAAGATATTCTTGTAAATCAGAATTGAATTTGTATGAAACCATGCAAGACTGACACTACCAATTCTATACAGGTTTGGTATCTCACGTGAGGTGATACAGTATGAGATGTGTCTAAAAAGGTACCATTTTACCATACACAGAGCCATTCATATAGTAAAGTTGTCATAGTTCTGCACTCATCATCAAAAATAGTTTCCCCCAAGAAGGATGTGTTGGAATGCAATGCTCTCAGTATGGATTTGGGTATAACACAACATGCTAGATGTCTCAGAATGGAGTTGTAGAGGTTCTTAATGGTGTCCTGCAGTAATCCACCCCGTGCAGCGTTGATCTTCTCACTCAGTTCCTGCAGATTTTGCTGTAGGGTTTGAGTGCATTCAATAGCATTACACACATTTTCAATTGGGGTAGTTCTCTTGATGCGACTGGCCATGGCATAGTATCTGTGTCTTCATCTTGCTCCCAAGATGGCAGTAGTACTGGAAGTGTTAACCTGTCGTACTGGAGTGTGCTTTCAGAAAAGGTAGGGACCATTATTTCAAGGTTGCAGAACCTCATTAATGTAACGTTGGGATGTCAAAGTGCCTGTAATGACCAAAGGTGATGTGGCATTGGACAAAATCGCACCCCAAAAATGACACCAGGCCTTCTGGATGTGAGACATGTCACAACAAACCAAATCTTGGCACTGACCACAGCCTCTTCTAACGGATTCATTGGTTATTTCCACCAAGACAAAAGTGCAGTTCATGTCAAAATATGACCCACTGACAGTCTGACAATATGACTTAATGACAGTCTGGCAAACACCATTGCAGTCATGCATTTCAATTGGTTGATTCCTGCAACATTTTTTGACATTGAGTGTATTTAGGATTATTAGGATCACTAGAAACCTCGAAGGACCTTGAAGATGTACATGTTAGCATTGTCTGCAATCTTATTCCCCATATTTCTCATATATACTGTTTTGTTTACTACCCTCTAAAGTCAAACACAAATCTCTTCTTCAGTATCTCATACTCATACACACACACACACACACACACGGATACACAGAGACAGACTGGAACCACCCAAGGTACTGGCTTTGGAGTAGCTCTGTTTCATTATCTGTATTAGATTCTGTGGGTTTGATTCTCAATCCACAGAGCAACTCTACCGTATCCACACTGAAGCTCAGTGGCTCTCCTCGCCGTAACTCTCGCCTTTTGCTGAAGCCTCAGCCTCAGCTTCTCGTTCTTATTTCTTCAAGGACAAGGTACCTCAGCAATGGATTTAACCTCCCCAATTCATATTCTCACTCCTCTTGACTTTGGTACACTTTTGACTTTACACTCTTTTGACCTAGATCTTCCTCCAAAAGGAATGCTCTTGGCCTGTCTCCATTACAACTTAAATAACCTCAAAGAAAGTTCAAACCATACATTGCTTTGTGGTATAACACTATGTAGCCTCATTGTTTGTTTGATTGCATGTTTTATTTTATTTTTCCAGTCATTGTACACAAAATGCACTGAATCCTTGCTTGCACATGTTACTATATATATATATATATATATATATATATATATATATATCCGGCTTGAGCTAAGAACCTGAGGGCTCCAGCAGAACCTGAGGGATTTACCATATTGGCTTCTGATGCTTCATGTTAATTACATCAGATTTTTTGTTTGTTTGTTTCTTTCTTTCTTTCTTTCTTTCTTTCCTTCTTTCAAGCTAATATTTCTAGAATGTTGTTTGTAATTCCCCAACACATTTCCCTTCATGCCACATATTATGTCCTGAGAACATGGGATGGGATGATTCTGCATCCATCTCGCTGACCTTCACAAACAAGCCCACCCAATTCTTTATGTCAAAGAACTTGAGGTGCAATTTCAGTCTGCAGATGATAAACCTTCTCTCAAACTTTGGGAGGGTCATGGCAGCTTCAAATATGGCAGCCCTTTTGATGAAAGGCTGTGCGCTCTTTGACAACTTATTTTCCTTGGTATATCCGTCACCCATGTTGATTCCATTAGCTGTTGCTGACAGTGAGGCACAGTGGATTGGGAATATATCAGTCTGGTGTCAGGCAATGCAGAGCAATTGAACCTTTAAACCATCACTTTGTGCTTTAAAAGGCCCCTGGAGGTCTGGTCTCTACTCTGAAAAATACACAACTGACTGATAATGGTATCAGTTGCGATGTGCAAACGAGTAGGCTACCCTTTTTCTGCTCCTAACAAGCTACCCTGCATACATTTAGTCTGCATATATTGAAGATGGCTATTTCTGGTACTGGCAGTATGTCAGTAAATGTAAATGGAAGATTTATAGTATCTAACCCACAGAGTGTGTAAATAATGAATTTCTCTGTACTGGTCTTTTGGGATTCCAGCATGCTCTCTGACAAACACAGGTCAATGACTCTCAACTGCTTCCAGATACGTGGATGACTCTTGATATCCTCAGAATGGGTTAATGGCATTTGTATTTGTATGCCCAATCCGCCATATGCTGTATGTTATCAGTGACTGGCTTTAGGCTGGACTGGCACCATCCTTCCTGCCTCTGTGTGCGAAATGAGTCGAAACGCTAATGCCTCCTTTGTGCAAGTGACATTGTTTAAAATGGCTGATTCTGCTGTGCAGTTATTTAAGGCCTTCTCCTCTGGCACTGTCACATAAATCTTTTCCTCATTCTTTCTCTTCCCTCCATCCTATTGAAATTCAATTCTGCAGAAGTATGTTTTAAAAGACACTTTCGGGTCCGGAGAGTAGTCTTCTCTGGTAATATTCCTGCCCGTTTACGGAATGCTAAAATTAAATTTGGAGGAAAAGGAATGAGGTCAGACCACTATATTTTATCTTATGAGGCGAAGCTCATATTTTGC
The DNA here is from genome assembly GCA_034509495.1 of Acestrorhynchus altus. Classification (NCBI taxonomy): domain Eukaryota; kingdom Metazoa; phylum Chordata; class Actinopteri; order Characiformes; family Acestrorhynchidae; genus Acestrorhynchus; species Acestrorhynchus altus. The sequence continues at coordinate 27,114,739 of CM067505.1, forward strand.
AGCAGTTACCCCTTCTCTCTCCATCTCAGAGATGGTACTGGTTCTCAAACTCACTGCAACTGCACAATCAGTCTACTTTTAAAGCTTCTTCTGCTGTTCAGCAAGGTCTTAATACAGTCCCATGCAGCAAAGGCAGGGCAGATCTGTCCCCCTTTGGAGTCCAGATTAGGGAATCAATATTCACATCTCTCTTGACATTTTTATGAGCTCCTCATATCCCTTGTTACCTCCTACATCTGACTTCTCTCCATTACTATCAATGACTCATGCAGGTAATTACAGCGTAACATCATATGACATCTTTTAATTTCAATTAAAGGACTGGATAAATGGCTTTGCTTGTCAAGTGGTCTTTTCAGGGCTGAGTTCATTACACTGGTCTGTATGTCAGTGGAAAGATTTGGGAATTGAGGTGTTAGATGTATTGTAGTTAATGTCACACAGTTGATGCTACACATTTGCAATTACTGCATGTTCCACATTACGTACATATGTATATGTTCTGTAACCTTCGCAATGTCCTCCCATCCACTAGTGGTGCTCTTTTGATAAATACTAACACATCTCAAAATATTTTAACACTGTTAAAAAAACTAATTGGTAATCACTGTTTCATTCAAAAAGATAATTTTTTGGTTTTACTGTTTTACAATATGGCTTATAGCTCCTGAAAACCATAAAAGCAAAATCTTGAAATATTAGAAACGATTTTAAATTAATTTAAAATTAATTAAAATGTGAAGAGAAATACAACAAAAATATATGAAATATATGACTTAATTTCTTAATTGAAATGATCAGAAACCTTTTTCAAAATATTACATTTTTTATGACATGCACTAGTACATAAAACCCATTTTTTCATGCACATGAAAAACATGGCTTTTTGCTGTTCTAGAGCTTATAAAAATAAATTATGAAGTGAAAATACATGCACATGTGCAAAGAATGCATTTTATTAGTGTTAAGGTTAAGAATAGATTCATGGTTAGGTTAGGTTTAGGTTAGGATCATATAATTACACTGCTGATGTTGTAGCTTTCTCTGTTCAAATAATTTCATTTCTGCATGTAAACATTGCATCTGAAATTTGTACATATTCACAGTGCTCTAAAACACTTTACTCGGCATTGTATGGTTTCTGTGTACAATTTCCTTTTGAAACCATGCTGGCCAAGAATTATGTCTCATAGTTCATGTACAGTGCATCCAGAAAGTATTCACAGCGCTTTACTTTTTTTGCACATTTTATTATGTCATAGCCTTATTTAAAAATGGATTCATTTAATATTTTCCCTCAAAATTCTACACACAATACACCACAATGGCAAAGTTTGTTTTTTGTTTGTGCAAATTTATGAAAAAATTAAATAAATTCTCCCATTCTTCTTTGCAGAACATCAGTACACAACCATTTTTAGATATCTCCAGTCTGGGCTCTGGCTGGGCCACTCAAGGACATTCACAGAGTTGTCCTGAACCCACTCCTTTGTTATCCTGGCTGTGTGCTTAGGGTCATTGTCCTGTTGGAAGATAAACCTTCATCCCAGTCTGAGGTCCACTATCATCTGGAGCCGATTATCAAGAATGTGTCTGCACATCGCTGCAGTCATCTTTCTCTTGACCCTTGAGTTCCTGCTGCAGAAAAAACATCCCCACAGCATGATGCTGCCACCACCATACTTCACTGTAGTAATAGTATTGGCTACTTATGAGCAGTGCATAGTTTCCTCCAGACATGGTATCACAGTCACACTCACACCCAGGGGGCAGTTTAGCATGGTCAATTCACCTGTAATATACAATAATGTGTAATTGCACATAGAATATGAAGAACAATGTGAAAAGTATAAAAAATTGAATGCTGAATTACAACAAGGCATAAATCAAGCATCTCATTCAAATTGCATAGTCAAAAACACATATGTGCATTCCAGTTCAGACATGAATTCTTTCACACTTGGAATATATAGATTAAGAATCTCAAGAGAACAGAAGAGTGTTACTTGCTCTAAGCTGCTTTTGCATTTCTTCATTTCAGCTTTTTTTTTTCAGTCTTCTGGCAACATATGTTTGTGCTGGGGCTTTGGCAAGAAAGAATGTATGTCTGTGTGAAAAGAAAATGAAAAATTCATCCAGCATGGCTTTCCTGAAGCCCCTGTGTCTACCGGAGGACACCTCTGCTTTGAGCTTGGCTCAGAACAGTAAGGAAAAGGAATGGGATGAACGGTTCAGTTGTTGTACAGAATATGAGGTAAGGCAACTTTATGTCTATAGGACATTTTATACACAGATATCTCTTAAAGTCTACATGTCTTAAACTTTATATTAAGAGACAAAATACAGAAATAAAGTAATAGAAATCACAAATAAATAACTGTTGAAAGCAAATTGCAGCATGAATGGAAAGATTCTAGAGGTCAATCATAGGCCTGTGTAAACTGGAATGTTTTTAATATGGATTAAACTATATTTGGGATTCCAATAAAGATGCCATAAATGCTTTTGAGTATTTGAAGATTTTTTTTATATAAATAGTTAGGTATAAACTAACTACATCTAAAAGTTACACATTTGACCCCACCTATTTATTTTACCTACTGTATATTTCAATCACTACCAAGCTCATCACAAATAACAACAATAATAATAATAATAAAATTAACCAATTCATTATTATTATTATTATTATTATTATTATTATTATTATTATTATTATTATTATTATTATTGTTGTTGTTGTTGTTGTTATTCCCAAGTTTATTGAATGTCAGTTGTCCTTTAATGTCCTCTCACTGCTATGTGCTGTTAGCAAAACTTGAAAAGTCTTGGTTTTAATTTTTACCACAGAAAAAATGCAGAATAATGCTTTCCCTTCAGATATGTGGTTAGCTCCAATTAAGTCTAATTTGTGTTCAAGGGAGCAGATGTTGGAGACAAGAAATTGTAAAAGCCAAAGCCATATGAATTTAGTCTACCATTTACTGTTTGCTTCCCTGGCCTTCACCTTGTCATTTGCAGCTTTCAGTCAGTTTGAGCTCTGCTTCTGTGGAAAAGTCCTGGACATGAGGCCTGGTTTTCACAACAACCTGTATTTCCAAAACAAGTCTGGTAGTAAAGTGCTGTTGTCAATTGTCAGCCACTTCACCAGCTTTAGTTAGTCAAATGGCTTTCACTAGTTTTGTGGGGTTTATAACAGTTTTGGATACATATACAGGGGTTGGAAAATGAAACTGAAACACCTGTTTTTATAATTTATTAGTATGGTGTACTAGGGCCTCCCTTTGCAGCCAAAAACAGCATCAATTCATCTTGTGAATGACATTTTTAGTACAATCCGGGTTAGCACCAAACATCCCTTTCAGACAGCTTCCTCTTGCATCCACAGTGAATCCTGTTGAATGTGGTTGGTCCTTCTTGGTGGTGCTGACATTACCCTGGATACAGTGGCTCTTGATACATCACAAAGACTTGCTGTCTTGGTCACAGATGTGGCAGCAAGACCTGCACCAACAGTTTGTCCTCTTTTGAACTCTGGTATGTCACCCATAATGTTGTGTTCATTGCAATATTTTGAGCAAAACCGTGCTCTTACCTGCTAATTGAACCTTCACACTCTGCTCTTACTGGTGGAATGTGCAATTAATGACGATTAGCTCCAATTTAGCCATGAAACCTCCCACACTAAAATGACAGATGTTTCAGTTTCATTGTCCAACCCCTGTATCTGTAATCATCAATAATCAGTCTTTGAGGTTTCAGAAATGACCTGTTTTATAGCTCTGCTTTGGTTATTCCAGATTTTCTTTTGAAGGATGAGACAACAGTTTTTGAAGTTCATGGTTTGTCACTTCTACGTACCACACTCTGATAATGCTCAACCAGTACAGAGTGTTCAAGGATCTAATCTGCTGGGTATCAGGGAGAACAAGACAGTTTGGTGAACACTGTCATGTGAAACACTGAAATCCTGCATATTTTTATAGACTTCAGTAACTTCAGTGTTTAAATAATGAATATCTTGAGAAATTCATGAAAATTTATATTTCTGTTTTCAAAGGATCACGTTCAAAGCATGTCATGTTACATCAGAGGAAATGAGATTTCGTTTCAGAATTCATGAAGGCATTTTTAAGTAGTGAGCTTTGTAATTGCTATGAAATTTATTATTAAGTGCAGCAAACACTATTTTCTTAATTTCACACTTCAGGTCTAGCCAAATACAAACAGGATTTTGGCTTCTTTTTTACTGTCCTCCTGGTTTGAAGTGCAGAGAAACCAGTTTGTTGTGAGGACAGGCGGAAATCCCTCTCATCAGAGGCAGGCATCTTCCACTCTCTTATACAGAGTTGTCAAACCAGAGCTGGGCATAAGGAGGCACGTTGGAACTGTACAGCGTTCTATCTCAGAGAGAGAAAGTGGGTCAGCAAACACAGAAGCCCTGTCAGAGCTCCTCTGTCACATATGTGCAAACTGGGGCTGTCTCTGAACCTGGATCAAGTGCATACTAAGGTGGCTAGGAGGAGGGGGCTCTACAAGCTTTAGAAATAATCACAGCTTCTCCGTGAACTGAGATGAGGAGAAATATCGATATGGGAGGTCTTGCAGCAGCCCAGCACAGCTAGAATGCGCAGACGTACACACACACACCTTCATTTAAAGCAAGATGTATGTATTATTTTACTTTAGTAATTTTAAAGCTTTAAAATAATTATAATGTTTCACTGACATAATATAGACAATAGTGCCAATATAGACAGTACTGCACTGACATGCCAAAAGTCATGGGATAGCAGTATGTAAATGAATGATAATGCATTACCTATCAGGGGATGGCTTTGGAACACCCTCATCTGTATAAGTTGTGAGGTGTTAGTTTGAAAGTGAGGGTGAAAACTAGCCAACATGCTCATGGCAAGGTGATGTGAATGATCAGAGTTCAAGCAAGGCATAATAATGGGTGACAGAGAGATGGGACAAACAATTTCCTCATTTTGCTTCATTCTAGACGTTCATGTGTATAATGGGGACACCTCATTTGGACACCACAGTGGGTGGTAATGACCATCGAGTCTGTGTGAACAGAGCCACAAGCCACATTATACCAGAATACTCTGAGGAGCATTATTCTAACCTAAGTTCTGGAACAGTTTCCAATGCCATGGGGGAACCAGCAGAACCAAACTTCAGCATCTGTAATGTGGCCTTTGTAAATAGGCATTTGAATAAAGAGTGCTCGAGTGCTAAACCTTAGACTGATGGGCAGACCCTGCAGGAAAATAACAAGGGAGGTCTGGAACAGTATGAGGACAATTACGGGCTGTGTAGAGGTTGAGAGAGAGAGAGAGAGAGAGAGAGAGAGAGAGAGAGAGAGAGAGAGAGAGAAAATGCAGAATAACACAAGGAGGACAATGATAGAGGAACAAAGCAGAAGAGATATGGAGCAAGAAAGAGTGGGAGAAAGAACAGGAAAGAGGGAGAGAGAGAGAAAGGAAAAAGGAGGAGTGTAAAATCAAAGGGGCCAAAAAAAGAAAGACATCAGAGCAAGACTGATGAACTGAAGCTTCATCTTTCCAAAGCAGATCGACCAGTCCTGGTCTTTGTCTTCCAACTCTTTGGAGTTGTCTTGTGATTTCTCTTTCTGATGGTAGATGCTGCACTTTGACATAAACTGTGATGAGAGCTACCTGTAGGTCCTGTGATGATATTTTAGGATTGTTAGAGCCTTCGTAATTCATTTTGTGGTCAGCTCTTGGGCTGNGAGAGAGAGAGAGAGAGAGAGAGAGAGAGAGAGAGAGAGAGAGAGAGAGAGAGAGAACTAATTCAATCTCTTTTACAAGTGCTTTGACTGCCCTGTCCCAGCCTCAACTGCTCCTGTGAGCTCAGACATCATCACTCCCTCTTTATCTCCCTGCTTGGTAACAGCTACAACAACAGCTCCGACATCTGAGTGCAGCCATCCACCCCCCCTTCCCACATTGCTACTCACACGCCCTCTCTTCAGACCATCTACACAGACAATGCAGCACCCCCACTACACCCATCCTAGCACAGCTGTACTGCTGCTGCCCCCACTTTACCCCACTTCTCTGCAGACCAGGTCAGAGGTGAGCTGAGGAGACTCAAGGCGAGAAAAGTAGCTGAAGACGGCACTTCTTAGTTGGGGAACCGCTGAAAAACATCTTCATCCTGAGTCTGCAGTTGTAAAGAGTCCCTGTACTTTGGAAGACATCTTTCAGTGCCAAATAAAGTGTGCCTCAGATATATATATATATATATATATATATATATATATATAGTTTTACAGTTTTTGGTTATACAGTTACTCATTAATATCCTTCATATTCTAGACTCAGCTACTTTGCACATCATGTCACTTGTCACTTTATAACTAAATACTTTGCATCTTTGTACAGCCTTCTTTGCACTACAACTTCACCACAGGACTCAACTTTCTCATTCTGGCACTTCTACGTGTTTATTTAGTTTTTTCTTACAATATACCGTATTTTCCAGCCTATATAGTGCAGCTCAATATAAGCCGCACCTGCAAAGTCTTTTAAAAACCTGGGAAGTAACATATATAAGCCGCGCCGCGCTAAAAGCCGCTGATATCTACTGAACTGATAACGTAGTTTAACTGAACATAAATGAACTGATTAGTTTCTGAACTGTGTCTGTAGCATAAAAGTAAAAGTGCTGATCAAACAAAACACAAAAGTTATTGATTGGTTTATTCGTCGTCCTCCTGCCACTGAAACCACTGAAGTCATCTTCTTCACTGTTGGAGATTAACAGCCTTAGAAGAGCTCCGTCACATACCGGTACTTGTTCTGTGTCAATGTCAGTGTTGCTCTCTGTGTCGCTGTTATCCCGGGGTGAAGCTGGCTCTGAAGCTGTGACGCCCTCATCACACAGCAGTCCAGCCTTTCGGAGCCCATTGGTGATGGTAGATTCCTTCACGCTGCTCCACGATGTTAGGATCCACGGACAGACATCAGGAAATGATGCTCTGCGCATGCGGCCAGTTTTGTGAAGGATTTATCAAAACAAAATTCTCTGTGGTGGTGGCTGCTTACATGTGCTAACTGACAATTAACGTCTTCTTGCGTGATTTCCAACTTTGACTTCCCACCTTTTTCACTTTCGGCTAAAGCGCCCCCTGGCGGATGAAGAAAAAGCCGCACCTCATTATAAGCCACATGGTTTAAAGTGTGGAACAAAAGTAGTGGCTTATAGTCTGGAAAATATGGTAATTTGTAAAAATTTGTTTTTAACAGTTTTATTCAAGACTCAATTCTGAAATAGCCTATCAATTTTGGTGCATGAAGCCCAGTAGGGGCATTGTAAAAGGTAAACTACTTTTAGCTGGGTCACAGTAACAGCCCATACAAACCCACTCAGAGCCCACCTAGAACCAGTCTTGCACATATTTCACCCATCTGATCCCCAAATGAGTATGTGTGTTGTACGTGTGAGTCAGCTAACCATATGCCTTTTTTATGCCTAGAACCCCAGACAGAGTCCCAAAGTCCCAGAGTTGTCTCCTCTACTACAGCCATACAGTCTCTTGACAAACAATATTCAACATATGTTGAAGACATGGTCTGAACTACCAATTAATAAGCTTCTTGTTGAGCATGGAATTTAACACCTCTCAGGCAAAGCCAGCATAACAACCTTTTGATCTCAAGCAACATGTAAACAGTATTATAGCTCATTTTAACTGTGTGGAGCATGCGTAAACCAAGCATGTGTTGGCAAGGTATACAGAAATCCCAATCATTCATCATTACATTAATAAACATCCAAGTGTGGAAAAAAAATCATATGTATGAAATTCATCAACCTATAGGTTTTGTAGATTTTGCAAATAAAGCAAAATGTTATTCCAGGACATGAAAAAGTAATTTAAGGACAAGAGCCGGGGAGAGCATATCAAAACAATTATAATAAACAGCATTTTACATGTTTGTCATATTACTGCAGCATGAGTTTGACACTTGATATCAAAGATATTCACTGAATTTGCCTTCTGAAGCAGATGTAAGGGTGTAGCAATCGAAATTGGTTGGTGAATAGGTACTGTTGTGTCTTTCCCAGACAATTCCCTCTTATTTCCATGGTACTTGCCACTCTGACAGTTTAAATCCCACGCTCAGGCCTCAGGAGAGCTTTTCTAAAATCTTTTATTTTTTCAGTTCACACACCTTTTAAAGTCTGACAAGCTTTATTACCTCTCAAAGAAAAACCTACTTTCACCTCTGTGAACCCTATACATGCTCCCACGCGCAGGGGTCACATGGAGGGCCAATGTAAATTAGAGGTTTCAGATGTAAGACAGCAAGAGTCATTAGATGTGTGTGTGTGTGTGTGTGTGTGTGTGTGTGTGTGTGTGTGTGTGTGTTCTCACCCACTGTCAGTCTAGCAGGTAAATATACTGACATGCTTTTGACATTGAGACATCTTACTTAAAAGGTTGATACACGCACGCACGCACACACACACACACACACACACACACACACACACACACACACACATACACACACACATCGAAGTGTGATGGCTTTCAGAAGTCCTAGCTGAAAAGCAGAGCACTGCTTTTAGGATATTTGACATGGGTGGGTAGATTCTGGAATGGCCGTGTTTGAACCCTCTCTCCTCACATCTGCTGCTAGGGTTAAATGAGGTTTTAAACACCTCACAGGCACATTTTATCATGCTGCCATCCTCCTAAAACCAGCAGGGGTAAGTGCACATACTCCACCACTTGAGTCTCTCAAGATGAGTTCAGGAGTTTGGGCTTGCTTGTCTGTGAATTTGTTTTCCTCATTCTCTCCCTCTCTCCTCCACTCAGGCCCACTCAACGCATGACAGACCTGAAGCATGGCCACCGGGCGCCGCCAAGCAGATGTGTTGCCCACCTGCTATATAAAAACATCTTACTCTGCTTCATTTATTTCGCCTCATCTTCAGCTCCCTCCTTCTGGACCTTTCTTGCATTCATTAGACCCCTACTACTGGCCTAGCCAGATCAGGCAATCTAAGCCTGAGGGCCTTGACTATAACTACTTCCCTCCTGCCTGCAGAAAGCTAGACAGATATGTAGAATAAATGAGGGCCAACCCTGTCAAGAGCAAGCACAAGAAGAATTGTGATTCAGTAATTCATAAAGGGCGGTAGAGGTAATGGTTCTTTTTTTTTTTTTCATCCATGCGACGTCATAAAAACTTTTATGTTTGTAATCTTAACGGGCTTTACCTTATGCTGAGAACCTGACAACCTGAGAACCGTGGTGATGCCTATGTCTGAGGTCTTTGTGTGTCATAGAAAATGATTTTCTCTCTCCTTGTAAACCTAATAAGTATTTTCAGTGGAAGATTTACAACATTAGCAACAGCTGTGTATCTTGACCACTGTTTGAAATCTTTGAGAAAGGCCTGAAATGATTTGGTTGTCAGTGTAGGAGCTGCATCACTGTCCATCCTCATTCATATCCTTGTGATTTCTAATGAATTCCTCTAATATATGTCATTCCTCTCACATTGCCAACACTTTCCAACATAGACACATAAAGTGAAAAAGACCACAAGGTGGTCACCTCATCGTTGAATGTCAGTGGCTTTTGTTAACAGATTTCCACAAAATTCCAGGGTGTTCACATTACAGAGAACCTCACATAACCAAGAAAGCCTCACTCACTGTCCTTAAGTGTATACTTGAAACAAATATCTTATGTTTTTTCCTAATTTGTAATTTGGTCCATTAAGCTCTGACTACTGCATGTTTTTGCTCATTTGAATATGTGAAATTTACTTTTATGAGCCAGTCCTGGATTTTTCACTCAATTCTCATGTAACTGGTGTCAAAACTATACAAGATCTGATATGATTATGAAAAACATGTTGACATTTGTATGCAATTTGGCTGCTATATGTAAATGAACCGTAATTATTATAAAATTATATTATTCAAAAATGATTCATTAAAAAACTTAGACTCAGTTTATTTAGTCTATCAGTTATTGTATATGTATCTAAGCGGGGTCACGGTAAATGCTAAATTCCTGTGTCTCAGTCACTGTACATCTGAAAGTTTGCATGAAGCATTGACATGACAGACTATAAGTACGTGTATAAGGGTGACTTGTTGGCAAAATGTGAATATTCTGGCAAATCCACTTTCATTTAGAATTGAGAAGTCTTAGCATGAATCAATCAATCAATCAAGATTTGTGTACAAAGATGCTTTCCTAACAAACAGTAACATTCCAAAATAATTGGATACCATGGAGCATGTTTCACCATATTGCTTCTTCAAACCCCACTGCTCAATAAATATGTAGAATTATGGCCTTTTGGCCCAAACAGTATGTGGTCTAGTGGGCTGCATAACTGAATAAGGCTTCACTGTGCAGATTTATGATTGAACCCTCAGATTGCTGCTTGTATTACTTTATTTATTATTTGTTTGTTTGTTTGTTTTTTGTTTGTTGTTTGTTTGTTTACTTTGCTTTGTGCACTTATTGCACTTTATATAGTCTTATCTTCACAGTTTACTTGAATATGGTTTTAATGTCCATAAATGCTCTTGAAAACTGAACTTGGAATTTTCCAGTTTAATGGATCTTTTTAGAAATTCTCATTTTCCTTAATCAGCCTAATCCTCTGTTTGTGCAGGTTACAATTTTATTATAATTTTACAACATTGAAAAAAGTATTTGAGAATTCATACTTAATGCGAAAGGAATTGTAGTCTAATCATCTACAGCTTGGGTATTACATCTCTTGCCTCAAAATCTGTGTTTCATAGTCTCAATCAATTTGATAAAATCTCATTTGATTGTTACTTCTTTGTTGTGAAGGCAATGAACCACATCACAAAGGTCTGCAAAGAAAGCCACATTGTTTTCTTGCGCAGTCGGTTGATAAATACAGGCTGAGACTCGAAATACCAATCATCAACTCAGCAACCATCAATCTTTGGATTTGTCAGAATGCTGGCCCATGACTTGAATCCGTGAACAGAGCATTCCTTTGGGGTGTTGTGAGGTTCCAACATAATTTGCAAATCAACCCATCTGTGGGTTATAAAACATCATAAAACATTCCTTCTCTGTCCTTCCTATTTTTATACCACTGACAGGATTCTCTATAATAGTAACTAAGCCCTTAGCTGAAAATAATAAAATATATTAGAGCATATATTCAGTGAAAAGGACTGGACTTGGTACTCTACAACAAAAGTGAAAGCCATTACTCAGGCAGTTGATACTGGTGATGCTGTAGTGGACTTATATCTGTAATATTATAGAATCTCACAGGTCTTTATCACAGAAAAACAATAAAACAACAATGAAATAATTAGACTATAGGTTCCACACTATGTTCCACAAAGCTTTCTTAGCTAGCCAGATAAGCACTAAATCCTCTCTTTTCCAATTATTTGGCTGAACTTAGCGATCTAATTTTACACTACCATAGTATCAACTTTAACACTTTAACACAAATAGTATAAACCTATGGTGTCAAAGTTTTGCTTCCATAGAGAAACCCTCCGTGGGTTTATGATTTTGGTTTCCATTGCCTGTTATGTATTTCTGTTCTCAACCAATTACACAATTTATATCAGTCATTATTTTTAACATCTTTTTTAACATCAACATATTTATAATCTTTCAGGACAGAAGAACAGAACAGAACCTGCATTGTTCTTCTTGTATCTGAGGTTCAACCATCAGCCAGATTCTCTTCTCCAGTTTCCCTTCTTAAAAAGAGGAACCAGCACCCCTGCCTGCCAAACCAGAGGCACCATCATCGATGTCCACACAATATTGCAAAGATGAGTCAGCCAGGACACCCCCACAACATCCAGAGCCTTGAGAAACTTGAGTCTCATCCACCCCTGACACCAAGGAGTTTTCTAACTACCTCAGTGACCTCACCCTGTGTGATGGATGAGTCCCTGCCCCAGCACCCAAATTTTGCTTCCTCTATGGAAAATGTGCTGGTGGGATTGAGAAGATCCTCAAAGTATTCCTTCCAATTCTGATGGCATTCACAATTGATGTAAGCAGCCCCCCATCCCCACCATATACAGTGTTGGTCTGGAACTGCTTTCCCCTTGTGAGCTGCTGAAAAGTTTGCCAGAATCTTCTCAGAAAGAGATCGAAAGTCGCTTTCCATAGCCTCACCCAACTTCTCCCACACCCAAGATTTTGCCTCAGCAACAGCCAAAGCTGCAGCCCACTTGGCCCTTCAATACCTATCAGCTGCCTCCAGAGTCCCATAAGCCAAACAAACACAATTGGACTCTTTTCTGGCTTGTCACCATGACAGCCACCAATTACCTTGTGGCCAAAGCTCCTATATGCCACCTTGACAATGGAGGCATAGAACATGGTCCATTTGGACACAATGTCCCCAACCTCCCTCGGGATGCAGTCAAAGCTGTGCTGGATGTGGGAGTTGAAAACCTTCCTGTCAGGTTCCTCCGCAAGCTGTTCCCAGCAAACCCTCGTCACACGTTAAGGTTTGTTGAGTCGTCCAACTTCCTTACCCACCACTTGATACAACTCACCACAAGGTGGTGATCAGTTGACATTTCAGCGCCTCTCTTCACCAGTGTCCAACACATGGCTGCAATTCCAATGATACTACTATGAAGTCAGTCGTGGGACTGTGGCCAAATGCCATTTATGGACACGCTTGTGTTCGATGTTTGTTATGGATAACCTGTACCGAGCACAGAAATCCAATAAGACAACAGTACTCAGGTTTAGTTCAGAGAGGCCATTCCTCTCAATCACACCCTGCCAGGTAACTCTGTCGTTGTCCATGTAAGCACTGAAGTCTCCCAGTAGAACAATGGAATCCCTAAGAATTCACCTTCCAGCACCCCCTTCAAGAACTCCAAGAAGGGCAGGTACTCCGAATTGCCATTCTGTGAATATATACACAGAACAGTCAGAGCAAGTCTGACAACTTAGGGGAACAACCCTCTCATCCACAGGAAAGAACCCAAATGTACAGGTGGAGAGCTGGGGAGTTATAAGTAAGTCCACTCCTGCCTTATGCTTCTCTCCATCGGCAAAGAACAGAATATAGTCCAGCCCCTTTCAAGGAGACTGCTTCCAGGGCCCACACTGTGTGTCAAGGTGAGACCAACTATATGTACTTGGTACAGCTCATCCTCGTGCGCCAGTTTAGGTTCCTTTTCCACCAGAGAGCCATAGAGCCCCTCCCCCAGGCCTGGGGTTACCCTATTCTAGACAAGAGTCCTGTTCTGGCTGTTCATGAAGGTAACTGGATCACACTTTTGTCTGGCCCATAACTTAAGACCAATTTGCCCCGGGAGACCCTACCAATGACGATATAGCAGTTTTACAACAAAAAACAATAAAATATACAGTCCTGGAAAAAGTTTTTAACTTATTCAAACATGGATATTTGATCTAAAAAGACTGCAAAGTTAAATCGATAAACCAATAATAAATTCATTTCCTTATTTGGCAGAAAGAACAGCATTTAGACTAAAAGATAGATTTCCCACATCTCTGTGCAGAATTATTTCAGCTATGTGATATTTCTCTGTCAGTCTTCATATGGAGCCTCACCTTTTCCTGAAGTCCCCTCTGATACAATAAAGATTTCATAGTGGTTTCTATGATGTAGAGCTCTCCAGCCCCTTGTTTGTTTGTTTTGTTTGTACACAGGGCACACCTGGTACACCTCTCTTGAAAATCAAAATTGTGCAGTCTCTTTCTCTTTCTCTGAGTGTACTAAACAATTTACCAACAACCTTGAAGTTATCTGTTTCAGCAGATTGAATTGAGCCAGATTTAACATCCTTACTGTGCATCTCAAAGCATTGTCTCCAGGAAAGATACAGAATGAAAGGTGAGGTAGTGCCAAGTGGAAAAGAATACAAATATAAATGCAAGATGTGAAGCAGCACTATACTGTTTTAACATCATCCAGCTTTTAGTGGACACCCCTTCCTAAAGGTTCTTTGCTATGTATGTCATTTTCCTAAAATTTGTAAAGAGCACTGGTCTAAACAATGTCTGTCCAGGCTTCAGCTCATTCTCTCTGCTGCCGTTGAGGAGTTGTAGACTGAGTGGACAGAGGAAAGGGATCTGAGGTTTGGGGAAATCAATTCAAGGGTGGTGTTTACCACAGGAGCAGCAGTGGCAAAGGTGCAGCAATGGCAATGAACTGCAAAGGCACAGTGAGGGAGCTGAAAATATCATCAGGAGAAAAGAAATCAATAGGGCTGATTTAATTTTCCCAGGCATTTGATGTACCAGGACAACATAGCTTATTTTCTCAGTTTAAGAGTCACCATAAGCACTGAGACGATATTGAGGAGAGCAGGAGAAAGAGTAGAGGGCTGGAGGAGAAAATCCCAGGTGGGGGGGGGGGATTGTTGGCACTCATCCCACTCTGCTCTCATGTTGCTTTGTCTCTGGGTCTCACAAGCTTGTGCCAGAGGGCTGTCAGAAAATGAGGCTTTTGATGGGACCAAAGCCCCGAGGGAGCTGCTCTAAAACTCATTTGGGGAAAGAACGAGCACACATTGAGCACCGCAGCTCAGCAACATTAGAGATGATCTCCATCCTGACAAGAGCTTGAGGGTGAGAGTAAGATAGACAGAAAGGGAGAGAGAAAGAGAGATGGAATAAATACCGGATTGTGCTGACTGGGCAGTGTCATTTAGAGCTCCTTTTATTCCAGAGTTTTGCAGCATTTTTCGGGAGAGTCTCACAGAGATGACTTGCATATTTGCCAGGGATTTTTAGTTTTCCCTCACCTGTGTTTGGAAAGTGATGTCCAGTTTTTCCAGTTGTTCACTCTCATAACTACTACTGTTAGTTTCACAGTTTCACAAACCACGTGGAACTCCACAGAAAGTGCAAAACCATGTGACCATTAGATTCCACTAAATAAGAATGGATTCTGCATTAGGACCAATAACTAAATACTAAACATAGGATTTAGTAAGTTCATATTTTGAAGGTCACTGCTGAACTGCTAGGTTATTAAGTCAACAACAATTAAACCATTGAGGTTAAATGGATTATTCCAGTCTCAATGGCAAAAATTCTAGTCTACAAGAAACTCTTGTTCAAATTGTGGCTGAAAGATGAAACCCCTGTTGTTTGTCATGGATTGTGAATACAAATCACTTTGCTCCTAGAAGTCAAATTCTGATGAGAAATTACTCAAGGCTGGGATTTTTGCAACTGCTAGTAGACCCATATCACCTTACACACTCTGTACAATTGTTGTGAGCTGCTATCAGCCAAGCTGAGGCTGCTGATACATCTGCAAATTCAGCTACTCATACTATGGCATTTGCACTACCCAAAAGCAATCACAACATTGTTTTTTCCAATAACTAACATCATCTCCGTGATCCATATATGATACTGTGCGATAATGTATGTTATCACATTATTTAAACTCCTGTCTCTTCTCAACAAGAGAAAGTTTAGTGTAGAAACTCCAGATTGATTAGAACAGAAATGCAGTAAATAGGAAGAAGAGTTTCCCATTCTGAAGAAAGTAGTTGCAATCTTGTGAGCTAGTTTGAAGAACAGAGCTGGGTAACAGATTTCTCCTGGATGCCCCAGTCAGCGCCTGAATGTGTTCAATTCCATCACCTGCGCACATAATTTAACATCACTAAGCATTAATTTACCAAAGCAGGTGTTGAGGAGAATTATAAATAATATTAGACTCCCACGAGGAGAGCTTTGGAGATGGTTTAATGAACACAGGGATGGAAAACTACGATTTTATGTAGCGTGTTTATTCTAATATTAGTGTTTTACTGAGATAATTAATACTCACTGCCCACAGACTTTCATTCTCATTTACCAGAGTGCCTAAACCTTTTTTGCACAGTACTAGATATACTAGATGTACATATATTTGGAAATCTTGTTAGGATGTATTTTATTTTTATTTTACTGTATGGTTCTAATCAGTGTAGAACCTTCACAATTATTTAGTAGTTGTTTAAGCTTTCAAAAGGCTATTTATACTCATATTTACAATTTAAATAACTCCATCGGAAAACTGATTTTTCTACAGCATTGCTTAATTGAATACAATTTTTTTTGTCATGAAAGCAGAGAGCAAATGAAAAGAAACTAAGAACAATTGTAATCCATTTTGTTTTTCACACTACTTTGTCAAAAGCTCAAGGAACAGGCCGTAAAAACGCAATTGTTCTCCCAATTTTCTTTCCAATCAAAACATTTTCACAGCAATAGTCTTTTTTTTTATTTCTTTCTCCCAAGTCACAGATAAGCTTATCCAACAAAATTGCTCAACTTCTAATAATTCTTTGCGAGACCAGGTTGCTCAGGAACACTAACAGGAACCGGAGACATTTCTAAGGCAATTTAATTGCATTTCACTGTGGCAAAGATGCTGAAGTTATGGGGAAAAAAACAGACTGATGTATTCATGACCTTGATTTCCAAGTGATAACATTCAGACAGCTGAATTTGCTGCATCACCAAACAGGCTCTCCCCTTTGGAACATGGGCTTTGTTCAAGTACAAAACAGTCTAGACCAAACTAATTGAAGACATTCATTCTCTCAGCTCTTTTGAAGAATAAAACTCTTTGATTGGTTTATATAGGTGTTTCTGAGTAGCTTGGGGAAAAGAGCAAATGAGAGAGAGCTTGAACAATACATACACTCAAAACACCAACACCAGCATCCATCCATTTTTTAATCCACTTCTTCTTGGACTGGCTTGTGGCTGTTCCAGAGCCCAGACATTTACACCCAGAATCATAGGGTTCCTGCTTACACCCAGAATCATAGGGTGTAAGCAGGAACATCCCCAGACAGGACACTGCAAGATAGCACACACAATCATTCACGTCAATACATTTTCCTCAGTCAATTCACCTTCCACATGTTTAAGGGAGAGATGGGCGGAAACCAGAGTACTTGGTGGAAACCCACACAGACAGAAACCAAACAAGCCCAAACCACATGCTTCTGTTGTGCCACCGAGCTGCTATGTTTCAACATGTGGCTTTAAAAGAGAACATTTTGTTTTTTGCACATCAAACACCTTTTACATCCTATTTGCCATCAAGTGTCCTGAGAAATCCATATCAGAAGGGGTATCCATGAGTCTTTGTAACTGCTTCTGTCAGGTCTGTCAATCATTGAGTGCAAGGCAGGAATACATTCTGGACCAGGGATGTCATGATACCAGAAATTTAGTACTTGATACCAATATCACTAAAAGTACCACTAATAATTTTGATTGACATTGTTTAATAAAGGGTGGGATGGATCACAAATTTCACAGATCAGATTGATTTGCAGTTTTTAAGGCAAGGAACAGATTGCTTTTCAGATCAGCAGAAAAAAAAAACATTAAATTAACTTTGCGTTCAAAACAATATGCATGAAGCTTTGAATGTGGTCTTGACCAGAGGAGGATGGGTTCCTCTTTTGAGCCTTTCTTCCTTCTTGAGGTTTCTTCCTCCTAGTTTTTCCTTGCCACTGTTGCCGCTGGCTGTTCATTTGAGGCTTGGACCCGGATTTCTGTAAAGCTGCTTTGTGAGAACTCCCTTGTTGTAAAAAGCGCTAAATAAATAATCTTTGATTGATTGATTGATTGATTGATTGATTGATTGATTGATTGATTGATTTAAACCAACAAGCTGTTTAGTGTTTACTTACTTGGCTACCATACCACACTAAAAAATAAAAAGCTAGAATTTTTTATTTAAATGTACATTGTTATGATGATCATTATGTTTTGTATTTACATCATTACTCCTGGTATATTTGTACTGAGTCCTATACAGTTTCCACACTGTAATTTGTGAGCAGTGATGGTTAATTTACTGTTGCTCTGAGGTATCTCTATGTGTGTTTACGGCAACATGCTTTGGATAATTTGCTGATTTCACATATGCGTGTGGGTATTTCATTGCATTTCATCTCATGCATTCCTAAACCTAAACAGAATGTAGCCTCATGTCTGCTGCAGAAGCTCCACACACCAAGCTCCTCACAGACAATGGTCAGATCAAAGATCAAACCCACCACAGTGGTGCAACACACACATTACTTGCACACATTACTTGCACACATTGCATTGCAAGGACTGGGCTTCTGGGGCTTCCAAGGCTATATTCCTGAATATTTTTTAACAATGTATTTTAACAATACATTTGAACATATCCCCCACCACAATCTGAAAATGAAACTGACCAAATGCAAACTCCCACGGGTCAGTGGTGCAAAAATCACCAGAAAAATATCTATTACTGTACTTAAATGAGAAGTGTTTCATCTACCTACTGATATCAATAATTACTTCCTGCTTGTCAATACAGACATTATGTTTGACTTCATCCAGTTCCACATGAGGTATGAGGTAAAATGTTAATTTAATTCAACTGGGAACAAGAATCTAAGTATAGAACAACTCCCACAGCAGCACAGGCATTGATTTAGCATAAGAATCAAGTGCAGTGTGCAGTGCGTTAGCCTTGGATGTTTAAAAAAAGCATGTCTTTCTATTTGAAATTGCCATTTTAAGACACCATGGCAAAGATTCCAAAGAGAAACCAAAATCTATTCTCTCTGCTTTCCTCTGTAAATGCTCAAGGTCATTGCAACCCGAGCCTGAAACTCTTGAGATTTGCCTTGTCAAGTAAACGAGCAGAGTCAAAGTGGAGGCATGCCATTAGGGAAGTAAAGGGGATGTGGAAGCAGTCAGTGGTCGTATCACAGTGCGTCTCTGCATTGATGCCTCTATACATCTGGCACCTGCTCTGCTTGCTAAATGCCAGGCCTGAAGGTTCTTGAATAAAACATTGATCAGACTACTCAGGTTCATCTTCTGCTTGGCTTTTGTACCTGTAGGCCATCTTGCTCCTGTGACCTCTAACTATATTAGGAGAGAAATATATCTCCATCCTCTCCTTAACATTACATTTATCATCCACCCTCCACTGTCAGTTCACTCATACTCTGAAAGAGAAGGAGATCCTGCATTCCAGTCATATTGACAGGCAAACAGTATTGTAAGCTTTCTTCATCAATATCTTATTAATAATGGTAACTTTATAAGAGAAGGACAAAATCTTCACTTTCAATGGAAAACATTTTATTCCCAGTCATGTTTTAACATTTCTACTGATCCATTCATTATGAATGTTTGACACAATGTAAAGAACAACTGTCATATTCCAGTGATGTCAAAAAGTGAAAAGATGATGCAACTATGTTACATTGTCTGATACATGTCCCACAGGGGGGTCAGCAGGTTTCTTGTGACTTTGGGTGTCCTGTAACATTTGACTCAACCTGTATATAGTATATCCTCCTTTTAAATTATGTCAAGTAGATTTTTCCTAAAACTGTCTACTAGTCTCGGAGATCTACTGGAAAAAAGATATTTCACTTCTCCATGTGGAATTCTTTCAGCTATGTGATGTTTCATCAGTCTTGTCTGTCTACAGACAGCCTTACTTTTACCTCAAGCCTGCTCTGATACAGTACAGATTTCATAGTGGATTTTCTCCAGACCCTGCTGCAGCAAAGTAGCCTCAAATCATGACATTTCCAACTCCATGCTTCACATTCAGTAAGAGGATCTTGTGCTCAAATGCTGTGTTGAGTTTGGATTCACCTGTCCAAAGCACATTGTTCCAGAAGTCCTGGATGTGTAACTATTTTCCAGACTGGAACTGCTGATCTTTTCATTGTTTTAAGATGTTTTAAAAGCACACCCTAGACCAATCTACATTAACAACTTGTTTTTTTGAAGGCCCCACAAAACAAAAGTCTAATCATATGCAGCTGATGTGGTGAACCTGATTCTAAATTTTAGGCATTTTATGTAGTATTAAATGTATGTTAACTATTAAATGTGAAGCCAGCCACTGTATATTTTGAAACACATCATTAGGTGTGTATAAATGCAACATCATTAGGCAACTGAACATGCTTGGAGGTGAAAAGTGCTCAGTTCTGTACATGTGATCTAACAGATACCCATGATTGGCAAACATTATGATGAACATAAAAAGGAGCCATGCTTATCTCCCAGACATGGCAAATAGGTGATAACCCCCAGCTGCCAGTGCCAAATTAAATTGTCAATTGTCAATAAGCTGCCATCAATGCTGCCATCATATATGTTTAATAATAAACTAATAGTGTGACCACTCATATAACACTGAGAGGATCAAGGCTAGGACTCACATCTCTTGAGACACACTGCCTTGTGACTATAAGGTTGACAGTACAAATCCAGGGCAGGGCTTGACTGAAGTTCTCTTGAGAATCTTGGGAACTTAACTACCCAGCTGCTCCCCAGGTGCCATGGATAGGGCTGGCCACCACTCCGGACATGTGTGCTCACCTCCCCCTAGTGTGTGAATTCACTAGTGTGTATGTGTGTGTAACACTGTGTGGATGGGTTAAATGCAGAAGACAAATTCCCCTGTGTGCAAAACACAGTGGGTCTCTGAGCACCTTTACCTCAACTGCTAAACCTGATAACAGATGAATCCAAACATGTATAGCAATACTCCAATTTAATAAAAATCCAAAAGTGTTTACTAACCCTCATATTCACTTAGAAAACGCAGTGCATCCAACAAGAAAGTAAGACTGCATATTTTATGTAGTGACAGAAAACACAGCAGCACCCAGACAGCTCCAGTCCAATGTGTTGATTAATTTTAGTACAATAACTTCAGCATAGCCAACAGGGACATGCACTTGGCACCTACCTGCAGGCAGATTTAAACAAGCTGCTTCTTCCTTTGGGCCTGGTATCAGGCCCATCTGGTTTGTGTGATTGAGGTCCTCTGGTGCCCCTGTGCATTAGAGCCTGTCCTCACTAACTCTGCAAATCCATTCTTCCCATCACGTACCACATACCCATTGAGGAAAAACCTGAGAATGGTGTGCAGTTTTGCTCTGTTTATTCTCTAGGTAAGTTTCTACAAGTACTGGGACACCTGCTCATTCATTGTTTCTTCTGAAGTCAAGGGTATTAAAAAAAAAAGATTTTCCTGCTTTTACTGGAGTATGTGTCTCTACTGTCTGGGGAAAGCTTTCTGCTTGATTTTGAAGCACTGTTGTGAGGCATGCATCCCCAACTTCCCATCTCATTTCAAAAGTATTGCATGCGCCACCATCATTACACATAACACAGATCCACTGTCATTTACACCCCTAGCCCATTAGAATGATTGTCCACAAACATTCACACACACAGACATATGGTCATGCATGTCAATAAGAAAGAATCAGCTCACTCATTCTCCGAATAATGTCACAATGCACACTGAATAACATGCCAAAATGATCTGTTTTGCATGTGTTTTGTTTGTTTTGATTTTACAAAGGTGCCACTGTCCATAAAATGTATACCACACATTTGTAATTTCCCTGTGGAATTGATAGAGTAATTCTGATTCTGATGATGATTATTGCATATTTACAGCTGGATTATTGGACACTGATTAGTCTGCTGTGTGAATACATTTTAATGCAACTTACCTGCTTGTCAGGCTTCATATTGTTGAATCACACAAGCATGAGTCTAAAGGACTGTTGCATATGTAGGCATCACAAGTTTTGGGATAATAATATGACACATCATAAAGTGTAACAGTACAATACTGATAAACGTTCTTCAGTTCAAAAATGCTAAAATGTTGTTAACGCTAATGATAATTTTACATTTTGTCATTTAACCTTATATGGACCATTTCAGATGAAAATACATTAGTGTGGGACGTGACATAACCATTCCTAAGATATTTTCCAAAAAATGTTTTACAGGTCATGGGTGGGAAACAAGCAGTATATATTGGAGCGTGCCCTTCGATTAAGGTAGATGTTGGCTCCATGACTGAATTTCATTTCCACCTTAAATGGTGCTGCTAGCATTCTAGCACCACAATGAACCTGCTGCATCATTTAAGGAGGACCACAACATTAAATGTGAACATCTTACTGTGTTTCGTGCGGATTTCTGTCAGAACTTTGTAGTGATATGTGCAAATAATAAAATACTGATACTGACACTGATAATGTTAATGAAAATGTAACATTTTTAGCCAGTTTAGCCACCAGTTAAAAGAATTACAGCATTGACTGTTCAGACGGTATCTAGATATATATTGATTTAGACCTTTAATAAAATACATCCACACTGTGACAAGGATTTTCAGTCCCAAGTACAACTCTCATCATGTACATCATTTCTCATCAAGGTGGTTCAACTCCAGTAGAACAGGGTTTCCACAACACAGTGCAACAATACATGGTTCAAACATTCCTGTACCACCCTTTTCAGAAAAAGTTTCAAGTGCAACAGAATGCACTCCACTGCCAGCTGAAGCTGATCATCTACTGGTATATAAGCCCACAAGCATGCACACACACACACACACACACACACACACACACACACACACACACACACAGCAAGAGAAAGCAAGGGAGAAACAGATAGCAAAAGAGTGATGAACCAATTCCTACAACACTCATAATTACTCATATTATCTGTGTTTTGACATATTTGGAAAGTGCATTCTGCTTACACTTGAAAAAGATAGTAAAAAATGTGTTTGAAATCTGTCTCTGACCACCTCTGAATGTGGTTTAAGTGATCTGATCAAAATCTGTTGACAATCCTGGGGGTTCCCTGGGGGTGTTTACAGATGGGATTTCATGTGGACAAATTAAATCTGAATGTAATCCAATCAAGAAAGACATGTGTTAATGCAAGCTATAAACAGCCTTTGGTCAAAAATTTATAAAACTACAAAGATGTGTGGGTATTGTAAATTAGTAGCACCCCCTACTGTGCCTGGCAGGGAACAGCCCAAAAACACTATTACATGGATACTACTTACACTGAGCTACGCTATCACTGACAGAATGATATGTGTTTACAGACATTCTGATTTGGTGTATAGGTTTACTGTTTGTCTGATGTGTTGTAAATAAGGAGGGACCACTGCTCTTGTATGTATATATATATATATATATATATATATATATATATATATATATATATATATATATATATATATATATATACACACACACACACATACCATACTTCCAGATTATAAATTGCACCTGAATATGTTTCACCTGCAAAGTTTAAAAAAAAAACCTGAAAAAAGTCCCGGCTTATAGTCTGGAAAATATAGTGTGTGTATATATATATATATATATATATAATATATATATATATATATATATATATATATATATATATATATCTAATAATATACATATAAAAGAAAGGCCAGATTTTATATCAGTAAAATCCAGGGTGGCAGCTGGAGGAAGCTTTACTAGTAGTCACATTCATCTGGAAGTTGTTATGCAGGGGAACAAAGGGTCATTAAAATGCGTGAGAAATGTCAAGTGTGGCATGAGAGTATGAGATTACAATCAATTGCAGGAGTTTCAGGTCCAATCTGCTCTACTACATGTGCAAGCCATGTGTAGAAGCTGTCTGGTGGTAATGATGTGCAAAACCTTATTAGCTCTTTACAGTGTGACGTGTTTCAGCAGCAGGGGTTTTCTGATATACACTAACCAGATTCCAGCCACTGAGCTCTGACACTCAAATAGCTGTGTGGACCTGTCCAGACTATTACATATTATATATAATATATAATATTATAGAAATTACAATGAAAGGCATTTATATCCTGATGTGATGATATGATTGCTCTTTATATTCTTCTTGATAAAAGTAAATATTATTGTATTGCCTAGCATCTGAACTCAGGACTATTGACTGAGGCCAGTAGAGTTACTAGACATGTTTACAATAACCTCAATGTTAACAAAAGTTACAGAGAATTGTTTGAATGTCTGACATTGAAGAATAACAGTGTGACCATACTGACCAAATTGGAACAGCATTAAACAATTTTGCATGCACACCAAATACACTAGAGTTTATAACAGATACATGCAGTTATGCTGATCTTCCAGACTGTAAAGCACACAGTAACTCTGTGCAATGATTCACTATTTGGAAGAACCCAGATTTTAGAAGCTGCTTCCATATATAGAGATATTGAGAAATCCTTCATTGTGTTGTTTCTCATGAGATCCTTCATCATGATGATAATGGTCCAAAACACACTGCCAAAACTACAAAGGAGTTCATCAAGTTTAGACTGGCTTAGTTGAGACTTAAACCCTATAGAGCTGCATTTTATCTGCTAAAGAGGAGGCTGAAGGGAGTTACCCCCAAAACAAACACAAACTGTAAGCCCGGAAAAGCATAATAAAGAACAATGCAAAAGTTTAGTGATGTCAGTAGGTCACAGGCTTGATGCAGTTATTGCAAGCAAAGTATTTGCAACTAAATATTAGGTCTTATTTGCTTTAATCTGTTTGAAGTTGATCTGTTCCACTACATTTGCGGGTATTACAGGACAGTTTCTCCTGCTATTGTTGGAGGAACTGCTTCTACTAGTAGATTTTGTTGTGAGGATCTGGTTGACAAGAACATTAATGAGGTTAATATATTAGTCACTATTACCCCCACTTCCTGAGCACAGTTCCACTGCTTCACAGCTCAATGCTGGCTGGCTTTATAGCCCTCTAGCCCTCACATGGCATTATGTTTGTGTTTATCTGCTCCAGAGAGTCCTATTCTACTGGCAATAATTCTGCACAGGGACTAGATAAGCTGTGAGAGAATCTTAAAGTAGCTGAATGCATTCATTTATATAAAAATAGAAATAACATCTATCAGCTAACCAACTTAAAAATCTACAAAAGCTATTGAAGCCATAAGTTAACCATACATTAGAGTTGTGACCAGCTGAAAAGCATTACAGGCTCTCAACTGACTTTTAAAATTTAAAAGTAAAAATATGTGAAACTCATCACTGGTAAAAGTCAAGTCTGATTTGGAAACCAACAATTTAAAGGCCCTGGATCTGACTGAATACATATGACCTACCAGAGAACAAAACACATCTTTTAATATTCATTAGCTATCTTCAGATTGTTATGACTCAGTATTGTTTGGTCATCTGTCTGGATAGTAATATAGGTTAGGCTGGCAAATATAACAGACATATCATGGAAACCACTAAAACCAACCAAGTATGGGTATATTAAATGTCATTTTTTTGGTAATCAGGCATCTAATAGGTGCGGGAATTTTCAACCCTGAGTCCAGAGATTCTCCTGCTCTGCACATTTTCGTTTTCTCTGCCTGACTTAAGGATTAATCATTACCTGGTGAGTTGAATCAGATGTGTTAGAGCACTGAATTAGATCCAGTTCATGGCTCTGAGAACAGCTGCCTTTGCAGGAACTTGCTCAGAATTGGCATAAATTGAATTGGATTTTTATCAGTTGGACTGGAATAGTTTGGGCTGAAGCCATTAACAAATGTCAGGACAAGAACAGAACAACAAAAAACTATCATCATTAAGTGCAATTGGTTTTTCATGCATATTATTGGTATTCATGTTATATATACAGTCTTTGAAATAAAGTTACTTCATACTGTTCTTCGAGCAATTTCATAGCAGAACCACAACCACTGGAGCTGGCTGACACACTCATTACCAAACCAAAATAAATTGATATTAATACTAGTATTAGAGGCAATTTTACAAGGTCTCTTACTCTGTAATGAAATTTGCATTGGGCACATTGTATGCTGGACTTGTAGAAAATAAATATAGATAATTATAGATAATTGTAAATCATTAATATAATCCAATAAAACTACAATGGAGTAAATGACTATGAGCCAGCATTAAAAAGCAGAACATTACATAGGACTGCAGTCAACAGGTCAATGCATTAACAGGACAATTTATAAATACATAACCTACAAAGATTGGTCTGGAAGCAGCATATAAATAGAGAGGCCATGTTGGCTATGCTGGACAGAGTTCATAAGCATACCTGACCTGAGCGTTTATTAACATTGAGTTATGTCTCAGATTTCAGGCTAACCTAAGTGGATTCGGAGACCACAGCACAGGTCAGTTGTAGCCTTAAGATTAGAGACATGGGCTTAGGACCAGAAGAATGCTGGTCTTCTAGATTTGCAGGAACATGAGGGTGATGAGAATGAAGAAACAGTGCTTTATTAACCCTCATGTTGTGGTTCTTTCATGTTAACTAGTTTTATGCTCTTTACACTGCAGACAATTCTCAGATAGAATTGCTGGAGATACAAGTGTTTCATTGACTAGAGACATTGTATTATCAATAATTTATTTCTTGACTTTATTAAACAAATTAAAGAATACCAGTAAGAAAAGTGATTTCCTGAAGGCAATGCAGAATGATTGTCCAGTTAAAGATATTGCTATGGTATCCTAGATGATTACTGTGGTGTCAGATTGTTCCTAATTGTTGCTAAGTAGTTGTAGTGGTACCTTGTGGTTGGGTTAGCAAGTGTTACTAGTGTATTTGTATCATTTTGACACAAGAAGAGTGCACAAGGTTTTGCACTCCTTTTCATTTATATGAAGAAAAAAATATGAAATAAAAACTCAACTCAGAAAAATAAATCAACAATCTGGAGATGCAACAGGGTTAATGCCTTGTAAATTGCAGAATGAGATATCCTTGTTTGAATAGTTTGAATAGACTTGCATGAAGACTCTGATTGTTCAGAGAGGGGGCGGGGTTGATGACCTCACTGTTTCAGATATTGGGTTGCAGTGGAAAGGGGGAAAGGGAAGATCATTAAAAATAAAAATTCTTTCAGCACAAAAATATTATGGAAGTTTTATAGTCCTTATAGGTAAAACCAAACATTGCACAACACATTTTTGATCAAAAATATTGTTAAATTGATGCAAAAATGTAAATTCTGTTAATTTTTACATCACAAATGACAATATATTTGAGAAACCTGGGATCTCTTGAAAATAACAATATCTGATGTGCAACTGTCTTCTATGAATAGTGTTTTTGAATAAGATTTTTGGTGAATATAAGTACAAAAAATTCTCCTGCAGTTGTAAAGGTTAAATCCCATTTACATATTTTTATGGGTAATTATGGCATTCACCAAATTGTCCTTATTTGGGATCTGTTCAATTTATGAGGACAATGGTATCTGTCATTGAAGAGCATGCCTGCAAACAACTACAAAACACACGACGAATCTGGTATAAAGTTGTTAGGACTTTTCTGAAAAGCGAATTTAAGAAAATTATTTGGGAAGAAACTGGTTAATGATGCCTATGGCTCATTATGGAGCAAGCAAAGTGGTTCTGCATTGCTCAAAGAACCTTTTGTAGCACCTTTATTTTAACAATGTAAGTAAAGATATTTCAGCACATTCAGGTTCACTTATGACTACAAGAGGAATACGTGGAACAGTTTCGTTCTTTTTTTATTGACATTTTCATCAACTAGTATTATAGGTACTCATTAATAAAAATGCTACATTCATTCTTGAGTGGGAATCAAGTGAAACGATTTAGGCAGCACAAATGTGTCAGGTAGTTCTGAAGTCAGAGGGCTGTATTTTCACATATTTCTACTCTGTGTGTTTACTGACACTGTGTCAGTGTTTCTGAATAACACTGAATGGGCTTGTCACATTTTAATGGGTCAGTTTCTTCAGGAACAAATTCTTGAGTCTGAAGTGGCTGTTCCAACCTCTGCTCTTTTCTGATAGTGCACTTCTTATTTTTATTTACCTTTCAGGTGCCCATAATTGTGTTACCATTTGTACAGTAGTGTCATGTGTACAGACACTATAGAACGTTAGCCTCTTGTTGTGGAGTGGCAGAGAGCTGGAATCTTTGTTCTCCACATGGAAAAAATTTCAACTTTACCCCCATACCTTCCTGGTATCCCCAGAGGAGCAGAGAAAATAAAACCTGTAAATGTCACAGCAGTAATTAGTCCTAATTGAGCCTTCCTGTTGAAATCCTAATGTGGTTTGTAGAGAAGGAGGGGTGTGCAGGGTGGGATGTGTGCAAAGCTTAATGAAATAATGGTAATTAAAATTCATTTGTTAATAAATTCTGATTATTGGTGCTCTGTGCTGGAATTGTAAATGGCAGCATGTTTGGTTGTGTACTCTTTCAAGCAGCCACATTAGCACTGCCTACGTGACCCATCAGGCGCTGATAGGTTCAGAATGATGATAGAAGCACTGTTCATTTTCCAGCTCATATATACGGTTTATTTTCTTCCCTGTCTTTTAGATTGACAAGGTGATGAGGTGAAGACTCTGAGTTTTGACATCTTTCTGGATTCTGCAAGCAGCACAGATGACTGAGCAAGACAAGGAAATAGATTTTTGTTCACCAGTACTTTTGTTTATCCTGTCTCCAGTTAGGATTTCTGTCTTGTCAGGAAGAATTCAATAAGTTCCAGAGGTCATTCCAACAACTTACATTCATCCTCCTTAACCAATGTGTTGTCATAAGTGTCAAGAGTTCCCCACCATTATGTTTAACAGTAGAGAGAACCCCAAAACGATCTATTTGTGCTTGAAATTGAACGTCTTTTCTTAGCACCAATATTAGAGAAAGTGGAATATAACCTTTGTTCATACCATGAAAGCTGCCTTCTTAGACATATTCCCATTACACACGTGACACCATGGATTGAGGAATGTCTCATTCTCCCTCTGATAATTCACCTTGCTATGAGCCCACTGGTCAGGGTTTAACCTCACTTCATAACGCTGCTTCATAATCAGTTTACATTCTGATATCCCATGACTTTTGCCTTGTCAGTGCAGATTGCTTTCAGATCATGTTTGACCATATTGACAAGGGCAATATACAGAATGGTAGGACCACCTAAAGGTTAAAGTCATGTCATATGACGTGAGAGATATTGAACGTTTATTGGTGGGAATATAAATAATTGCTTCTATTAACACATTGCCTGGCATTTTCCATGAGAAAATATATTCACATAATAGAGTCTGCAATTAATAATAATAATAATAATTATGTTTTTTTCTTCCTAACTGCAATATGAGGGGAAAAGAAACAACAACGTGAAGAAACAGAAATTCTTCCACTGGCAGGGATGCGTAGAAAGCGTCAGTGTTCTGCAAGCATCCTCTGTGGGAAGCTGCTGTCATTGGTATGACAGCATGCTCCTGTCTAACTGTTCTGTAATGAGAATAGGTATGGGCATGGCTATGCTCTACTCTCTGTGTACTCTGTCACAAATGAGCAGTTAATGAATATGCATTGTACACCATGGTATAGAGGGAGCTCATGTAGGCAACTGGAGCCATTCTGGGCAGGTGTGCTACTGAGATAAAGGACGAAGAGTTGATGAAAGTAAGAAAACCACAATATTTGTTGATATGTGAAATTTTATGAAAACAGAAAGAATGAACAGCAGATGGAATGATGGATGGGTGCGGTTCATTTGGCGAGATGTTGATCAGCACAACAAATTCTGATCATCTGCACAATAAATATAAACATATGAGCTGATACTTTCACTGCGGGCAGAGAAAGATCAGACACCACCCATGTCAGTGTGTGGGAAACACCCTGTGTTTTGAAGTGCTAATGGGTTAGATCATTATTCAGCCAGCACTGCAGTCTTGACAGATGACTGGGTTTACTGATGAAGCCGTGTATTTGCAACAATATGCTTGCCTTGTTTCATAGGCATTAATGAGCTCTGTTTGTCTGTCTCTCCGTCTCAGCACCTCTCCCTTATAAGCACACATATCATTAACTCGCTGAAAATACTTCATGAGCACATAACGGCCCCACCGTCCCTCCCAAACACCACCAACACTAGCCCCATCTCCCCCACCAGCCATCTCTCATGAAGTCGGTTGTACTCTCCAGTTGGCCATCCTTTAAGGTGAGTAGTACACGAAAGTTGTTTGACAATAGCAGTAATGATTTGCCATAATTGCACATTGAGGACCTGCAGAAGGGGAGGAGACATGAGAAAGACAGGGGAGGGCACTGGGCACAGAAAAAAATAACTATCAATGGTGAATTCCAAATTTGCAGCTTCTCTATGGCTTCTGAATTAGAAGAGAGGAGGGAAAAAAAGAGGCTTAACTACTTGCTGGTTTGGTATGTCTTCATTGTGGCTAGAGTGCCCCCTGCTGTTTAAAAAAATTAGCTAACAGCTCAGACTTCATTAAAGAGACAGCAAGCAGCAAGCTGTCCTTCACACTGACGAACAGAAAGGAAAATACATAGAGAACTCAAGGGTCACAGAGCATTTTCAGGCATTTCTTCTCCCATTTGTCCTTACTCAACCCTCCAGAGTCGTCAATGGGTTCCACTCTGCTGGATCACCAGGAACACGCTGTCTCCTAGATTCATTACGGGTCATCCCTGACTTCACCTGTCCTCCCTGCCCTCGCAAGAAGCCTACCATGTGGAACAGAGGTGGGATAGAGATTTATGTGTATCTGCTTGCATATACCCCTCCCTCACCCCCTTTCAATGTTTTCTTCCACATTCCTCAAAGAGATGATAAATCCACATATGCATTCTAAAACTTCAGCAGAGCAGAGCTGCCTCGTTGACATCGAGCATCTTGCACATGGAAACAGGTTCAGGTGGGGAATGAAGCATGTGAACACGTAGAAGACCCTGAGCTCAGGTCAGTTTGGCAAGGCTGGTCTGCGGGAGGTGCTGGTCAGCGCTCCAGAACTCTTCATAAAACCCAACTTGATGGATCCCTCCTCCTGAGCCGTGATCTATCACAGGCACCTGCTGGACTCATAATAAAGTTGTTTGTGCTGCTTGGTGTGGTTGTGCATATAAATGAACTCACAAGCTCTGCAATGCACTACATCTTCATTTCTGCTCATCTGCGCTGGCAGCAGTATATTACTGGCAAATGATTGTGATGACCTGCGCGTTTTCAGCCCTGAACACATTCATGCCGGGGTAATGTGCTTATGGAGAAGGGGATGGCACGCAAGCTTCTGATGGGAATCTTACACAGCATGGTATTGAGAGTATTTCTCCTCTCTCATGAGCCCAGTGGCCCTGGATGAATGGGATTATTGAGCAGAGTGTTAAATCATGACCACAGATGCATGGCTAAGTGCTATGTGTGAACACAGGTCAGCAGTGCGAGAGGTCCAGCCTCTATGATGTATTTAATGGGAGCAGCGGGACGTGCCTTTATTGGATGATTCATCAAGGGATTGGCATGGTAGCTGGGCTAATATTGACCCTCTTAACACCCTGCATGGATGGTCAGTCAACCACAGCTCTCCATTAGAGCAAGCCTGCCACCTCTGCTGCTACTTCTGCAACAACACCACGGACAGAGGCCGCATTCATAGCCGCCGGCATAGTCTGCTTCGAGTTTTCTCATTTCCTATAATCGTTGCGATCCATAGCCCTTTTTACGTGTCCTTTTATTACAAATATATATATTTGATAGTAAATAATATGCTTGTAAAATGTACACCTGTTTTAGTATCTCATGCACTTTTATGGGGTATTCTCTCTTAAACCTCTTTATGAGCATTTCAAAAAGAAATATTTGAAGGGAGCAGAGATGTGCATTGGACAGCGGGGGTGGTATCAGGAAGGGGAGGACAAATGGTTCACATTATAGGTAGGACTCACAGCACAATTCACCATAGAGTACACAAGCAAACGCTGATCAGCAATTCCAGTCTTTTACATTCTGCCCAGCTGACTGCTCTGATTGAACAGCTGTGTACTTTTTTTTTTGCCAAACCAGAGCAAAAGAAATGAAAACAGACCAAAAGGGAAATAATGAAATCTTTCTATATTTTTCTGTAACAATGCAAAAATAGACTTGCTGGCACTCTGGATTTAAATGGTCCAACAAAATTCCCATCCTGATTTTAAAAATCCACAGGACGCACCATCATAGTTGTCATGGTTGCCATCAAGCTTGGTCCTTTCCAGTAATACCATTTGATGCCATTGTAGCGCATTATGTTAGAGACTCCAGCATAGTAGATCCCGTTTAAATTGGACGGCCCACAGGCTTCAAACCACCATCCTACAAAAAAACAAGGTAAGTAATTAGACTCCATTTCCACGCATGAGTGCTCCAATTGGTGCCAGACAATCTAACCCACACCCCAAACCCCCTTTCTGAAAAAAGCCTCAAACAAATATCTCTAGACCATTTTAAATTAGGTCAGCATGATTACTGTACATCCAAACAAATGTCTTTGCCAGCATTCACTCTGTTTAGTTACCATGGAAACAGGAGATTGTGTTGCAATACAGTAATTTCATGGTAATGTGATGATTTTTGGTAATGAAGGGATCCAGGGAAATTCTTTTGCATAATTTATCTAATGAGAGGCTTATTACATGCTGAGGAAACTCAGAATATCAGAGAGAGAAACAGGGTTGGATCTTTACCCCCTGAGGCCATCTGGGCACACTTGCAGCTGCAGTGGTCGTTGTCCTGGTCCTTAGTGCTAAACATGGTGCCAGAGTGGGTCAGGCTGCTAATGCGTCCAGCTGTACCGCTGAAACCTTGAGCATGAACACTGAAAAAAAGAATAAAAGAAAAAATGCATTAGCATCTTGAGATGCTGATTGAGAGTAGTTGCTGATGTACACTACAGGTCACACATTTCACAGAGAACTGTCAATGTACAAGGCGATTAGGTATAGAAACTTCTCAATGCGTTATTATACAAAAAGTATTGTTTCTTTTTCTTGGCTCTGGTATACAGACATATTTGGAAAGAGAGTATTATGAAACCATTCACTTAGCTGAACTCCATATTTGTTTGTGAACATGATAACATTGATAATCCCATTACAATAGCATCTGTCAAGGGGTGGGATTTACATATTGCATAGCAAGTTACGTTTCGTGATATTTTAGTGGCATGACCTACACAATATTAAACAAGTGGTTTTAATGTCATGGCTGATCATTGTATATTTACATATTCAGCCAAAAGAAATTTTGCTATTCATGCTGAAATGTTATGAAGTCCCTATTATGTTTTTTTGGATAATGTGCTAATCTTTTTTTTTTTTTTTTTTTTTTTTTTTTTGCAGATGTATTTAAAAGGAAAAATCAACATTTTACATTTGCATAAGTATTCAGACTATGCTATGCTGATTCTAAGGGATAAAAGTTTAAAGGGTTGGATATGTCAATGTTAAATAATTAAGATGGTCCTGAAGATTAATCCCATCTAAATCATATGTGGACCGCAGGGAAGAAAACACACAACTAGAAAATTGGAGGACACTTTAACATGAAAAGTACCCAAAAGATGTGATGTCTTAGATGATGAATTTTAACAAAAACTTTTAAGTTTCTTGAGGTTTCTTCAGGTGTTCTCTTGTGGGATTGCTCTAAAGAACCTCTTTTTTTCCCCAGCAGTGTAGGTATCAAAAGAAGATCTTTCATTCTGCGCAGCCTCATTTAAATGCATTCAGCTCAGCTGCGGTATGTGACCTCCATTATCCATAATCTATTGTCTGCAATGACTCACAAGGTATGATTGTGCACATTCAGCACAGAAAGAGCCAGAACATGGACCACACAGCAAGAGACTGCAGGGGAGCGTTTTGGCTGAGAGACATCCTTACACAACAGGTCATTTGGCTGGCTGTTCCCATGTGAACACAGCACACCAGAGACAGTGCCAGCATTCTCAGCATGCAAATAAAGCTCACACATACGGTAAGAGGTGAAATGGGAACCGAGCACAGTGGGATTTGGCAAGGGGCTTCGGAGCATCTCTCCAGGTTATTTAGGTGGTGAGCCACCACACACTGTTTTTCAACAAGCCCAAATTTAATAGGCGTCTGCCACACAGTGAGCCCCACTCAGTTCAGTACACACCAGAATCAGATTGCAGTTCATCTACTTTGAGTTCAGTTTCACTTTTCTGGTTCTGGTTCACTCACATTATAATCATGCCCACAGGTAATACCTGGTATTTTAGCTGCAGCACTTAGGGAGGAAGAGAGGGAGATTTGTTTGACTTGGCAGTTTTCTGGCAAAGCCAGGTGCTTGAAAACGTTTGTTTGGGTTCTCTCCAGTAGGCAAGTCTACCCTTGGGATTGGTGGGCCAGCAGCAGCTGTGAGAGGGAACGGAATGGAAGGCAAACACTGGCAGTTTGCCCTGCTGTGAGATCATTGTTTTGACTGATGTTCTTTAAGTAGAGCCTTTTTTGCATACAGGCAAAAAAAAAAAAAGCCCATAAAAAGCAGGGGAGGACCTTCCTGTATAATGAAGTCCTTATTTTACACAACAGTAAAATGAATCTGTACAGAGTTGTGCTATAAGCCCTCTTATTTATACACTGGTAATAAAAAAAGGTACTGCACAGGTACATTTTTGCCTCGCAAGGTACAAACAATGTAAATGTACCCTCCAAAATGACACAGTCCTTAAGGTTAAATTGTATTTTCTCATTCAGCATACACTTTCCATATACTTACTTTATTATAACTTTTTAAATCAGCCTGGAGTAAAGGACTGTGGAGACTCTGATGTTATGCGGTGGTTGCTTTTAATAAGGTAGGGCCACAAAATCATACACTAATACTAATAAAACATAATATACACTAACATACTATACAAGATAATATATTGAGATAAATTAACATATTAAGCAGACAAAATATTATATTGAGACCACGTGAAAATCAGAAGTCCAAAATCGCAGATTATAAGAATATTTCAATTCAAATTTGACTAAATGACTAATCAGACAGTATCAAAATTAAAATGAAAGAAAGCTTGAAATGCTAAAATATTTGCAAGAAACCCATCCCATACCAAATTTCAGTTGTGCTCCTCACAGTCATTTACTCGTTACATATGAAGGGGTCCTGAAAAGCACTGTTGTGCAATGAGTCAAAAAAGAAAATGACCTGTACTTCTTTTCTTCTCCATCAATGTAGAAGCGGTCATAGTGAGAGTAGGCCTGGTTTCCCTCCACGTCTTTAAGCTGGACCTGCAGAGTGTAGTCCTGTGATGTGGTGAGCAGGTGGATGACATCATTTCCTACCCAGTGTTCTCCTGAGGGGTCTCCAAATCCCTGCATAACAGATGAACATCTAAGACTTTTCTGCCATCCGAAGACATCTGCTTCTGCTGTGAGAGTTCATTTCCGCACTTAGCCCCAGGAAAGTGCAGCTCAGTAAAGTACTTTAACATACACGCTTTCTCTCTAATGAACAACACTTGTCCAGTGTTATTTAAATATAGTGGCTGGGCACTCAAACACCTCAGTGCAGATCTTTATCAGCCATTCATGGGAGCCTCCCTAATCCCACGCTCAAACTGGGGGCAAATATTTATCATCCACTTGTGAAAACATTTTCTCAGAAAATAAAGAAGAGCAAAAAGGAAGAAAACTGTTTTGCTCTTTGCAGCCTGTTGTGGGTATTCCCAGAGTAGCCATAGTAATTTATCTACTGAAGTGGGTGAGACAAATTACCACTGTTGCCTCATTTAAAAGCCTAATAAGGGTCCATATCTAAGGCAGGGCTTAAGGACAGAGCATCATTATATTATTGGTACAAGTCATTGGTTTCAAAATGAGCTTTAAACCCGGGTAGGTATCATTAAATCAGAGCTTTATTTCCATTGGGTTGCATTTAGCTTCGTCTAGCAGTGAATCACTAACACCAGACACAGTGCATAAAGGGATAATGGATTCAGCTCCCTCCTCAAAGCTTGCTTGCCTTATTGAGTATACTAGAAGCGATTTCTGGAGGATAACTAGAGTAAGAAAGCTGGTGCTGAGATCAATGTGTGGACTCCCCATAGGGAGTCAATGCAGGTGTAAAAACAGCCAATGACACTAGAGCACAATCCAAACAACTCCCCTCCAAGACGGGTCAGCAAGGGTCAGTTGCCCATCAGTATTCTGTGTGAGATATGCCACACCAAAAAAAAAATAAAATCAGGAGCTACCCTCTCCCGTATCTATCATGGAAATGTGTTTTCAATACAGCCAAGATCAAGTAACCTTCGTAATTGAGTAAAGGCTGGTCAAAGATATACATTAATAGAAGTTGACCAGTTAGATAGGGATGCTCCTCACAACAGGGATGCTACTCACTGTTTTGTACTCTCTCCAGCCACGGTGGAAGTCCACTGAGCCATTAAAGCGATGCTGAAGAACAGTCCAGCCTCCTCCTCTGGTCTTCATGTCACAGAACACCTAGAGAGACAGAGTTGCAGTGTACAAAATTGTTTTCATTAGAGTCTTTTAAAAAAGATTGCTTCAGAATTATGTCATGGAGTGCTACTACAAGGTTCCTGATATGTCGAATCTGTTTGGATTCTGCTTTTGGAGAAAACAGTGGGAGGTCTGTTCTCTGTCTCTTGAAGGTTAGGGCGTCCTGAGGATCTAAGGTTCTGTGGATATTTAGACGGATGTCAATGACTTGTTTGAAACTGAAAACAATAGTCTTGACAGTCTTTATTAGATATCTTGCTAGTTTACAATTAACAAGCCATTGTTTCTGCTTATAACTACTTGTACTACTATTAACACTGCGACTACTACCACTTCTACTACTATTTACATTGCTTTTATTAACACTACTACTACTATTGCTGCTACTCCTGTTACTACTGCTCCATTTACTGCTACCACTAACACTGCCACTTCTACTACTACAGTTCCTATTACTACTACAGCTACCACTACTATCACCACTGACACTGCTGCTGCTACTTCTACTACTAATATTATTAATGCCACCACTGTTACTACTTCAACCAACATCACTACCACTGCTACTGTTACCACTACCACACTGCAGCAGTTACAATTACAACTAAATGACTACTGCATTCTCTCTCTACTACTACTACTACTACTACTACTACTACTACTACTACTACTACCACTACTGCTACTGCTATTATTAATACTGCTCCTTCTACTAATACAACTATTGCTACTATTATTTCTTCTACCAGCACCACTGCCACAACTACAACTACCACTGCCACTATCAATTCCACTACTACTACTTCTACTGCTACTATTACTATTATTATTACTCCCTTCAGTACTTCAACCACTCCCACTACCACTAACACTGCCATTACTACTAGCACTACTACCATTACTATTTCTCTTAACATCAAAATCACTGCCACTACTAACAGTGCTGCTGCTGCTAATTCTACTACTACCCCACTATTGTTACTATTACAACTAACAATACAAACAATAGCAATAACACTACAACAACTATTACTATTACTACTACTATTGCTCTCTTACCTACTAATAACACTGCTGTTGCCACCACTACTGCTACTATTATTACTACTGTTTACTCTAATACCACTACCACAACCACTACCATCAATATCATTACTTCTGCTCCCTCTATGGCCACTATCAAGAACAATGGCACTACCACTGCTACTACCACTACATAATTACCCCAAAACAAATAATAAATACAACTGGCACAATAAGTCATTTACATACTTCATACTCTGAGTACAGCTGGATCACAATAAGCTAAATTTCCCTGAGGGAACCCTCCCAAGGGATCAATAAAGTTCTATCCTATTCTACCCTAAATAAGCCTTTTGATGAAATAAAGCACTACTGTCCTGACAGATGTTTCAAGGGTAAAAAAAAAAGTCTGGTAACTCATGACAGAAAGAATATGAATAAATAGACTAATGTCCTTGTTCTGTGTGAGAACACTGATGGAGGGAAGAAGGTGTTATTATGGCTGTGTCTACTCCCACTATTGTATTTTCCTCTTCCCTTAAATTTGGTTTTCCCCTACATGACAAGTATTGTGTTCCATGAAAGCTAAGTCACTCTCATGGAAGTTGTTTCAATCTGTTTACAACCCACAGGAAAATTTAATTTACTATGAATTTTATACAGGAGGTTGTGAAATCATATACAGCTGAGAACATCAGAAAGGTTTAGCCTTGTCCTAGAAACCGCTAATATCCCTGCCTGTTATAGTAACAAAAGCCATCATATGTTGCAATAATAATAAAAAACATTCTACTGAGAAGTTAACAAATAGCACAAAAAGAAGTGGAATGAGACCATTTTTGTTTATGTACACTGACCAGCCATCATATTAAAATTACTGACAGGTGATTTGAATGACACTGATTATCTTATTTTTGTAGCATTTGTTAAAGGGTTGGATACAGTTGATGTGTTGGAAGCAGACCAATTAGTAAGCTTAAAGAGCTGAGCAACTCTGATGAAGGTAAAATCATGATGGTTAAATGACTGGGTAAGAGCATCTCTTAAACATCACATATTTTAGGAAGTTCCTGATATACAGTGGTCAGTGCTTGCCAAACATAATCCACCTGGTTCACAGAATGACTTCAGGGTTGATTTGACAGGTTAGAACTGTTCTGGTGGCACAAGAGAGAGCTACACAATATTAAGCACTGACCGCTGTACAGTGGCTTGACAGTTTTAGTTCCTGAGAGATGACACATTTTTTTTTATCCATAATTGAACATGAATAAAAACATCCAGTGTAATAATGATATTCCCTAATCTATGAGTTTTCACTACATATTGGGTGAGCATTAATAGGTCATAGCAACAGCTCTAAAGTGAAGGTTAAAGGAACTTTTTTGCTAATAAAAAAGTAGAATCTAATGCATTATCATTCCCTGGCACGGCCAGTGCATTAAACCATGACCCTTGTTTCTGAGCATGCATTTTTAAATTCAAAAACGCTAACCGTGCTTTAATGTTTTAAAGTATACTGCCTTTAATGTTCGACTCATGTAGTGGAATTTTCCATTCCACTGATGCTTAACAGATTGATTCTCAATGTTCCTTATTCAAATTACCTTTGGGTTCACAAGATGAATTTATTCCACCTCAGCTATGGCTTAACCTCTTCTTTGCATAATCCCTTGAGATGCAATGTGTCTGCTCCTGTTCTATCCACCTCCACAGGTTTCAACATAGCAGACATATGCCTTATGCCAAATCATTCAGCAGTAGCCTACCTTTACCACTCTGGGGAAAACCATGCTTATTGCCTTAAAGACACACAGAAACCATGCTACACACAAGTTATGGAAGTGAGGTTCAAGAACTTAAGAATGTGGTGACCTGTGAGGCCAAGCAGCAAATGGGGACATGTTTAACTCTGAGCAAGTAGTCTCCACACTTTCCATATGTGCATATTACTTTCAGTATATGAGAATACATATTTAGGAACTATTGCTGATGGTAAGCTATAGACAAATTCATTTACTCACATCATACAGTCAGTTGGCTTGTATGTCATCTGGCCTTCATTATCTAATCAGTGGTCTCCAGTGTTGGAGAATTAGTAGCAATAAGAGAGCAAGAAAGAAGAAAAACTGAGCAATAAAAAGCCTTCTCTACTCTAAAAAAACCACCCAGTTTGCAGCTACAGGGAAAGACGGCATAGATTAAAAAGGTGGTAATGCTACGTCTGTTGGCTTTCACATAGCAAAGCTGCTGTAGACTGAAAGTTGGCATGCAACTACAAAGCCTATGCCAAACACCTGGTTCCTATGCCCACAGGAAACACAGAGGAAATGCAGAGAGCACATATGAGAAAAGGCAATGAATAAGAAAAACAATTGATTGCTTGTTTTTTGTTCTTTACCACAATAATCTGACAGAAATGAGATTTGATTGTGAGAGCTGATAGCACACTACAACCAAAAGTGAAATAGTTGGGGACCCTTGGTTCAGAAGGCTTTTTTACATTGAGAATCAGACTCGCCTACATTAAAGCCTGCGGGGGAACACTTCTCCTGCTTCTTATTTTAGCATTTTCATCCCCAGCATGACATTTTCATTCCACCCTTTGCAGAACAGAGCTCTAAACTGCATTATATTAAAACAGTTTGTCCTGCCAGGTTTTTAATGTGGTCGTCGAAAACAATAAAATAATCTAAATGTCAACACTGCCAGTGGAGCGCTTTGTTCCTTAGATAATCAAGATTCATGCCAGAAACTGCTTTAGAGATTGAGCGAAGAATTCAGATTCACTTTTTGGTGTTTCACTGGCTAGAGAATTCATTTGAGACCCTTACAGGGGTACACAGCTTGTATAATCTGTGTATAAAAGTAATGTCAATAGAATGTGAAACTCTGGAGAAGCCCAAGTTCATCATGATCAAAGCCAAGCATTGACTGACATTTGGCTGTGGAGTAGTTGAACCTTTGAGATAAGCTGAAGTAGCATTTGTGATCAAACAACATCAGTACCTGACCTCACTAATGCTCTTATGGTTGATCAAATCCTCATAGCAATTTCCTTGAAAAGAGGTCATATTCAGGTTTTCAGGTGTTTTCTTGTGAGTGAAGTTGAACACTGGTCAATGTATTCATGGCAAGGTAAGTGATAGAAGACATTATCATCCACACTGGACAGTGCAGTGGTCCACATGTCCTCAAGAATGATGACCGACATGCTTTTCACTGCTTGGTGACCATATGCAGTCCTTCGTGTACCCCCAGAATGATGGGATATTTCAGCAGGATAATGCACCTTGCCATTGGGTCCAAGTAGTTTACAACTTTGTTACAATTTTGTGTACAAATTCAGAAATGTAATGCCCCATCCACCTGGCACCCACAGATATGCCTCATTCAAATGCCAATATTTCATTACCCCTTGCCGTGACCACACTGGCCACTGTCCAGCCTCACTCACAAACAAACTCAGTGGATCACTGAAATCAATCTCAGACACCAGTAATAATCTGTTTGCCAAGTGAGTCCAATTAAGGGAAAACTACTTAAAAAGGATGTTCCACATTATTAAGCAGGCCAAGGTTTCAAGCTATATGGTAAAGAAAAAGGATATCTCTGCTGCTGAAAAGTGTCAAATAGTGGAATACCTTGGACAAGGTATTTCACAAAAACTTAAGGATGATCATTGTACTGTGACAGACAAATTCATCAGATTAAGAGAGCAGCTGCTAAAAATGCCATTACAAAGCAGCACATTTTTGATGCTGCTAGGGCCTCTGGAGTCCCACAAACCTCAAGCTGTAGGATCCTTCAGAGGCTTGCTGCTGTGCATAAACCAACTACTCAGCCACCGTTATCAGACACACAAGAAGACTCATTTTCAAGACTAACAGTCTTGTTTACTAATTAGTGCCATGCAACCCTGAATGGTTCAGGTGGATGGAGTAGTGGATGGTTGGTGGATGACCACCAGGTCAGTGCTGTGACATCAGCAAGTAGATGGTGGAGTCATGTTTTGGGCCAGAATCATGGGAAGAGAGCAGGTAGGCCCATTTAAGGTACCTGATAGTGTGAAAATGACCTCAGTTTCTGACTGACAAAAATCAACTTCATGCATGACAATGCAACATCTCATGATGCAAAGAATACCTCTGTGTCACTGGCTGCTATGGGCATAAAAGGAGAGAAACTAATGGTGTGGCCACCATCCTTCCCTGACTTCCACCCTACTAAGAACCTCTGAAGTATCCTCAAGCAAAAGATCTATGAGGGTCGGAGGCAGTTCACATCAAAACAGCAGCTCTGGGAGGGTGTTCAGTGACAAATTCAAGCAGAAACTGCCCAAAAACTCACAAGAATTATGAAGGTGATTTCAAAGAAGGGGTCCTATGTTAACTTGGCCTGTTAAGATGTTTTTGATTGAAATAGCTTTTGATTTCAGTAAATGTGATCTCTTAATGCTGCAAACTCTTTAAACTTGCATAATAATTTGGAATAATTTTGAGTTTTTTATATAAAAAATACTATTATTGGGAGGCTTGTTCAATAAAATTTAATTTATACTCGGCTGAAAATTATACTGAAATATATCATTTGTATAATAATTTGGAATGTTGTGTACAGGTGTGTGCATTCCCCACACCTGCCAGTATTACCTAAATATTACCTTAACTGTCCGTGAGCTGTTGGTGAGATGAATGCTATATATTCCATTCTCTGTTATCCCAGACTTGTATATGTCAGCACAGTCTCTAAAGGCTTCCATCTTCTCTTTGGGGGGAATGGAAATTTCTGCCAGAGGAAGAATGGATGCATCAGATTCTGCAATAAAACATGTGGGATTTTGTATTGTTAACTAAAGAAGACACATTGAGGAATGTAACAACTTATAATCCCATGTTGAGTGAAGCAACAGCCCATAATCCATAAGCAAAGCCTCCTGTCCCATATTCTCTCAGTCAGGTTTACCATAAATGTACTCCTGATTTCCAGACAGCCTCATGCATGCTGAAGAGAGTTTGGCACTAACCGTTGCAGTGAGTGACCATGGCCAGTAGCTGCTGTACTGTGCCTGAGAGAGTAGCTTGCTGGCGCAGAAGCAGAGTGCTGTTGCGGGTGGAGCTGGCCAGCTGTCCCTCGAGCAGGGTGATCAGCCGGCTTTGCCTGTCCAGCAGCTCCTGCAGCTGCTGCTTCTCTTGTTGGATGGCCTGCAGTTCCTGGCTGTGTCTGGCCTCCATGGCAGCAAAGCGCTGCTCCAGGTAACTGTGGTGCAAAAGTGACTGGCATCATTTTGTGCAACCTCTAAGAGACTACATTTACATTTCTAACACCAACAAAAACACTTTCAAAAGAAGGGGAAAAAACCTTCCTCACTGTTAACAGATATCAGAGCGTCATCATATTTTACCAATATAAACATTAACTGTCAGAATCATCTTATCTCAAAAAGTGAAAAATGGCAAGGTGGAGGTATTGTACATGTATTAAATATACGTATTATAAGATCAGCTAAAATGTTTTGTAAGTTCAGGTTTCTGAAGTTGACTTTCATTCAATGTGTGGAAAATGCAGGTAATGATTGAAAAAATGATTGATTGCATGTGGGCCAGCCAAAGACCATAGTGTTCCTGTAGACTAGGATTTTAGACAACTGCTGGTAGACCTGAATGACCATATGCTTCACCAGACCTGCAAATTCAGATACTTCCTCCAATCTAAGTATTTCTGCATGTTCAAATCACTGCAATCACTCATTTTTGCCAAACATTAACATCTGCCTTGTAATCTATTTTCCACACATTAAATGCACTACCTCTACTCAATCCTGGCGCACACTCAACAGGTATTTATAGTCTGATTTTTATTGTGCAACACCATCTGCAGGAGCCTGAAACATGCAAGGTGACTCATTTTTTTAATTATATATATATATATGGCATATGTATCAAACATATACATATGATATTTTTCTATATATATTTATATATTCATATTACATACATAAGGGCATTCATTTAAAAGATTTCCATATGGCTAAAGACACTCATATTTAAAAATATCTCACCCATCTACAGCACATACAGATAATCATTTTGAAGCATTTCCCTTAGTCTTACAGCATAACTGAAAAAACTGTGGGCTAATTTAAGTAGCAGCCCTTGGGTAGTTATTAATTTTGCCAATTAAGCATAATGCAAATCATTTTATAAGAGCATTTTTAGAAATACATAAGTATCTTTAAATGACGCTTTATCTACTTAATGCACTGATCCAGAAATAAAACTAGGTGATTTAGAAAAGATTTCTATACCAACAGATTGACACAAATACAGCACATTAT
This sequence comes from Acestrorhynchus altus, assembly GCA_034509495.1. NCBI lineage: Eukaryota > Metazoa > Chordata > Actinopteri > Characiformes > Acestrorhynchidae > Acestrorhynchus > Acestrorhynchus altus. The sequence continues at coordinate 27,158,308 of CM067505.1, forward strand.
CTGCCATTTTCCATTAACACTGCATGAAGATATCTATAATTATTTGCTCGTTCACCTCCCAGTGCCTTGAATAAACCTCTCAGACAGAGTTACGGCACTGAGTGGCTGGTAGAGCTGAACTTCTCTGAAACACCTGGCCAGTCCCAGTATTCACAGATGGTGCTGGTGGCTGGCCCTCTCCATCAAACACAAAAGCAACACTCTGACAGTCTGTGTGGGTTTGCAACACATTGTGCCGCAAATGAAGACAATAAATCCTATGAGCCTGATCTTTATGACTCTTGCTAACGATTTTGTGGCAGTTATTTATTGAAACAATCCAGCCGCATGGATTGAACAAGCCACTTTTGGCACTTCAAGAAAAATCATTCCCTAATTCCCACTCCTGACTCTCTGTGCTCAGGCTACCAACAGGCCTCATGTTTAAGGACATTCAGGAACATAAGGTCACATTACATCAATCAAGCTTTGAGCTTTAACAGTCCAACTTGAATAAGATTATTATTAGCTTATTATTCAATAGCACTCCAGCTAATTCATGTATGTTCTGTCACTTTTTATAGAGACTTTAAAAAGACTAATATATATATATATATATATATATATATATATATACAGTGAAAACTCACAACACTGTCTTTTTATATAAATATATCCAGGCCATTAACCACTATTATCAGAGAAAATTGTTTTATTGCATTATTACAATTGATGTGTGGTGTCATAATATGCTTTCAAATAAAATTCTGAAACAGAGACTTAAACAAATTTAAATTAACTAAATTAACTTCTATTGGAATAAAAAATCCCTTTCTACAGATATTATCTTCAAAAAGTGTGAGGTTTTATAGATTTTAAATGATTTTTTTTCTTGTGTACTAATTCTTTGTAACCGCATTAGTATATCTGTTATACTGCATGCAAACATAAATCCACCCTGTTTATTTGCAGATCATGATGAAGTTAGGATCAATGGCAGATTATAAACACATGCAGATGTGGAACAGGTGGTGTGTGGTCTATTTTTCTAGGCACATTTCGTTCAGGAGGTGGAATGAGAAACAACTGGAAAGAATAGTATAAACAAGCACTCCTCTAACACTAGTAATGCCCTGTCCTCAATCCTTTGACCCCTGAAAGAGGCCCTCTTCTGACTTGCCAGCGTGAAGAGTCCCACCCTCTCCACGTCCAGTTCATCTTTAAGGCAAAGTTAATAACCCAGCATCTTACACGCTTGAGGGATGTTAATGGACTCACTGCACTGGAAAAGAACATTCCTATCAGGACATGAAGGATATTCCATGATGTAAATAACATGACAGGACATTTGCATCCTCCTGAGGTCTTGGGCTGAGTTCACATTAATCATAAACGAAGAGTCCATTTAGTTTCTAAACCTCAAAGTCACTCAATATTTTATATTTTTCTGTTATTTCTGTTTAATTTACATTTTTAATGAGTCCTGTTCATCAAAATGCTAAGTTATATAAAATGCTTATTTTCTGTTTGGGTTACTAGTGTATCACAAAAATAGTCAGTTTGTGATTATAATTATGTTCCAAAAGGAAAACCACCATGTAAAGCAAAATTTCAAGAATTGTCTTCTTTTGCTGTTGATCATTATAGCTGATAAAAAAAAATCAGAAATCCATTTATTAGAGAATTCATATTAGAGTATCAAAATTAAAGCAAAAAAAGCTTTAATGTCAAAAATATAATGAAAATAAAATATATGACAGTTTATCTCTGAATTCAATTATGAACAAAAAACTTTTACAATATACAATGTTTATATAATATACAAATATACTCTAGTATAAAAAAAAATGTAATTATTTTCCTGCTATTGGTCAATTTGAAAGGATAAAACTTTAAAATTTAGAATTTAGAAACAAAATATTCCAAGCAATCTTGAGCATTACTGTAAGGCAAAACAAAGTATTTACATGGCAGTAATATAGACATATTTTTATATATTTCATAGACATATTATTTATTTTGTTGTCTCAAGGATTCTTGATGAAAAGACCAATAGAAACGTTCCAAATGACTTGGAATACATTTTCTTCAGTCCAGTTAAGAAGTTTCTTTCCTTGTCTTGTAAATTTGTCATTTTGAAGATGCAACATTGATGGCAATGTACAGTATATGTATGGTCACGTTTCAACATTCAAGGCAATAAGTATGGCCAGCTTTCACTCAGTCAAACTGTTTAATCTCCCCAGATGTGTGTGTGCTTTACCTATTTTTTTCACTGAGGCGGGAGACCTCCTGGGTTTGCTGCAGGAGCTGCTTTTCGAGGCGGTTGGTGGACAGAGTGAACTCCAACAGCTGGATTTCCATACGACTCGTTTGGTTCAGTACCTACAAACAGATTATGGCCAATTGAAGGAACTAGAGCAGAAAAATCAAGTCTATTTTCATTCAAATCCATCAGAGACATGACAACTGACTGCTATTATTTGAGCCATATCAGTGTCAAATTTGGAAATTAAACTATGAAATATCAGCCGTTTTCTCTTCTTGGTTTATTATAATGTAATGAACTTGCTGACTGACTGGAGAATAGAATTAAAAAATGGCTTCATTTATAGGTTTACTGTCTTTTCAGGTAGTTCCTGTTTGAGTTGAGTGATCTTTTAAACATGTGTACATGTCCAACTCTGTGTTTTTACAGCTAGACTAATATAATAAACGTGTTCGTGACAAAATCAGCAAAATATTTTTTCAGGCTGAGCTGAAATCATGGTGGACTGCTGACACAGAGATAGCAAAAATATAAGAGAGGTAGAAAACATAACAGTGTGAAATAATCCAATTTGGACAGGATGAACGGTACATCTGTTTAAGTTGTGCAGTTTACACAGTCTTTTGCCTGTCACCCAACACCACTCAGCATGTCCACCCCCCTAGTGCTGCAGTGGATGGTGAGTAATATATTCTAATGTGGGACAACCTGCTTACAGTGGATGGTGTTTAAATTGCATTAATTTTGCCAGTTAACCAGACTTGGACAAATTTTGCTTGAATTACAACTCTGTGACCAGCGTACTGGAGTCTGGACTGAGGCATGAACAGTTATGTTATATATATATCACAGAGAAAACATTGCTAAATGTGTGACTTATGTGCCAGCAGATGCTGCTGGTCCCGTCTCATCTGCCACACCTGTGTCTCCACATCTGTCAGTTTGCGCGTGTGTTCTGCTGACTGGCTGAGGAGATTGGTTCCTATCTCCAGCATGGTGGCCGTCTGCGTATGAATCACATTCCTCTGCATCTCCACCATCTCTGAGCGCATGTTCCTTTGGATGTAATTCTCCAGCTGTGAATATGACAAGAGACACATTGGTGAGCTCAGACCACTGTCTCAGTCCAAATATGCTTCTATTCTCATTAGAATTATCCAATGCAGTAGGATGAGCCAATTCGTTTTAGCATTAGCACATTAGTTGGACTAGAAATAAATCATCAATAGCATGAATAGTTTGAGAACATAATCCTCAGCTGTAGTACTCTCACCCCAATATACACTTTATGTCCAAATGTTTGTGGACACCCTAGTGAATACATTCACCTACAACCATTGCTAACACAAATGTGCATACACGGCGTACCAGTGTGTACACACAGCTTGTTTAGTCCCCATACAATAGAATAAGACTCTCAGGAGCAGATAAATATTAACCTTTTTCAACATGCCTAATGCCAGATGTGGGCTTTTGGGGTATATATCCCTTCAGCATTGAGTTGTGGAGCAATGAAGCTATGTTCTCTGGAATGATGGTCCTCCATCCAGTACCTTTGGCATGAGCTGGGAAGTAGGGGATGAGGTAAGTGTTGATCATGCAAGTTCCATCCTGACCTTGCTAAAATTACTGTCACTAAATGCAATCACAACATCTGATAGATTTTCAGTGGAAGTTACAAGTTGCAAGTTCATCTGAGGTCAATTTTCAGTGTCATGGCAAAGGCTATGAATTCTTATGTACGTTTGTGTTTATTTTTAAAACATTTGCAAAGATTTCAAATAAACTTTTTTTTTACTTTGTCATCATGGGGTATTGTGTGTAGAATGTGTAGGAAAACATTAATTTAATCCCTTTTGTAATACGTTTGTAACAATAACAAAATGTGCAAAAAGTGAAGCACTGTGAATACTTTCTGGATGCACTGTATGATAAAGCATACAGAACATTGCTCATGAGAGCTATGTAATGCTGCATAGCCCAAGTCATATTTGTGTAAAATCCAGTATTATTACTCTTCTGGGACAATCCACATGCTTCTTTCACTTTCACTGATGGATCTGCATCTCGCAGGTTGTCCAGAAATGCATGTGTAAAGCATGTCCTTTAGGAAGAGACCACAGCATGAATTACTTCCCAATTATGGGGGAGCACAAGAAATATTATATATTGCTGCTTTAAATCACAGGTCTCTAAAAGAAAAGGTCTATCATAGCAGCTGCATGTAGTGCTGAAAGTTGTAGTCATTCAGTCAATTAACAGTTATTAAACATTTTGTTTTTGGTCTTTTTTTATTTCAAACACAATACATGTTGCCTGACAACTGATTATATGGATGTAAAAAATTGTATGCATTCACTTTAAGCTAGTAAATTCTTCAAGATAGTTCTAAGAAGTTTGATGTCCTCAGTATGAAGATTTTGGAAAGCACAGAAGTCTTGGAACATAAATGCATGTAGGGAATTAAGCATTAGGACATGGCAACTACTGATCTATTCATCTTCTTGTCAGAACCTGGCTTCCTTGGACAGTCTAATGTAGTACACCCTCATAAGAAGGCAGGAGGGAGCCCTAACATTTCATCATCCTTCTCCATATAACCAAACAACAGATGCAATTTAATGCAGTGATGTAGAAAATAGTCTGATAAGCTATGATTTCCAAAGTGCGTGAGTTCTGGATGAGATTTGTGATTGTATGATTTAATGAATTCTTTTTTGTCACATGTGGGAAACGGAAATAACGATTTTATGGCAAGATTTAAAGTCAGGACACCATCCATCCATGAGTACTATGCAACCTTTGCAATGATGTGGCCTCTATCAAACTATGACATTTGGAAGACAAGTATATTTACATTTAGCTGACATTCTTATCAAGAGCAACTTACAAGGTTACTCATATTACAGAGGTGGGCTACAGTAGTGTTAGGCGTCTTGCCCAAGGACTCTTATTGGTGTAGAAAAGCAAAGTTGCCTAGACTGGGCACACCTACATGGTGTGACGGCTAAGTGGTGGTATTATCTGTTGCACCACACCAGTCATATTTAGAAAGTACCAAGTAATGCTAAACGTGTACTGTTCCTTTAATTCAATATTTCTACACTGAGAAATTGTTTTCTGGTATTGAAGACAAGCAATTTTGTAGCAAACACTGTGCACTGACGTGAACATAATTAATATTCATCCTTTCTTTGCATCCTCAGGCATGCACAGTCGCTACATTCCCAAGAGCATAATGGAGAACATTCAGAATGTCTTAACTGAATTAAATGACCAGTCAGAAGGATGGAGCAATATCTACAATTGTCCATTTGCTTTCTTATGATGTCTTATTTGTTGAAATAGGTTTACTGAGTCAAGCAAGCTCTGACAAAAACCAACTCAGTGCTCAGTGAGGCATTGGCAAACCGTGTCCAACATGAAAAGAATGAGCATTACTGCCTATTGTATGTTCTCTCTCTCTCTCTCTCTCTCTCTCTCTCTCTCTCTCTCTCTCTCTCTCTCTTTCTCTCTGTCTGTCTCTCTCCTTGTGTATTTTGGCAGTTAAACTGTGGGAGATGGAAGCTGACACTCAATCTGAGGAGCTCTGTCAGAAAAGATTACAATGGATTAGAAAGCAGCATTAAACAGAGACATCAGACAGTGAAGATGTTTTATCACAATTACTAGCTGCCTTTCATTTGTGAAACACAATCCAAAACATCTCCATTACAGCAGAAACACATTGCTGCTTAGCAGAGTGGTCAGCTGTGGGCAAAACAGAGATAAAGCCCTTTTATAAGTGTGCATTTTTTACTGTCTGTCTGGCTGACAAACTAGCAGACAAATGTGGTGAAGATACTGTGAATTTCATTTTCACTTCCTTGAAAGAATATGACTGGATAATCTTAAAGCAGAAAAAAATGTATCACTTGATGTTTTAGCTACTGTTAAATACTTTAATGGTAGTTAAAACATCTAGTGATAAAAGTATTAATTACTAATTATTCATTACTAGCTGCCTTTCATTTGTGAAACACAATCCAAAACATCTCCATTACAGCAGAAACACATTGCTGCTTAGCAGAGTGGTCAGCTGTGGGAATTTTATCACTTGATGTTTTAGCTACTGTTAAATACTAGTATTTGAAAGGCAGCTAGTAATTAATACTAGTATTTAACAGTAGCTAAAATATCAAGTGATAAACATGTTCTGCTTTCAGATCATCAAAGTATTAAGAGAACTAGAGAAGTTTAATATATGTATTATATATAAAATATTAAAATATTAAATGTTTTCAAGACGTTTCTCTCTAAATTAGCTTCTATTTAAACTAAGTACTCTGCTAGAGGGCAGCATAGGACCTGTGTCATACTAAGGCCTTAGTGTACTTTCAGTGAATCATAGCTTGAAAGAGGACCCGTGCTGCTAGACAAGTTCCCTCCAAACCAGAGAACTACTACATCCATATTTTAGGTTAGTCACTGTGTCACGAAATATGCAAAATATGTGCAAATGTTAAATTTCTCATGGGGTGCACTTTATTCTTAAATATACCTATATTTGTAATGTTGGAAAATGTACATTATGTTTGCCTGTGTAATGTATTGGTCCAGTAATTGAAAACTTCACACCAATGAACAGCCATCAAACACTGATCCAGATATCAGTAAAAACATAAGGTGAGGGGAAAGAATGGATGTGAATGGGGCACGGTAATTTGTTGATTCATTGGTCAGTCACAATGGTTCCTGTCTCCTATCATAAAGCTTGGAGCATCAAGCAACATTTTTTTATTATCTTGCCCACTTTAACAATATAAAAGTATAAATAAGTAAAATATATAAACCTCAGTTTCCAGTGTAAATCTGTGACTTGTTCTTCACTGAGATTCCACTGAAAATCATGCTGATTAGTGCATGTAGATTTCATGTTTTCTTTCCATGGCCTCAAAGGCTTACATAAATGAAAAAAAACCCCTGAATTTTGGCCTTTAGTCTGAAGGTTTTTTTTAAGACATTTTAAAGGCTGGCTCTGACAAAAACCGTTGAAATCCTGAATATACAACAAAATGATGCAACAAAACGCAGTCATTCGTTATGTCAGTGTCTGGGTATCCTACATGTCACCAATCCTGTACTTTATGCAGAACAATCCTACTGCTAAGACCAAGGAATGAACTACTGACCTACCGGATTTTTTGTTTTTACAATGCTTTTCCTAAATGAGGAAATTCCTGAGTAGAGAGAGAGGATTTCTGCTCTTTTTCTCTTCTGCTTGTGCTCAAAATTGGTCTGGCCACATGTGCATGTTATTTCCATCCTGAGGAAACAGTGGCTCTCCCAAAGAGACAAGACAGTGACTGCCCACACAATCTTGTGCATGTAATATTGCAGGGTTCAATATAAAGCGTTCAGGAGAAAGCAATTGTCCAAATACACAACTACCAAAAAATATATATTATGCAACAATTTGGAGTTGGAACACTATTGCTGATCACAGGTCATGTAAGTACACATGATACAAAATGCACATGAGACAGAATACACAGGCAAGTCATGGGGAGAAGTGGCAGTCAAAGGGAGACTTTTTCTAACCTGCAGATGATTTTGACAGAATATGGGCTGAAATGCTGGCGAAATCAGTATATCCTTTTGAAAATGCTCCTAACAGAGTACAACAGAAATCTTCTTTTCCCTGTTTGAAAATCCAGTCAGAGCACGGGATCAGTCATACCCAAGAACCCCAAAGTGTCAGCTTGGCAGATCCTTAGCACAACCCTGATCAATAACCTAGTTTTCTAACCACTGAGCCACAATTGCCCTTGTTTGTGTCTTAAATCTCTTGTGCTGCCTCCAAAATAGATCAGTCTTTGAACTTCACTAAGACAATGCTGAAGCTCCCTGCACAGAGACGGAGTTAGATAATACAGTTGGGAGAACATTTAACCTGCTGGTGGAAGTCCATGAGTAGTCTAGTCCTGAGGGTCTATATACAGTTTCCGATGACAGGTGGTTTTTATTTGTCTTCATGCTTTTCTCCATATTGTGTCAATTAAAAGCCTTTCAATAAAAACGTAACGCAGACCCACACATACACAGACATGGTGGATGTGCACATACTTGGACCCTCTCGTCATGTTCTGGCATCACAGAGTTTGCCTGCCTGCATGTAGACAGCACTAACCCTCTTGCTCCCCTCTGTGTGTTTATGGAGAAATCCTGAGGGAGTTGGCACAATGAAGCCAAAGTTTCCACCATAGCCCGCTCAGGGTGTCAGACAGACAGAAGGCCTATCCCCAGCTGCAGCACTCCAAATACAGCAGTTAGCCTGTGATATCAGTTGAACCGTGTGAACCAGAGCATAGAAGAGATAACCAGTCCAAAAAGGAGTTTCTAACTTTTGAAACAATGCACTTAAAATACACAACAGTTAAACATGACCTTCTGATTGAAAGCACAATGCAGAAAGGCACAGACATAAACAAATTCAAAATTCACACTCAATCTCAATAGGCAGCTGGGTGGAGGGCCATTGAATAGCAAAAAGCTTTGATGAGATTGCAAATGACCTTCAGAGCAAAAACAAAAAAAAAACAACAACAAAAAAAAAAACACCCCAGTACCTCAGAGACTAATCTCAATGATCCACACTATCATTAACATGGTTTAACTATTGGTGTGTTTACAGAGAACAATCAAAACACACTCATTAAATAGCCAGTCTGAAATGTGTATTTCACAGATAAGTGTGGACCATGTAGGTCAGACCAAGGGTTATTGCTGCTGTAGTCATGAAGAGAGTGGAAAGAGGCTGCTCTGATAGAAATGCATTTCGCTCTAAACCCTCTGAATCAGGACTTCCTATGATCTTTAAAGATCATTTCAGACACTGACAACAGTGTCGGCACGCTGAGGAAGATTCATACATTCAGGAAGGCGGTTATAAACACTGACAAGAATACACTCTATTATCACAAATCCACAGAATAATATGACATAAGCACCTGTGGAATGTGTTTTGTTTGTAGTGTTTAGCTAAACATTTCAGTGTAGCTCTTAGAATTTGAATTTGTTGATTATGTTGATGACAAGTTTAATCTCGCTCCTAGAACTTACTAACAAACGACCTTCTATAATCAGAATTTGGAGTTCACTAACAAACACAATTCACAATCAGTCTATGGACTCCTCAAAATTGGTTTCATCCTAGAAATAAAGAAGTTGTTAAATACAGCAAAAAGAAAGAAAGAAAAGAGACCCAGCCTATGGCAACAGTACCTTCTGCAGCCACTGTGTGTTGTTCTCAGTTGCACTCTCCAGGTTCTCCAATTTCCTCTCCTGCCAGGTGGGCTCAGCATGAGTTGTCTCTGGGGGCAGGGGCGAATCCCTCTGCAGGGAGTTGGTCACCTGGAAGTCCCGGGTCTGGCACTGCTCCACCTCTGGCAGGATGAAAGTGTAGCTGCAGGGGCCATGCTGCACCTGGTGCTTCTTCCTCTCTGAGCCAGCCGCCACAGCCACCACCACTGCCAGCGACCCCAGAGCCAGCAGCCAGCCCATACCAGGAAAGGTGGACAGAGGTTATGGACAGTATGTATGCAAAAAAAAAAAAAAGTATTCCTTTGGAAACAGGTCAGTTGAAAAGAAAGCTCCTCAGAGAATTTTTCCTTGTAATTTTTCTTTTTTCCAGCGTCTTCTTGTTCTCTGAGTTCAACTTCAAGCCTTTTTTCCTTTTTCCATGCCTTCTTTCTTTTTCCCCTTCTTCTGTGGCTGATGCGGTGCTCCAGGGAGATCTGTTTTATGACACTGCATTCACAAATTGCTGTCCACCAAAGAAACCTATGGCAGTTTTAAGTGAGGCAGAGCCAGGACAGAAGGGACAGGGCGATTGCTTCCTATTCTTTACCCACTCTGGGCTCTGGACTGCTCAATACAGGAAACATGCTGCAAACACCCTCTGTGTTTATTTACTCTCGGAATTGTTTTCAGTTTCCCCCTTCTTTTGCTGCAGCTGTTCCTGGGCAACTTGCCTGAGGAGTCGAATCCTGAGCTCATGGGCTATTGGCCACAGTGCCAGAGCTCTTTAAGTAGTAGTCTACCTTAACATCCACTCTTTTGACACATAATCAGTCAGCCTCCCTCCATCACTCGCTCTCTCTTTCTCTTCTCTCACCCTCCCTTTCACAGGAACTGCCAGCAGGGGCCACAAAAAGGCATCCAACACCCACTTCAGTAGCCTGAGCAGGGAACATTCTCTTCTCATTAAACCCCCCCCAACCCAACTCCCCCATCTCTTTCACTTTTCCACTGACTGAATCACTTATTCTCTCATTTCTCCTCCTCCCCTTAAACCTCTTGTCATCATTTACTCACATCACTTTTTCTCTGTATCCATCTCAGTTAAAGCCATTGAACGCATGGATGTACGGAATATTTTTATTTCACCTGCTGTGCAGTGTAAATTCTGTTAAGCCCTAATTTCTCTTCCATTCCCTAATGATTAGGTTTTACCGCCTTCATCTCTGACACCGCACAGACTGGCAAAAAAGTCATGTTTTTAACTAAAGCATGGGGGCTACTCAGGCCAACAGTCTGGTGATTCACTCTGGAGACATCCGTCTGGAGAGTCTGTAACTGCTGTACATTAAATCATGAGATTTGGCTTGATGATAGAAACAAACTCATCAATTCTCATCTTTTCATCAAACTGTGTTAAATAGCTTGTTTTCTCCATAGTTCACTTATGTTCTCATGTAAGACAGATGAAAGATTGTGCCCCATGTCTAAATCAATAAGAGAGCTCACACTGAGAAAGAGAGAGAGAAAAGAAATGGCATCAAACATCTCTGCCATAGCTGGCTTAAAGCAACCTGATGCAGCATTTACCTTAAAATAAAAGCTTCAAAATCATTGTGACGCTCCACTGACTTCTCCATCATTGCTGCTCCAGTCTCAGCATGCTGCTAACTACACTGTAGATCTTTGTTAAATTGAGCTGGCAATTCTTGTGAGAAAGTCATATTTCTGTACCACCATGAACAACATGCTTTGTCCACCTTCACTGGTGGTTGCATGCATGTGTATAAGGTGTCCTTTAAGAGTGGCTCAAAATGCAATTACACTTCCAAACTGTAGGGGAAGCAAAGAACTACCAATTCTCACATAGTGATGTTTAAGTGTATTTGTATTCTGTCATACACACCAATCAGCCATAACATTAAAACAACTCAGATGTGACATGAAAAACATTGATCTTTTTGTTACAATGATACCTCTCAAAGAGCTGTGATATACAAATTAGCTATCACTTCTGAGGAGTCTGAGGAGTCAGTCAGGTTTCCTGGAACCAGGAAAATGGGTAAGTGTAAGGGTCTGAGACACTTTGACAAGAGCTAAATGGTCATGTTTAGACAACTGGGACAAATCATCTAAAAAACAACAGGTTTTTTGAGATGTTCCTGGTATGCAGTGGTCACTATTTACCAAAATTGCTCCAAGGAAATAGAACCAGTCTCAGGTTTAGTACCACTCAAGGAACAGTTCTTATGGAGTTAAGTCGTGACGAATCAGAGTTGTTCTGGCAGCACAAGGAAGCTTAAAACAATTGGTGGATGGTTTTAATTCTAATGACTAATAGGTATATTTCATATAAAGTTTGCACAAGCCGAAGCCTTGCAAGCCAGTGTAAACATATAGGCACATACTCAAACTAAAAGTTGCCTAGACAAGCAGGAATTTATTTTCCAACACTTTTCCTCCCCTCAGTACCATAACATAACCCTCTTGTGCCCCTCTCCCATCTCGTGTTTCTTTTACATGCCCTTTTCTTACATATCTCCACCAGGGTCAGGAAAGCCCATATGTCTGGTTACATCCTTTACCTCATTATTTAAATAAAACAGTTTGCTTGGCTTGGTTAATGATCCCTTGCCTGGTGGATGAAGGTACTGCAACAAATGTGTGTCAAATGTTTTGCAACTTTGGGAAGTTTGAACTTTTATCACCATATTATCCATCATAGGGAAGGATCAAAGCTCTCTAGCTCTTTGGCACAACTGTAAGGGGGGAAATGTTATGACTAAAAGATTAATACTGCTAAAGGCTGTGATGAATTCTGCAGAGCATGTGGTAAGACTTGAATGTGACATGGTTCATTTCACTTTAATAGTTGACAGTTACAGAGATATAGAACAGAATCGTTTTATATTTGAGCTTGCAGCAAAACTTCAATGGCCTTACTGAAGCAGCTCATGGCTTTTTTCCGGTAAGAATAACTGGGCTTTATATATTGAGCATTTGCTTTGAAAGCTAAACTATTCATTGTAGTTTGAATATATGAAGTCTTATGCTGAGCATTGTGTTTTCTTAATTGCCTCCTGCTGCAAAGTAGAGACCTGAACAAAATAATAAGTTAGTATATTTTATGAGTGTACACTGTGCGTCAAAACTTGTAAACCACTGTTATAAACTGCAGCACGTGGAGCACTGAGTTCGCTCATGTAATTGCTTATGGTCATGGCTCTATGCCACGACAAAAACTTGTATCTTTTCTGATCTATCAAACAACTCACTGTAACCATCCGTGACGGAAAAAAGTTCACATAAATATTCACTGTATGCAAAATGTGTTTGAGGCCTAACAGTTCTCATTGAAATACTTTAGTGTCTTATGTGCTTGTAGGGTGATATCTCTATCCTAAGAAGTGTGTTCCAGGCGAGAAGACGGCTGAAACAAGCCAAACCACAGCTGAACAGGAAAACACTACAATATTTAACAGATGTCCTGTCTCCTTGAGACCCAGGGACTGAAATGTCAAATCTCCAGCTTCTACTTCCTTTTAAAAACACACAGTCTAACAGTGAGAATTTTATTTTTTATTTTTTGAGAGAGAGAGAGAGAGAGTTTACATGTTTTCTAGAGGTGGTCTGTTACTAGCTATTTAAAGTGTGCTGACCCCATTGTTGTGTTACCAGAGGTTATTATGGTGGGCATTATAACACCCTTGGAATGTCCTTTTTAGTCCTTATTAAGCCAGTAGTTAAAAGAATATGGCAGCAATAACACTGGTATTTTCCAAGCATTTGTCATATTTTTGTGTCATAAATCCTGCTAAACAATCAAATAAAAGAAGTAAATAGGTAAATAAAGGAAGTTGACTAGCTGGATGCAGTAAATCTAATGTAAATCTAATTGGTCACTACCCATCTTTGACTGTCACTAAATGATGGTTTCTGAACACACTTTGCTAATGGAAATACACTTAGTCACTCTTGACCATAACAATCCCCCTTATTTAACAGCCTGTTACTCTTTAGCTTACTATTTCAAATGCATAACGTTTGTCAATTAAACTAATTTACTGAGACAGTCCAAGGCCTCATAGTGTATTACTCTATCTGCTATTTAGCAGGGCAAGTCCAATAGCTTTCCTCTTCCATTTCATGAAGCATGACTGATACAAGGGCACCAGTCCCCTATGACCTTCTTTATTTAGTTTAGCCTGCTTTAGAAGGGTTTCTATTTCTCTAGCTCCCCAAAGACCCTAAATCTGTCCAGTTGGTCCTTTCACTAAGTGACACAAGCTGGCCTGTCTTACAGAGCAAGCGGGGCTTGGCTATTCTCTTGGCTCTATCAAAGTAGCTCAGTCATGCAGGAGAGCAGAGACACCTTTGTTGTTTCAACATGGAGGAAAATGAGCCTTCAATTGCCTGATAATGTCTTTTTCAGTAGACCTATCACTCCACACTGGAACTAAAAATCATTATGCTCTCTAAGTGTGGAAAGAGGGGGAAGTCAGAAAAATTCCAGGAATCAATCTACTCTCCTCCTGACCTCTGATTTAAGTCACTGTTGACTGGCTTGCTCTATCTCTGGGTTAAATCCATTAGCTAGGTAGTTTATCAGAACACAGCAATGATCCAGTGATGTGCAATGAGGAGACAAATTGAATGCGTGCCAAGACTGGCCATTTCGGCAGCTGTTACCATTCTGAATATGATGCAAGTCTAGTGTATGTGAATGCAGCAGATGCATGCCTGAATGCATCCTGTCTTAATGTTGCTTACTATACTGCTATCAATGCTGCTCTCTGCTGAAATTTACTCAAATGATCTGGACTGAGATTCATGCCAAAAAACAAACTGTACATACCTATAAAATCCCTCACAGTGGATTTCCATAAGGCTTCATTTTTAAATATTTGAGAGGTTTTTTTTTTTACAGAATTAGTTGCTGCTACATTGCTTTATCAGTGGGTCTGGCACTTGGTTATGGGTAAAATGAAATAGAGTTACGTTATTTAAATTTTCAGTGTCCAAAGGCAGCTGCCTTCATGCTTTGCTGACCATGCTCTCCTGTAATTCAGTGCAGAAGGCAGTATAATAATGAAGACCCTGTGTAGCTGAATCATGAAGGCAACAATACATCCTTATGTTGCCAAGGTATTGTCAGCTCTGTTAGTGCCCCACTCCAGATGGAGTTCTCCTTGTATCTGCACAGGTTTCCTCTGGGTACTCCGGTTTCCTTCCCACTAGGTGTGAATGGGTGTCTGTACCCTGTGTGTACTCTTTTGAGGGGGTGTTCTTTGCTCCCAATGATTTCAAGGCTGTGATAAGAAGATGAACGAATGAAAAAATACTAATGGTTACTGCTGTGACAGCAAAGTGCAAACAGTTAATACTTTGTTTGTTAACAACAGCACATATTGCTACATTTGTGCTTCAGTTACAGAGACTATCACTAAACTGCAAGACATTAAGGCAACTATTTTTGATTTAGGGCACAGTTAAATCATAGAGAAGCACATTCAGTCTGTCTGCTGTTAAGTTGCATCTGATTTGCCTCAACCAATAGCTAGTTTGAAGGTGATGGTTACCCAATAAAAGAAATGTGATAAATGTGATAAAAAAGTTTCACAATTATAGCTGTTCTTGTGCTTGGCACTAGTATTGGGTGGCGCAATGTAGTTGACACCTATGATTCACTCTGTCCAAATGTTTGTGGACACCCCTACTCTTGGATGTATTCAGTTACTTCAAGTTACACTTATTACTGACACAGATGTGCAAATGCACAAATAGCACCATGCCTAATACCAGATGTGGGCTAGAAGGATATAAAGCCCCCCACTGTTTGTGGAGCAGTGGAACTGTGTTCTCTGGAATTATGATGTTCCATCCAATACTTTTGCAATTGTTGGAGTTGGAGAGTCTGGGATGAGATCGGGTGGTGATCATCCAACATCCTGAACTCAATAATGCTCTTGTTGCTGAGTTCCATAAACATCCTCACAGAAATGCTAGTAGAAAGACTTCCCTGGACAGTAGAAACAGTTACTACAACACATTCAGGATAAACGTTTTTAATATCATTGATTTTAGAAGAAACAGTGAATGAGCAGGTGTCCCAATATTTTTGTCTTCATAGTATAGTCTTAGTTCTAGATTAGTTGGCAGATTACAAAAAACACACACACAATCTGACAAATATGGGAGTTCTCCAACCAAAAAAGAAACTTCCACAGCAGGGTGGCACCACACTGAAGGCGTATATTGACCAAAGCCCAGGACCATAACTCTCTGTGTGTTTACATCAGCCAGCTGTAAATAGACAGTTTAATAGAGCTCATAAAACAAGACATTAAAAAGAGCTCCAGATTTTCCAGACACTTGATGCTCTCTCTTTCTCCTTCCCATCAGGATGAATGGTGTCTATATTTGTTTCTCTTGCCTAATTTTTGGCCAATAAATATCTGAATTGTCTCATTGTACCAATAACCCAGTTTATTCCATTTTAAACCCCTAATGACCCTCATTAGTCACAAAAGGCTCTTCAAAATAAATTGGCCTCTGAAACATTTCAAAGTGATTTGTAAGCAATTCCAGTAATAAGTAAAATGTAATTGTAATGATTACATGTAGGCATGCCTTGGCTAACTGATCTCAAAGCTGTTTAGGAATATTAACTCAAAATGTTAGCCATGCATCATCATCAATCATGGAGCTGAGTACAGATTAGAGGTGTCTCCAGTAATGTCACTAAACACTCTGTGAATAATTAGGATAACTATGTGGGCACAGCTTGGGAAGGTAAGCAGCTAAGCATAGCCCTGCTTTGTGTCATATTAAGTCTCTTAGCATGTTCATTTAGCATGTTTACTATTGAAGACATGTATCAGACATAATGAGGTTTAACGTGTTCCCTGTGTTACAAAGTTGGGGGGGGGGGCTCAGTTCTGTGTGGTTAAGTTATAAAAAGCCTTACAGTTGAAGGACTTATTAGAGCTTATTAGAGTCAGCTAATTATGTGTCTTTGTGGTTTAGGAAGGGTAAATTTACATGACATACATTTTAAGTAAAAACACACACACACACACACACACACACACACACACACACACTCTCTCTCTCTCTCTCTCTGTGAGGATATGTATGTAGTAATGATTAGTAGATACTGTACTGTAGTTCACAGAAGGATTTTACAGGTGGCATCTTTAATATACAAATAAAAATGCAATCAGCTTTTCCAAATATAAATTCAATACTGTATGAATAATTATGTACAAAA
Organism: Acestrorhynchus altus; assembly: GCA_034509495.1. Classification (NCBI taxonomy): domain Eukaryota; kingdom Metazoa; phylum Chordata; class Actinopteri; order Characiformes; family Acestrorhynchidae; genus Acestrorhynchus; species Acestrorhynchus altus. The sequence continues at coordinate 27,175,104 of CM067505.1, forward strand.
ATGTATATATATAATCTTTAGAATTTTTATAGTGAAATCTTTCACTTTATAATGAATTTTTTACTTCTTGTTTTTCCTCTAACTGTATGTAATAACTTTACTTAAATGTGTAACTTACATTGTGTTGTTTCAATAAATCATTGTTCATGTTGGCTCTCTTTGGTCCACAGGCCTAGTGTTGTTACTGCATGAATGTAGAGGATGGGGCTTCTGAAGGAAGAATTCAAATCAACATTTGTTCTCCAGACCTGTGCACGCGTCCTCTATAACAAAAACCTCTGCCAGTTTCAAGCTATTATTACTTAAAAATATATTAGCTAATTTGCATAATTTTCACACTGTAATTACTCAATAATCCATAGCATGTAGCCCCTTTTTGAGAGATTACATTCTAAGGTTAATGTCAGTTGCACATCTCAATTACATTTACAGTTCTGTGATGAAATATTCATTTAAAGATTTTTAGGAAACCAAATGGATTATTCTATGGCACCGTGTAAAGAACTCTTTTTGACATCTTTTTCTGTAAGTCTGTGTACACTATTCAGGCAAAAGGTGAGCTTTTGTACACGCCAGTACATAATTATATCTTGGGTGTTCTATGGGTCCCCTTTGACCTGTAATCAGTTGCTCTCTTCCTGTCCACAAGAAGAAACGGCTGGTTGTAGTTTGTAACACCTGCACTGTTCCGGAGTTAAGAAAGAGGCCAGACCAGAGGGAGAGTTCCTAGTGAGACCCAAATATCCAGCTCTGGAGGTGCTGACATGTCGTTTGATTGGAGCTCATTAGGAGGTTCCTGTCAGGCCTCTTTAGATCTTCTGTCCTCTGAGTTTTAAACAGCAACTGACTTTCATTGGGCTTTATTCTACTGAGAGTTACTGAAAGTGGACAGAAAACACAGGTCTGCACTCAAGGGAGATGCCATCGAGGGTGTTTCTATAAGAATCCTCTGTAATGTAATCCTCACCCCCATAATAACCTCCAGTAGTGGTAAAATGATGAAGGTCTAGGTGTTGGTATTTTCTCCTCTTTAAATGTAGAACTGACAGAAAGAGTGATGCCATAAAAGAACTTAAAACATAAAAGAAGGTTTATTTCAGGTATTTCTTTGAAAACCCCAAATCCATTTAGAAGATATTTATTCTTAAAAGTCTTTATTTATGTTTACTTATAAAGTTAAAAGGTTTGTGGACGATTATATAACATGATTGCAATATCATAGGATAGAACTTTATTGAACCCTCCCATGGGATCAATAAAGTTCTATCCTATGATATTGCAATGACCACATACAAATCCCTCTTAGTAATATAGATTTTCATAAACTATAGATTTAATATACTTACTTCCATGACTAGTACTTATAACTGCTTGAAATATCCAATCAGGATTCCTGTGTATGTTAAGATACAAAAGTCCCCAATAAATAACCAATATAATGTGCTATAAGAAACAAACTGGCCATTCTTCAAGTAAGCTGCAGGCCTTCAGTGGCTGATTTCAGGTGGAAGAAAATAAGCAAAAATCCATTCAGACAAATTGATGATGATAAAAGAGGTGCAGATTGCCCTGATTGTAATAAGTAGGTGTTATCCAATCCCATAAAATGTGTCCTGAAATCTATGGGTTAGTCCAAGAAACTAAAGAAATCACACTTAACTGTCGCACAGACATAGTCAATAATGCAGACACTTGATTATAAATGGAAAATCATAATCAGTGATGTCAGCCTCATAAATCTCACACAGGCTACCTAAATTATGTTGGCTTTGTAACCAATACCTCAGTGTATGAGAAGAGACTGGTAGTTATGTTCTGCGATCATGTTCAAAACTATGACTGCTCAGAAGATGTTAAATCATGTGGTCTTCTATCAGCTGTTTTATTTCCATGTACATGTCCATACACTGTTTCATACAGTGAATTGTGTTTTTGAATTTGAAACCAATTTTAATATACAAGAGTTGAATATTACAGAATCAATGTTCATGTCATGGGCAGCATAGTGCCACAGGTAGTGTGTGTGTCACAGTTCCAAAGGCATGAGGTTGTGGGTTTGATCCCTGCTCAGATCACCTTCTGTAGCACTTTGTGAGGTGTTCTCCCTGTGTCTGCAAGGGTTTTCTCTGGGTACACCAGTTTAATCCCAAAAATGGAATGTGGTTGGTGAATTGGCCATGCTAGATTTCCCCAAGGTGTGAGTGTGTGTGGTACCCTGTATTGTTCATAAGATCATCTGCATTTACCTTTACATTTATGGCATTTAGCAGATGCCCTTATCCAGAGCGACTTACAAAAGTGCTTTGCTGTTCACTCAGAATATCCTTAGCTAGAAGACAAGGCTAGAATCTAGAGATTCCTCACGCTTAGATCCTGTTGAAACAAATGTCTTTATGGAGTTAAATACTCCTGAAACAGATGAGTCTTCAGTCTGCATTTGAAGACAGTGAGGGACCCCTGAAAAGAGTCTGGATGCATGACTGCATCTGCAGACAACTGTAACCTGTTCCTGATCAGGTGGAGAGCAAAACACCTAGAATGTAAGCTACAATGGTTGGTTCTTCTCAAATCAAGCCCCTCATTGGGTAACTGGAAATGGTATATCACACACAATGCATTCTTGAAGGTCCATTCTTGAAGGAAGAAAAACATTCTTGACCAAGTCACAGAACTGGTTTAAGGAACGTACATGGTTTTTAAGCAAATTGAACCATTTTCTAGGTTCTTTGGTAAGGAATTTTGAAAGTTCAAGTAGTAACAGATATTCATTCATAGCAAGGCTTGTAGATATTTACCACCTGTTGCCATTCTTCAGGATGAACATCACCATCCCCTGTGAATATAAGAGATTCAGGTTTTGTTTGGTGAAGGACTACAGTAAGGGCTCTAGCAGTCTGGTTTAATTCAAATGAATGCTGTGAGTCAAGACTGAAAGCTGAGCTTTGATGATCAGTATCATTAGCTATGTGAGGTGGGCTCATGGCAAGGCCAGTTAGTACGTGGTGGGGTGGAAGTAGCTACTTGGGGCTTGGATGTATGAGATGTCGCACAATGAGCATATGATGAACTAACAGTCTTCTCCTTGTAACTTGTAACACTTTCTGGAGTTCAAGTTGGTCCAACTTGAAATATCCACTCCAAAGCAGATAGCAGAGAGGCTTTGAACAAGGAACAGATGGGGAAACATGAAGCACATGGAGGAGATGCAAAGCAGTGACTCATACTCCTGTTGGCAGTAATCCACTAGTTAGTTTATTTCATACTCAACTGTAATAAGCACGGTCTTAAGCTTTACTCATACATTTATACATTCATTGAATGCTCATTCAGAGCATTTTAAGGCATTACTTACAGAAATGAAAAGTAATATAAAAGAAGAGCTTCATCCAGTGGTCTTACGTTGTACAGCACAAACTTGCAGCAAAGCTAGTTAATATGCACGTGAAGGCTACTTACTTCTTAGAGAAACAGTATGCAGGAAAACACATTAACAGCCTTTACAACTGGTTCAACCGGTGGTAATCCAAGGAGTAGGCTCTAGATCCACCTCACCCTATTCAGGAAGAAGCAAATAATGACTGATTGAAGTTCATGTCATAAATATTATTGAACATATGTTTATGCTTGAAATTGTTCAAATACGATTTTCACACTAAAAGTAGAAAAGGAAATCCAGATCAAATACATAAGGCAAAAATATTTCACTTAGTCATTTATTTATTTAGGAAAATGATCCCACATTACATATGTGAGTGGTAAAAGTATGTGAACCTATGCTGTCAGTGTCTAGATTGACTCCCTTGTGCAACAATAACTGCAATTAAATGTTTCTGGTAGCTGTTGATTAGTCACGCATCAGTTTGAAAGAAATTTAGCCCATTCCAGTTTCAACTCTTTTATGTTAAATATGTAGGTTCCTCCCATGAACTACTGGATTTATTAAACTATTGGAACATTTCTTTGACTTGGCCATTCCAAAACATTAACTATATTTTTCCTTAACCATTTTTGCTTGAACGATTTATATGCTTAGGGTCGTTGTCCTGCTGCGTGACCCACAAAAAAACTGAAAAGTTAATTTGTGTTCATATTTGATTCAGAAAATTCAATATAAATTGACATTTTTCAAGCTTTTTAATCATTAGAATAATAAACATATAGTTGAATAAATTAGTAATCAGGTTGCATCAATGTTAATAAAAAAAAGGCTTGACATATGTCCCTGTAAATGTAATAAAACATATTTGACAACTTACCCCTTTGAAGCTGTGTCATTTGTCAGAGCGAACTATTTTACCTTATTAACACTCATGTATACAGTTTGTTTACCATGGCGATATTGCATACTGAATCCTTGCCTATGATTTGTTGTGCTTAGGTTGCATTGTTTTTCCCTCTTTCTCTCTGCCTCCTGCCTCTTTCCTTTATTCAGAGTTGGCCCATGAGGCTGGAAGTAGTCCCCACAAAACTACAAAGAAAGAACTACAAAGGCACCTCTGGTGAATCCCAGATATGCCATTCATGGCAGCCCTGTGCTGAGGCTAGGGCATTGTTGTAAAGACTAGGTGACAAACAGATGATGTTATGGCCCATTCTACAAATGCTGCTTCTCCTGCACCTGTGATGGCTCCTGCAATTTGGCACCCTGCAATGTCTGCCCTGCAGACATGTCTTTGACTTCTAGAGAATCCAAATGGCAGCAGAAGAGAGGGAGATTACATGCAGAGGAAAACCAGAAACTGAAAGACTAAGACTCAAGAGCTTTTCATCAATGCGATCTGTGGTTAGGTCCCAAGTCATTCTCAAAAAAGCAAAAACATTGGATATGTCAGAGGTTTATAATAGGTGGCAGAAATTTAAAAACAAGAATTTAAGAGATATGCTACCAATAGCTGGTTTGGATAAGGAACTGTGACAGAAATCATAAACAATGATGGATTTGACCCAAGAGACAGCATGCAGGCAACTATACACAAACAAATGCAGATTTGGAGTGTAGAGGTTCAGAAGCACAAGGTAGCAGTGAGCACAAAGACATTTAAAATAGACTACATGGACAAAATAAAATTTTTCTTTGAAAATGAACAGTATTAAAAAAGAGCTTATGTGGCTTTTGTTGGAGTAACTGTACTGTCCAGCGAAGGGTTTCTAATAGATTTTGGAGCATTGCTTCTGAGGATCTGATTGCATTAATTGGGAATGGAAATTTCATGATCACAACCCCACCAGATTCCTAACTCCCCTACTCATCCCAGAAGTATTGGAGAGATTACCATCGTTCCAGAGAAACCCATGCTCCTTTAGTCCTTTTTTATTGTTCATATCAATCTACAGGGACTATAATATAAAATATTATATTATACAGGGTCCATAATATAAAATAATTGGTCCAACATAAAATAGCTGAATGTATTCATTTGAAAAGGGTGTCCTCAAATCTTTGGACATATAGTGCACATATAGATATCTGTGAGAAATCTTGACTACAGCCAGAGTGAATGGTTACATTTTGGTTACAAGATGCACATACAGTGGCATCTTTTGCACAGTATAGAAATAAAATAGATTATTTGAGGGTTTACATCATTTAATTTATATAGTATTAATAATTTAATATTAATAATATAACATTTTTATTGTGAAGCAAACAACATATAGGACAAAATAACAGAGAACTTTAGTGTGCATAACTATTTGCTACCCTAAAGTCAGTACTTAGTAGAGCCCACCTTTTCAACAATTACAGCTGCAAGACACTTTGGATAAGTCTCTATGATCTTGCCACATCCTCCCACTGCCTAGTCCTCAAGGCAAAACTGCTCAATTTCCTTCAAGTTAGATGTTTCCCACAGGTGAAAAGCAATCTTCAAGTCACAATTGGATTAAGGTCTGAGCTTTGACAAGGCCATTCCAATACATTTGCACATTTCCCCTTAAACCACTCAAGTGTTGTTTTTGGTCATTGTCCTGTAGGAAGATGAACCTCCATCCTAGGCTTGAATCCCTGACAGACCAAAACAAGTTTTGCTCAAGCATAACCCTGTATTTAGCACCATCCCTCTTATCCTTTCCTTGGACCAGTATCCCAGTCTCTGCTGCTGAAACATGTCCCCACAGCAGGATGCAGCCACCACCATGTTTCACTGTGGACGGTGTTCTTGACATGATGAAATGTGTTGATTTTGCACCAGACATAGCATTTTCCTTGGTGACCAGATATTTATTGAGTCTCCCTCAAGCACTTTTGGCAAACTCAAAATGAGCCTTCCAATCTTTATCTGTAAGTAAACTTTTTTTCTGGCCACTCTTCCACAAAGCCCAGCTCTATGGAGTGTACTTTCCATGTGTTATTTCCATTTGATGATAATAGATTTGATGGTGCTTGGGGGACCGTCAGAGATTTTAATTATGTTTTTATAACCCAACTCTGACTTGTACTTCTCAAGACATTTATCCCTGAGTTGTTTGGAGATCTCATTGGTCTTCATAGTGTTGTTTGGTTAGTGGTGCCTCTTCCATAATGGTGTTGCAGCCTCTAGGGCTTTTCAGAAAGGGTGTATATACTGACATTTCATTTATAACATAGATTGAACACAGGTCGACTTAAGCATGTAACTTCTGAAGGTAATTGGTTGCAACAGAACTATTTAGGGGCTTCATAGTAAAAGGGGTGAATATATGCAAATGCCAACTTTCAGTTTCTTATTTCCAGGCTTTCTCATTTCACTTCACCTTAAAACTTAAAGTATTTTCTGTGGTATGTATGCATCACATATAATTCAAGCTAAAAAACATTTAAATACAGGTTGTAATGTAATAAAATATGTAAAATGCCTATATTGTTATAAAGTGGATACTTTTGCAAGGCACTGTAAGACAGCGGTTTTTCTTGGACAGGGCACCAGTACATTTGCTCATTTCTTAAATGCACATAGTTACTTATATCTTACACCAAGGGGCAATTTAGCATAGCCAATTCACCTACCATGGGATGTCAGAAGAAACAGGAATGCCAAGAGGAAACCCACACAGACACTGGGAGATGACAAGATCAGCTGTTACTGGATTTAGATGATCTAAACTGATCTTTATATGGGCAAAGAAAGTATATAAAGAAGCTTCTGATCCAGGGAAAAGCCTAAGGATCGCCAGTAAAGATGACCTGACTTGATTTTTTACATTTACATTATTACATCTTTTACAATTACAGTTTGTTATTTTTTCTTTTCCTTTTATTTCATTTTTATTTTATTACCGTATATCAATTTATTCTGTTTTTAATTTTAAGAGTTTTGTTTTTGGCTCCAAAACTGAGTACGATTTTAACCAAATACCCAAAAGCTTAATACATTACCAAAATTACTAATACCAAAAATGTAGTAATAATATGTCTGTGTCTTTCAGAGACATTAATGATTGATGCTTTTGATCAATTTTGATCAATTAATTGAACTATATAGTAACTATTTACACTATATACAACCATCTTCCTCATTTTCTTCTTATTCCCTTCATCTTTATCCTTCTAGTGTCACTCTTTTCACTTTCAGTGCCAAGTCTTCCATCTCTCTTTCTTCTCTCTCTCTGTCCCTGCCTTTCTGTTGTAATCTTTCCTCTCTTCCCCCTCAAAAACTCCAACACCTTCCACACCTGTACTTTCTTAAATGCTTTCTTTCTTCTGTCCATCCTCCATCTCCACCAACACTTCCATACTGTGCTGCTCACCCTCCACTTCCCTCTCTCTCTCTCACTTCAATTTCTCCTGCTCCAGCTCCTTAATCTTTCTGTCCAATTCATCGCTCTCCACTCTCAAATGTTCATTCGCTTCCCTGTATTTCTTCCCCTTTGTGTCCATCTTGTAAAACTTCTCCATCATCTTTATAGTATTTCCTTCCTTCTTCATCTCCTCTTCCTCTCACTCAACCTACTTCATCTTATCTACCATCTCTGCACTTCTCTCCTCCTGCCTGTATCTGCTCTCTCTCAATTCCTCTCCTCACTCCACTCCTCCGGAAGCCTTCCTATCTCCTCTTTCTCTGTCCTTATGTCCTTCACCAATTCCTTCAAACATTTCCTCTTCATTTCATTCCTTTGCTTCAGTACCTCCTCCTACATATAAGACAAGTACAGAATAAAATGTTTGGGATATTTTTTCTTCTTCTACTATCAAACATCATGACTTACAGAAAAGCACTCCATCCACTCTCCATGTGAATGTTTCACTCTCGTTGTCAACGTGCCATATCACATTTATAATTAAACTCATTCATTAAACAAGTGGTTAAAAAAGAAACATTTATGAGTTTTTCATTTCTGTAACGGGAACATGATAAAAGTGTCTGATTTTAGTCTTTAAGGCTCATGAAAAATGTATTGCTCAAATATTAATCTTTGATGTTTTAGGACTTATTTGTGATTCTCACTTATATTTCATTTAGATGTCAACAGATGTTTCTCCTAAAATTGCTTATGAGAAATAGAATTAGGCAAAATGAGACCAAACAGAGGATTTGGTTTCTGAAGCATAGGCATTCAGAGATATCCAACTCTTTTTCCATTCAGAGCTACTCAGTAAAGCAATGAAAAAGCTAGCAAAATCATTCATAATGAGTTCATTACCTTAATTACAGAGAAGCTAATGAAGAGCACAGGGTTAGTGAGGATGAGAACATCACTGAGGAGGCTAATGAAGAACACAGGGTTCATGAGGATGAGAACATCACTGAGGACGCTAATGAACAGCACAGGGTTAGTGAGGATGAGAACATCACTGAGGAAGCTAATGAACAGCACAGGGTTAGTGCTTCACTGAGGAAGCTAGAGGATATGTGTGCGTGCGTGCGTGCGTGCGTGCGTGTGTGTGTGTGTGTGTGTGTGTGTATGTATGTGTGTGTGTGTGTGTTTACTTTTTTCTTGTTTCATTCTAGATATATCTCAGTCAAGGGCAGATCTGAAGGGGCTTTGTGAAAGAGTGGTACAGTGCTCATAAATGGCTGGAATACTCTCAATATACTCTCATACTGTCAGTTTTTTTCTGAACTATTTTTGAACATAGCCTGTAATATATGTGTTTATAAAAATACAGCAGCAGTAAAGTGCAATAATTAATAGAAATAATTGGAGGCCTCGGTCATGTTTACACATTCTTGTTCTCAGTACATAATTTGCTTTTAAGAAACAGGGTAACCAGTCTATTTGAGGAATGATGAATTATCTAGTATATGTATATACAGATACATTATAAAATAAAACAGGATTCAGGATCGCTGTTGTGCAGTAAAATGTTAAATGTATAATGTATAATTTTAATTAAAACAAAATACACTCTTTAATTACACTGACATGCCAAAAGTCATTGGACAGCAGTATGTACAATGATTATAAACTGGCATTACCTCAGGAGATGCTTGGCAACACCAACCCCTGTATTAGTAAGGTGTTATCTTGTAAGTGAGGTTGAACACTGGCCAGTGTGCTCATTGTAATGCAATGTGAATTATCTGAGTTGGAGTAAGGCATAATAGTGGGTGCCAAATAAATGGAAATTCCATGCCAATTTTGGGTGGGGCCACTCAAGGGCAGGCAAATGTATTAGGATGGCCATGGATACGGTGAAACAATTAGTACTGTGACTCATTTGACTAGGGGCCAGTTAGCAGGCTAGTATATTGAATATGGATGTGTTATCTGAAGTCTGAATTTTCTAGCCAGACACCACAGTTCAAACTAATGAAGCCTCCATGAGCAGCGACTGCACTGTCCATTGTGGGCAGAAATGAATTTTATAACATATTCCTGGTACATGGCACTATGGATCAAGGAATTTTAAATGCCTAAACAACTGCAAAAATGGAATGTCCCATCCATCTGGCACCCACTATCATGCCTAACTTTGATCATCTACATTGCCTTGCCATGAGCATGATGGCTAGTGGTCAACCTTGCAGCTCAGGGTATGAGGTAACACCATTTCATAATCTATTTACATATTGCTATCCCTTTACTTTTGGCATGTTAGCATATAATTTCATTGTAATGCATCTTTTCACCTCTCTCACAATATTGTACTATAATCTATATCTGATAAATGTACCAGAAATGTATTTCATAATGTGTCAGAGTTGGTAAGTTTGATTTTTGTCTTCACTGAAATCCTGGAACTACTGCTGTACTGCTATATATGCATGTTGTCTTAGCTCACATAATGCATCTACATTATTGCTGATTCACACTTTTTTACATGATTTGATTTATTATTATTGTGTCAAAAATATGTGATGAATGGACAAATAAAATTACTTCAAAGTGATTGGAACAAAATCATTTACATTGACTTTTACTGAAAGTTAAGAAGTCATTTTGTCATTTTGTCTAATTTGTCATAAGACAAAAATAAATTGGTTTATCACATGGATGTATGACGTCCCTGTTAGATCTAAATGCTTCTTATTAGTGCTGAGTCTCATATTTTCATCAATAATTTTAACATCATTGTTCATTTTACTAGTGCATTTTAGAAAATTATGAATTTAATTGAAAAGGATAAATTGCCCTACTACTGCCCTTGCATCATTGAGCAGCCCACACCCTAGGAGGTTTCTCAGTAGCTAACATGTGGGTGTGATGTAGGGATAAAGCTGATGTGATGTGACACTCAGATTAGTCATTTAAAGCTCAAAATATGCCAACAGTCAACTTAAAATTATAAATTAACAAATGTTTTTCTGACACAACTCAGTGTAGTCACAAGGTAACCTAACACATTTTTAGTTCTGCATCTCAGATTTGTTCAAATACATACTGATTTAAAAATCATATCAAAAATATGAGTTTAAATGCTATATTTAGATTTTCTGTCTGTGTCCCTCCCTCTGAATTCATTTACTGTCAGTTTACTACAGTTCTTTATCAATTTACCTCTAGGTTGTTTCTTGGACACAGAAATGTATATATTTTCACAGCTCTAGGATGGTGCAACTATCTTACTGCCAGCTTGTCTAGAGACAGGAGATCATGTGGGACACAGACCCAAATAATAATTTATTAAAATAAAATAATTGACTCAAATATGAAATATTTAACCAGTGTCAGATGCAGCTCATTTACAAATATTTTTGAGATGCAGTTCAGTATGTATTGTTGACCAAATTTAGAGGCAGGTCTAGTTAGATATACTTGTGACTAAACAAAGCTTCATAATCAGTTACTTTATCATTGAAAGCTGGCCTGCTTTTCGATTTTTTACAGTGTATATGATGTGTATCGATGTGTTCCTTGTAAGTCTCCCATATAAATTTTGCTCATAAAAACTGAACATGAGGAGCATATGTGAAAATGTTTTGAGGTATAACAGAGTGCCGTGAGAAAAAGAGACTTCTACAATTGCATCACCTTATGTTGCTGAAAAGAAACACTGGTTTTCTCTTACATCAACAAGACCGAGTCCCAGTCTTAAGGCTTGTTTTCCACTTACTCTGATAGAACAGTGAAAGAACTCCCATTACTCACATGATTTAAAATACATGAGGACAGGCTCAGCATGAATCGTTACATCACCTATGGCTGTCCTGCACTGATCCTTTATGGGAATGCAGCTTGTGGCCAAAGCATATTTGTGCTCACATTAAAATCATTGTTTGCCAGATCAGTTCAATATTTTCCCCCATGGCTTTTGTCAACAGCTCTGGGCCAGATTCTAAAATGTTCTGCTGTCTCTTTGCTAAGCAACAGCTCTAAACATCTAGCCAGGGATCATGGATGTTTCCTGGTGTTTTCTCTGCAATGACTTGCTGACTTTTTGCACCAAACTGAAGTGCAACTGAAAACCACTCAGTGAGATAATATACCGGCCAGTAATAATCATAAATTCTCCTCTGCAGGCTAATAAGCAGGATCTTTAGATCACCACTCTGTCAGTAGATGCATACGCTCCCATGTTAAAATTATTACATACATGCGCAATTCCAGAAGCTGCTGCCTGCAGAAATTAAAGTTGCTGAGTTTGGGGTAATTTTTATTAAGTAATAGCTACTGCTTGGGTTGATGTCTGAAGTAATATCACCACTACCTGTAATTTATAGGAGCAAATATGCTTACTTACCAATCCTCTCTGACATGCCAGGTTTAAACATTTAGAGTGTGCATTATTAGGGTTCATGTATGATTTATAAGCAAAGAGAACAGTGGAGTTCATTACATTTCAATATTTCAAATTCAGCAAAGAAGGAAATTCTGTACATGTACAACTTTACTGTTTAGTATTTGAACCTTTACAGGCCTGTATTACATGATTTTCTCACCAAAACGTCCTGTTTTCTTTTCCTAGCTATTCATTTTGTTCCTGATTCTGTGACATGAGTTGTATTCAAGTCAATTGAAATGTACTTTTATAGAGTTTTTGTATCCAATGTTGTCAAAAAGAAAGCTTTACAGGTATCTTATTCTGAGCATCTTTTGAGCAAGTCAGTGCTGTCACCAAGAAAAACTTTGAGTGGGAGAAACCTTGAGATGAAACAAGACTGAACCCATTGTCCTCTGGTTGACATGAGATAGCATAACAGATAAAAAAAGAGATGATTTTGTTTGTTAAGGCAAGAGTCTGACAGTGCCCACTCGTGTTGCATGGATGGTATGGACAAACAACTAAAGTGTATACTACAGTTTTATCATTAGGTCAAATGGGTACACAGGAGTAATGCCCCCCAAAATGTCCCAGCTTTAAAATTTCCTCAACTTCCTCAACTTTGGTGTGGAAGTGTTGACGAATTTCAGAAAAACTGAAAGTGAGTCTTCTGAGAACAATGGAAGGTAATATAGGATGAAACATTAATACTGATAATATTTTTGTACTAGTGCACCTAGTTTTCACAAAATAAGAATATTGTGAAAAGGTTTTTTTTGTTTATAACTCAAATGGTTAAACTGTCATATATTATATTTCATACATTATATTCCTTACATTTAATGTTTATTTAAATTTATTTCAGACTTTCTTTTATTTTGATTTTGATACTGTTTGATTAGTCATTTAATCAAACTTGAAATTAATTATGAAAATAATTCTGGATTTCTGACTATCATGAGCTATAATCAATACAGATTAAGAGTAAAACAAAAATTTATGAAATATGTCATGAATACAGGGTGGCACGGTGGCGCAGTGGATAGCGCTGTTGCCTCACAGCAAGAAGGACCTGGGTTCGATCCCTGCGTGGGGCGACCTGGGAGGTTTCTGTGTGGAGTTTGCATGTTCTCCCCGTGTTCGTGTGGATTTCCTCCGGGTACTCTGGTTTCCCCCAAAGACATGCATGATAGGTGAATTGGTGACTCTAAATTGGCCCTTAGTGTGTGTATGCCCTACGATGGATTAGCTAGGGTTGTTTCCCACCCTTGCGCTCAGAGTTGCCGTGACCCTGTTCAGAAAATGAATGTTATGAATATAAACTTTAACTTTTTGTACGAAATTGTGAACACAAACCTTTTTACAATATTCATATTTTTGAGATGCACTATTATATTAGTTTCTGGATACTAACAAGCAATTGCCTTACTGTCCTTTTGACAGGAAATAAATGAAAGATAACATTTTAAGACTTTTAAGATTTACACTAGACTTTCATCATGTCTCATGGAGGTTAAAAAAAGCTGCATTAACCTGTGGGATATGCGTGTGAGGCCTCCAACTTTAACAACTCAAGCCAGGCACCACTGGTCACAAACATTATCAACCACTGCACTGTCCACAGTGGATGGAAATGCCTTCTTAGTAGTATTTCTGATACACATAGTGACACCGAGGATTGAGAAGTGCAAAATGTGTGATAACTTGCTCTGATCATTTATGTTGCTTTGCCATGAGCATGCAACCAGTATTCAACCTCACTCACAAGATAACACATCATAACTTATACAGGTGTGGGAGTTCCCAAACTGTCCCCTGATGTAACCTTTCAGTACATACTGCTATCTCATGGTGGGTCAGAATTTAACACGGATAAGAAAGCAATCACTTACTGTTAAGTCAGGGACGTTCTGTGGACAGAGACCTGGTATGCTGTGATGCACTGGAAGCATCTGCCAGAGAAGAGAGAGGGGAGAACAGGACACTATCCAGATGAGAGGCATTCATGATGATGGATTGAACTACTGCTTTAAAATAGTGCCAAATGAAATGTTCTATGATGTTAAACACTGTGTGCCAGGCTTGATTTGAGGGGAGAAAGTGGATTAAATCACTTGTGATCCAATATGTGATATACTGTGAGAGGTGATCATAAAATAATTGCTTTGTGATATAGCCCAAGAACTCCAATTTTCCATTCATATTTGAAATTGACACTCCAGGCAGCATTGGATGCACCAGGAGTTCTTCAAAAGAGACCAACTTTGACAACTGGGGAAGAACATTCATCCATTATAAAGGTCCTTATATAAAGATGCATGTCTTTCAAAGGAAAGAAAGGTGACTGTCACTGTCACACAAAAACAATATTTTCACATGATTTATCAGTTGTTCATTAAATTGTTTAAACATTGAATGATGAATGGACTGAAATGACATTGAATAAATTGTAATGTTTTAATTGCATTGATTCCCTAGAAAATCATACTTTCACTATTTATCAAACAATAAACATTGGTCATTTTTACTGACCTTGATATCATCATGTTTTTCTTAACAAGGAGAGCCTAATATGTGGATGCGCTGATATGTTGACTCATTTAAAAACAGTGTTTTTATTTTTATACCTGCTATATTTAGGATATTTTTTAATGTTATTTTCCAGTTACAATGTCTGAATATTCTTAATCATTTAAAGTTAAGTACACCTTTTAAGGAGAAATTGCATTATTATACTATTATAATTATGTCAGTGACAAAACACTGTCTTAAAATGACAACAATATTGTATATCACATTTATTTCTGGGACAATATGTCATCCAAACAAAAATGGGTTTAATGACAAGTCTACTGGAAAGTTTTATCCCTTCTCCTGTAAAGTTGGTGTTGGAGATTTTTTGTTCACAGTATAAAACTATCTGAAATGGGTTCTTTTCCTGCTACAATTGCTCTAGCTCATAAAAATTCCCCAGTCTGTCCATTCCACACTCATTGAGTGAAAAGCACAACTGTATATATGACTCTATGAGCCCAATGTTTGGAGAGAATTACATTGCACTGACAAAAAATATAAAGTTTTGCATGCTTACACTGTCCATCTATCATTACTGAAGATATTGATTCCAACCCTGCTCTTTATGACAGATGATCTGCTTTCCAACTAAGACAAAGTAGCCAGAGCATTGGAATGCAGCTCTAAATTAATATAAGTAGTAGTTATTGCACTTATTGCCTAGAAGGAAGCAATAAAAAAAAGTTCACTAGGAGGACTCTTCATCGTTGTCCGATGAGGCAGTTTGGGAACGTCAAAATCAAATCATTATGAGTGCTCTCACACACACTTCTATCTATGATGTGATACCACACTGCTATTGGTTTCTCTCTTCCTAAGATGATTCACCAGTTTTGAAGTACATATACATCATCCCTGCCCTGCTCACAAAAGACAACACTGAAAATAACAAAACTGACTATAAGCATCAAGAGCTTGTATTTTTCTCCTCATGCAAGAAATGCTCGTTCTGCACAGCACATTAAAGCCCAAATCTGTTTCAGGGCTTCTACAAATGTTCGCCTATCTGTTTAGATTTATAACATTTGTACTTTCTAAAATCTGACATTACATTAATTAATCCAATCTACTACACCAAACAGTCCAGAACCTGTGAGATCCAACCTACTACACCAAACAGTCCAGAACCTGTGAGATCCAACTTACTACATCAAACAGTCCAGAACCTGTGAGATCCAACCTACTACACCAAACAGTCCAGAACCTGTGAGATCCAACCTATTACATCAAACAGTCCAGAACCTGTGAGATCCAACCTACTACACCAAACAGTCCAGAACCTGTGAGATCCAACCTACTACACCAAACAGTCCAGAACCTGTGAGATCCAACCTACTACACCAAACAGTGCAGAACCTGTGAGATCCCACCTACTACACCAAACAGTCCAGAACCTGAGATCCAACCTACTACACCAAACAGTCCAGAACCTGTGAGATCCAACCTACTACACCAAACAGTCCAGAACCTGTGAGATCCCAACTACTAAACCAAATATAATACTACTACAACTACATCATAATAATAATAATAATAATAATAATAATAATAATAATAATAATAATAATAATAATAATAATAATAATATAAAGAAACTGTCCCCATACATTTTTCATTAAAATGGACCTCACTGGAAAAAAAATAAGTTAATAAAAATAAGAGTATCTCAGTAACCCTAATCTATGATAAACACTATACACATAAATAAGACATGTAAACAACAACGTGTAATAGCCCAGAAACAGCTGCTCCATGGCTCTGGCTCCAGTTCCTGTTGGCATACACAGCCATCTGGTGGAGGACAATGGAAAGGATGTGTCTTTTTAAAACATAAAGTATATACTCAAGAAACAAACTGTGTAATTTTATTATTCATTTAATACTTTATTTTCTTATTCATTTTAATCTGTTTTTATTCTTAATTGTATTATTTACTGTATTATTTATTTTAATATTTATTTGTTATAAATTTTATTATTTATTTTATTGTGTATTTTTTCCTCATTAATTTTATTATTCATTGTGTGATGTATTTTGTTGTGCAGACAGTCTATAAAGCAGAAGACAGAGTTTGGTTGTTGGTTATTAAAAGCGATTGAAAACAACAACTCCCAGGAGTCAACGCGGCAACAACCTCCGGCACACGGAAGTGGTTCAGAGAGTAGCTTTGGCATCGACACAGGGAGAGGAGCTCCGTTTTCACCTGCAGATTAATAAAATATAACGTGTATCTTTATCTGAGCAGCGCTGTAATACAACACACCATGTCTAGGCAGTCCAACAGATCCACTGACAGTAAGAAGATGGTGAGTGTGAGCTCTGTGTTTACTGTACAGAGCGAGCTTCTGTTAGCATTTAGCTCACTACTGTTTATACTAAACTGAGAATGTGTGTGTGTGTGTGTGTGTGTGTGTGTGTGTGTGTGTGTGTGTGTGGATTGGGTGCTCATTTAATTTGAGTCACATTTATAAGTAAATGTCTAATGTGTGGATGAACTGTCATCTTCACTGTAATAGAGGAGCCTGCTGTGTGTCTCAGAGTAACAACCAGCTAAATTCACTGCTTTAAAACGAAAGACAGCTCCTGGAGTTGTGGATTCAGTCCCTACTCGGGTCACTGTCTGTGAGGGGTTTCGTGTGTTCCATCTGGTGACTCTGGTTTCCTCCTCCTTTCTCCTAAAAATGAACATCGTAGATGAATTGGCTATGCTAAATTGCCCCTTAGTATGAATGTGTGTGTGGTTCCCTGTGATGGACTGGCATCCTGTCTGGGTGGTATGCCTGATGGTTGCAGGTAGGCCCTGGATCCCCCTTGACCCAAGAACAAGTGGCTAACATAATGATTGACTGACCTTTCATCTCTTTCATAAGTTTGTAATTTACGTATTTCCATGTCAAAAGCATCTGGTAGTTGTATGGTATTTTTTTTTTTAAACTGCAAATGTAAGGCATTAATAAGAAATGAATACATGCTCATTAGTTGTGCTGTAATTGTGAGTCACTGATTTGTTTATTTGTAGCTAATATGTGTTATAATTGTGTTATTGAGGTGTTTAAACTGAACAGATGTTTAAAGTTAGAATTGTATTATTCCGTAAAGTCAGATAGTATGTATGCTTTCTGATTAACCAGCAACAATACAGGGAGTCTCTGTTGGTTATGTTAACATATGAACCAGTTCTGGGTTTCTTCAAGATTTTTTGTTTGTCCATTTACTACATGTCCAGGACCTACAACAGAATTAAGATATTGTTAATCTCTCACCTTAACAATAAAGAGATCATATTTTAAAAAGTTTGGGAGAATAGAAACATTATCTATAGAATAAATAATACTTTAAATAAATAATCTCTACATATAGAAATTATCACATATGTTCAGATGCATGTAAAATAATGCACCAAGAATTATTATTATTATTAGTCAATGAGTGTATGTTTTCCAAAGTTTAAGAGAGAAAATAGCTATTTTGCACCTTTCTGCTCAGGTTTAAACTGGGCCACAAGGAGGTGCCCAAGACTTTAAGATGTAGGGACCAGTCACATGACATATTGCAGTAAATGTATTGTTACTCAGAAAAGAGCCTTGCAGTGCACAGCACAGTGGGTTGGTTTGCTTGTTGTTGTTTTTTTCTTTTTGGTAATGTTTATATGTTTATGTAATGTTAGCCAATGTTTCTCAGCCCAGTCTTTGTACACAAACATTGCCTAGCATAGATAGCATACCCTCCAGATTGTCCAATTCAGCTCATTAAGTTTATATATGTTATATGTTGATAAAGTAGACTGACTGATCAACTGAATCAGTTTTATGGAAGAAGAAAAAACTGAATTCAGCATTACTCTGTCAGCTCTACAAATAGGTTGGTCTAAATTAGAAGGTGTTTATATTTTTTAATGTTTATATATTTGTTAAATCACGTTTTTCTGCAGCATTACAGTTAATCAGGTGTAGACATCATTTTGTAATGACCTGGTAACACTTTAAGCTAACTAAGTCATATTGTTTTTACAAATAATTCTGTGTTCTTCATTTGAAGAAAATTACAAATTCATGTTTCCTTTACTGAATGTGTTGGTCTTTTTCTCTTTAACAGAATTCTGAACTGTTTACTCTCACATATGGAGCTCTGGTCACTCAACTATGTAAGGATTATGAGAATGATGAAGAAGTGAACAAGCAGCTTGAGAAAATGTGAGTCTCTCTCTCTCTTTCTCTCTGTCTTTCTCTCTCTCTCTTTGTTTTTATTCTTATATTTTAACTAAGACTGCATATTACACAGTACATTACTGTGCAAAAGTCAGAAACCACACATTTATTTCAATTCCAGCCATTAGGTACATGTTAATAATTAATATTTAACAGATTGTACTTAATTTGTGCACACCTCCAAAGTTTGGCATGGGTTTTGTAAATTTATTTTCATTTGAAACATTAATAACTTAAACTTAATGACCATTTGAATGGAAATTAAATAAACATTTGGTGGTCAGTTCTGAATATACAGTACTGTATTTCCAGAAAATATTCAGTTCTTACGTCTTGCCACAGCACAACTTACTATGCTGTGTCTAAAGACACAAACCATAAAGAGGTGAAGGATTTTTGGCATGTTTCCACCTCTCTCCACAGCATTGTTGTGGATGTAGGGTGTAGTCCACTGCATGGTAAAATGAACTAGTATCTTCTTTCCACAATTTCCATCTGCCCACTGCTTGATGTAAAATGAACAGAGCAACTGTGTTGCTGTGGTCCTGTGTGTTTAAATGGATGGCTCAGTGTTACAGTACACTGACAAATTCCACTGCCTCTTTGGAAAGGAACCAAAACTAATGTTCATAATGAAATATCTCAGGTGCCTTGCATTATTTTCTCTTTTACATTAAGGAATCTTTTGTAAGGTTGGTCTTTTTCAGAGTAAAAATAGCAATGAAGTGACAATGAGAAAGCAATTGGTAGCTTGAATTTCCTTTTTATTTGCATTTAAGCTTATCTTGTCAGTGGTCAAAGATGGAACCAGCGATTCAGCTATTCTCTAGTTCCTGTTTGACACAATGAATGTAATAAAAAGGAATGAATAGGAACAATTAGATTTTTTCATTAGTGCCAATTCTTCCTCCTTGACATTTTATCACTGCAGTGAACTTGATATGACGGTTTAAACAGATAAATGTGACAGTATTAGAAATGAAAAGGTGCATCATAAAAGAAGAGGAGGTTGTTTTTGTTCTGAATAATCTCTATAACCAAGTGATAATTTCTTTCTTTGTATCTTTTTTCCTGTTTCTTTGAAGGGGTTACAATATTGGAGTACGTCTCATTGAGGACTTTTTGGCTCGCTCCAGCGTAGGCAGGTGTCACGATTTCCGAGAAACAGCTGATGTCATTGCAAAGGTAACCGGAAAGATTCTGAGCCAATTAGAGTTTGAATGCAGAACCCATTTGAAGCATGACACCGAGACAAATAACCTTGTAAACGTGCAGGAAAGCAAATGACTGCAGTTTGAACTTTTGTCTCCAGTAGCCTGCATAGTTTCGAAGCTTTCATCACTTCTGCTATTGTTTTGATTTTTCTGAATCTTGCAGGTGGGGAAATATCCTAGCTATGCCACCATAAATTCAGCTGGCTAGCCATTTGCAATGTCTGAGAGACTCAAGCTGCCTGTTCCCCAGCGTTTGTTATCTTTGGTCCATGATGACCAGATGTATTGTTACTTAGACCAGTTGCGAAACATTGCACTGCAGAAAGCGTTAGTTCACACTGAAAGAATGACAGTATTTTGCTGTCTCCCCCCACCCTGTTCTCTCTTTGCTCTCCTCTGTGGGCCACGTTGTCAGATGTTAATCTACCGTGTGTCTGTTTGCTCAAAGCACTGGGCTCCTGATCAGAATACTGAGTCTTTGAGCCCCTTAACACTTCCATTGCTTCCATGGGGAAAGTTCAAAAAGCCAGTCTCGGGTCAAAATTTCTGAACCTTCTGTTCTCTGCTATGAAAAATCTAATCCAGGTTATTTTAGAGGCTCAGATAGCCTGTGGGTATATACAGCACCTGAAAAGAATGTTACTGACCTTCAAAAACATTTGAATGTCACAGTTGGATTTTGTCACTGGTTAACACTATTTGTGCTGGGTCGTACAGTTCATCTGGTTTAAAGGTTTTGATTGCTTTTCCTGGACAGGTAGCCTTCAAGATGTACCTGGGCATCACCCCCAGTGTGACTAACTGGAGCCCTGCTGGAGATGAGTTCTCTCTCATTCTGGAGAGTAACCCACTGGTGGACTTTGTCGAGCTTCCAGACAACCACAGCACGCTAATCTACTCCAACTTGCTCTGTGGAGTGTTGAGAGGAGCTCTGGAGATGGTAAAGTGATATTATGTGTTATGTGCAGTCTTTGTAAAATAAAAGGAAATTAAAAGTTCAACTCTTATTGATGTCTCTTCCGGCAATTTGATGTTGCTGTTTGGACCATTTTCAAGGGTTTCTGGCCTGTTTCCACAGGTTCAAATGGCTGTGGATGTGCGATTCATTCAAGACACACTAAGAGGAGACAATGTGACTGAGATCCGCATGAAGTTCATCAAGAGGATCGAGGAAAACTTGCCTGCAGGAGATGAATGAGGTTGTTGTGATGTGTTCATGCTGGAAAAGCTCTAGCTTTTTGGACATGATAGACTTCCATCATGAAGTTTTGGTGGGAATCACAGACAGACTACACTTAGTCAAAGAAAAAAAGCAAAGCAAAGAAAAACAACTGATCCCCTTTCTGTCTCCTCAGGCATTGCAGTACAGTACATCCTCAGCCATCTTTTCTAGTTTTTTTTTTTTTTTTTTTTTTTTTTTTTTTTTTGGCCTTTTTGGGTAAGGCAATTGAAAACACCTGAGACTTTACTGCTCTCACTGATTTCTCATTTTTCATCACTCATTTTATTTAGAACCCTATTCAGATTTTCAAAAAGCAGATGACTTGCTCTCAAGTAGATGTTTCAGGCAGGTGCAGCTGTTTTAAACAGAAATATAATTTTGTAATTAGTAATAAATGAAAAATGAAATGTACACCTAATGTTTAGTCACATCATAATGGTATTTGAGGGACACAATTGTACCAAGGCACTAAGTGTTTGCTCCATTACAAAAGTTTCTTGAGTTCTTCATCATGGCTTTGCTGAGTGAAAGAAACAGGAGAAGCGTGTGCAGGCTCATTTTAATTTGGTTTGTAATTGAGCACAGATGTACAATGTATCCCTTATTACTAGGGATCTCTTTATCTCCTCTATTGGAGCCCCATATTGGAAATTTTTTCAGACTTGTGGAATTTGCATCTCATAGTTTGGCATAACTTGCAAAAAGCCATGTGCATTCTTTCTTTGTCTTTATTTTTGTTTGTTTGTTTTTGTTTTTTTTTTTATCTTTTTGTTAGTTATTTCTGTCATGTAAATGATCTGTGGCACACTGTATTTATTTACCAATGGGAAGAATCAAATGTAATAAATTTCTAACTGAATGAGAATATTGTCCCATTCCTGTCCATACTCTTGAATGCTGCCACACCTGTTTGTATTTGTAGGCCATTGGCAAGCAGGGTTTGCTTGAATTTATATAATTTAATGTTGTGATGCATTACATAGCACAGAACTCTTTTATTTCTTACCAGTTTATCAAAAGCCAGTTTTATCCTTCATCTAAAAACAACAAGTTGAGACTGGGGCCCATGTTTAAGTCAGAACAGAGCTGTAGTCTTGCGTGGTCTGGTAGAAGACGGGCTTTATGGAAAGTTCATTGCTGTTCAGTCAGTCTGGGAGGGGTCATAGGGCTGTGTAGAGAATGGGACCTGTGTGTCTAGTGCAACTGCTGAGCCTGTGGCAGGTCCCTCCACACATATGTAATGAAGTGTTGTGGTACCACCCCTGTGCCTCTCCTGAGGTTATCAAGAAGAGGCCTTTACACTGATGGGGACTGTTATACCTGCAGTGCAGCTCCACAGTGCAGCTGAAGTCAAACAACAATAACAAGGGCCTAATTTGTCTCAGATGTTTACTCAAGCAACATGGAAGCAATCAAGGGCTGCAAGTTCACCGGTGCGTGTGCAGAACTGGGGTGTTTTTGGAGCCAGTGTGTTTTAACAGGGTGACTTGGGGGTGTGTAGACTGGTTTAGGGCATAGGGCAGAGAGCGTTGGCCATTCACTGAAAGGCACTCATTTCTCCAGCAGATTTTTGGGCCTAACACCTGTTAATGGCCTTACGTCATTCAGGAGTCACAGGCTGGAGTCTCATTTTCCAGCATTCCTCACCTCGTCAATCTCAAGTGGAACGAAAATGAGTGTTAATGTACTGAGTTCCTAGTTTTTTGCAGGTAGAATTCTATCTTGGAAACTTTAGGCATATGGTATTTATGCACTTTCTCAGATGGCTTTTCAGCCTATTTTGTGTTGATTGATGATTGATTGTAATTTTGTTAATTCATCCACAATTTTTTCTATGTTTCTTTAGAATTGGTTGTTATTATAGAGTATATATAGTGTAACTGAGAGTGGTTTGATGTGATATGGTATAGAGAAGCTTCACAGACTCCATTTTCATGGGAACCTGGGTCCATAATGTCTATATAAAAATTCTACATTTACATTATAATGGCATTTTCTTTTGGTGCCATGTTGCCTCGTAACATCTTGTGTGTACATCACTAGACTTAATGGAAAAAAATGTTTCTGACCTTTATAAACAATGTCTTATGCATCAGGCAACATGTTCCTAACTAGTGTAACCCAGTATTTCTTTTTCTAGAATGGTGCTTTTTACATTCAGGGACTTTGAATGACATCTTCTTTTGATATGTTAATGATATAATTATGTAGAAAGTTTGGAAAATCAGTGGAACTCCTCTTTATTTCATGTACCTTCCTATTTTATGCTTTAGTAGTAGCCACTAGAGGTAGCTGTGAGTATTGTGCTCTTTCTTTACTTTCCATAGGCTCTGTTCTTCTCAGCTTTTCAATTTCCATAATACATAGGGTATGTTCTGGTTTTGTTTAAATGTCAGAGGCAGGAACATTATTTACTGAATAAATCTGCTTTCTCTTTCATTGACTTTTAAAGGAAAAATGAAGGGAGGAATTATTCAGAGCCCATTCATTCCTCCCCCTTTTCCTCTAAAGAGAGATCCTTCCAGATTATGCAGCAATAAATGTATTCTGTTTAATGTATATATTGGAAAGAGAGTGGGGAGGAAATGGCTCTGCACAGACATTAGTGTAAATCATTTGGCAGAATTAGTCCTCTGTATCATGGGGATATACAGCTGGGATTGTGTACTGTGTGAAAACCTGTATCATTCTTCCATATGCTCTCAGGAATTCCTATGTCTCTACCTTTCTCCAATTCTTCACTCTCTTCTTTTCCCTTCTTTCTTTTCTTTTTTTTCCATTATTTTGTCCATAGTGTCTTGGAGTTTCAGTCTTCTACTTGCTTTCTTCATATACTGCCCTAACTAAAAACAACTCTGCTGTCATCAGCCATCACCAGCGCTTTATAATGAATGTGGTTAACTTTGAAATATAAGGCCTGCAGCAATATCACCATAAGGAGAGGAGTGATCAGTTTTAAGCCCCTCTATTCTCTCCTACACATACTCTCCTCAAGTGATTATTATGCTAGTCTGATAGTGCGCATATTTCAGTGGAAAGATTTGCCCAGCTTGGTTTACTTTCTCCTCTGCAATAAGGAACTGGCTTCACTGCCTATTTTCATCTCTTCCCCTCTGTTTCACAGTACATTCACAACACACAAACATATTCATACCATGCAAGGAAACAGTTATCAATATTTCATTCCTAACATCCAATTTGTCCAGCATATGCCACCAGCCCATGTCGTTTTTCTCTGTACTTTTAAAGGAGTTTTTATTAAGACAGTTCTTGCAAGTAAGTAGCAAATGTTACAGACCTGAGATGCTGCACACCAATCTAGTTTAAGCTCCCAAAACGCTACCATGTGGCTTTTATAGAAAACAAATGGGCAATGGCACGCTGAAACAATAAAGTTCTGTGGATGGCCTGGTGCTGGCCTACGGTTACTGAATCCCCCTCATCCATCCTGCCTTCTCCCTTTCCCACTCACTTTCTCCCTCTGGATCCACACTTTCAACCCTTGCCAGGATGATGTGATTGGCAAAGAGAGAGAGAGAGAGAGAGAGAGAGAGAGAGAGAGAGAGAGAGAGAGAGAGAGAGAAGAGAGAGAGAGAGAGAGAGCTGAGGAAGGCGGTCAACATTTTGGAAACATACCTTGTGGGAATATCAAGCATGATCTACTCTGTAGAGCTTTAGTTTTGAACTGAAGAGTCTCAAATGAAGGAGCATGCCATCAATCTCTGGCACAAGACACGGAAATAAGCAAATTGATAAGTTTTGCTGTGCTAAAACGTTTTACAGTTTGTTCCAACAATCTCTTAATATCTAAAGTTATCTGTGATATTAAGGCTCTTTGCAGACCATTTACTGCTGACTTGACTGACATTCACAAGATCTTTATTAGACATAATAAAGATCTTGTGAATGTCAGTCAAGTCAGCAGTAAATGGTCTGCAAAGAGCCTTAATATCACAGATAACTTTAGATATTAAGAGATTGTTGGAACAAACTGTAAAACATTTTAGCACAGCAAAACTTATCAATTTGCTTATTTCCGTGTCTTATCAGATAGAGCGTTTCTTAGACATGGACCTAACATTTCAAAATTTTGTTCACCAAGCCAATTGTCATTTTTATCATTATCATTTTTGCCATTGTCCATCTCCAAATTGTTCCGGGATTGTTGAGAGAAGTTTCTCTTGGAGGATGTTTTGATACTATTCCTTATTCATGGCAGTGTTCTTATGCAAAGGCTTTAGGGAACCCACACATGAATGGTCTCAGGGTGCTTCACTGTTGGCATAACACAGGACTCATGGTTGTGCTCACCTTTTCTTCTCAATACAATCATTTTTCCAAATGTCCCAAACAGTCTGAATGGGGCTTCATCAGAGACAGTAACATTTCTTGGAGAGAATTGTCTTCTTTGCTGCCCTTTTCAAGAACAAGCAATGCGGCAAAAACCTTCATCTCACTGTGTCTTCAGAAGCACTCTCACCTGCCATCTGCCATTTCTGAGCAGGCTCTGCACTGATAGTAACACAATCTCATACTGGATCTTCTTTAGAAGATGGTCCTAATGCTTGCTTGACTTCCTTGAGCACCATGAAGCCTTCTTCACTGCAATTGAACCACTGTCCCTGAGATTAGGATGATTGGATAAATCGTTGATTGGGTTGCTATCTTAAAAGCAGCATGTACTGCCTGTGAAACCCTTTTGATGCAATGCAATGAGGACTGCATGTGTTTCCTTTGAGGGTTACCATGGTTAACAGAAGAAACCATAAAAGCTCCACAAGCCTTTTAAAGCAACCAGTGTGCTCTTCTAATCAGCATGACAGTCTGATATAAATTAATTAATCTCCTCATTAACTTTTCTCCTGTGCTAATTCCAGAGATTGTCACTGAAATTATGTTAGCATGCCTTTTTGTAGGGCTGAATTGCAGTAATTTTTGTTGGGAGAGACATTTTCATGGGAGAGAATGACTTTATAATGAATTAATTGCATTTCATCTGATCACTCTTCCCAATCTAGAGTCAGTACAATTTTTTACAATTTTTTACAAAAGCAAAATTTGTGCCATTCTCAAAACCTTTGACCATCGCTGAAGTTGGTCATAGCAAACGCTGACTGTATGCAACTGCTGGTTCACCCTCAGACCACCCAGATAATTGTTATGCATACTAGTTTTTAATGTCTGAAACATATTTTAAATGACTTTTAAATGAACTATGACAAATATTACAAGAGAAAAGTAATAATTACTACTGATTTGAAATGATTTAGTTTAAAATTGCACTTTAACTCTAAACTAACGTATAAATTACAAGTAACAAAATTAAGGAAAACTAAGTAAACTGGACAGTTGGTGGCATAACAAGTGATTTTTGTAATTTTATCTAAAGCCCTACTCAGACGAAAGGTGAGCTAAAGTAATTTTTACCTGAGGTTCTCAGTCATTTTAGTCCTATCCATACATGCCTTTTCAGGCATTTTTCCTGCCTGCTCGTTCCTGCAGTGGTAAAGATCCTGGATTGTTTTACCTCCTGTAAAATGAACTGTATAAAAAACCTCAGGTTACAATCATCCAGAGCAAATCAACATGTGGGTACATTTTCCCCACATATACTCTGGAAAAGGTGTTTAGCTGGATTTCTCAGTTCTGAGGTGGTGAGGTGGCCACGTTTTCACAGGCTGTATGTGAGGGTTTGTACAGACTGGTTCAGACCACATTGAGTGCTGCGTAGTTGTTTTCAAACTAAATTTCCATCATCAATGATGTGTTATGAGAAGGTGGTCTAATGACTCCTTGAACTGATGGAAAGATTGTACTATGTATGTTCTATAAAATACCAAAATGTTTTCACCATTTTTATAAATCAAAGAACCATTTTTGACTGTATATTATCATGGCACTCAATATTTCATTTTCAATCAATATCTGCAAAGTGATTTGACATATTAAGTCCTTCACACTCCCATTCAGTGTAGGATAGGACCAGCAGGTCACAAGAAGGAAATGTTGGGTCATTGTTTATGAGGATTACTGGCTGCAGTCAGAGGTTGTGCATGTGACTGTTAGTCCCAGTCCCGAGGGCTTTCACTTTTGGTCTTAGCTGAGAAGAGAAATCCTGGTAGACAGAGTGACCAGGATGTGAGAGGTCAGACAGGGTTTTCCACACCCATTTCCACATCCTAGACAAGTAAAAGTGAAATGAGCAGTTACAATGTACTGTAGTTTTCTATCAGACAGCAATAATACAGAGTCAGGCCAGACAAAAAGAGAGTCTGTGATACTGTGACAACTGATTTTATTATGGCTGTCCAACAGTGGCTATATTACTCTCTCGTTTGTGTCACTGGATCTTTTTGGTAACAACATTTGGTTAAGCAGTTTTCTATTTGTTCATACAGGAATATGTTCTTTATTATGTTTGTTTATGTTCTTTATTATGTTTGTTGTTTGTGTATGCATCAGTATTGTCCATTCTCTGAACTTTTATTCTGAAATGTAAACACTTGTGTGAGCAAAGAACAGCACCTTCCTTCTCATTTTCCTCCATAACCCAATATCTGGGTCAGTCATCAGTCATCAGACCCACCCCCTGTTACTGATCAGTCAGAGTCTGCTTGCAAGTTGATCATGTAGTCAGAGCAGTTAACATGAGACCTTGGTTACATAGAGTAAGTCTTTCAGTTTGCTATAATATGTTATATCTTATCTGTTTGTTACTCTGATCCTGAGTTATGAAGTCTAGGAAACTTTATGTAATGACGTGCCCACAAAGTGTGGATCTAAGATTCTAAGAGGTAACCACACAATTACATTCTTTCAGAAAACAGATACAACACATGCTGATGCAGTACATATTAGTGACTCTGGTTCTAATTTGTTATTAAACTGTATGAATGGCACATGTTTTGAATCTGGTTTTGAATCTAGCCTTTTCCATCCCTCTCTCTCTCTCTCTCTCTCTCTCACTCACTCACTCACTCACTCTCTCTCTCTCTCTCTCTCGTGACTGCCATTGATGTAGATGTAATCTGTGTACCACATTCAACTTTCTAACGTGTCATTCAGCTAAAACATGAGGGGAGAAAAATGTCACTTCTAATTTGACATGGTTTAGCCTGCATAACACATTCTACCTAAGGCTCCATCATTCTTGGGTCATGCTTATGAGTGTGTAGATGTAAGCATATATTTATATCAATCTCCTGGACAATATAGAATGTTATAATTCCTACTGAAATGTAGGTATGCAGGAGTCCTGATTTGCCCTGAACTAAAATCAATCCAGGCTTGCACTGTCAAGCTTGCATGCATAACTCAAACAGACTGTGTTCCATATGCACACACACACTGTTCAGGTCTGTTATGCCCTGGCAATCAATGCATATCACACACTGTTGCTTCTCAAAAGCATATAAAATGGTATTGGTGTTGGTGGGTGTAATGATAAAGCACACTATGCTCATGTAAAGATTAGGTGTGAAGTATCTGTATTTGCATTGGATTAGTTCTGTATCTGAATCTACAACATATTTGGATTTGAAGTAGTAATTGGTGTGATCTATATCTTTTCTTTCAAGTTCTTCCTTGTTTAAAGATTCAGTATTGTCCTTTCTGTCACTGGATGTCGCATTAGAGAACCAGCACCTCGGTCCAAAACAAATGCTTTGTCTTCAGCCACACCTCCTTCCATCTGTTCCTGTTCTCAATATAGTGTTGAAGCCCAGAGAAAGCATCTGCTAGAGAAGCACATCAGAGGAGCCCATATTCACTGAGTCTGTGTGTCATCTATTTCACTGCTGCTTCTCCCCATGTCCTGTATTCCCCATGTTCCTGTCTTTACCTCCAACCCTGCTGAGTCTGTTTGCTGTGTATATGAGCATGCCTGCTCCAAGCCTGCTGAGCCTGGCTGTTAACAGTGCAGCTATCATGCAAGTTTCAAACAGTGTGTTGTAACAAAATATTGTGAAATGATTTGATGCTTAAAACTGATTTATAGATCAGAGGTCGGTGGAGGAATATATTGATAGTCACTGTCGTCATGATCTTATGCCCCACTTCACTCTCCCATGTTCAACAGTGTGCTGTGTGTGGTCACTTTCGTGTCTCTTGTGCAGGGTTAAAATTTCCACAGAGTGCAACTAGCTGGTGTTGTGACTAACTAGTGGTTTGCATCTTCGAGTGCATCTAGATTTCTGTTCATCATCTTCTACAAGATAATACAATTATGTAATCATAATCTAACTTTAGTCATTTTGGTGTATTTCATTTTCATAACACACACATACTCAAAATTAGTGTTGTGAATAATTTAGAAGCTATGTTTTGTTAACACGTAAAAACAAAAAATATGAAGAATATTGAAAACATAGGTTGAATTCTCTGGAGTGGTAAGGATCCAGTGTACAATTATTTTAGTTACTCTGAACCTGGACATCATTCTGGAATGTAATTCAGAATTCAGACCTTATAAAATGTATAATCATGTTCATCTCTTCTTTCACTTTTTCTTCTTTATCTAAAAATAAAAGTTCTGAAAAATGGGATGATTTGATCTGATGATCTGATGTATATATATATATATATATATATATATATATATATATATATATATATATACATACATACATACATACATACATACATATATATACTCCAGGAGTTTGCATATTGATAAATTGCTTTCAGTTAGTTGGAGCAGGGCCAAACCTTTTAAACCTACCAAAAACTGTCAAGGGATCCTCAGAAAAAAAGTTTGTATATTGCTTACCAGTTCACAAGTTCTTCCCTTCTTCTTAATAATGCTCCAAACAGTTGCAATTTAGGTATGTCTAACAATCTGCGTGCCATGCTGTAACCTATGCTGTACACTATGCTGGACCCTATGCCTTAGCCTGACATGCACCTTCCTGGAAATGTAGATACAAGTTGTAGTGAAGCAGACATTGGAGCAGTGTTTAGGTCAGACTACCAGAATTAATTATATCAACACACTTGTTCATATTCATATTTCTACTACTTTTATCTGTTTATTAAGAATTATGCATTCATACTCAGTTACAAAGCTAATAAGGATTAAAAGAGGTGTTCCATCAATAGCAAATGGACAGAATGATTGGATGACTCTGCGGTTCAAACGAACCCCCTACGCCACAGTTTTTGCCAAAGAAATCATAAATGGTCCAAAAGCATTACTTGGTTATTGAGTGTTAAGCTGAAAGCATTTTCTCTTAAAGAACAAACTGTCTCTGTGACATGTTTCTCAAAGTCTGTATAATTATTTATATGACCACACTTGGAAAACCAAACATACTGTGACACAGTACTCCATCACCATGACATGGCTGGCCAGTGATGTCATTACAAGCATGCTTATTTTGACCACTCCTGCACGTGAAAGCTCACTGTTATATACGAGGTGGGCAGCAATATTTTAGCTTTAGGTTCATGTCTAATAAACCAGGTCTAGACACAAAAGTAAACCCACTCTTAAAAATACATCTTATTGTGGAACACAATCAAATTAGACTTCTAATTTTTATTTACAACAAAAAAAACGTTCCCATGTCTCTTGTTGATTATTTGTGATTCTCTGTGAACTGGGCTGTTCTGGAAAAGAATGTTCTGGAAAAGAGGATGGAGCTGTGGAGACCAGAGTGGTTTCTGTCATGAAGAGCTGGAATGCTGAAGTAGGCCCAGATGAATGAGTCACCATAGAAACAGAGTAACATTGCTAGTGTAACTTGTGTACACATTGTACTCTACAAGCCCTACCAACTGAAAAGAAGAATGATTCTAAATGATGTACCCTGGCCATAGGCACCGTCACCCAAATTCTTTTTAAAAACTACAATGTTGTGTTGCTGTGTAATGAATTGGCTGGATTCACGGGAAGTTTGGAAACCTTTATTCAGTGTTTTTATCAACACAGCATATCCATTTATTAGTGCATATAAAAGATTAAATTGTGTAAAATAATTTCATTTTTGTTCATAATTTAATACAAAATGTTAAAGTGTCTCATTTTATATTGATTACAATTCAGGTGAAATATTGCAAGCCTTTTTTGTTTGTTTTACTAGTGATCAGTAATTCTTTCTCAACCCTGGTCCTGGAGACACCCCTGCCCTGCACATCTTAGCTTTCACACATCACGCATCAGTGCAGTGTGGCATGAAAGCAATCCTCTTGTGGCACTTCTGAGATGTTACTGAAGCCCTGGGTGATTTGATAGTGGCCTTCCTCTTTCTCATCTTCCTCTTGGCAATACCCTCTAAACTGTCTATGAGATTTAGGTTCAGGGAGTTGGTTGGTCAACCAAGTGCACTAATTTCATGGTGAGCAAACCATTGGGTAGTAGTTTTGGCACTGTGGGCAGGTGCTAAGTCCTGCTGGAAAAGGAAATCATATTCTCCTTAAAACTGGAGATGAAAGCATGAAGTTCTCTAAAATCTCCTCAAAGATGACTCTGGACTTGGTAAAACACAGTGGACCAACACCAGCAGAGAAAATGACACCGTAAACCATCAAAGACTATGGAAACTTCACACTGGACTTCAGACACCCTGAATTCTGAGCCACTCCACTCTTCTTCCAGACTTCCTCCAGACAGTTGAAAATCTAGGACTCTTGAATGTCAAATTAAATGTAAAAATAACTTTCATCTGAAAAGGATTAATGAGCAACAGTCCAGTTCTTCTTCTCTTTAGCCCATGTAACATTCTTCTGCTGTCTCTCATTCAGCAGTGGCTTTATATTAGGAATGCTGCAGTTGTAGCTCCTTTACTGGAGACATATGCAAGTGATGACTCCTGATGCACTGACATCAGCCTTAGTTCTTGTTTAAATTTGACTTTTCATGACAATTCTTTCAGGGTTTTGCTTTTCTCTGTTGCTCTGGTGAACTTTTTCCCAACATATTTTCCCCTTCCAAACAATGTGTCATTAATATGCTTTGATAAATCACTCTGGAAATAGCTTGCCTTTTCAGCAGTGGCCTTCTGTGGCTTACCCACCTTGTGGATGGTTTCAGTCATTGAATTCTGGTACTGATAGTTTGGAATTATTTAGATCATTCACCAAATGCTGGACAAACGTTGGAACTTTACAGAAGAAATAAATCTGAGCTTTGATTGGAAGTTAATTTTGGAAAATTCATATTGGTTTCACATACTGACCCTTTCAAACTCAAACTTCAAAGTTAGAACAGTTTCTTCTGACAACTTAACCAGTGACTAAAAGCAGGGAGTCTTCAGACCCTTTCTCTTTACAGTTTGTATTGTTCCAATCTTGTGCTAAAATAAAATAAAAACAAAAAAACTTAATTTTAGAAATGTTTGCACATTTATTAAAAAGCAAAAACTATTTTACATTATCTTATTTCTCATGATCATCTTTGAGATATTTCTACACCTTGACTAGAATCCACCTATGGTAAATTCAATTTACTGGACATGATTTGGAACAACATACTTGTTTCATACATTCTTACAGTTAACAATGCATGTGTGGAGGCAATGATCTGAAGAATGCTACAAAAAAAACTGCAAGTTCCCAAGAGCACATTGGCCTCCATAATTCTTAAATGGAAGACATTTGGAATAACCAGAACTCTTCCTAGATCTGGCCATACCAACAAACTAAGTAATTGGGGGAGAAGGGCTTTTATATGATAGGTGACCAAGATTCCAATGAGCTACAAAGATCCTGTGTGCAAATGGGGGAAATGTACAGAAAGTCAACCATCACTCTGGGCTTTATAGCAGAGTTGCCAGACAGAAGCCAGTTTTCCAAAAAGCAACTAAAGGACTCTCAGATTATGAGAAACAAGATTCTCTGGTCTGATTAAACCAGGATTAAACTCTGCTGTGTACTAAATGTACTAAACATCAGACTAAAACTAAGAAGATGTTTTCATTTACATTTAAACTTACATTTACATTTATGGCATTTAGCAGAAGCTCTTATCCAGAGTGACTTACAAAAGTGCTTTTCTGTTCACTCAGAAAATATCCTTAGCTAGCAGAAGAGGCTAGAGATTCATTAAGCTTAGATGCTGTTAAAACAAATGTCAGATTGGGGACTAACAAAATTGAGTGTAAATCTTTATGGAGTTAAATACTCTTGAAACAGATGTGTCTTCAGTCTATGTTTGAAGACATATATCTTAAAACTGTTTCCATATAAAAACTGCTCTTGCGCCCTTGAGTCTGGACTGTATATTATGTGGCTACTTACCTGTTTATTATAGTATATACCAGTATATACCAGTTCTAAATCCACAGTAACAAACAGCCTGAGGGATAAAGATGTTGGAAAATGGTCTTGTAAAAATTACAACTGCTTTCAGTACACAAACCCACATGATTGTTATAAGTGGACCTCTAGGGTACAAAAAAGTACAATACTAGAAAAACATAGTAAATGGGGCCTTTATGAGCGACCCAACCAATTCAGGTTAAACAAACTGTGATTATCCAAGCTTGAAATATACAGAAGGTCCTTGCATTTAAAGCTTGCTGTGCACAATATAAATTCAAGAGGAGTCCTGAAGCTCCAAGACTACTTATATTTATTAATATATACTGAAACCATATGAGCATGTTCTTGCTGTGTTGTTGTGAGGAGACATATTTGTGATATAAGTGATGACAGCTAGAAGAAGAGACATGCTGACCTGCAGCACAGAGCACCGGCGACAGTCCAACAATACAACATACTGCCGGCATCAGAAGCACATGCTCAGCAGAACCCCACTGCTAGATTGCCACAGTGGGTGTTATGTCTGGGTCATATTTGGATCTAGCTCTAACTCTCGGGCCTAACTTATTTCTAATTGAAAAAAGGAACCTGCTCTATTAGGTCTCACTGGTTTTCTTTCAGCACCTTTCTAAGAAGTGAAGGAAGCACATGTATTTAACACACTCACTCTCTCACACATGTGCATACATGCAGACTTGCACAGGCATGAACACATATGCACAGCCACCACAGAGCTCCCCAAAGTACCAAACTATAAAATAAATGCACATACCAGAACAATGTTCACCTTATTTTACGGCGATGGAGGTTTGCAAGCCATTGAGCACAATACAAACATACAGATGTATGTAAAGCTTACATACATAAACAAGTATTCTCTCATAAAGCACAGTTTCATAATATATATATGTCTGTACACAAACAGCCAACACCATCATGTCATAGCACTTTGAACAGGCATCATGTGTTGCATAGCATACTGGGAAATCTTTGCACTGGTGTGGAGTGCCAGGCCCGCAGGCCACCATATCTCCATATGACCAGTGCAAATGGAGTGCTGAAAGCTTGTGTGGATGTTTTGACATTTTATACATGACATTATTATTTCAGAGTTGTTTTCCTGAGCTTCATTAGTTTCCTCACACCTTAGGCAGAAACAGCTATGTGTTCAGCAACATGTGTTCACAGTAAGAGTGCAACGACTCCTACTTTTGCAGTTTTTTCTTCAGTCCCTCCTTCCTAAAGCCTTAATAATACTTCTCAGTTTGGAACTCTACCTAAAGTTTCTCATATGTAAATATAAGATCTGTAACAGAAATACATTTGAAAACTAATATGAATGACTTCCAGAAAATAGATTATCATGGTTTGATTTGGGCTCTAAATGAGGTTTGGGTAAAAGATTAAGTTAAGTATGCTAGTTTAAACAAAGGAAGTCCAAGGACAAGCAGCATCATTAGGGTGTAGCTGGTCATTTGTGATCATATTCTATAAGCACATCTACATCTTGGACAAAAAGGATTACACAAATTACAGAATGCAGGCGAAATGTGTGGTCTCTGTGCACACACAGTGTGGGCTCAATAAAAGAGGTGCTTAAATATATTTTGAAGCATTTACCTTATTAGAAAGAAGATGAGTCAGTTTTTGGGTGAATAGGATTTTATTTCACTTGTTGACTCTTCCTATTGAAGCATCATTGGGATGGAATTCATTGAGGCGATTGATGCTAAATTGATTCAATATGTCACTCAAGTTGCAAACACACTGGAGAGTAGCTAGCTAGATAATATCAAATTGAAAGCAAAACTGACTTTACACAAGAATGGAACCAAATGTTTGAGGAAAGAACCAATGTACACATTAGCATAACTGAAGACACACCAGTGAATCATGATTTGCTCCTTGCATTTATGAGGAAAGACACGTAATTAGAATACTTTTTTAAAGGCTTCCAAGTGACGCAACTGACTAAATGCTGGTCTTAACATTGTGTGCCCAATCTCTGATGTCACATCTATCTATGTTGCCATTAAGAATTGGTATTTAGCCATCTCCTCCAAGAATGAGATGTCCAATGATGTTAAGCTAGGGTCAGTATAAAAAGATGCGATAAGACTGAATGTGACTCAGGGAAAGCAAATTCTAGTTTTTGCCCTCACATTGCTGGCTGCATTGCATAATGGGGGAGATGTAGCTAGTTGGGGGAAAGTTGAAGACAATCAATAAATTATTATTATTATTATTATTATTATTATTAATAATAATAATAATAATAATAATAATAATAATAATAATAATAATAATGGCTATACACTCATCGTCAAGAAAGAAACAGTTGCATCCAGAAGAAGGTATTAGATTGCAGTGTTATTCAGAAGGAAAATAAAGGTTACCAGGAAGAATAGATCATTCCAATTTTAAACTGCTATGGGCAATATTCATTGAGCTACACTGAGTACTGCCTTGCAGTATTTTCTAACTTGACAT
Source organism: Acestrorhynchus altus (assembly GCA_034509495.1). NCBI lineage: Eukaryota > Metazoa > Chordata > Actinopteri > Characiformes > Acestrorhynchidae > Acestrorhynchus > Acestrorhynchus altus. The sequence continues at coordinate 27,211,191 of CM067505.1, forward strand.
GACACATGTCTCAGTATGGAGTTGTATAGGTTCCTAATGGTGTCCTACATTAATCCATACCATGCAGCTTGAATATTCTCACTCAGTTCCTACAGATTTTGTAGCTAGGTGGAATATTGATAGTGCATCCAATAGCATCTCACATATTTTCAGTCAGGAATAGGTTTTGAGATGCAATTTTTGGAAAAGCTCACATATGGAGTGGTGCAGGTTACATTAGATTCCATTACATTACATTCAACTTTGTACAAAGAGTCAGGATATGAGAGTCAATGCAATGTAGTTATCGTCTCACCAGAAATGCAATGAATAGTATTATTTACATAAAGTGCAGATCGTACAGTATAATGGTGATATGGTATATATTAATAAACTCATACAAAAACTGCTAGATTCATCCTGGCATTAAAAATTGTAGTGAAGTCTAGTGCTGCTGATAGTAGTTGCTGAAGGAAGTGATTTGGCTCTACAGTTCTAGGAATGCAGAGTGTATTTACCACACTGCAGAGCAACTGTTTAAAAAGGCTACAGGCTATGCCGAACAGATACATTTCCATAAACAACTTTAATGATCCCCCCAGAGTCTCACTAGTTTCAGATGGAAAAAGTCCCCTGGTCCCATCATCCTTATTGCAGTCAACCAACTAATTAGGTTTTACTGCTGTTTTGAGCAATGCCCCTCTCCTAACCATACCAATGACTCTAGTTCAGGCTGTTTCAATGGGCTCCACCCTCTCCATTGCTGCTATGGTCTGCCTCGATTTCCCTGCACTCCCTTCACCCTCTTTGCTTGTTGTCAAAACTGAAGACTTTTCATAACACAGAACATCGGGAAAGCAGCTGGACACAACGTGTTTCCCCTGGCATTTTGAGGCACTGTGCAGATCAGTTAGCTCCCATACTCAAACCTTTTCCAATCACTCCCTGTGCAACTATGCAAAAATCCTACTTGTTTTATGGTATCTACCACTGTCCTCTTTGCCCAAAGTGTCAAAATAAACAACATCAATGACTGAAGGCCGGTAGCCCTGACACTGGTGATTATAAAAACCTTCAAACATTTGGCCTACCTCAAATGTGCCATGAACCCCTTCTTGGACTATTTAGAGTTTGCCTACAGGGCAAATCACTCTGTCAAGGATGTGGTCAATATGTGCTTCCACCATGTCCTGAAACATCTGGACTCCACCATACATATGCCAGGATATTTTTCATGGATTTCGGCTCTGCTTTTAACACTATCATTCCAGAGCTGCTCCATATTAAGTTTTCCGAACCTTGCCATACCCCTCACCTTCAAACTTGTCAATGGATCTCTGATTTCTTGACAAAGAAGAAACCGTATGTATGGCTGGACTCCCTTCTCTCTGAATCTTTGTCCAGAAACACAAGCATCCCTCAAGGGTAAGTCCAAATCTCCTGTTCTCACTATACATTAATCACTATTGTTCCAAATAATCATCAATCAAACTGCCAGAGGTTTGTGAGTGACACAGCTATGGTGGGAGCAATCTACCAATCCAAGATGTGGGTTGTCTTATGTCACGATTTGCACAGAAATGAAGTTGAATCTTTAGAAATTGAACACTTTTAGGTTCTGCACATTTGAGTGAGCGAAAACATGTCTAACTGTGTTTACTGTATCTGAAAAATGTCTTCCCCTGTCCCTACCTTTAGTTAACCCTGATTGCTGTTGTTATCTGTCCTGTTAAGTGCATTATAAACCAACAAAGTGGTCACATGTTCAATAGACAGCAAACAGTTTATTGGAAAAATAACTTTAAAACTAATTTCTTCTTTTGTATTATCAGCTCCTGTATAACTATATGAATTGCTTTAATATCTTTAATGCATTGGTCTTTGGGATCATTTGATTGTACACAGCAATCATATTTGCTAGTCCCATACACTCTTTAAGGGTTCATCTTTCAATGCCATAAAAGTGCATAAAAGGGCTGGCATTCCCACAGGAGGGATAGGACAGAAATTTCACTAAAACACTTATATATCTCTGAGTTTTTACCCTAGAAAAATAATCTTCAGAAACTACAGGGTCATTTTTTGAATATCTAAATGTTGAAACGAAACATAATTTTACATTGTTGTGAGAGAAGATAAAGTAACAAGAGGCAAAATTTTGTCTGCCTTGGTGGTCCATCCATGATCAAATTCAGCCATTCATATGATAACAGCATGATAATCTGCAAGCTGTTAATGGGGGATTACAACGTGAGAAACTTTACCCCTAGAAGCACACGGGAAGTCTTTGTTGTTTTCACACTGAGCTGTGCGCTCAGAGATGCACGATAATGATTCTCAGCTGTTAACTAAAGAGTTAAACCCTGCAATCTCAGCTGCTGCCTTTCACATGCACACACAGTAGTGCTATTTTCTGAAAACCCTTTTCCCTGTGAAATCAGCAAGAAAAAAGAGCTGACATTATCCCAAAGAGTTTGCCTGTGGTGAGTAAAGTAAAATCTGCTTGACTTTTTGTAATGAACAGCATGAAGGGTGCAGATTAGTTCATATACTAGCTAATTTATAGTTCATAACATTTCACAGCAGCATACACACACACTGTGCTATGTGCAGAGACAGAGCTTACAAAATATGAATGCTTTATATTTGTTGCCTTCACACGCTCCACAGAAGCTGATATTTGTGAGTTTCAAGCTCAAAGCACCAAATAATGAATTTAAATAATGCACATGTGACTCATACAGCAATAATATCTATGTTTTAATTCTTCCAGTGATGTATGCTTACTGTATGACAATATACATTTTTTTCAGCGATCTGTTTAAAATTCAGTGATCAGTTAAAATGTTGAATGAGGGATTAGGTTTGTACATTTGCACATTAGCTAATAACCTGGAATCATTTGTAAGCATGCAGTGGTTGTTTCTGCCAAGCCAACTTTTCCAGGACATAGAGATGCTTCAGGTGTTTCCGTTACAGATGTGAAGTTCAGGGGTGAGCTGCTCTTAACGACAGCTGTGCTGACAGCTGATGTCACACAGGAAGAGGATAGGCAAATGTCTGTGCTCCTAAACTTTTTTCCCCTTGTCTTTTCCTTTTAATTTTTATTGGACTGACGTGAAAACTCTTCAAAAGCACTTCCACTCTCTTTCTGGTGGGTAATTACCAAATCCCTGGAAACACTGCAGATACACAAGGGCTTGGTTTCCTTTGTTACAGGACCTTGTCTGCTGAGTGAATTTCAGCCAGTGGTAAGTGACTGGTAATTGTTGCTGGACCAAAGAGAGTCATTCAGAGGTCACTGGCCCATGGTAATTGACTTCTATTATCCTTATTTGGATGAGTGAGAGCAAACAAAGCTGTCAAAGAAAGCCAGCGAACAATGGCCATCGATCCCACAACTGTCTGGGGCAGAAACATGAGCCCTAACTAAATTCTGGCTGTTTAGTCTCCAAGAGGATTTTACATGGAAAATAGAGAGCTATTTTGGACATGGCTGTCAGCATTTTCATAGCCAAGAGCCTTTCTTTGATTTTGAGTTGAAGAGCAGAGGTGATCTCATGTTTGAAGATCAGTGTCAGAGAAGGTTTAAAAGTTTTCACAGCAGGGTGATATTAACATGATTTTCAGCTATAATTCCATGTGTTTACAAACTCCCTACATGAAAAGTTATGGAATAAAGGATGATCCATTATATATGTAATGAACTTGTATGCTATAACTTTGTTGGTCTGCTTACACACATATGAACTCAAAAACTGGTTAAGAGCACATAGTGTAACATCTGTATATCTAATCAGCAGTAACACATTAATACTTAATATGTGTTACTGGTGATTAGACTGTATTCTTGTTGTTTGAACAAAATGTGCCAAAATTGTGCTAACACAAAAAGTGTGCTGTAAAAATTTTCTTTTTTTTTTGTCATAATGTACACAGCTCATTTACCAGATTAATGATGCTGACAGACTGATTATTTTCAGTACACTGAGATTAATATGACTGAAAACATCTAGATTAAAAAAAAGTTAATCTAGATTAATTCTTAGGTGTGCAGAGAAAAAGTGGAGCACATGTATTCCCTTCATATTCTCGTCAGTGGAAAAAGAGAAGGCATGGAGCCAAGTCTCTATCGAGCCCTAATTATGGATCCCAGATGAGGGGAAACTACAGGAAAACCCTGGATGCATTCTCTCATTACATGGCCACATTTGGCAGATACTTCTACCACTGTAGCACCAATTTCTCCACTCCCTAAACTCCTTTCTTTCAGTTGATATATAATTATGTACATTTCAAAAAAGGTAGAGATTGTGTTGGTAGACATTAGAGGGAGGCCTGTTGATCTATTAAACATTAAGTATATTCCCACCAAGAACAGACATCATGTGAAGAAATAACTTTACAACCTGATGGTTTTATTCACAGAAAGCTCCTACAAGCTTATATCTGTAAGCTTCGCCTGTTCTACACTCTAAATAAATGATTATTTAAAAGTTCTTGAGTAAATAAAAAAGAATAATAATTCTTTAGTAAAGGCAATGATTGTATATAGAACCATGGCAATTATTTAGATGCTGAAATGGTTCTTTGTGTAATGATTGTGCGTGCGCTGAGCAGACGAACACATAGACAAAGTAAGTACGACACTTTGTCTGGTTAAAGGTCTTCAGATTGTGACAAACTTTTTGTATATGTTTATACATCATTTAGTTCTGGACATGCAAGCTCATTGGTTGAACTGAAGAGTTATCTCACCATAACAGCACATTCTCTTTTTAACAAATAATGTATTACGTCACAGAACAGTTCTGCTAAGTAACTAACAGCAGCAACTCTTTAAGCAATGTAAATGCTCTGAGCAAAACAGCAAAACAAAAGTAAATGCATGATTTTGGGCCTGATTTTGATTTTGTCTACAAAAAAAGAAAGATTTTTCTGCTATTAATCCTATTCTACCACATTCCAATTCTTTCCCTGGATTCAGAGGGTCACTGAAGAACACTAAATGTTTATTAAACCAGTTGGCAATGACTTTTGGTGTGGCATTCAAGTGATCATATATGGCAATATATTCCCAACTTGTGTTGATAGATTCAAGCTGTTGAAGCCTAATTTGGACTATACCATCTGTGTGTCTCAGAAGAAATTGAGATTCGTCAAAGCAGGGTACAACTTCCCAGTCTTCCACTGTCTACTTCTGGTGAAACTATTTTTACTGCCACATCAGATTTTCTTGTTTGCCCAAAGCAGACCCTTATTTAGATGTGTTGTACATTCCGAAATGTTTTTCTTCCCAACACAATTGCACAGAGTTATCTGAGTTACTGTACCCATTCTGTCAGCTTCATTGACTAGTCTGAACATTCTCTGTTGACGTCTTTCATCAACAAGACATTTCTGTCTGCAGAACTGCTGTTCACTTTTTTCTTTTTTACACCATTCTGAATAGACCATAGAGACTGTTGTGCTCGAAATCCCACAAGATCAGTTCTAGAATAATCAAACCAGCCTGTCCGGCATGAACAATTGATCATCTTCTTATCTGGGTCTTCCTAGTAATGGCTGTGGTGGGTCTGGAGCCTAAGTGGAATCATTGGGCGCATGTCAGGAATAACCCCAGTGCATCACAGGGTACCAACAATCATGCCACACTCAAAATCACAAAGATGAATTTTTTTCTCCATTCTGATGGTTGATGTGAAGATTGCCTGCAGCTCCTGGCCCATATCTACATCATTTTAATGCAGTGCACTGCGGCCACGTGATTAGCAGATTAGATAATTGGATGAATTAATAAATAGTTCAGTGAGTGTGTATGTAAATCAATCAAAACTGCTGCAAGACATGGAATATAATACCCTTTTACATATGTCCCAAACTTGTCAATGTAATCTTTCATCATTTGCTGTTTTCACAGCATCTTATCTCTCTCACACCGGCGATTCCTTCCATGTCCTGTCGCACCTAGCTGTAGACCAATGGGTGCGCCATGGGAAAGGAAGTGAGCAGGAAGACGTTTTCTGAACAGACTAAATATTATCAGCTAATCGAGGGGCAGAAGTGCATAGAAATTCCTGCACCACTGTTTCAGGTCATAAACTGATAAATTAAGAATTTCTGTCCTGTCTGAGAAAACACAGGCATTTTTGCAGATAAAGAATGACCTGGAAGATATTTTCATGAACTGTGCATTTATGGAAATACTAGTTGAGAAAAAAATGAATGTTTTTATGATGCAGGAAGCAGTATGAATTGAACTAGCTTTCAGAATGCGGACATAGAAGCACTCTCAGGAGAAAGACATTTCACTTCTGCTGCGTTGTGTATTATGACAGTATAGCATTACTTAAAACATTTTTGATTGAGTTAGCTGAAATAAGATTTGTGTACAGGTTAAAGCAATTTTTGGACACTGCACCAGTGAGGGTTAGTCTCAAATTACAAATCAATAGAATTATTAATGTAGAAAGTTGAAAAAATGTAAAAAAAAAAAAAAAAAAAAAAAAAAGGAAAAACAAAAGAAAAACAGTAGTAGTGCCCTCTTCAGAGGTTCTCTAGCCTTGAGCACTATGATTTTGAATAGGTTCCAGAGCTACCATGACACTAACCAGGAAGAAGTGAAGTGCAGATGATGCTTGCAGTAGATCAGGCAAGGAAATGGAACTTGACAAGCTAGAGCTTTGACAAGCAGCTTTGACTGATGATGACCCTTCTTGCCAAGTAAGGTGGTGTTTGGGTGGTGTTTGGCTGCAAAACATGAGAAGGTGAAGGAGAGTGCTGTTTTTAGGTATGTAATTAAGGAGAGGAGGGGTTTCAGGATGGGCCACCTTCCAAACTTTAGTTATTCAATGAATCCATTATATAAGGTGTATATGCATAAGTATTGACATCTCTGATGCTCTTCAGCACCTTTGTTCAGTTTCCTTTATTAATGCCACTTGAATGTGGCATTCATTAAATTTGTTTGACAGCTAGTTTAAAATGTTCAATATTATTATTATGATTAACACTAATAAAACTTTATTTGGATGTTATATATTATATTTACATTTTATATACATATAACATAAATGCTTTCTATATTAATATTTATAATGTGTTAATGCACATGATTATTATGAAATAAACACATTAATGCATTTTTCCAAATTAGGCCCTAATCTCCTCACAAAAATTGTTGTTAATTAATGTTTTTAATTAAATGTTAAAATCAAAATTGTTAAAATGTTAAAATCATTAATTGATTGACTAATTGACTAATTTTGTTAATTTCCTTTTGAAATTTGTAAGTTTTTGCTGTGGCAAAAACTTATTTTCTTTTATTTCATCAGTACCAAATATTATGGAAAGACTAAACTTCCATGTGTGTTGCTTTTATTAAAAAACAGGTGCACATTTTGTGAGCAATGCCATGGAAGAACCATGTTTATGTTCATAAAAGACAGAAGAGTAAGAACCTCTTGATTCTTAGCCACTATCATACAAACAGGATTCTTTAGGAAAACAAAAAAAACTCAAAGAAATTTCCCATGAATAACCATAAACAACATTTATAGAATTTGTATAGGTTCAGTATGGCTGCTATAAATGTGCCAGATTGGCTGTAAAAAACATCCTGATTAGTCTCTTGCAACTTCCATTCTAACCACTGAACTGTGTAGCATAGATATTATATGGCATGAAGCCCAAAGCTCTGCTGCTAGTTTGGCTTCAGCAAATTCCTTCAGTTACTTGGCTTCCTATTATTAAATGTCAAGAAAAGGAGGAGTCGATTGGACTCCAGATAGGGTTGAGACAAAGTTGATTCCCTCTCTCTCATTCCTTTTCTCTGTCTCCCTCCTCACAGTAACCTGATGTGTGGCACCATTCTATTTGCTTATCTTGGCCCAGTGGAGAGAAGTTTCTTCCTTGCACTCCCACAACACAAAATGGGTGTGGATCGGGGAAGAGGGGGAACCATACCCTGGCCTCTGACTTCTATCAGGCCACCTCAGCGGCTAAGGTTACCTCTTTTCATTCTGCCCTGGATTTTTTCCCTCCCTTTTTTCCATATGGTGCACGAAGACTTTAGCTTCCCCCTGTGAGGTGGCCTACCGTGTCTACCTTTGTCCTTGAAAAAAAAGCATACTTGCTGCATGCCTTCCACCAACACAAAGCATTCTAGAGTGTCCCCTGGTAGATTAGATTAACCTTTTCCATGCACTGCTCTCTCACACATACATGTTAAAACACTGCACACACACACACACATACATACACACACACACACACACACACACACACACACACACACACACACACACACACACACACACACACATCCATCTGCAAATATGTCTTAGACAATTCATTGTAAATTTTCATTGTAATTCTAAACCATAATTCAATTGACAATCCTGTTAATCATAGTGCTTTGTGAGGTAGTCTAACAATTTTGCTATACTGGCATTAGTGTTTTTTGTTTGTTTGTTTGTTTGTTTTGTTTTGTTTGCATGTTTGTTTGTTTACAGTGTATTTAGATAGATAGATAGATAGATAGATAGATAGATAGATAGATAGATAGATAGATAGATAGACAGTTTATTATTAACATTTTGGTGCATGCTGAATTTTGTCCGCAGTACCAACTCCAACCTCAAGGAGTCAGAAGGTGAGGCAAGGTTGTTTTGGAAGCACGTGAACAAACTGTCGGGTCTAATGCAGTCAACACCAGTGATTAAACCAGTCTGTATGTTTGGCATTGAAATTATAGGACCTTTACCAAGGAGTCCTCAACAAAAACGAACACCTGCTCATTATATTAGATTACTGTAGCAAATGAGTGGAGCTGTTTTTGTTGAGGGTAGCCAAAGCACCTCAAATTGCAAACATCCTTATAAAAGATGTTATTACTTGTTGCGGTACTCCAGCCTACCTCGTCTATGACCATGGACCACAGTTTACCTCACACCTTATACATACAGTCTGTCACTAGTGGGGTGTAACACAGAAGTTAACCACTGCTTACCACCCTCAGACTAATCTCACTGAAGGAGTCAATAGAACTCTAAAGACAATGATGGCTTCTTTTGTGCGGGACAAACACTGCCTATGGAACTAGTAGCTATCAGATTTCTGCTTTGCCATCAACTCAGTCTGGCACAAGAGCACCAGGTTTCTACCAGCAGAAGTAGCTCTTGGAAGGAAAAAGGGCCACTGGAAAGGTTCCTAAGCCAGGACCTTTCCCCTGACCGTGATGCATATAAGGTCATACAAAGACAGCAGGATGTCATTCAAAAAAGGTGCCACCAAGGCAGCCCAGATAGTACAATTACCAGAGAGTACATGCCAATTTCCAGATTGGAGATAAAGTGTGGGTGAGGTCCCATCCAATGTCTAAAGCAGATGTTGGTTTCACAGCCAAATTGGCAGAGAAGTGGAAGGGTCCTTTGCAAACAGTTACCAGATATCTGGTATCAGTTACCAGATTACATTCTTGAATGACGCTAATAAAATTGACACTGTTCATGCTGAACACTGTTCATGCTTAAACCATATTATGCCATGACCAGCCTTATTCAGTTGGGGGATATGTAACCAACACAGTAACAGTTTATTATTTTTAATTATTTATAATTATTAATTTTTTTGGTGTCTGCTGAATTTTGAAAGTGAGCTACTGACTCTTTGATACAGGTATATAAGAGTAGGAGTCAGGAAGGGGGCAGGGTTGTTTAGGAAGCACATGGGCTCTCTGTTTCCACTGCCTGAATATTCTTAACAAGGAAACATTGTTCCAACTGCTGGTGTAGTGCGTCAAGCTTTATTTACAGTCTTTTATTGCTTTTGCAATACAAGGGAAGATTTTTCTCAGAATGTTTGCACCTCAATAATGATTAACCTGGACTTTATTGATCCAAAAAGATACACAGTGTTGTTATATGTGTCCACGTTTTGGTGAATGTGTGCTTCCTTGGTGCAAGTTTGCCTTTGATTTTGGTCGATTTCACCTCTTTTCTATATATTGGTAGGTGCAGGATACCCTTTCATTCTATAATATGTTGTGTATGCCTTTATGGTGAAGGTTACACAGTGAGCATGTTCTGTTAGTGGCTCAGTGTGTAATAATGTCCCAACACAGTGAGGAGTTGTACAGTGTAATATCTGCTGGTGGAAACAACCTCCTGTACCACTCCTTACTACAGTTGAGCTGAACGAGTCTGTTGCTGAAAGTGCTCCACAATAAGTCATGGAGGGGGTGAGATGTGTTGTCCAGGATATCGGTACGTTTGTTGAGAGTTTCTTTTCCTCCACCACCTCACAGCTCTCCAGTGAGCATCCAAGAAGACCCAGCCTTCTTGATCAGTGTGTTGATCTTCTTGGTGTTTCTGTGCCTCCCCACAGATTGTTCTGAAGAAGACAGCACCTGCAATAACAGACTGATAAAAGATGACCAAATGTCTGCACATTGAAGGACCTGAGCTTCCTCAGAAAGTAGAGTTTGTACACAGCCTCAGTGTTGGTCCTCCAGTCCAATTTGCTGTCAAGCAGGACATCCAGATATTTGTACATGTCAATCAGCTCAACATTCTGACCCATGATGCTAACAGACATGATTGTGGCCTTCTTCCTTCTGAAGTCCACTACCTTCTCCTTGGTCTTGGTCACCGTAAGGAGCAGGTGTTGTTTTTTTTTTGCATGCCACAGAGATGCTCAATTGGTCTGTGTATTTACCTTACTGTCCATCCCTGATGCATCCAACCACTGCAGAGTAGCAGAGGTCTGACCTGTACCTGGAAGTCTGTGGTGTACAGGATGAGGAGCAAGGGGGAGATTACAGTTCCCTCAGGTGCTCCATAGCTGCAGACCAGAAGGTTAGACCAGCTGGTTCCCAACTGCACATGCTGGAGCCTATGAGACAGGTCATCCAGGACCCAGGCTATCATACCTATCCACATCCCAGACTTATCCACATGCATTTCATCCATCTTCACTCCAAGCGTGAGGGGTTGGATGAAATGAAATGCAGTCAAAGAAAGTGATTCTCACTGTGGTGTTGTTCTGGTCCCGATGGGAGTGTGCCTTCTGCAGTAGGTCGATTAATGCCTCATTCACACCAGCCTGCTGTTGATGAGCAAACTGCAGGTCATCTGGAAAACAGCTGACCTGAGGTATGATGTAGAAGCACCAGCCTTTTTTGGACCTTCATGATGTGGGATTTGAAGGCCACTGGTCTGAAGTCATTGAAAGACGAGACAGATGACTTTGGAACAAGAACCAGACAGGATGTCTTCCACAGCGCCGGCACTTGCTCTAGCTTCAGACTCAGGTTAAAGAGACACTAAAGAATCCCACTGAGCTGAGTGGCACAGACCCTCAGTACTCTTGGGCTGATTCCATCTGGTCTGGCTGCCATGCCCTGTTTGATCTTCTCCCACTGTCTTTTAACTTGGTTGGTTGTCAAAAAATGCATATATTTATAAGCACTCATTGACAAAATAATGCAGTGTCAGATTCCTGCAAAACCTGGCATGCAGTTGTGTCTCTGGATGATATGTAAATAAATACATGTGTTGTCTGTTGCCCTATGAAAAGGTACTGTACCTCTATGGGTACTCTGCCTCTATGACACATTTTTCCCAGTAGACAGACTTTTAGATGGGGCACATCATTGGATTGAGAGAAGCAGGATGGTCATTTTGATGAACTGCCTGTCATCTAGTCCATTCTGATCAAACCTTCATTGCCTTTGTTTGCAGTGGTTTCGGAAACCTGAACTGCTATGGATAGGAGCCATAATGTCTTTAGTGACAACTCGGATGAACCAGATTCTTTTGGTTTTTTTTTCAGTTGCAACATCTGTGGGCAAATGTGTCACAGAATGCCATATGGAAAGTGCATGCCTCAATGTCCAACCATATCACATCTTGTATCCAGGTTAGAGATGGCCCAACAGGGTACTAGAGCCTCCATTCTGTTCTACAGTTCTCTCCAATAAAGTTATCATTTCACTCTAATATAGCAGCCACTTACATATAATTAATTTCACATACTGTATATAAACATTCTGCAGAAATGTCTTGATGTGTTATTTTTTGTCAATCAGTGTGCATATATAGTTCAATATAATATAGACACCTGCTCATTCATTGTTTCTTCTGAATAGTGCATTCATTTTAGTGGGGCCCTGGAGACCCCACTAAAGCAACAAAAGCTTTAGTGGGGTCAGGATGCAGGATGCTTATTCCCAACTCCTCAACTTATCCCATAAATTATTGGATGGAGCATCAGCAGTCAAGAAAACACACATCCACATGGGTTTATACACTTCCAGCCCATACTTGACATTAGGAATGGTGTCAATAAGTTCATGTTTATCTGCTCCAGAGAGTCATATTCTAAAGCTTTGGTTATTCTCTGCAAGGATTAGACAAGTTGTATGTGTTCACCTGTAACTGGTAACTTTTGTGAATGGATGGGATATATATGGTCATGAAATGAAACTCTTAAACTCTCAATTTATGAAACTCAGATTTTACAGATTCTAATACAGAAAAATGAAAAATACAAATTGCAGAAGTGAATGGTCCAATTAGTCTGTACTTTCAGACCCAGAACATGACAAAACATGGTCTTAAGTCACTGCGTGTTCTTCATGGTTCACATATGAAGGCAATTACAGACATGTCAGCATGACCAGGATGGTTCATATGCATGAGCAATATTATGAGACTAATGCAGAAACTGCTCTGATATACCCTCTGGAACATGTGTTCTTAGACATCCTTCCCCTTTTCCACATGTTCAGGCCGACCTGTCAGATTTACTTATAGCATGAAATCTTAGCACTTGCAAACACAGTGCTTAGGCAGCTTCTGAGCCTGGCCACCAACTTAGGTCTTCAATAAGCTCCAACTAAGGACTATTTGTTATATGTAATGATTTAGTCATTAGTTATTGTAGTCTCCAGAAAATCTGATACTGGAATACAAGCACAGTTCATTCAATACAGTTCTATGGACTTTATTTGCTTTGGTTTAGTTGTAACATCATGTTGAACACTGTCATGTGGAAGCTGTACTTTAGCCTGGTTATTAATCTGTTCATATCAGGATTGTTATATGCTTCAAATGAGCATAGATGCAAAATACATAGACTCGGTGACTTATATAAAAAACTATAGGCCAGCAATATATCACAAGAAATTGTATATGTGTGTGTATATATATACAATGAAACTCCAGAAAATGGGCCTCCTTTTGTGGCCAATACAGTGTCAATACATTTTTTGGATACAATCTGGGTTAGCACCCGAACATTCTGCTTTCCTCCATTATGGAGCTTCTAAAACAGGAATGTTATGGTTATGGTTAGGCTTAGCTTAAGGGTTAGGTTGAATTTGGTGATGGTTAAGGTTAGGATTAGGTTTAGATTGAAGCCTGGTTTCCTGTCATGAAATTAAACTGATTGCTTTGTAATATTCTTTGATTTCTGCATGTGTGGGTTTTGTTTGTAAATCTTGCATATAGATGAAGGTGAACATTGTATGAATTCTAATTCTTTTATTCATATATGAATAAATTGATATAGAGGACTTCTGTAATACATTCTGAGACCAGGCTGCTTTAGACTTAATCTTATATATGCTTAAAAATAAAGGTGCTACAAAGTGTTCTTTGAGCAATTTCATAGAAGAGTCACTTTTGGCTACACAAAAGTTAATTGTTCTAAAGCATCTGTGCATGTGTGATGAATCTTGAAACGGGTAAAGAGCATTTACTTTGACGTCTTTACCCCTTAAAATGTTATTTTTCAAAAACGGTTCTTTATTGAACCACTAATATATTTGAAGTCCAAATGTAAATACTGGAAGTCTATGTCTTAAGCAGTCTTCTTGTACATGTCTTTTACATCTCTTATCACCTTTAAAATCAAAATGTTGCCGCTGACCATGGTTCTGAATTTTCTGTCACATGCCATATATAGACACGTACAGCTAGCCTATCAATGGTTCTTTATTCAATCAACATCTTTAATCAGTCAACATGTTAGGTTTACTCTAATGTTGGACACACTTTTAAGTTTTTGAGGATGGAATGGGCTCATAAACTGAAGTCACACTAATGTCCTTTTCACTCATAGCTGTGATATCTTCATATAACTTGCCAATAAGGCAAACTGTACGCACTCAAATGTTTTACTGTTGTGGAATATGACCACAAAATCAATAATTACTTTGGTTTCCAATGCCACATTTTTGGTGTAGACTGTTAACAATGGATATTGCAGCCTGCTGTAATACATTCTACATATCAGCCTATACATAAATCATCTGAATTAACAGTAAAGCCATTACTGTCACAGTGCCTTGACTATACTCATAAATAGACTCAGTAACTGGCAGACAATCAGTTGTCAGTGAGTTAATATGATTTTTTTTTAATGTGGTTTCATATTGCTGTGTGGCAGCTTACAGTAAATAATTTCAGTGTGAAGAGACTTACTGCCATCTTGTCTGCAGTGTTGGCAGTACAGCCGCACAGTGGTTACAGCTGCAGGCACCAACTTAAACCCTCAAGGTTGAGTGGTATGAATATAGACATTAGGACACACATACACACATATGTCTAGCACCCAGTGGTGGTAACAGGTAAGAATAAGGTATTGGTTTTTAGAAGCATGCCCCCAGACGCACATGCACATACTAGAACATAACTGTGATGGTCATTAATGTTCTGAGCTAAAAGGGATCATTAATTCTTTTCTTTTCCTTTAATATTCATTAGAGCTTTGGCAAAATAAACTCTCAAACAGGCCACAGACTGTACAGCCAAAACCTGGCAGCTCTGTAAAAGCAGCTCCCCCCACTGTAATTAAAATCAAGCCGTGCAGTCACCAAACCACTAGTGAATGTTTTACCATACATTGGGGTCAGCTTGATACTAAACATGCCTTATTTTTATTTCTTTAATTCATTGTGCTTTGTGTGAGCTATCAGGAAAACCTGCAGTGGAAAAGTCTTCCAGTATATGTCTTATATACATTTTCCAGTGTTTATTAGTAAAGGCTTACTCACAGAGGCAGACATTTCAAAATGTAAATATGGGAATGCATAAAGCATTAGACCATACCCTATGAATAGTGGCATTTCAGGGGCCTCTTTGTCTGAAAAGACACTCAGCTGCACCATAAAAGCAGAGTTTAGACTTCAATACCTTAAGCCTAAGTAAATCAGCCTGTCAATTTTGTTGAGATTTGGCAAAGGGCTTTCAGTCTGTGCAGAGTATGAGCATATAACCATTTATTCTAAATGATACTCCATAATACAGTATGTATAGCATGTATTGGCAGGTTGTTCAGTTGTATTATATACTCATGTGCACTGATCTGTTTGCAATTTCCCCATAATGAATACAAACAACTGTAAGTAATCCTGTTGTTGGATTGATGGTAGCAGTTGGTGGACTCCCACTGTTGCTCTCATTTGTAATGTCTGGCTAACTATGCTCGAGTATCTTTCTCACCTGAATTCATTCACTCGCTGTCTGTCGTGCCTGTCGCTATAATGGGCCCTGGAGAAAACAGCAGCTGTTATTTCATGACAGAGGTTAGAATTATGTGTCTGCTTCCTTCTCATCTGGAATCTAGGAAATTCAATAAGACCGGAAATCAGACAGTGCTAAGGAGTTTCTTCTATGCAATTTAGTCACATGCTTTTGGAGGCCATTGTATTTGTCATAATCATTCAACAGGGAGAGTGGAGTTGGCTGATTTAATTATGGTATTTTATTGTGGTGATATTTTTGTATTAATGAGGAGCACAGAGTGTGGAAGAATGTGTCGAGATTCTGACAAAGCTGGAATGGTATTATCATTGACTTGAGCTCTGATTTTTTATGGTGTTTTTTACAGTGCTAAGCTGTATCAGTTTTCGTTCTCCTGTGCCACTGCTGCATTTTTGATAGGCAGTTTCAGCTGCTTATGGATTTTGTCTCTGTTTGTGTAGTTGTAGGACCTAGGCAAGGGTGTTTCCAGACTACTTGTCTCACTGGGGCACAGCTGTACCCCTCTGCTTTTTTATTAATTGCATTAATTTAGTTTGTGTACTTTCATGAGCAAATAAAAACAGAAACAGCATACATCTCTATGGATTTTGCAGCACCATTTGCCAAAACTAAATCAATTAGGCAAGACAGAAAACAGAACCAGGAGCTGGAAAAGCACATGACAAACCAAAACAAGACCTAAGAAGGACAGACAAGGAGTAGAAAGGAAACAAGATAGAACAGAAGCATATGTAAACATGGCAAAGGAGAAGGACTCAGAACACAAGAAACAAGACTAAGGACTAGACAAGAAATTAACCAAACCAGACAGAAACACAAGGCTGTAAACAAGACAGGAACAGACCAAACAGCAGACTGAAATTGGGACCAGTGACACAAGACATGGCTGGAGACTGGACCTAGGGAACATGAAACAGGACTAGAGAGACAGGCGAATGGGCTAGGGAAACACCTGATGAAACTGGAGACTGGATGTTGGAAACCCTAGACATGACAGGAGACTGGGTTTGGGATTTGACAAGACTTGCCAGGTTCTTATGTTTCTCCAGCAACAACAACCAGCTAAAAGAACTTCCAGCACTGTTTTTAAATCATTTGGTAATATTAATTAGAATGTGAACATTTATTTACACAGAGTATTTTAAGAATGTTCATTTTGCAAGTCCACTTAGAGATGTATTTAATGTTTATTTATTAATTTAACTTTAGTATCTGAAAAAGTTTTGGGGTGCACTTTTGGCAAAGCTTCCAGGGCTTAAGTCCCATAAGCCACCCTCACTTTGCCTGACTCACACTGAAATATCACATAGCTGAAAGAATTCTGTATGGAAGAGTGGAAAACTCTTTTTCCAGTTGATGTCAGAGACTGGTATTTGGTTATAGGAAACATCTAATTGACACTATTTCAGCCAAACAAAGCTTCCCAGCTTTTGGGGCATAGAGTGTACTAAACTTTTCCTCACAAGAAATTTTTCATTTCTATTAATTACATTAAAAACATTTTTTTAAATTAATTATAAAGACATTTCTTCAGTTTTATATGTTTTATCACCTCAATCTCAATGTTTAAAATGAATATTAAATGTCCATAGGTTTAAATAAGTAAAGCAAAAGTAAAATGGGGTGTTCTAACTTTTTCATTTGACTGTAGCTACGGGCAATCTTTACTTTGTTGCATGGCCAACATTCTTTTAAATATTTACAAATCTACATTGCTCAAAATGCAAAAAAACAAAATAAATGGAACATGGAGCTGAAAAGCTTTTGAGGCATTATGGGAAATGTAGTTTCTGTAGTAAATTGAAATGACCTGTCCTGTAGTTCTGTTCACCAAATCCAGAATAAAGCTGACTTTTTCAGCAGAGATTTTAGTGGGTTTAAGGTTGCCCCTGAGTCTATGCAAAATTCTGGAAAAATGACACAACTGAGTTCATACTTGACTAAAGCGGACATGGTAACTGCAATAAATAGACACAGGGATAACAGCAATCACATGTATAAGCCAAGGATGCAGCTGGGTAGGCTACATTTCTCAACCATCACTGACCGCTACAAAGGCTGTCTTATTTTGTAGGATCATTCTAATGCAACTGAGAAAACTGTTTCTGAGAAAGGATTCAACCTGTCTATCCTTCAAAATCTTCACTCAGCAACAATCCCTCACAAGCAGCTCCAAACCATTTGAAAAATGTCAGAAACAGCTGTGAGTGGGGTTCATAATGAAATGTTATGAAATGCATTGATGTTTTTAAATATGAGCTTTGAATGTGTCACATTGCTTACAACAGTAAACCATGACATGTTGATCCAGCCTTCTAAGGCCATCTCAACTGTAGTCTTATAATCTTGCTGGTCCCTTCAGCTTTGAGTAACAAGCAGAATACGTTTATCCTGCTTTATTGGAGTAACTTCTCCTGCCCAGGGAAGGCCTTCTACTAAATGTTGGGGCATTGCTGAGAGGATCTGATAGCAATAAGCATCAAGAGTGTTAGTGAAGTCAGGATGTTCAATAGTCTCCACCACACCTCATTCCCAACTCCCCAACTTATCCCAAACGTATTGGATGAAGCACCATCATTCCATACCTCAGGTCAATGCCTAGCATTAAGAATGGTGCCAATAGATTCAGGTTTGTCTGTTTGAAAGTGTCCAATTGTACTGACAATGCTTATCTACAGAAAGTAGACAACTGTAGACACCCAGAGTGGACAACGCATTGAGTGAAAAGAGAAATGACCAGTGTCATCTGGCTAGAATTGTCTTTGTGAACAGATGAGAGACTGGCAGAATTCACATTTACATTTGATGTAGAAGCCCCACATGCATATTTCACAGGCCAGTGCAAAATTCTTTAGCTTTCAAGAGTCATGGGACATAACAATTAGGTTCTGTCTTTGGGTTTTCAGTGTAAAATGACACACTACTAATAAAAACACGTAATTTATATTTTGTTCCTTTTGTTTTGCAGTAAATTATACTTTAGTGTACAGTAACAGATTTACAGAGTAGGTTTTACACTTCTGCTGGGAGAACAGAGCTGCTCTCTGTAGATTTTCAAGGTTGTTTGACCTGCTGATTGATTGATTGATTGATTGAAGTTTAATGGGCCATTTCTAGCGTTGTGCAAGCTTAGAGAGTCTGTTATGTTTTCAGCTGGTGGCATACCTTATGCCATACCATCCATAGGACATGTGCCAGTAAAACCTCCTTCCCTACTCTACATCTGGACAACAGCTGTGTGTGTGTGTGTGTGTGTGTGTGTGTGTGTGTGTGTGTGTGTGTTTGGAGATTGAGATGGGAGACAATGTGTCTATACTACCCATCAAGAGGTAATATTTCCCCAGGTAGACACACAAAGCCAGACTACAATGCAGACGTCTGCATGTTATTTTTAGCTTAGCAGAGATTTGGGCCAGGAGACAGAGATGCTCATACAGTGAAATACAGGAATCCCTGTGCTTCATGGATGGCTCTGTATAGAGCCAGCAAGAGATGGATGAAAACCAGAAGACAGATAATAATGACTTCTGTGATGTTCCACTTACCTCAAAATACTGCTGTATAAAACTACTTTTTCCTTTTTTTCATTGCCAAGATTTGAAACCGATCATATGGTTTGGATACTGTCCATATTGTCAAATTGTAATACATAAGCAGGTGAAATTTATTTGTTCACCTGTGTCTGAACTGATAATGTGTAATGTGCCTTGCTTTATACCTATTTTGTTATGTTACATAACCTGTATAACCCCCAGAGCACAATCAATCAATTGGAAAGAACATGGTACCACAACAAACCTGCCAAGAGTGGGCCTCCCACCAAAACTCTCAGACCAGGCAAGGAGTGGGCAGCACAGAGACCAAAGGTAACCCTGAAAGAGCTGCAGAGTACCCTGGATCTGTCCATACAACCGCAGTACGCTGTACAGCGTGGACAGCATGGTGGACACACTGTACATTTTTCAGCATCAAGAACTGGGAAATTATTCTTGAGCAAAGTGACAGTGTCTGTCAGTGATTTGAGCCTGGGATGGAGGTTCACCTTCCAATAGGACAATGACAATGCTCAAGTGGTTTAAGGGGATATGTGTAAATGTATTGGAATGGCCTAGTCAAACCCCAGACCTTAGTCCAATTGAGAATCTGTGGTCAGACTTGAAGATTGCTGTTCCAGACTTGAAACCATCTAACCTGAAGCAGCTGGAGCAGTTTTACCTTGAGGGTAAAAAACCCAGGGGTAAGATGTGGCAAGTTGATAGAGACGTATCCAAAGGGGGTTCTACAAAGCACTGACTTCAGGGGGGTGAATTGTTATGCACACTAAAGTTAGATAGTGTGCATAACAATTCAAAGATGGATAAAGTTAGATCTCTATATATAAATATGAAGTTAATTCGTCAGTATATCCAAGGCACACTGATTATATATAATGTATGTCCATTTCACTTTTTGACGTGATATGAATCTGTCTTTCATTTGTTTGTTTTTTGCATTGTGTCAAACTTTCAGAATAAATAGACCAAAATAAATCCTCCAAAATGACTTAGAATTAAAACCTCCACTGAACATTCCCATTTTTCCCTTCCCCCTGTAAAGTTGCCATTTTGGGGAGGTTTTTCCTTGACAGGGAATATAATATTGTTTATGAACCTTGGTTTTATTGTGTGCATAGTATTTATTGTTCAATAACAAGTGCAGTTTTGGTCCAGCTTGTAAATTCCAGTAATTGAATTCTAAATCTTTTTTTTCATGTTTGCTTTTGCAAAAATAAATTTTCATTCAAATAGGTATTTTCATACAGATGACTAAGAATTTAAATAGTAAGTGGTTAAAATTAATGCATTTTTAGCATATTTCTGACTAAACACTGTCAAGAGCAATCATGTGGCCACAGAAGCAGATGTTGTACAAGCATGCTGAAATCTTCCTTGCTGAGTCTATCATCATCAAGCTGAGGCCTTTGCTTTGATTCCCTTTATTGCCCCCATTCGCTTTATGTTGTGTGCATGTGCAACAGTTTATTTAGAGGGCAAAAGGGGCAGCCATAAAAAATGAGTGACATAATAGAGCCCAGTTAGTCAGCACCACATTCTATCTCAGTGTAGTGTCTGTAAATCACAGAGCCAAGAGAATGGCTTTTAAAAGAGTGGAAAGGTTGTGGCTGGCTGTGACATTCATTCAAACCATTAATATAAGAATGAGAGAACTCTCGCTGCAGAGTTTTAGACTTATTGATGAGAGCGTATGTTTTTTTTTTTTTTATGGAGGCCAATGAAGAGTTGCAGTGGTCTAGCCAGGATTAAATGAGTGCATGCACCAAAGTGTATCTTTAGATGACAATATAGGATGTAAGTAACAAATATTTTGGAGGTGGAAATACATAAGCTTTGACCAAGGCTCTGATATGAGGCTCAAATGAAAGTCTAAGAGTACACCCAGGTTGTGGACCACTGGAGAAGATTCTATATTCACAATTAAGGTCTGGGTATTTTGATAATGCTGACCTTGGGCTAATGAGTAAAACTTCAGGTTTATCTGTGTTGAATTTTAAACAGTTACTGTTTATCCAGTGTTTAAGTTCATGGGTGCAGGAAATAATGGCAGAGGATGGCAACATGAAGGTTGCTTTGGTGTTCACATAGATCTTGAAAACTGAGACCATGGCTGCGAATGATCTGTCCAAGTGGTATCATGTAAAAGATAAATGAAAAGGGGTCCTAGGACTGAGCCCTGGGTACACCTTATGTGACAGTACAAGGGGAGGATTTGTTCCAGCCTAGAGCAACAAACTGAAATCTATTAGAGAAATAAGAAACAAAACAGGAAAGGGCCATGTGATGTGGCAATAGCTGAGAGGCGGGAGATATGTATTTTGTGATTATGTATATCAAATGCAGCACTAAAATCTAGGAGGAGAAGGATACTGAGTCTGATCAGGCCTACTTAGTCAGTTGCAAGTAAAAGATTGTTTAATATCTGCAGAAGAACAGACTTAGTACTATGCATTATCTGAAAACCAGACTGAAAAGGCTCAAAAATGAGTATTTTATTATTAGAAATGACTTAAATTGTGTGGCCACCACCTTTTCTAATAGTTTAGCTTAGAAGGGAAGATTTGAGACTGGTTTATAATGATCAAGGCTGTGTCCAGTCCAGGAGTGATGGCAGATGTTTTAAGGCCCTCAGGGACATAACCTGAAACAAGAGACATATTAATAAGACAAGAAATTGGGTTGGATAGAACTGAGAAGCATTATTTTGAGAAGTGGAGTTGGAGTAACATTGAGCTGACAGGTGCACACATTGGGTTCAGCTCTTAACTCAGAACCAGTGACTGGCTCAGTGGGGGATGAAGGTAAAGAGAGGTTTGTGGAGTTCAGATGTATGAAACTATTATCAGGCAAGGAAGATGATGAGGGAAACTGACTGTAGATTGAATTTATTTTATCATTAAAGAATGCATGAAAAACTTTGCATTGCATTTCTCAGTAGAATTAGAATAGTTGTCAGGGGCTGAATGAGTTTGTTAATAGTGGCAGGAATACTCCATTATTATTGGCACCCCTGGTTAAGATGTGTTAAATCCCTTAAAAAAATCTTTTTTCCAGAAGCATAATTTTACACTGGAAACTGTAGAAAAATGTCACCTTTAACTCAAGTGACAAACAAAAAAAAAATGCTTAGAAATTATTATTTTTCATAAAACCACCTGTTCCACAATTATTGACACCCCTAATAATTCTTAGGGAAATATAATTCATTGCTTTCTGTTTCCCTGGGGTATAAATGTGATGTTACACAGAAGCCCATTTTTCTTATCCACTCTTCAACATAGGAAAGGCAAGAGAATACATCATTCAAGTAAGGCAGATGTATGTAGACCTTCATAAGTCAGGACGTTGCTACAACAAAACAGAACAGGAGTTTAAAACAACTGGAACAGTGGCCAACAGGCCTCTACAAGGATGCAAGTTTATCTTGCCACCCCACACAGTGAGGAGGATGGTAAGAGAAGTAAAAAGTTCTCCAAAGCTCACTGTTAGAGAATTGCATTGAAGAGTAGCTTCTTGGGGTCATAACAAAGTCTCCATAACAACTATCAGTTGCTAACTACAAGCCAACAAGCTGTTTGGGAGGACTGCATGGAAAAAGCCTTTTCTCACTTACAAGCATAAACATTAACTTTTGCAGTTTGTTGTGAAGTGATTTCAACTGTGTGCTTTGGTCAGATCAACCAAGATAGAGCTTTTTGGCAACACTCTTAGTGGGTCTAGCGTAACCAAATATATGACTATGCAGAAAAGCACCATTTCACACCATGTCATTGTGAAGTATGGGGGAGGATCGGTGATGCTGCGGGCCTGTTTCTCTTCCAAAAGCCCTACGGACATTGTTAGGATGCATGGCATAATGAACACTTTGAACTCAGTCCCCAGACCTCAGCCCAATTGAAAACCTGTGGGGTGAGCAGAAGAGAACAGTGCAGAAGAGAACTATATAGGAGAAGATTAAGTGCTGTCTTATTAACATCTGGGGTGCCAATAAATGTAACACACAATTTCATGTAAAAGAATTCTTTCTTAATGTGGGATTGTTTTTCTTAGTGTGGCATTGTTGTCCTGTATTGTTTAAAAATGAATTTATTAGAAGCCTAAGAACACATCTTAATGAAGGGTGCTAATAATTTTAGAGGGCACTGTATATTAAACCATGTGCTCTTTGTATGTTAATATAAGGTCACCATATTTCATTGACACATTTATATGCGTGAACCAGAGTTGAAACACAATTAAATTAACTGACTAATTGACTAATAAAATTAAATGAAATGAAGAGAAAAGTAAATCAGGTAGTTTAACAAATCAGGTAGTTTTTATTCTCCATCCAGTAATACTACAATGGAGTTTAAAGTCTTCAGGAGTATGGTCCAGTAATGAACAGCAGAACATTATACAGGACTAAAACACATCCTAATAAATGAACAGGACAATGCACAAACCCATTGACTATAAGGACTGGAAGCAGCATAGGAATACAGAAGCCATGCTGGCTATGCTGGACAGAGCTCATAATCACACATCAACATAGATATTTACACCAAATCTGTTCTGAAACACATCAACACCTGTGTGGACAGAGTGTCATAAACTATAACCAGAAGCCCTGAATGAACAGAGAGCTTCGCCTCCTGCTCAAAGCCAGAAATGTTGCCTTCAGGTCTGGAGACTTGGAGGCTGAGAGGGATCTCCATGGCCAAGCATTGCTACAAACAGCAGATTGAGGAGCACTTCAGCTCCTATGACCCCTGGCACATGTGGCATACAAACTTTGACAGACTTTAAACCACCTAACACTGTACCTACCAACTTTGCTTCTCTCTCTGATGAGCTAAACTGCTTTGTTACTCATTTTTACAAGAGAAACAATGTGGTCTTTTCTAAAACAGATCCTCTGCATCAATATCACCCATTTACATTCATTCATTTACATTCAATGCACAGAAAGCAGGTAGTCCTGATGGAGTTCCTGGCAGTGTATTGAAAACTTTTGCTAAGGAGGTCCTGGGGGCTTTTGCACACATCTTTAACCTGTCAATGTCCCAGGCAAATGTCCCAACCATCTTCAAGACAGCCACCATTGTGCCAGTGCCAAAGCATTCGACTGCTTCAGCCCTGAATGACTTCTGCCCTGTCCACTCACCCCAATTATTTCCAAGTGTTTTGAAAGACTAGTTCTTTCTGCCTGCCTGCCACACTGGACCCTTGCACAACAACAAGTCAACTGAGGATACCATCTCCACAGCACTCCACTCCATCTGGACTGTCAGGACTCCTATGTTAGAATGTTGTTCATTGACTTTAGTCCAGTATTCAACACTGTGATCCCCTCCAAGCTCATCTCCAAGCTTAGCCACCTGGGTATGAGCACATCCCTCTGCAATGGGATTTTGGACTTCTTGACTGACATATCCCAGAATGGCACCATGGTGATAGGCCTCATCACAGACAACAATGAGATGGCTTACAGGGATGAGGTGCAGCATCTGGCTGCATGGTACACTGTCAACAACCTGGTGCTTCATGCCCAAAAACCAAGGAGATCATCCTGGATTTCAGGAGGTCTGAAATCCTCTATATCATCACAGCTGCAGCAAGAGCAAGTTCCTCAGGATCCACATCTCCAGTGATCTCACTTGGTTTCTGAAATCATTCACCTTAGTTGAAAAGATGCAGCAGCGTCTTAACTTCTTTAGGATTCTTAAGAAAATTCACCATGATCCTTGGTGAACTTTTACCACTGTACCATTGAAAGCATATTCACCAACTTCAGCTCAATATGGTACAGCAACAGCTCTAAAAATAAGCATAGGAGACCTGGGCATTTATTATAATTGAGTTATGCATCACAATGAAATTAAATGTTCTTTTGACAGTGCTTAAATCAAGGCTAGGCTTTGAGCTTGTAAGATTTCACAGTTCCATAATCCAGCCAATAAAAAGCATTCAAGCCATTTAAAACCACATTTGCCCATCAAAATTACATTAAAATCAACTTAATACTGAATAATACCTTTAATATTTGAACGAACGGATGAAAAAATAAATTCAGTTTGCAGTGAAGCTATGTTCCAACAATCGTTCGGTTATTTTTTTTTTGTGATTCAGAAAATGTTCAGCATATCTCAGCAGAGGATCTAAAGGACATGTGCAATTGGAGACTAAAGATGGTGTGCATCAGCGGCCAAACAGCATTTTTCACAAGGTACGGTGACATGGCCTGGAAAACACAGAGGTGTGTATCCGGATGGGTCTAAAGTTATTAGACAACCATGACGTGGGAAACAGGAAGGTAATTGGGTCAGGTGTTTGCTCAGAAGAGGTGGGACACTGGACACTGGTCCAATCTGGACTGCAGTAAAAGAGCAAAATACCTGAGGCTATGTTTTCTATCATGTTATCTAAGGGAACATTTTCAATGCAATAAGTTAGCACTCTAACACCCAGCATTGAGGCCCACATTTAGGATTCTGTGGTAGAATATCTGATCTGCAATCTTTTTTGGCAGAACTGGACACTTCTTGTAAAGCTCTGCATTTGGAATAGAACAGTGAGTCTATTTACTCAACATTTTTCACACCCCATCTACTGGCTCTTTCTCAAGCCTCAAGTATCTAAGTCTGCTTCAGCCTCCTGATTTAGTGAACACCTTCTTCTGCTCTGCCAGTGTACAATGATTTCCTTAGATTGTCTCCCAGATCTCTCGGGAAAGGAAACAGGAAATGGAGGTCGGTAGGGCAGTGTTACAGTGCGGCTCTGACTATAATGCTCAGTGACACTTGGCAGGGTTTTGAGAGCGGCCGTTAATGCGTCTCTTCCTCCCGGTGTTTGTCTTCTCACAGACAGGCGGCTGATTTAGCGTGGAGAGATGTCAGGCTGAGATGTGAACTGATAAAGAGTTGGGCAGAAAGTGCTCATAAAGCAGTCTCCTACCACAGACAGGCCAGAAGGTTTGCTCAACCTCCCTGCACCCTGAAATGCACACTAGTTTTCCTTCACATGCACATAAACTCTTTGTGAGAGCACAGTGTGACTGTGAAGAGACCCTACATGTTCATTTTTCATTAGACAAAATAAATTTAATGTTTCATTGTTTTTGTTTCATTTTAGCTCCTTTGTCATTTTAACCGACAAAGAAACTTAGTTTCAAAAAGCAATATGTGGTCAGTAATACTCAACCAACCACAGCGTAACAGCAGTAGCCATGCCCTTATTAAGGTCTCACAACCATGCCTTGTTGAACAGAAATAGCCTTTTGGTGTAAGGTGAATTCACATATTTAAACTGTAACAAATTTGTACTGTTCAAAATGTTTTATAGTGTTTTAAAGTTACAATGTTCTTGGATTAGGGTTATTTCCCACTGGTTTATTTTGACACAGTGGTCTGTGGTTGGTCATTTTGCATGTCCGAAAAACTAATTTTCAGGTGGTTCTGGACTATGGTAAATGTTAAGCTAAATAACATTCACTGATAACTGCTATACCTAGTTTGCCAAACTATACAACGTTTATGCAGTTAGTGGAATACTCATGTCCAATCCTCATTTAACCTCTCTTTGAACACTAATGATTGGCCACCTGTTAAATAAATAAATAAATAAATATGTTAATAAATAAGCGAATATACTCATTGAAACACACACGTGCAAACTGCAGAGTTGTGAGGAAAGTTAACCTTAGGTTTGGCTAAACTCAGCTGTCTAAGTACAAAATCTTGGAATCATGGGATTCAACATCTGCTAAATTAATCTGACAGCCCCAGTATTAATTTACTGTGCAAAAGAGGATAAAACTGAGACTGGCTACTTTTTTGCTGGATGAATTATGACGTTAAACCATTAATAGAGCTGCATGCTATTCAAAATGCAAATAAACTTATCTCATGCCCCTGATATTGAAAATTGTTGTGGAAAACCATCAGCCATGAATAATGACAACTAGAACTTTATTTACAAGTGTGGTCTTTATGTGTGATTGGAATTACACAAAATACGAGTTCCTGAGCTAGAAACTGCATGAGAATGCCCCTTCAAGTGGGAAAGTGAGAGATAATTTTGATACCCAAGTTGTAAGTTGGGGTGACTTTCATCCTTTTAATATGGTGGAGAAAGAATACAAAATTGATGTCCCCAAAAAAGCAGGTAAAAAACAAACCTTGCATCCTTCATTTTTCATGTCACTCCAACAACAAAACACTTAAATGTGACACACTCATAATTCTGACTTCTTTCACTCTGTGAGGTCCCATCTCAAATCACTCCCTCTCTCCAACGTAGTGCACTTTATAGGTTGTGACATAGCAGCATCTCTATCCCAACAGTACATGATCTTTTTAATTCAGCAATCTGTTAGACAACTCTGTCTTACTGTCACTGTTTAACCATTTTTATGCAGTACAATCTCTTCTGAGAAAGAATAAACTTTTAGCTATGAAAGGAGAATGGAGAGTTTTGTTGTGGAGATTAAACTTAAGAAGAGTTTCTGCACACAGCTCGTAAATGTTTGAGAGTAATGTGACTGCACATATGATATGAAGCACCAAAGCTTCTCAAGGACTTTTATAAAGGTTATGTATTTTGGACCCTCCTACTGGTGGTCAGGCCAAAAAAAGTGTTGTTGTTTTTTCTTGCTTATAATAGTGTGTTTAAAATATTCATGATCTCATATATTTGCCAATATATGATAGTTTGGTTCTCTTGTTTGGAATTCTCACAGAGATGTGCTTACCAGAAAACTGATGATGAATATATTGAACAATAGAAAACATTGATGTTTCAATATCTCCTATTATCCATTCTAATTGCTTGGTGTACATTTTAAGTTATAGCTATGTTGAAAATATATAATAGAAATCGTTCAGTTAGAGGACTTTCTGAAGTGCATAAAAAGCATGCTTGGAAAAGATGTAGCCGTCCAGATACATGTATCTAAATCAGGGTGGGGAACACCAGTCCTGGGTGGCCAGATTCCTGCACAGTTTGGTGATTGTCCAGCTCAAGCCCACCTGTTTTACCTCATCAGTAAATTACCAGGGTTAGTTGTTGTGCTAGTGCAGGGAAATCCCCAAACATTGTGACTTTGGTTCCCTGTTTGTAGTCTATATCAAAAAGCTTATGAAACAAAAATGGTAAACTTATGGTTGTAATAAATCAATTGAAAGACAGGAACAAGACAAAGGGCAGGTGGACTAGACACTTAATATGACCATTTTTAAAATGATTGATGTCAGTGCAAGTACTGTAGATTGGACTGATGTGGAACTGTGGAAAATGTTAGTGCCCCTCCTCTGTGTTTGTACTTCTTAGATAGCTAGAAGCAACAGTGGGATGCTGGGACATCTTTGATATCTCATCTGACATCTCACTTAACCTAGGGTGTAAATCTTTAAGGCCTTCTGTAGGCCTACTTGATTAAAGCTAATTTATAACATGAATTGAGGCCACGCCAACCATCCCGTCTATGAAACACTGCACAATTTAATTCCCAGAGACACTGTTTGTAGAGGACTGAGATATAAATTGCTTGTGTGTTTATATGAGAAATTCTTTAGTCTATCTTCATCATTAGTATGTTGTTTATTATCCCTCCACCCATGGTTATTATCTGAGGCATTCCTCGGCGTTTTTCTCACATGCTGATATTGGTTAGAGTTAGTGGAGCAGGACAGGAACAGAGAGACTGCACATTTTACTTTTCACTGGTTCTTGGTGCAGTTGTTCCTTTCCCATGGTCTCTGTCTTTCTCAGAGTTGTCTTCTTCTCCATTGTAAGAGTATGGCTTGAAACAAGTTGGATGGAAGGTTTTCAAAGAAGGGGGAAGGACATGCAAAAATGCTGAAACCCTACAATTGATGGTGTTTGATTTCCACTGTAATTAGCATTCCTTTGGCTATTTGGATTTCCAATCTGGGCCTATCTAATATCCGTACCGCATTCCAAAAATGGCTGGCGGGCTTACAGCTTCTTTAAACTGCCCATGGATTGAATTCTGGATCTTGGCATATTTATTGTGCAGTTGCACATGTTCTTATAACACATGCTTTATCTTTCTTACAGAGAAACACACTTAGTGCATCTCTTTATAATGATACACATGTGCCTGAATGTCTAAACATGTCCTTAAACATATATTCTCATTGTACTTTTCTTGGTAATGATTGGGCATTTTACCAGGCTTACAAAAGCATGCTATCATGATGAAGATTAACATCTCTTTAAAGGTGTAAAGAGTACAATTACACAAGTGTCTAGATATGTACTCACTACAGTTTGAAAGCATTTAAACTTTTAAGAAGGAAAGACAACCCAATGCTGAGAATTAATGACTTACAGACATGTAAACTTTTAGAAATGCTCTTAATTCAAGGTAACTAGAAGACTTCATAGCAATAGCATAGAAGACAAAGAGGAAATTCTATTATCTCCTTATCTTCTGCTATCTGCTCCTTTCTGATGAAGCATGCAGTGTTTGCAGAGCCTGCCTAGAATCGTTAGGTGCATGGCAGGAACACCCCCCTGGGTAGGGCACCAGTCTGTTGCAGGAAAAGGTAATTCCACCAGTTCCTGTTTCCTGTACCAAATTTCCAACACTTCCCAAATAAAATGACTACATGGTTAATATGTAATCCCTACTCCTGGAGAGCTACCATCCTGCAACTTCAACCCAAATCAAACACACCTCAATCATCCAATCAAGGGCTTCTGAAAGCAGTAATTAGTTGGATCAGGTGAGATGGACAAGGGTTCAATCTAAAATCTGCAAGAAGGTGGCTTTCTAGAAGCACAGTTGATGACCTATGTTCTACAGAACAAAAAGACTAAAGTTATAGAGTTATAGAGAATATTTGCATATTTACATTTATATTTATATCACTGTAATGAAATCTGAGTGGGTAGGCTTCTGTATAATTCACCATCTCACACAAACCACACTGACTTATTTTGTTTATTCTGTGTCAAATCAACAGTGAGGATTTGGAGATATGTATGTGCAACATCCACAATTTGGCAAAAGATTTCCTTTTGATGGATCTTTATATATCCAGTGATCATGAATGTGGACATTAGATAAGCTTACTGAGAGAAATGAGTCAGAATGTTTAGGGTAGAGACAAACTACACTAGTAGTTCAGAGTTCAATGGCTCTAAATGTTGCCTCACAGAGAGCTTTTACAACAAATGGCAATGAAAATGCTGCTGATGTTTGATACATTGTTTTACTAAAATGTATTCTAAAATCCAATCAAGATAAAGAGTTACATACAGGTTGATGTAAAGCCAAATAGTCCCCAAAGAAACCAAAGGTTTATCGATATTCATCATTATTAACGTTACATATAAATCTCTGATATTCATACCTAGGTTCACTGATCCTTTTAGTTGTCTTAAATATTTGTACATCTTAACCAATAAATTATGAAGAAATTGTATTAAAGCTGTGGAATTCCCATTTAGGCCAAGCAGAAGTAAACACAAGGTATCATGTCTGTCAATTCTCAGTCCTGTCTTCTCTGACAGTTGTTCCCATGTGCTTCTTAGCAGATGGTTTGTGTTTTGTTTTGTCCTCCCTCGTTCAACCCAATACCAGCTGTGTCTCATCTGTATACCTGCCCCTTTGTTATCTTGTCCCAGGTGTGTTCTATGTCATTTTGTATATAAGACCCGTCGTCTCATCCTGTCTTGGTCAGTCCTTGCTTTTTATTTGCTTTGATTTGCTTTTGTCTATGCATTAGTCTGCAGTTCCATATGTTAGTCTACGTTTGTGTCAGTTTGTCCATCCATTGTGCTTAGCTGAGTCTTTTTCATGTTTAGATCCCGTCAGCCTCATATTCTGTATAGGTCAGTATGTTCGGTTTATCCTGTGCTCAGTGTTTCACATTAAACCATCAACCCCATCATTTACCTCCACTTCCCTACTTTTCATCTATTCAGCTCTCAACCTGACACAACGGTTCAAGTCCACAACTTAGCATGTCAAATCCACAATTTGACATGGGTTTGCTTTTCAATTTTGACTGAGAGGGCAGAAAGCAGAAAAAACTTTATCCGTAGATATGTAATAAGCATGCATTTGGGAATTAGACAATACATTTTTCTGCTTTTTGGTAAAGGAGACGATAAAAGATGAATCTAGTGGCAGATTTTGTGTTTTTTCTCCTTTATTGTGTTAATCTGTCATGGGAAAAATACTGTACAAATTATGTTTGTGGGGGAATTCTTGTTTTCCCATGGTCTTATATTTCATGTGGGTGTTTTCACAAAGAATGCAAGTGTGGGTTATCATTGAACTGTACTGCATGTGCAAAAGGTGGAGCTAAGGAACACAGAAAGTTCAGATTTTATGATGATATCTGCTCTCAACTATCTGGAGCCTGCAGCATTTTGAGTGAAGTATCTTTAGTGAGATATACATGCCACAGCACATGCTTTTCTTAACTCATCCTCCCAGTATGTGGCGCAGAGGAAGTATAGCCTGCAATATTACAAGATATGTTGTAAATTGTTGTTCTGGGGGCTTCTGTCGAGGCAAGCAATAAAACTCAGTTTCGCTCATCTGTGTTTGTAGAAACTTTTTGGACGACTTACTTCTTTGGCCTACACAGCAAGTATGACTTCCCCTAACCCTGTTTGGTATTCCTAATATTTCTCATGAAAAATGTTGCTATATTCTTTAAGAAATACCCCCACCTGCATTTTGCTTTCTCCCGTTCTGAAGAGTTAGTGGGTGCTAGAGCAGGATACATGTCTAGACTCCTGTATCAGCGTAAAAGTCAAATACGATAAATCACAATGAGTTACACTATGTTAAACAGACTGGAAAGAGTTCCTGCAGAAGTCTTGGAATAGTTGTCATTGTTGAGAGCTGGGAACTGGGAGTCTCCATGTCTTAGAAAATTATGTTCTTGAGAAGCAGCCTTGCACGTTTCCTTGTGCAAACACTTTCCCAAGGCATCTCCTCCTCCTTTTGCTGATACATATAGTGCCCTTCATAAATATTACCATCCTATGGAAATATGAACAATGCATTATTTTGATATAAAAGTCTTAGTTACTTTACTCTGTAACTACTTTACTACATCACTTTTACTGCAGACACATTTTGTGAATCTGGGCAACTTTTGGCACTTATAGCTCAAATGAGGGCCACATTTAGGCCAAACATTCATTGCTCTCTGGGTTTGCATTCCTGACTAACATGCTTTGCCAGGACAACAGCTCTGAGATATTTCTTATAATGCTTGAAGAAGTGAAAGAATACATAAAAATTACCTGAGACAATTTGTCTATGAACTCCAATATGAACAACAATACTTAACAAGGGGAGTTGACGGTCACTTCCCCAGATATCAATGAATGTGTGGCCCAAATGTGTCTGTTATCTTGGATGTGGTTGTCTCTTGACCCCAAAAATGATCAGGTTTGCCAAGTTCTCGTTTGGGTACTTGAATCACAGTTGCAAGGTGGAGTTCAGAAAAAATAGACATAAATGGGGGACTGAAAGATGACCCAGTTATAGCTTCCCAACAACAAACCCACAAAACTTAATTTCTACCAAAATGTCATTCAGGATGGATGGAGGATACAAAGCACCATGAGATTATGGCTTGATATTGGTTGGTATTATATATAATTATGTACAATTTATCATATCATTTATAAGACAAAAGTATTTTGTAATATAATCATGTTTGCCTGCCACAAAAATGTCTTCTGATTTTTGATTGTTGTGATGCTCCAACAAATAATACACTGAAAACCCAAAAGTCATGGCATAAGGAACTAGTTCTCATGCCCAATGACTATTATCATTTCCCATGGAAGGAACTGAACACTACATTACCAGTGGGATACACATGTGGGGCTCACCTGTTAATATGTGAGTCACAGAGTAGCAGATGTTGCCAGTCACACTGCACTGTCCACTGTGGGTGATAATGCCTTCTATCATGTATTCAGTACATGTATACAGTACAAAAATGCCACTATGGATCATGGAATGTCAAATGCCTGCACAACGTTGGAATGGGAATATTCCATTCATCCAGTGTCCACTATCATGCCATGTTAAGCTTCTTCCTTGAAAAACATGAAATGTGTTTCTGGATAGGAGGAAAAAATTTCAGACCACCACTGAGTTCAGTGGAATACAGTAGGTAAGTCAGCTTGGATTTTTATCTGAAGAGGAGCTCTTGTGAAAGATGAAAATACCCCAGGACCCAAAGTACATTTAATCCCATCCAAACAGAGATATTGAGGCCTTTTGATATGGTTTCACTCATCAAAACGGCAAGCATGTGGAAATGATTTATATCATCTTTAAACATTATTGAATAACTAATGATTACTTTTGAAGTCTTTCTATATTAGTAATGTTGCTTACTTTCGGATGTAACAATTTATTGGCAACACACCAAGTCTGATGCCAGCAATCAGACAGCCTCAGGCCATTAGTGAGCATCAGTGCTTAACCTTTTCCCATAAATTCTGCAGTGTGACTAGGACCATTGATTCTATTCTGTTCTCTTCAGTTCTTCTTTTGTCATTTGAGATTGTAGAAGGAAATTACATGCAGCAGCTTCTACACATTAGGTCTGTATTTGTCAGCCTGTTAAGGCTGTCAGTAGTAGTTGTTGCAGTATTTTCATGTACAAATTGCCAGTTATTAAGGACATCTTTTACTTGCTTAATTATGTAATTTGATTACATCAGTTGACTGTTTAAGATCTTATATGTCTTAAAGTATTTGGGTAAGCAATAAGGGTTTTTATGGTTTATTTGGGGAACGGCTCTTTTTTATGTGTTTTGGATCAAGAATATAAAAGGCAGTGTGTCTCAAAAATATGTGAAATAGATGTATCTGTTGGGGAGAGTAAACCAAGAGTCAAAGTTTTTTTCCCTGTAGCAAATTGGCCCATGGTCAAATTTATTTGATGAACTGTGTTGTAGAGCACTAGTCCCCAACCCCGGTCCTGGACATTATAGCATTCTCACATTCATATTCACATTCAGTGTTCACACCCATTTGATTCAAGAAAGCTTTTTAAAATTTTGTTTGTTTGCTGGGTCAGGTAGAGATGATCCAGGATTAGAGCCAGCAAGATCTCAAAATGAATCTGTACATATACATATCATACAGGCCAGCCCTTGTGAAAATGCACTAACACTATTTACTAACACTAGCCAGACACACCAAAATCAAACAATTTGAATGGAGAATATTACAAAGCTATCTCTGTGATTTTATTTCATATTCCATAACCTAATCTTAATTTAACCCTTACCCCAACCCTAAACTCAAAAATAAACATAGTAGAATGTTACATTTAGTTTCTGTCCACCATTTCCTCCATAATTCATCTATACAAGGAACTGTATTCTGCATTGTTCAGGATTGTTGTACATTGGAGGCTGGTTTGTGTGCATTTGGCAAAACAGTATCACCAGTAGAATCCTAATATATGTACAAAGTAAGTGTATGCAAATCATGCAAATGTTACAAAATAATTGAGTTCATTTATGTAGGTATATTTCTTCTGCTTTTCTATTTTTTATGTCTTTAATAATCTACATGCACAGGAATTCTGATCACCACATACTGTAAATGACCTTTCAAATATATATTTAACCTTTAGTTAGACGTTAGTGGTTCAGTCAGCTGTAGGTGTCACTTTCAGAAGTGTAACTGTAGCTGTAAAACAAACCAGAGGAACTCCTTAGAGCAAGTCATTTAAAGTTCAGTCAAAAGGAGAGTCAAGAATCTGTTATGTACATTCATTCAACCTTGCACTGGTTCAGATTTGTGTTTTTTCTTTAATGACTTACACTTTTATTTTGGTTCCAAAAAGCATTCTTAACCTTTTTCTCTGTCCATGATGAAATCTGAATATGTTCTTAAAGTAACGGAACTGTGTTTTTGTATAATAGCAAATTATGACTTTATGTGGTTCTGACAAGCATGAAAATGATGTATGATTGAGTATAACCGGTGTATTCTTTAACAATGTAGTCATCCTTTTCTCATATCTTAGAGAAGAATTTCAGAACAAAGCATCTCTCAATATCTGTTTATATAAAAAAAAATCCACTATGTTTGCACATTTGTCCTCCACATGTTATCCATCCACTCAGTGAAACATACACATACACACTAGTGAATTCACACACTAGGGGGCAGTGAACACATGTGCCCAGAGTAGTGGGTAGCCCTATCCGTGGCACCCGGGGGAGCAGCTTGGAAGTTGATGTTTGCTTAAGGGCACTTGAGTCGTGTCCTGCCAGTTCAAGAATTCAAACCAGTAACCTTCCAGTCACAAGGCATGTTGGTATACTAACTGCACATTTGTTACTTTAAAAAAATCACCATACTCAATCCATTTCATTAAAACATCCCAAAAACACTCATTAACCATTTAATCAGCTCCACTTACCATGTAGGAGCACTTTTATAATTACAGTTTGTAGTCCTTCTCTTTTATCATTTGTTAGCCTCCTTTCACGTTGTGGTCGTGGCATGTTAATGTGTATTGCACTGTGCAAGTGGGTCATACACAGCAGTGCTGCTGGAGTTTTTAAACATTATGTCCACTCATTGTCCACTCTAGACCCTACTATCTACTCGGTCCCCCTTGTAGATGTAAAGTTAGAGAGAGAAGCTCATCTGTTGCTACACAGTTTGTGTTTGTCATCCTCTAGTCATCATCAGTGCTCACAGAATGCTGTCATATCAAAATGTGTCTGCCCACCCTTATACAGAGATAATTTCTCGCACACACAGTTTAGCTATCTCCAAAGCAAAGCTTAGACAATAGTATGGGACACTCTGGGCCAGTCTAGTGTCACTATGACCAATGTTAATTGTTCAACTATGGGCTTTAAAGCCCCTCCAGCTGCAAAACAGTGAAACTGCATTCTCTGCTATGGGAGAGCTCCATCCAATAGCTTTGGGAGGAGCTGGAGTGGAGTATGTGATCCAGAACTAACATCCAACATCAGTACCTGACTTTACTAATGCTCTTGTGGCTGAAAGTAATTAAATCTTCACAGAAATAACAGCTACTGTAAACCCCTACCAGAAGAGTGAAGGTTGTTACTGTAGAAAATCCCCTATTAGTCGAGAAACCCTGGATAAGCAGGTTTCTACAATCTTCTGCACATATATGGTCAGGACAGGGATTAAGTCCAGTCTAGGACTACAGAGCATTCTGAATGAAGATTCTCCATTAAAAGGAAAGTACAGTTTACCATATAGCTTAATCCATGACAGGGAAGCCAACACTTATTATAGTCTACATACATGCTAAGCACTGGTATTAAATAATATAAGGTAAATACTATTAGGACTGGAAATCATTAATGTGTAGTTTTGTTTTAAGTATAGAGTAGGCTTATTATACCAATGTGATATTTACTTGGCAGCAGTAAGTCTCTGACAGTACCCTGCACTCCAACATCTCTGTACAGATGATAGTCTTTCACAGTATTTCAAGCATTTCACACTTCGTTGTGGAATCACTTATAGTTTCTTTCAAGGCATAAAGTAATAGGATTGGGTTATACCACAAAAAAGATCCTACTCTGAAACCACATGATTGAGCCATCATTTTTCATTTAGATAGTCTTTGATCATGATGTCATGATTGCTCTCCACTCCTAAATGCTCCAAAAATACGTTTTTATGCAAGCACTATGTGTTTTTTAAGTTATTGAAAACACAGACCTCATTCCACCATAGTTACATACATTAGCACACTAAAACAGTTAGAGACCTTCTCAGGACCCCAACAGGGATAGTATCAAAGAGCTGATACTTTCATTGGTCAGACCACATAGATCTCTAAACACAGGTCACATTTTTCAGTCACTCATAATGAAAACCCTAAATATAAGTTATATTTCTCTATGGAAAAAAATTAATGTCATTTTTTTCAAATCTATCAAACCCTGTGGAGTTTTGCTTTCTACTTAAATTTAATTTGTCAATTTTTGGATGTCTACAGTAT
The DNA here is from genome assembly GCA_034509495.1 of Acestrorhynchus altus. NCBI lineage: Eukaryota > Metazoa > Chordata > Actinopteri > Characiformes > Acestrorhynchidae > Acestrorhynchus > Acestrorhynchus altus. Next base: position 27,248,274 of record CM067505.1, read on the forward strand.
TGCTTCAGACACAATAACAAAATTCATTGAGTGCCACTTGTGTCCACAACATTAGATTCTACTGAATTTAAATTTACACCATCGCATGATGTATTTGATTCATTCTATACCACAAAGCTCTTCCAGTCACACACAGATTAGTGCTGACTTACCAGACAAGTAAGGCTGGATTTGGCCTGATGTTTATATAATTCCTCAAAACACTAAATCACAGTATTATTGTGTGGGTCTTTTCTCTCAAACATATTTTCACATAATCAGTGGCTTGGCATATATCCGATAAGATGCATTAGATGCAGGAAAAACTAAACTCTGCAGTGATGTTTCTTTATGGAACTGTTCATTGTGTGTGTCTATGTGTGTGTGTGTGTGTGTGTGTGTGTGTGTGTGTGTGTGTGTGTGTGGTCTATCTAGACCAATACATATGGTCACACTTAAATGTGGATTATTTTCAATAGTTTGAATGATCAAAAAATGTTTCCGAACTACCTCTACCACCCTCTCCAAAAATAAATGGATTCTAATGTCATTCCCTGGATTCTTTGGGAGGGGGGGCTACTGCTTCCGTATTTCATGGATCTCAATTGTGTGACATACACAATCTTCACTGGAATTCCTGGCAGGGAGATCAGAGGGGGTGATTTATTGGGATGTACTTTCTGTTTTGACCTGGGAAGGAAGAAACAGCAGCAATAGCCCTTTTGAAAAAGTGTTCTAGAAGTAGGAGCTCGGAGAAGCCATGTTTGGAAAAGTGAATTATTAGAAAGCAAGGACACACTGAACCATTTGTTGTGGCAAATATAGGACTCAAGTAATATGTACAGTGTTTACCGGTGGGAGGGTAAAGACCAGCATGCTCCTCCTCTGGGGCATTTGAGACCTGCCACTGAATCTTTCTTAAATACTGACCATGATTCTTTACTTCAGTAACTAAGGAAGGGAACATTAAGGACATGTCTCTACTACATAATACTGTCACAACACTGGGTAATTGCATTGTGTTGAGTGAGAAGTGGCCATCTTCCTTTCTATAAAAATGGAAATATGTGCTCAATTCTGAAATTCAACCGTAGGACACAGCGATACATCACCACATTATATTGCATTCTCATTACCAAGAGGAACTCAAATACATGTGTTAGTAAACTGGTGAAATAACGAAGAGGAAGTGATGTATGTATAGGCTAATAATTACTCACAGCAGGCTGTGAACTGTAAATCTGGATTAGAAAGGTGATAAACTACCATGATATACCCCTTTTCATGTATTCTTAGTAGTTAAAGTGTGAATGTTAAAATGGGTGGAGATTATTCCACATCCTGACCTTGTGGACAGCCACGATCTGGTGGTTAAAGAATCAGCCTTGTGACCAGAAGGTTGCCAGTTTGATTCCCTGAACTGTCAGGACATAATTGAGGTGCAACTACTCCCTTGGATAGGGCTGTGTATGAGATGGGTTAAATGCAGGTTAAATTCGCGATGCAAGCACAATGGGCCTATGTGAACACAGGATCAACTTTTTTTAACACCCATGATGTCCCAATACTTTTGTCCATGTAGTGTATTATGAATCTATGAAAATATTCATTTGAAATTACTGCTGCATGACAGACATATTATCAGGGAATGCATACCTGTAAGATGCACAACTGTTAAAACTAAACAATTAGCTTTTTACAAAAGTTGTCACATTACAGATAAAGTTTGAACTGTAGTGTATTTTTGTATATAACTCAAGAAAAAGAGACGTTGTTGCAAAATATGACACAGCCCTAGGCCAAATTTGTGGGATGTATTTAGAGGTTTTCCAAGCTGCATTACTTACTGATTCATCACACAGTGATGAGATGGGGTTTGTCTCATAGTTTATGATATGTGCATCATGGCTATAGATTACTCTGATCCTGAGATATGAACTGCCCTCAAAGTGTGGGTCTCAGGGTCTAAGAGTTAAATGACTATGCTTTTAGAGGAGAAGATAAGTCTTCAGAAAAACCTAACCACAATCAAATCACTATTCAGAATTAATTATGGAAATACTAGATCACAGTTTGCTGAAAGATGAGGTGATTATCCAGAAAAGATTTTATCGTAAATTACTGCCAACATCCAATACTCTGACGAAACTCCATTAATGCTACCCAATCATGGGCCAGTTTAAAGGGTATGTACAGATCTATATTAAAGTCTTCCCCATGTTCTTGCTAGTGCTGCCTATTTCTGTATCAATGTGTTTTTTCTTTACCAACTAGGTCTTTAACAGGTTCTTGAAATGTGTTCTGCTTCTCATATAATAACATACAAGTGTCATCATTTTTTTCATCACTTACCCTGCCTTCCAATAGCATGTAGACTCTTCATATGTTTATGAAACGTCACTGTAATGTGAATTTGGTCTGTAGGAAAGAAAGAGTGAAAACCACTTTGTTGTGTTCTGTCCTCAGTCCTGTGAAACCAATATCGGAACAAGAGGTTGGATTGTTTTTAGAGGTGTTCCAAGTTCGTAGCCCTTCTCAAGCAGTGGTGCTCCTGTTCAGAGCGCACTAATGAGAGAACCTTTAAAAATGAGCCATTTTGCACTCTGGATTTAAGTTGAACTCATGCCTTTTCCCACCACAAACCTCTAAGCCAAGTAATTCTCTGATTCATTTCTGGCAAATCAAACTTCTGATTTTTTCCCCTGATTTTCTGTCTCTGTCTCTCTGTTTGGATTTCATTGCTCTGCTTCTTGTAAAGAAAGGATGTGTGGACACTCTTAGTCAGACCTAAAGTTACTCTTAGTGATAGTTCAAATACAGCCTTGTGATAGTAAGGAAATGTTATCAGAAAAACTCTTTGGAGGACTTTACTGGCCTCCCCTGGGTCAGTCATTCTTGGCTTGTGGACATGGGGAGCACTCATATGGAGCGAAACGGGAGGCGCTCCTACATTCAGGCGTCTGTCTGTGTTTTGACAGGGTGTGATAGCTAGCAAAGGGGAGAGGAAATAGCGATGCAAAAGGGTGGCCAGTTCAAAAGGAGGGGGTCCATCTGTATAAACAGCATCTCGTTAGGAAGACTTATTAATTACTCTAGACCATTCATCAAGCATTTGGCTTTCTCCTGCTTGTGTGACTTCTGCTAACTGGAGGCATTCAGTGCGGTGAAAACCACATGGACACATGCCTCATCTATAGAGGAGCTAAGCTCGCCAGAAATCTCTCCAACGCCCTCTTACAGTGCTGCCTCCTCATCACCATCACTAGTCACCTCGCTAACTCTGCCTGGGAGTAGACTGAGGGCCAATGTGGTTGCAATTTATTATTTCATCAACATACCGTCAGACAAGAACGTTTGCCTTTTTTATCCCCTGCCTCTAAAGTTTGGGAAAGAAAGGTCCATCTTTTTTCCCCTTTCAGGAATGTCTGCAATGCTTCCCAAGAATCCCATCTTGTTGACTTTGGTAAAGGATGAAAGGTCCAGCCTCTCTGTTCTCCCTGTAGATCTTAAATGCGATTAGATGGCCTCAACATGATCAGATGGACAGGGGCTAAGATAGATTATGTGCCCGAATGCTTTTTTGATTTGGACTTGGTCAGCAAAAAGTAAAACAAATGTCAAAAACTAAAGGAGGGCAAAGGGGCAGCAGCACCAGTTAAGAGTTATTTCACCTTGATTAGTTCATCTTATTATTGACCAAATATTTGCTCAGAACATACAGTTTGCCTCTTAAGTAATTAAATGAAATTGGGGGGGGAGGTTTGATTAATGCAGCACACAGCACACATTTTTTTATTAGGAAGAAACAATTGATAAGGGTGATGGATTTTGCTTGCTTTATAAATTATTATAATTTCCTGTTAATTTTAAAAAGATTCTTCTTGAATTGGATTAGATTAATCTCAGATATATTTTCCTCAATAAATTGTTCCTCCAATGCAATGACAAAATCAGATTGCCTTCCTTTTGCCAGTAACAATATTGTGTTTAATCTAGATATCATTTCATATAATATGAAAGGGGGAAATGGAGGGGCATTATTGTTTTGTTCCTTCATTTTTCATTTCATTTTCCCCTACAGTAATACACATTTAGCTGTGAAAATAAAAATAAGCAAAGCGAGGCATACTATGGTGCCACCCATGCCTCTAAAAACAGGGCCCTATCTGAAATTCTTTCATACTGAAGGGAAAAATGGAGACGAATGTGTTGTCATCTCATTTTCCATGTGCTGTAACTTATATTAAATACAAAGAATACAACTCAGCAAGCAATTTATTAGGAGGACTATATTAATACTGGGTATGACCTTCATTTGCTCTCAAACAGCCTCAGTTCAATTGGTTCTCTGAATTCAATGCATCTTCCACTAGATGTTGGAAACATTCCTTGTCCATGTTCACGTGAATCTCCCATTCAGCCACATCCCAAGCGTCTTCTATAGGGTTCAATGCCAGTCACTGGGATGATCACTGAAAAACTCTGAACTCATTTTCATGTTCATGAGACCGGTTTGAGATTTGAAACATGGTGCATTATAATGCTAATAATAGCCAGGATAAGATGGGCAATACAACATGATCTCACATAGAAACAGTCCAGTCCATAAATATGTATTTGGTTGTCTTTTCATCTGGTCACAAGTAGCGCTGCTGAACAAAAAACACAAAGGGTTAGGTTATGGTTAGGTTTAGTTATAGATTAAGGCGTAGGTGAAGATTAGGTTATGGTTAGTTTTAAATGTAGATTAAGGTGAAGGTTAGGGCAGGGACAGACTTGGACCAGAAAATGGCCCACCACATGCTGATGAAAAATATATATCTTATCTCTGTCATTTTAAAATAACTGAAGAAAATGCACAGACAAAGTATTTACAAATGATGATTCAAGAACTTAAGAATAACTAATAATCAAGAACTCAGGAACTGACTTGCACCTCCTAAAGTGTTGCTGCTTGTATTTTACACAGTCACTTTGGTGCTTGCATTTTAAAGAAAAAAAAACCTAAATCATTGTAATTCTGTAAATAACTTGGGCAACATTAATTAATCAATCATTGTGAAAGGGCAATTCAAGGTGGCTACAATTAGTGCTGTGGGATTTCGGCCACTCTGTCTATGACACAGTCACTGTCCAGGGACATAAGGATGTCTTTCTCTTTAACCATTAGCATGAATGCTTCCATGTGTTTCTGAGAACTATTGCTCCTTGATATGTTTCAGGGCAGAGAAACCTCTCTCACAAGCAACTTGTGTGACAGGCAGAGTGAGGAGAAACATATACACAACCCAAAGACCACAGAAATATTGTGATGCTGATGTCTCATTCTGCACTATCACCACTAGCTTCAACCAAAAGAAACAAATGAATGAAAAGATGAAGCAGAATGCTAATAATACTGTTGAAAAACTTGTTATTCTGTAACATCCTGTCTTTCGTATCTGAAAATCACCAAAATATGTCAAAAAAATTGTTTATTTGTTTATTTTTGTGATTTGTTCTATTTGGAATACCAGCCTGTTTTACCAGCCTCAAAATTCTATTTTTAAAAACTTCCTGATCAGCCAACTTTGGTTCATCACAGCATTTGATACAGACAAGAAGAATGAAAACCGCTTTGAAAAATGCTTGAAATAGGGATTCAAAATCTCAAAAAGGTCAAATTTCACCATGTGGAGGTTTTTCCTAGATCGTGTCACATATAATGTGTGTAAGAATGAGCCGCTTGACACATTTATGGTTTTAATATTATGCTGCACTTTTGTTAGCTTATATATATATTAAGCATGACAAACAAGCCAAAACTAGGCTATTAACAAATTACACAATACATCACTGCTGTGATTTAATTATGATACCAATCAACTGATAAAAATCAACCTTAATAATATTCAACCCACCAAAGTTTTTATGTAGGCTATGTTCCACATATTCCACCATGCAAATACAAAAGAGAAGATAAAGATAAATAGTGCTCAAACAGAAAACATTTTCCCCTCCTCAAACTTTTGGTTAAAGATAGAGCTTTAGCTCCCTTGCATGTAAAGAGTTGTACCAGTGTGGGTGGATGCAGTTTCATTCAGTTACTGTTCTACAGTAAAGTTATGCAGAAATGAACTTGCTGCGAGTAAGGAGATGAAATTGTGATCATTTAGTGTGCTTGCTTATTTATTCATTTTTATGTTGCTGTCAAATTAGTTTGGTTGTTCTGTGTTTGTTTTGACAGCAATATAAACCACATATTTCTCATCATCATGAGGCAAATCCAGTTAATAGAAGCTGACTATGAGAGGGGTCAATGAGTAACCTGCTGTTTTTATGTCCTTCTCACTTACTGGAAGGGTTGCCAGCTTCATGGTTTTCCCACCAATTTGGGCTGGTTTGAAAATCCAGTCAAGGTGAAAATTTAATGTCACATTTTTTGGGTGGATACTTTCCCAAATTTACCCTGAAGACCAAAATGATATCTTGGTGATGTGCTATTGAGGTGGAGAGATTGGAAAGTCCTGACAGAATATTAAACAATAAACAGCAAATAGACAAAACTATATGATCTTGAACTTGTGGCAATAAAAAGCAGATGGGAAGAACTGGACAATAGTTCAACATAGATCTTCATGTGACCTGAAATTCTAATGAGCTGGAATTCAGAAATGACCAGGAATTCAGAAATGATCATAACATAACATGAAGTTTATGCATTGCTCAGTTGACCTAGTCTTCCAGATAAGATGTGCCTCTTACTGCCCTGGAACCTCCTGAGTAGAGTGATGAAACGGGAAGGGCAGTGAATTATGTGCTAAGTGATGTTAAACATGGATTGTCACTGAGGTGAAGAAGGAAGTGATTTTGTTGAATGTTGAGCAGTCCCTGTGCCATGTTTCATATATGAGGTATTATGGTTTGAATTATGTGCATATACTTTTTTCATCACACTCATATTTCCATCACTGAAGTACAGATGAATCTTTGTCCCATATGTCTCATCAGAATGGCACTGTCCCGGAACTTGACATGGCTTAATGTGTTTTATAGCAAGATGTAACTTGGCCTTTTTGGCCTTGAGGTTTCCCAGTGGTTTGCTTCTTGTGTTAAAGACTCTGAGGTATGATGATGTAACCTTAGCTTTGGCAGTCTTTGACACGTCTGTGTCTACATCCTGGAAAGATTGATCTCAATCAGCCTTCATGGCTGAATGTATTCTTCAGTCAACCACTAGTGTGGTCTTCTGTGGTTGTTTGCTAAAGCTAACCTCAACAATGTATTCATGCTTCATATCATTGTGCCAAATGGTTGATTTTAACAGCCATGGTTTTTTGCCTCTCTGATTGATTCATTCTGATTCAATTGACTGTAATGACAGTTTGTTGGTTGTCATGTTGATATGCAACAGGCAATAAATCAACACACAATTATCCCTCTTTCACACAAACTGATAAAAAAGGGACACTTCCCTGGCCTCAGGACAACAGTACAGCCAAAAAACAGTACAGTTAAACAATTAACCCCAAATATACTGTCATTCGATGATTCGATGATTTTAAATATATAATACTTATTTAGAAACAGTTTTTTATTGTCCATTTAGTGACGGATTGCTCTGAATCTGTTGTATCTGGCAGCATCCTAAACTTTGTCTAAACAGACACAAACAAATCGGTACAACAGAGGGAGATTCTAAGGCTGTCATAACACTGAATCAGATGCATCAGCCCAGCTCTGCGGTTTCTGTTCAGTCATCACTCCAGGCTCCATCACATGACTTTCAGGTCACTATTCTCCACTACAGTGAGGTCAGCAAAAGTTCAAAACTGCCATTGTTTTTGTCTTTCAGCAACAGTTTCACCAGGCCCTGTTTTTGAAAATCCAGATTTTGCACTACAGGCAGTAAATGCTTCTCAGCTCTTCATTGCCTCCAAATTGTTGTTTGGATGTACAGTCCAGCTTAGCACCTCAGGCATTTGCCTTCATCAAGCCTCAGGCAGTCCTTTTGATTAGACCTGTGTGTGTCTGTAAAACAATATCTCATCAATATAGCACTTTGAACCATGAGTGGTGGAGCGAGTTTCATTCTCCAGCTTGGATGACCCAATCTCTCTCACCCACTGTAACATTTCTAACAGTAACAATATCTATGCAAAATTCTGACCTGTGTATTTTTGAACTAGCACTTCTCTGCTCTAAATGTGTTCTACTTAATGGGTTTGAGATGATCGACAGTAACATTGGGAAACACTGATAGATTACCTCTATTGCAATGACCATTGATGATCATGTAAATTGTATTTGTTTTGCATGTCCAATATCAGCATTGCCATGGTCATGCTTGCAAAGTTCCATGCACATGTTCCCTTGTGAAACTTGAACAAAAGTTAATGGTTTTTAAATTGTCGTTACATAAAAAATACAATTTAATGTAGCCCAGCCTAACAGCTTAATAGCTGTAATTGGTTACATTAAGAGTAACCTGTGGGTTAACTTCACACCGTAATCTTTAGCAATTTTATTATTTCAACCAGAAGCAATTTAAAGACTGTCAAAGTGTGGTTTATTAAACTGATATAAAGAACTACCCAACATCCCAAGAATATCGCAAGCCTGCAAGTTTCTGACTGGAAATACAAGCAGCTCAATTTTCTCTGGTTTAAGCAGGCTCTGATTACCTGCAACAGGACATTTAAAGAGGTGTTGGACCAAGCAATGATACTACCTTCCATCTGCAATGACTGGTCAGCACAATGGTAAAAGTATTGCATATTCCATGCGATCGCAGAAGCTTATTGCTAATTTATATACTGTAATTACTGCTCTTTACTACTTTATTCAAATCAGGAAAATGCCTCTGTCCTCTAGATTATGCCGATAATACAAAATGTGGAATACTTTAGAGAGTTTGTTGTTTCAAAAGTGACCTAGAATGGAAAACCTTAATTTACCTTGACATACATGAACACTGAGAGTTTATCAGGCAGTGACAAAAAGAAAATCTTTTAATTGCAAAGAAAATCAGGCATGACCAAAACTGAGCTGGCCAATTCCAAAATTCTATGCCCAGCCAACTTCAAAAGACGTTTGCAAGTTAGTTGGGTTATCTCTAAATTTTCGGGCATGGAAATATAATGTCAATATATAGTGAAAGTCTTTCAAGACTAAACACAATGAATTTGGAAGAACATGGAAATGGGGCTGAAAAGGTTCAAAATCTAAATGTTGACACTAGGTTGAACAAAGTTGGTCAAACAGAGGAGATTGAATGATCACCCAGCTCTACAGATGTTAGTGTAAAAGCTAAGTTGAATAGCTACAATATTTTTAATAACTGCACAACATGTTCAGAGGAAATAATGAGGACACCAACACTATACCGTAATAAATGTGTACAAAAATACAAGAAAGTATTTTTCTTTTTGCAGTGCTAAACTAGGCCAGGTTAGGCTATAGTTTGTTACTGTGTTATATTATGGTGCCATTACCCAGCCAATAAAAGCAGTGCTGAGGCAGAATAACCAGACTGTAAATAGGCTTGCATCCGTGCAATATTTGTACCAAACAAATTCATACCTCAAAGAACAATTAAAAATATTCACTAAATGCATTCTCTGGCACTTATTTTGGCATTTTGAGGTAGTTTAGGTAGCTGGTGTGTATCTAAATGCTTAACAGATGACTATAAATGTGTCTCAAGTGACTTCAAGCCAAATGAAATATACCATCTAACATAAGAGGTGCACTAACCAAGGGAAAACAACTGCTGTGTCCTTTAGCATTTGTCAAATTCTATTTTAGGTTAAATAAAAAGTGCAGTTGATCATAGTCCAGTACATCACATTTAATCATATATGTCTCTTTGTTATACTGCTGTTGCCTATTACTGGTGGAAAATCATCCTGGGAGGTTTACTACAACTGTATAAAACCAAAAATGTAAAATAGCTCAATTATCAAAGGCTTGGTAGATTTCCTGGTATAGACAAGCGGTCTGACAGACCTCCGACGCTAACTGCCTGTGTCTAAGAAACAATGTGCTAAATCTTCTCTCTTTCACACACACATGCTGTTACTTGTGTTAAGTGTGATTATGGGAAACTAGCAGATGGAGTAGTCATGCATGGATCAGTGTTATTGTTAGCATTGTTATTTCCCCCCTGATATGCCCACTCCTAATCAGAACTTGGTATGAAATTAATTAGGTCTGTTGCACAGAAAGCTGAGCCTGGTCTTTCTTTGTTGTTTTAATTGTGGTGAGAGAGGATATGGTCAATGCCACTGGAGGGGGTTCAGATTGAGCCAGGAGTGCTGGAAGGGCTTGCTTTATAAAAGGTTTGAAAAGATGGGCCAAACCAAGTTGGGCACAAACTGGGAGGAGGTGTATCAATATAGCCACTGTTGCAGAAGGCATAGCAGCAATGGGCAGAGTATGTGACCTCAGTACTGGATTTCACACTCCCTCCAGAGTGCTCATGATGTGTGCTGTCTTAGCCACTGAAAAAGACCTAGAAAGTTGGCTTTTATTAAAGTAATCCGATTTTTCCAGTCATGTGGGGGAAAAATGGGATCTATTAAATATTTATTATTTATTAAGAAATATATCAATATTTGAACATCTTTCAAACAATAGTTGTATCTAATTGTGATGCTTTCACAAAAAAATATGCCTTAATAGCCTTTGGCTGGAATAACCTCAAATGAGTTGTTTTCTATAACAGTCTATCAGTCTGTGACAGCATCTCAACAGGACTAAGATCCAGACTTTGACTTTGCCAGTTAAGACTTCTCAATTAATTTCTTTTGAGCAATTTCTTGGTGAATTTCTTGGGATGTTGTAGGTCATTGTCATTTTGCATGCTCCATCTCAACTGATGTTCTCACATTGTCCTCAATACAGTAAAGATTTCCTGATACAATAAAGAATTTAAAGTGGATTCTATGATAAAGACCTTGGGCTAAACATGCAAAGATGGCCAGACGTGGCTGTCATGCTGATAGTTGTTCTAGATGTTCTCCACTTGTAATTTATTTGACTGATTTGAAATTTTTTATACATTACCAGACTTGCTGTATACGCACCTACAACATATGTGCACCTACAACCTTCTTTCTGAAGGCCTCAGAGTTCTTGGATCTGGCCATGGTGATACCGCTCATCTCAACACTCACGAGCAAATCAAACTAAATGTCTGGGTTTTAAACAAGCTCCTCCCAAATTCTAATTTTAGAATTTTATAATGATGATAAATCTTTGGTCACAAGAAGATTACATTTCAATTAATTACATTTTCCAAATGATTTTGTAAAGGCATTTCTTTTATTAGTTCATTTGTTTAGTTATATTACCGCCATCTCTCAATACTGTTAAAATGAAGATCAGATGCCCATGTGTTTAAGTTTGTTTGTATTAATTAATGTTTTAATTATTAATGGTGTTTTTCACCTGACTGTAGTTATGATTACAAATGCACGTGCCAAGCATTCTGAATGCTTTATTATCGTGTTCACATCAAGTCATTATTCATACTGTATATTTGTTTAAAAAATGTACATGTATTAATGTATGTATATGCATTACTGTCTAAGGACAAGGTCTAGGCTTTGTAAGCTTTTAGAGACAGTAATACTCTGTGTGTGATCATTTGAATTTTCCTTTAACTAGCCTTAATACTGTTTAACATTCATTGAGGAACAAAAATATACCGGATGGGCATAGGTTAATGTTTGCCAGCTTCTATAAATCAGACTCTCTCTGTGTTTGCAGTGTGCTTACATTCCTTGATTTACAGTGTAATATCATCGCTGAAAAAACAAACTCTGCACCATGTAAGACTGAAATAAGACTGAACAGTCATTCCTTTTAGTTGTTATTAGACTATCAGAATTTCTTTTAGGTCTTGCAGTATGTATAAAGTAGTATGAAGTTTGCCTAATGCAACATCGATTCAACGGTATATGCTCCTGCCAAGTCATATCCTCAATACATAATAACATAATCACATATAATGTACACTTTTAAAAATAAACATTCTTAAATGGTTGTGGATGTGGACACCTTTTAGAGGGGGAAAAAACTTTTAATAGGTATAGAATTCTGTGTAAATGCAAAGCATGCTCAACATACTCAAACATCTCACTTATAAAAAAGAAAGTGAGAAAATTTGGTTTTCAACCCCAGTCCTGTATTAAACACAACTGATCTAATTCAGCAAATCTGTATGAACTGGTTTGAGTCTCTTTGAGCAGGGAATAGTTAAAACTGTAAAAGGCTATCTATCTTTCTATCTATCTATCTATCTTTCTATCTATCTATCTATCTATCTATCTATCTATCTATCTATCTATCTATCTATCTATCTATCTATCTATCTATCTATCTATATGCATGTATGTATGTATGTATGTCTGGCTATCTGGCTGGCTGTTTGTACATATACACTCATCATAAAAAGAATAGTTGCACAAATAGTTGCACCCAGTGTCAGATCTTCAGATAAAGATAAAAGTCACCAGGAAGAATATATTACTAAAATCTATACTGATATGGCCAATATTTATTGAACTGCACATACAGAAGTAGTGTCTGTCTGTATGTGTCTCTGATGTCAGACATTATGGAATGGAGTTGTAGGGGTTCCTAAGGAATTTCTGGCAACATACGACATTGCATCAGGCCTTCTGGACGTGTGACTCATGACAACAAACAGTTGATTTTGGTCATGATCACAGTCACATGGATTCATTGTTTGTCTCCACCAAGACAAAAGCAGGACTTGACACTAAAGATGACCTTCTGCCATTCTGAGTGATTTACAGCTTGGCATGACAGTTGATATCTCCGAGGTATGACCATTTTTGTGATCATGAGCCTGTATAAATATGAAAAGTCATAAAGATTGCAAAACAGTTGCAAGGTTTGATTTCGCATGCACAGACATTTATAGCCAGATGCCGTCAGCTTCAATCATTACCACCCACTGTGCTGTCCACTGTCGTTTGTAATGCCTTCAGTGAGGGATTCTTGGTACACACATGACACTGTAGATCAAGGAATGGTAAATGTCAGCAGTGCAGGATCACCAATGCTACAGTGCTCCTGGAGCAGGAAGGGTTAAGGGTCTTGTTCAAGGGCCCAACATAGTTAGCTTTGCAGACCCACAAACATGTGATCAGTAACCCAGCACTGTATCAGTAACTACTGAGCCACCATCGCCATATACAATGTATATGTTTTCATTTGGCTCAAACTGATAACTACACCAAAAGGCAAAACAAATACTTTCCCCTTAGTTTCTACACTTTGTTTGTTATCAAACACACATATATAGCAATAGTGTGAACACTTTCCACCTCCCTGTGCATTCCCATCCCTTCTCAGTGACAACTGAAAAGCAAAATCATCTGTCTCTTTATAGAAAAAAGACCAGCTTAAGAGAACTCTTCCTACAGAAGGCAAAACACAAGGAAGAGGGGGCTTAAAGAGGGTGAAAATGACACAGGATGTGATTAGACCTCCCATTTATGATTTTGTATTAAATTTGTGCCAGATATTTTCTTCATGGAAGGAATTCTGTTCTAACCAGTTCCATGTGAATGGTTTGGAGGAGGATGCAGGCCAGTGATTGGGCTATGGCTCAGGGTTTAAACTGCCTGGGAAAGAAATATGTCGTGGATAGAAGGAAGGAAAAAATTCTAAGCCTTTTCTGTATTTTCAGTGTTAAGATGTTGAGCCATTTAAAGATCAGACAGACAGAAAAGTACTGTTAAACAGAGTACCACCTAAAAGAACAAGGGTTATTTTTTCTTATTTTCTTCTTTCTTGTTTTCTTCTAAGTCTCTCCATAATTCAGGAGGTACCACTGAAATTCAAATGCAACATGAGGCTTGTTAACTGAACATTATGGGTTACAGTTTCAAATGGAACGCTTTCTGAGTTTTTCTGAAGAATTGGCCACACATTCTTTTGTTCCCAGAGAATGAATGGGGGAGAATAAAATAAATCTGTTTATGGATAAATAAACAGAGTCATAAATACAGGACAGATGTATTCATAATTCACATGACATGAAGATTGGTTGTTTGATAAACAAAGCCTGATAAAAGCAGTACTTTAATTACTAATAGCTGCAAAGCAAGAGTTTGTTGGTCCTATTTCGAGTTAGTATAGTAACAATTTTCCTTTGTGTTACTGATAGAAATCTTGAATTTCAGGCAATACCCGAATGTCATCTAGTATTTGGGTTTTGTTTTGTTTTTGTTTTTTTAGGGGTTTTTTTGCATTTTACTTTATGTGGTGTTGCCATGAAATTTAGTTTCTAGCTAGGGAAATTAACATGGGGGCGGCACGGTGGCGCAGTGGATAGCAGGGCAGTTTGTCCTTCATATTTAACCCCTCCATGTAGTGTATGGGTAGGGTAGCATGCATGCTTGTGAAAATGCAGTATTTAATATCACATATCATGTATTCTCTTGACCCCTGTACTGTGACAGTTTGGTAAGAATGCAAGTACTGTTAAACATTTACACCCTTAGTCATACAAGGCACTTTTTTGATTTTGATTTAACCAAACAGAAGGGACAATTAGTGCAATCACAGAAAATCACATGATCGTTCACAGGCTGATGTTTTAAACCTGACTCAGTCATGATTTCTCCTTTACAACAGGAGAATTTACGCAGGTGCTGTTCAGTCTCTTGTCATTTCAAGACTTGACTACTGCAACTCTGTTCTAGTTGGCCTTCCTATGCATACCATCAGACCTTTGCAACTGATCCAAAATCCAGCAGCATGGCTTGTCTTTAGTACTTAGTCATGTAACTCCTCTGCTGTGTTCCCTTCACTAGCTTCCTACAGCTGACAGCATCATTTTAAAAACCTTCATGCTGGCCTACAAAGCCAAAAATGGATTAGCCCCTCTGTACTTGATGGCGATGGTCAAAACTCTGTTTCAAGACCCCTTCAATCATCAAATACAGCACAACAAGTACAGAAGACTAGCATTGACACTTTTCTGTCCTGGCACCAAAGTGATGGAAACGATTTCCCCTGGGGGTCTGGACAGCCGAGTCACTTTCTGTCTTCAAACGCCAACTGAAGACCATTCAAGAGCACTTATCTCAATAAAAGCTTATAATTAAGGACTGGATGGATGGATGGATGTATGGATGTATGGATAGATAGATAGATAGATAGATAGATAGATAGATAGATAGATAGATAGACAGACCTGTTGGCCCTTCATTAGTCTCTTCAAGAGAAAATACACTGTACCAGATGGAAGGTATTGAGTGTCCAAGAAAGATGTTCAGTGCTGTGAATGCCCTGATGTTGGAGACACAATCTACCTCAGCCCCTATTATTATACTGAATCTTGTGGATACAAACTAGCTAAGGATATATTTTGAGTGAACAGCAAAGAACGTTTTAAGTCGCTGTTACTAAGAGCAACAGGTTTTCTCATGCACCTAATACATATATGCTAATGGCATTGTTATTATAAGATTTGTTTTATCATATTTCACAGTTCTGAATCAGTAAAAAAAAAGGAGAAATAATTATTTTAGCTACATTAAAATGAGATGTTATAAAATAAAGCATCTAAAAGTAATGTACCTCACAGGAAGAAATACATTGCGGACAACACTGTGTGCTGTTGGTTAGATTTGTTACAGGATTTAATTGTCAGATTTGTTCTTTTCTTCCTGGTGATATCACATCTAGCATTTTCTGCAGATTTCAGACCAATATGCCTACACTAATATTAATTTTTACACTGAGTCCTTATGATGAACACAGATGCAAGTGATGAAATTCAAAATTGATATCTTGAATGTGCAATAATATTTGTCTAACATAATTGCACATAATTTCTAAGGCCAACACGGATATCTGTCCACACTTTGATTTTCCACAAGTGCTTCAATGATCACTGCATACATGGATAGCAAAATATGTGCAAATCAGCACTGTCACAATACAATCCCATGTGTGTGCTAATTGACATGGCTCCAACAATAATGTTTACATCTGTCTTTGGGAATGTCTTGGCCATTTGTTAGACATAGCAGGAAATCTTTACAGGCAAGTGTACATGTCAGAATGTACACTTTCCCCCATTAGTGCTCTGCCATGTACCCACCTAATGTTCATATGCTTCAGACAGGTTGCCTTTGTTAATTTCTGAAACAAAACTATGCAAACAGTTTTCAACAAAATTGGATATGGGTTCTAATGTTTTAAATGCCTTGAGGAGTTCAATTTCAAGCTCAGAATTTCTAACCTGTGGAAAACTGCTGTACTAAAGACAATGTTCTTCTTAGAAAACCACATTGTTCCCCAGGTTTTGTTCTCTTTCTGGTTCCTTTAACTTGTCACTGGACCGAAATTGTTAAAAAGAATCAGAGCCAGA
The DNA here is from genome assembly GCA_034509495.1 of Acestrorhynchus altus. Taxonomy (NCBI): domain Eukaryota; kingdom Metazoa; phylum Chordata; class Actinopteri; order Characiformes; family Acestrorhynchidae; genus Acestrorhynchus; species Acestrorhynchus altus. The sequence goes on from CM067505.1 coordinate 27,264,649, forward strand.
TATTCTGTCTTGGTTTTATTTGCACATTTGCCACCTTCATGGGTGGTCCACACTATTTTTTTTTTCTCGTCCGTGTGTTTGCACAGTTTTAGAGAGCTTTGTTTTTCTGGCATGTCTCTCTCCTCTCTCGGAGGCTAACTGGCAGTGGTGTTTTCTTTTGTATGGCTTACAGCTGCAGGCTTTCTAGTAGACGACTTGCTGTTTTCAAAAATGTGCTTCTACACCAGTGTCAGGCCAGCTCTCCCTACATAAATTGCAGGCAGTTGCCGTGTCCTTCACATGCAGTCCATGTTGAGAGGGCAACATTTATTTAACATTTTGACAGCTTGTTTCATGTAATGTGTAAATATATATTTCACTCTTCAGTTGACATCTTTCTGTGTCAGGAAAGTAAGTCATTTTAACGAACTTGGACTAACTAAACAGTATTTCCCAAAGGATGCGTTTTAAATCAGGTTAATTCTTTCTCTCTGTCTCATGGCGCAGGACCACTACTCGTGAACTGAGATCAATCGCATTTGTTGGTAATTTATTGAATATAACTTCACTAAAATGAGCTTGTTTCCTTGGTAATGTAAAGAAATAATGAAGACAGGCAAGATGTTTTGAAAACAAATTACATAATTTGGATGCATTGGATGCATTTCAGCATCATCCAGATGTGAATAAATAACAGGCCAGATGAGCAACAGAGTGGAATGTATGTAAGCAGCTGTTAAATTACATTCTTTTTTTCACCAAGATCATTAGAAAAAATTGATGAAGCTGCAATTATCTGAGCCACATGATGTGAAAATGTGTTTAAATAATTTAATGATATATGTAGTTTAATCGATCCTGGTTGGCCTTGAAAACACTGATTTAATGAAGTTTCTTTACAGCACTTTGTAAAGTATAAAACATTTGTAGCGTAAACAACTGAACATGAATACTTATAGTTTGATAAGAGGTCATGAAGCCAGTTGCAACAGAGTGTCCATCCTCCTCCATTACAGAGGCTGTTATAAGTGGTTTTGTCTGTAAGTGGCCTGATGCTCTGCTAGTAAAATTACTTTGTATTAACTTTATATCTCTAATTGAAATAATAGAAATGATATTTTATGAGAAAATATAAAACCTTATATTTGAAAGAGAAAAGCAAAAAGCATGGCCTGAACTTCAGAGCTGATGCACACTCACTGTCAAAAATAAATTGTTACAACCAGAAGGAAGATAAAGTTTACCATAATCAATAAATATAAAAAAATTAGACTGTAGTGTCTCTCAGTATGGAGTCGGGCCACCATGTTTGCGAACACAACATGTCAGACATCTCTGAAGGTTCCTAATGGTGGCCTGCAATAATCCATCCCAAGCAGCTTGAATATTCTCACTCAGTTCCTGCAGGTTTTGCTGTTGGGGAAGAGGGTTGACAGCACGCCCGGTAGCATTTCCCCACACATTTTCAATCAGGGATAGGTCTAGTGCTGGACTGACCATGGTGCCTCCACACATGGATTTGTTGGTCATCTGCAGAAAAAAGATGGGCCACTGACATGAGTGCCTTTATGACAGTCTTACTCAACTCCATTGCAGTCTTTGATGACATTGACACAGTGTTAAGGGCAGTCATCATAATATCTGTGTTTGTGTAGTTTTGTGCAAAATGGGGTTGGCACTAAAAGGAGGAATCATGGAGCGCTTCAGTGCTCACTCAATGTCTGCAATTATGGCTGTCATGATATCAATGTCTGCGTCAGTCTGTGCATTTTGGACAATCTGGCAGTTCTTGTTGCTTGTGCCTCCTTCTATCTACTGCCACCAACAGCATGTTATGTTAATTTCCGCTTGACTGGTATGGTGCACGAAACATATATAAGATATCCTGCTTCCTGGATCCCTGCAATGTACCTGGTTCCAACAGTTTGAATTGCTTTGAACTTTTCTTTAAGATATACTTCACTTGTAAAGGATGCTATCAACACAGTTAGTTAGTCTAGTGCTTTATTCTGACATAATAATCTGCCCTAGTAAATAATAACAAACTAGTAAAAAAAACAGTGTTATGAAAACTTTTACTTGATTTTTGATATTTGTGTGCACTGAGAATAAGTCACAGACGGCATGAACTTTTTTGACATTGGAATTTGTCCACTTTTTTTTTCGTCCACTTGAATTAGAGTTTGTGATCTGGTATTCCATCACTGCAAGTAGTGCTGAAATCCCAGTGTTGCCTTGCTGGTTGAGCAGACTCAGGAGGAGGCAGAGAAAATGGTGTGAAAACATAAACATGGGATGTGGGCTGTCTGCAAGCTAGCCTAAACAAACCAAACAAACAGACCTCAACTGCACAGTTTACTTCTCACAAACATTTTGGCTGTAGAGAATACGGTGGAAAGTGGCTCAGATTCTCTTTATAAAGAGGAATTAAAGAATGTTGTATATTTATATAATGGAAACTTGGCTTCATAGTGTTCAGTCAGAAAGACTTGCCCTCTGTCTTTCATTTAGAACGAACTCCTGCATCCTGCATATGTTTGACTAGGGGGGGTCTAGAGGTAAGCCCCCCAGGAGAATCCAAAAAATGACCCCCAAAGGTGTGTATTATGAAACTGACATAAAATGAAAAACATTCAACTGTTTGGAGGAAACATGTAATTCTGTCTACTCTCATTCATATTTAAACCATTGACTGTCCTCTTATCCATATGGGCTTGTGGGGGTTCTAATCTCTTCATCTCACCAAACTGAGAGAACTTTATCAGGGTTAGCCTCAGGAAAATTTACTTATATATACAAATATTTTTTTAAGTGCTTAAACAGTGCTATGCTACGTGGCTTCTCTGTGAGATCCTGCGGTGATAAAAACCAGCCAATCAGAACAGAGCACATCAGATTATTCCTAATTATTAATAAATACAAGGAAAAAAATAGTTGCAAATAGGCTTGTAAAAATAATCTAGACATTTTTCTCTCAAACCAAAGTCACATCCAGTTCTGGTATAACAAAGAGAGAAATTAGAATAGCTTTCCAATTCATTTTCATTTTACACTGATATATTTCAATGGAAATTTGTATTTTGAAGTTCTACACACATTTCATTATCATCCAATGGAAAAAATATGGTACCACAACAAACCTGCCCAGAGAGGGCAAGCCACCAAAACTCCCAGACATTAGTCAGAGAAGCAGCTCAGAGACCAAAGATAACTCTAAAGGAGCTACAAATATATGGAGGAAGCTGTTCTGGTCAGATGAGACCAAAATTGAACTTTTCTGTCACCAAGGAAAACACTATGACTGGCACAAAACTAACACCCCAAGAACTCATCACCCCAAAAACACCATCCCCACAGTGAAATATGGTGGTGCCAGGATCATATTGTGGGAATGTTCCAGGAACAGGGAAACTGGTCTGAGTCAAGGGGAAGATGGATGGTGCTAAGTACTGTTTTGGTCTGTCAGTGCTTTGAGCCTTCCAACAGGACAATGACCCAAAGCATACTGCTAAAGCAACACTTAAGTGGTTTAATGGAAAATATGTAAATGTTTTGGAATAGCCTAGTCAAAACCCATGGAGAATCTGTGGTCAGACTTGAAGATTGCTGTTCACCAGTGGAAACCGTCTAACTTGAAGGAGCTGGAGCAGTTTTGCCTTGTGGAATGGGCAGGAATTCCAGTGGCAAGATGTGGCAAGCTCATAGAGACTTATCCAAATTGAGATGCAGCTGTAATTGCTGCAAAAGGGGCTCTACAAAGAGTTGAAATTTGTAGGCAAGTTCTGTAAATGAAGTGACACAAAACCTCAAATAATCCATTTTAATTCCAGGTTGTGAGGTAGCAAAAGGCAAAAAATGTACTGTAGGCATGGGTTACATATTCCTGGGCAATCTACCTCTAGATTTGTACTGAACAGACAACATCAACTCAACATCAACATTTTTCAAGAAAGTCATGAAAAAGTCCAGAGATTTGTCAGAAATGAGAGAATCATTTACATTCATTACTGCAAGGGTATTGCTGAATTTATCTGGTACAGGATTTTAATCAGGTTTCAGTAGCAGAGCATCCTGAGAATGAGTGGTTTAGACCACATGAATTTCAAAACAGTTTTCCAGACATTTTCTGCCCAACATGGGAGGCAAACACTCTAGACCACATTTACACTAACATTCAAAACATTTACAGAACATCCACCATTTGCCACATTTAGCAATAGAGAACTGATTAGAGTTAAAAACCAACAATCTTTACTCACTGCAGAACTACAGCGGTTCGCACACAACACAAAGTAGAAGGTATCCCATAGAGTCAGTCACATTTTCATAGCTAAGGCATGTAGTAAACATTCATGTGTTCATTTGATTTTTAATAAAACACTATAGTATAAATCAATATGAGTCTCCCAAAAAGCAGATATTCTCCCAGATCACAAACCACATGAGAAAAGCTAATAAAAGTAAACACAGAATTCCTGATTATATACTAGGAGTGTATGAACATCTGCTCAAAGTCAACTTTACTGACATCGTCAACAAGTATCTGACCCCAGTCACATACACTTTACCTGCCTTTAACCTGTACATGAAGGCCCCCTGCTGGTAGAAATGCCACCAACTACAATGGGAAGGAGTTCCACTTCTGTTTTGGAAATCAAAAATTCTTGTGGAAGGTACATTTCTACATTGTACCTGCTGCTGTTCCTGGAGGAGTATTAAAAATATTAGCTGCTGTACAAACTTGAATATATACTCAGAATGAAATTGAAGACATACACAATATATAAACATCATAAGTGGGATATAAAATTTACCTTATATATTTTTTGCCTTCAGGTTATTATGACATGAAGGAAGACAAAACGTTTTTGAGCACTATAGGCTTGTAAGGAGACATGAGATAAGCTTTCATTTATTTTAGATCTGCTTATTATTAGGTGTGACCTTAAACAGAAATGAGTCAAAGTCTGAACTTTAGTAACAATTTAGTAATACTGCTTTACTATGTTTTGAACATAAGAATCCATGGATTATCAACCTGCTGGTCATTAGCAAGTTAATTAGTATTTACAATCATTTTTCATAACCATCCATATTCCCATCCATGTGCACATAATGTAAAGTGTCAGTTTTTGCCTTACAAAGATAAACTACAAATGAGAGCTGCATTTTCTTAAACTGAGCTGTTTGAAGGTTTAGACATGTTTCATGTTGTACTGCAACATTTGCATCATTGATGATTAAGATGCATCATTTTGCCACTGTCATATTCTCTGGAGCCAAGTGTACACTAGGGTGAAATTTGGCATGGTGGGCATCTTCATCTTGGAAGTGTTCTCTTCTTGGGCAGAAACCAGATGTGATAAGTGACATGCTTCAGCAGGGTCTAACAGAACAGCTACCAGGATCAGGACATTTGGATGCCATTTATGAATGATGTAAATGTGGCAGATCAGTGACGCTGGCAAAAGAGATCATTTTGAGCCTCAGTATTTGTAATGAGAACAAGTTGGAAAATAATGACTAGATTAGCAAAGCACCCTTTTGAATGGTTCACATTTGGTGTGTTATTAGAGGGATGACAGATCTGACACTTTATAGCCTAAAATGTATTTATTTTATTTATCAAATATATCAATGTTAAAATGCATTGTTACACCCCTTGAATGAACGTAAATGCCCTTTTTTCCTGATCCCCTGAGCAGAATACTCTCCATTGCTTCTATTTTCTGGATTTTGGGCTTGTTTCCACTTTTTCACTCAGCCAGAAATGAAATTTGCCGTCCATGCCCTCCGATTTATATTGAGCATGTCTTTCCTAGAGAGAAAAAAAAGCCCTTCCTTCTGTCTTCTGTACCTATGCTGCTCCTTTTATCAATGTAAAATAATTACCCGAGAGGGAAGGGGACTAGTACAGTTTGAGGTCACACAGGCCAGAAGCTACTGCCAGAACATCAATCTTCTCCCCATTTGGCCATGCCAGGTTAGGCCTTGGCAGCTCTAGTGGTCACATACAAAGGAATTTCTCTGTGAAATTTATATCAATTTCAGCAGCTGCCCTGAGTTTACCACCCCCACCACTACCAGCACCACTGGGCAGCAGATACCAAACATTCCTTTATAAGGTTAGAGGAGACAAAGGTTGGGCTGGATCACCTGAATAAAAATGCTCCATTGAAAGGTAGAAGAGCAACAGGGCCTGCAGGAGAGAGATAAAGATAACATAAACTAAAGTGGAAAGCTGGAGCACTGATATGATTTGAACATCATTTATATCTCTCCTTCTCTTGAATGTTCCTCAAAGTTCTTGTACAGGACAGGCTTGACCTTTGGCTTAAATGATCTGGCTTACTGAAAACTCCCTGTACTTTGGAGATTTAGTAGTGATTTCTCATCACTCATAAACTTTCAGTGGCATTCAGTGGTTGTTTGTTTGCTCAAGTGGCACAGTACTGGTGCCTCCCACTTCTTTAATTTTCCCCATGAACTCCATTGAGCCATTATGGGCCATATAATGGTCCACCCTGAACTTATTAACAATCACACAGTGGGACCTTTTTTCATTCACACGTACACACACATGCTATTTCATGTGTCAACTAACTGGGCTCTGGGAGGGGTGTCACCTTCTGCAGGTGTTACAACTTATTTTCGGCTTCTGGCAGGCGTCTTAAGAAAAAACAGGCTCTGTGATGCAATGGCATGGCATTCAGATTTGTCATTGCTGTTTATTTTTTGTACTTTGCTCATTGAGTGTTTAAGGGGGAGGAGGGGGTGGGGTTATTACCAGGTGGTTTTTCCAAGTGAGGGTTTCACCTTGTAAAGCTCGGGTGGAGGGCCTGAGTCAGTCAAGAGTCTCCAGAGGTTTCTGAATAGGTTGTAGTGGCTGGCTGCCCCTGCTCCTCCGCCCCATGTCATTTCACTGAGATGTGTAAAGAAACACCCTGGCACCTGGGCGTGAATGGAAATGAACGATAATGGCTACACACAGGACCCCCATTGATGATGTCACCAGATGACGCATACTCCACTCCTTTTGTAAAATCTCTCTGAAACACTGTAAGGACTTTATTTGAAGGGCTACTCGCAATTTCCTATTTCTGATTGGTTTGGTAAAATGTCCCTGCCTATTTAAATCTTAACTGGCATGTGCAGAATCCACATCTACCACTGAGGCATCCTTTCTATTCACCAATTTCAATTAAAAGGAAAATGATTCACCAGTGTTTCTCTTCCCTTGCATTACTCTTCCTCATTTCTTCAACTAATTTAACTTCAATTAAAGAGTGTAACTAATCATGTATCATTTAGGAAAGAGGGGTCATTAACCAAAAATTACTGCATCTTAAAAAATACATATAAAGCAAAATATTTACTTTTGATACATATAGCTTACAAGAAATCTATTTTTTCAAATTATTACACTCTTTTATAAGAACAGACTAATGTATAATACAAAAATGTACCATTTCTGTTAAATATGTTCATTTAAACACTCATTCAGCTTGTCTCTATTGCTGGGTTGTGTTGTTTTTCATGTTACCTCTGGACAATACCCCATACATATATATATAATATATAATAATATAATCTCTTCTTCTTTTGGCTGCTCCCTTTAAGGGTCGTCACAGTGGATCATCTGCCTCCATCTTGCCCTTTCCCCTGCCTCTTCCACTGTTGCACCAACCATCTCCATCACCACTTTCACTACATCCAAAAACCTTCTCTAAGGTCTTCCTCTTCCTCTGCCCAGCAGCTCCATCTCCAACATTCTTTGTTCAATATGTCCAATATATAATGTAATATAATGATCACTAAACCATTTGGAAGTAGTTTTGGCATGCTTGGCAGTGCTAAGTTCTGCTGGAAAAAGAAATTAGCATCTCTGTTATGCTTGACCAGAGATGGAAACATGAAGTGGTCTAAAATCTCCTGGTAGACTCTGGACATGATAAAACACTGTGGACCACCAGTAGGAGACATGGAACCATAAACCTTCAGAGACAGCAGAAACAGAACAGAATAGCCATCACCTTGAAGCAATGACCTTCTGTGGCTTACCTTCTTTGTGGAGGTTGTTGATGATCAACTTTTGGACCACTGTCAAGTCAGCAGTCTTGCCCATGGTCATGGCTGCAAGTTCTAAACGAGACCAAGGGACATACAATAGTAATGCATAGTAATATACTAGTAAGTGGAAATGCTGAAATTTGGAAATGGAAATGTAAAAATTTGAGATATTGGATTTCTGAATTTCATGAGCTATAAGCTATTCTTGGTCACAAGTAAAAACAAGTCTTTGTCATGGAATGAAAGAGGACATGACACAACCATCTTCTGGCAGTAATTAGTTTGAATTTCTTAACAATGAAGTGCAATGGAAAGGGCATGTGCTTCTCTATCATCAGCAACTGATTGTGCCGTTTTTCTTCTCCCTTTCCTCATCCAGGCCACCCAGCTGAATGTGCTCCACATTCTCCCCCAATATGTGGAATCAAATGAGCAATGTGTCTGCCCTTTTGAATTTGCAGCTGTATAATGGATGTCTCTCAGTCTTCTTTGGCAGCTGCTCTCTGTTCTATCAGATTCACGTGCCTGCCAGCTTTCAGCCCCTGTGGATCAAGCAAGTATGAACTGGTCTTTTCCTCTGCTTTAGACGCAACAAATTTGTGCTTTCAAGGTCCACTACTAGAACACAGTGCATGTAAACAGGGCGGTGATTAGCCGCGTGCCTGTTTATCGCCTGTTCCAGTGCTTATGAGAAACATAAACTCAGATTAGCATCTGATAACGCATCTGATATCCAGCCATGTTAGAGGTTGCATGAATGGAAGGCATCCAGTGGCAGGTCCCAGCAGTAGCTCCTACCAGAGCACAATACCCTACTTGTTGCTGAAGTCTGGTCCAAAGCTGCGTCCAGCTTTTCCAGAGGCTTCAAATAGCCCACTATTTCAGTGTGAGCTTAATCTAATCTTGGGGTCCATGATTGGATATGATGATAATGTTGGTGTTGCTAATTACCTGCAGTGCTTGAACAACCACCCGTATGCTGCCCACTTGCACAAATATTCAATGGTCTAAATGTGCTTATCGTTATTTATGTTTTGGACCATGCTCTGGAGCTGCTTGTTTAAAACTGTAAAGATCTGTTTGTATGACCAAGAATTTGTTTACACATGTTTGTGTTGGAGGTGGGAAAACAAGACGTTAAATAGCAGCCAGGGGGAAAGAAAAAAAGAGGTGGGGTGACTGGGGGAAGGAGGGGTGCGAAATAAAGTTTCAAATCCACCCTTTTAGTCTAGCCACCACATCCCATCCTCCAGTCTCCCCTCCTACCTCCTATTCTGCCTGGCCACAGACACATGCCTTTTGTATGGAAGGAGCTAGAGAAACAACCACGGCTCTCTGTGTGGAAAAAAATACTAAGGGAGCTAGTGAGAGGGGGATCAAGAAAAAGAGCCAGGGAGAGTGGAGCTTCCAGGTGTTTTGCCCCTAGTTAAAAACCCTCTACGAGGGATCTGTCACAGCCCAGCCAAGCCGAGCACTCTGCCTCACACTTATTCTTACTCTCTCCTGCACTTTCCTCCTCTCTCTCTCTCTCTCTCTCTCTCTCTCTCTCTCTCTCTTTCCCTCCTACTTTCCACCCGTGAGTGAGTGTGCACAGTCATTCAGAAGGTGCGTCTGAAATCTGCTTGTAGTCAACCCGGAGACAGCATTGCAAGGACATTTTTTTTGCCTTCCTCACTGCAGAAGCACATGGACTAAATTTTCTCCAGAGACAAAAAATAACAACAAGCAGTCCACTGCCTACCATCTAACATCACTTTTTCTGTTTTTGTTTTATTTTTTTTTTGTTTTTTGTTTTTTTCTTTTTGTATGTGCATATGTAAACAATAATCTCTCATCATCCAAGTCCTGCTTGTTTCTCGTCAAGTCTTCTGGAGACAAGACAAGACTGTCTGAGGGGGGCATGAGCAGAACTGAAGCAACCTGCAGACATTACCTGCGTGAGAAATTGCCATTTGCCTGAAGTTCTTCCTCAAGCAGGAGAGAAAGGTAAGTCACACATCTGAACCTTCACTGTCCCTGCCTCAGCTGGCATGTCAGCTTTGAGACTGTCCCTCATATCACATTGCTGGAGTCTAGTGCAGATCAAGCCAAGGGCAATAGAAAGAGTGAGAGGGGGAAAGAGGAAAAACAGACGGATTTATATCTCAGTCATGAGACCCAATGTAATTCTCACTGCACTGCTAACACTAGGCATGGTGCAAAGCTCAGCAGATTACAAAAATACCCCACATTTTACAGAATTCTCTCTTGTCACTTGTCATGATTATCCAGTCATTGTTAAGCTCATAATAGAAGCCATGTGGCTTCTATTCAGGCACATTCAAATGTCAATTTTTTTAGAAGTGGGATCTGGTATTAAGGGACACATCTCCACAGTCAAGACTTGTTTACATATTTTTCGCTTTGAGGTAGCATTGATTAGGTTATGTTGTTTTGTCCAGCTGTCCAGCCTGTTACATAATTTGAGAGGTTACCTCAGTTAATATTGTGGACTCCGTGTGTGAGAGTGTGTCTGTTTTTACTGGCTGTGTTGTGGCATGTGATTCAGGTAGTGCAGTGGGGAAGTCACACAGCTGTTTTGTATAGGGACTTGTGCCGAGAGAGAGAGAGAGAGAGAGAGAGAGAGAGAGAGAGAGAGAGAGAGAGAGAGAGAGAGAGTTATATAACTGCCCCGCAACCTCGCTCTGACTGACACCTGGGATTGTTTGGTCTACACTCTGTTGCGCATCACCTCCGCTCAACCATATTTAGCCTCTCTCACGGGCACTTGCTCACCCTCCAGACCCTGCAAGTGGCCAGCCGTCAGGTGCAATATGTCTCATTAGCTGGCATGGAATTGAAAGCATTATATGCGCACTTTAGTGCAGTACACATTCATCACAAGGCTGCATGATTTTCATATTGCCTTTTCCTATTCGTGATTCTGACGGAATCAACTTATAAGAATAAAGAAAATTGCTAATTGATTCCCCAGGAAAAATCAAACATGCTTATTTGTACTTAAAAGGAGCAAGTCTGTATTTTACAAGAGGACAGAAAATGTCCTTCCATAATACATTCTCCACCACTAGGGCTGATGAATGGTATTCAATAATACATTTTTTCTTGTCTGAGCAGCAGGACCCAGCTTCAACAGCACTGCAAAAGGCTTGGTCTGGAAAAGACAGCTTGCTGACCTAAAGAAAAAAAGACTTTGGCAGGCCTGCAGTAACAGAGGCAGTGCAGTCAGAATGTAAACCTGTGTATGAGTGCAACTTTACGACATGAATATGTACATCCCAGAGCGGATACGACTGAATTATTTATTGGAACAGAAGTTTGGGGAAGGGTGTGAGAGACACTCAGCAGAGTCTCCTCCTCATACATCATCAAGGGGGACTTTACACTTGTAGGCCAGTGAACATTCCAGAACTTCCAGATCTCTGGAAGTTTGTCTGCTGTTGTCAGTTCAAGCCACAAAAGTAGAAGAAGCAATGCAGTGCAACGTTGGAATGGATAGTATGTTATTCATATGGTATTCAGGTGCCATAGTAAAAAAAAAATCCTCTCATTATATAGTTTATTATTTCTTCAGTATAGTTGTAGTAAGTCTTTATTAGTGCTGGATGTTGTTGGACAAGGGTGCATTTGTATGCATATATGTGAGAGTGTAAGATTATATTTATAGTAGCATTATTAAAGGTCATGTTCTGAGTGCTGCTACTATATGCAGCTCTAAAAGAACATTACTTACCCTTGACTGAAGGGCAGTGTTCATAGAGCTACATATTATGTACATGGACCTTTAAAGACAAGTGACAAAAACCTATATCAATTAGATCTTGCTGGAATTAGGAACTGTTGGAATAAGCCTTTATTTATATGTATGTAAGTTTACATAAGTTGTCATGAAAAGTTCATCTACAAATGTGAATAGTCATCTTGGACATGACTGGCTCTTCTTTCCCTAGAGCAGAATGAATGTATAACATAGGAAAAAGAACAAGAATTAGCCATACAAATTTAATTTCTTTTGGGTTCTTCTGAAATCAGTCAAAATAATACATTCAGGGTTGGAAAAATAGGTACAATTAAAAGTTTTAGAGTCAAATGAGGCAAAGATTGATATATTTTGAGCTTTAAGGTGAGACATTTAATGCCAGGAACACTGTGTGTTAAGCATGGTGGTGGTGGTGGTGGTGATTACAGGCTCTAGAGCTGTTTTGCTCTAAAAAGTGAGTGAATAGCAGTCAGGTGTCCAACCTAGCTTCAGAAAAACAAATCGTTTTTATGACCAAATATGTATGTTGTATACTCCTACTGCCTAAGAAAGAGAACCATTCCAAGAAATCATTGAAACCCCAGCATTGCCGTTGCATTCATGTATGTCCATGATTTATGAAAGGACCTGACCACAACTGTAGGTGTAGTGTCCTTATGAAAAATGCCCTTCAGTAAAGTGTTACGAGAATGTCCTATAAACCTGACAAAGGCTGGTTTAACTGGACTCTTTTCTTCTGCTTCTTAAAATGAGATCTGAGGGAACCTTGCACAGTATTTCAATGTCACCAAACAGACAGGACATTTTTAGTCAGGACATTTTCAGTTTACATTTTACAGATAGAAAACATAATGTCTGATACACACAGCATTGTTGTCAGACTGCAGCATAGTTAAGTTTCTTCTTTGAGAACAGCTCTACCAAGTGACACGACCCATGCTGGTTGGCTTATGACCCTTTGGACCCTTGTTACCAATGTTACATTTGCAAGATGTTTTAATGCCACTATAATATACTTAAGGTTTGATCTGTAGTACAGTAGACGTTTTGATGTCAGGAGACATACTGTTATGCACTACAGTCTTAACTGTTTTTACAGCTATGAAACTCAATCCATTCCTTAAACCTTCCCCTTCCCACATAGTGTAATCAAGCAGATCATTCAAAGTCAACTGCATCTGATGACAGTAATGGCAGGAACATTTTTAAACCATGGATGCCCATGGCCTATTGCTCCAATCTATGCTTTTATGATGGTGTTGGCTCTGCTAGACAAGCTCTTTTCAAAAGTGTGTATTTTTCTGCTCAGACTCGGATATATGGACCATAATCAAACCTCACCTACTAGTTGTCCTGATGGATAAGTCTGTGCTTCTACCCAAAGTTACTGCCTCGTTGATGTTGGGGTCCACTCTTACTGAAGCTAGTTTATGAGCTGTAAAGTGCAGAAACCATGTCCATCTAGTGGAGGATTTGAAAACAGCTTGTGTTTTTCTCTCCATTACTTGTAAAGAAAGGGATGGGGAGGGCATGAAAGTTCTTTGGACTGTCTGTCTGCTCTAGCATATGGGAGAAAGAAAAGCACCCGGCTTGTGTCCAGTCTATTATGGATGTCTTTTTTCATTTGAGCTGTAATGGCTTACTGTAGTCTGAGTTCCCAACTGAGAGATGTTTTTTAAAGCCATCCAACAGAGTAGAATGATACCTTGGAGCCGCTAAGCACACTGTTTCTCAATTTAAATGGAAAAATGCATCAATGTATCAAGTATTCCTGTTCTAGTAAGCCAGCCTACTAGGCCGTCAACAAGTTAGGCCTTCTTCTACCTTTTGTCTTGTGCCCTTTCACTGTGCAAATACATCCATTCTGTATTCATTGTAAGAAATTTAGTTTTAATTAACATTTTTTTAGCTCTTTCATGCATTCAATTGTTTCATTCGTGAGACACATCCATGCAGAGTACTTTAGGTGGTCCTCACTGGTGAACACAGCATGTGCCACTAGAGGGCAGTGTTTCAGACCTGCTGTGCCAGCAGGGAAACCTGTGTTTTGGAGGAATGTGGCAACTGTTGTCCCACCCCACACAGAGAAGACTTTTCAGCCTCAGCTTCCTCTAGAACAGCTGTGGGGGATACATGCTAGTGATAAATATTTTAGGAAGACTTAACAAAGCCAAATTTTCATCCTGCATAAACAGTCTCTCATAATACTTGTGCTGCTCAAGAGCATCACCATGTCATTTGCAGTGACTTCTGTTTTCTTAAGCAATTTCCAACAGCTTTGTTTCATATTATTTTTAATTTTGCATTATAAATATTATACTGGCAGCTGTAAATAAAGCATTTATGGATTGCCAAGTTTTGTATGCATTTTGCCAACAGTTGGAAGCCACAAGGAAATAATAACGTGTGTGTGTGTGTGTGTGTGTGTGTGTGTGTGTGTGTGTGTGTGTGAGAAGTTCCAATATTTTTTGATTTTATGTAATTTTGCCTCTGTACACAACCACTGAAAATCGTTAAAGGCTTTGTCAAAGGAAACAATCAAGAAATGCCTTCATAAATTTACATTTACAGAGGGTATAAATCAAGATGTTAATCAGGGCCTGTTCAGGTCCAGTTCTGGAACAAGTCTCTTTGGACAAATGAAACCAAGATGAATTTGAGTATAGAAAAGAAAAGGAAGGGTCCATGCAAGATCAAGATCATCCAAAGCATACCACGTAATCTGTCAAACATGGTGGAGGTGGTGCAATTGCATAGCCATTTTGATGGAGTGACTGCAGATTGAAGTAGCAGGATGGATTCTAAGGTGTATAATGTTCTGCTCTAACTGCTGTAAAGCTTTAAATGCTGTGAAACTGATAGCATGGTGCTTCACAGGACAAATGAATAATCACCCAAAACATACTGCAAAACCAACCCAAGCACTTCTTAAGGCAAGTGAAATTTGCCAAGTGTGTAGCCCAACCTCAATCCAGTTGATCAGATTTTTACATACTAAAGACAGAAATGAAGACCTGCAAACAAGCAGAAACTGGCTGCAGTCAATGCCTGGCAAAGAATCTCACCAGTGAAATCTCAGCATTGGTTGATGTCTATGATTTCCAGACTTCAGGCAGTCATTGATTGCAGAGTATTTGACTCTAAGCTTTAAAATATTTATAACAATGTTTATTTGTTTTGAGCCAGTGGAAAAGGAAAAAAAAAAATGTCTGTAAACTGTTAATGCAATATTTTTGATAAATGTCTTGAATTAACTTTAAATTAGAACACTCCAATCATATTGACTGGTTCATTTCAGATCTACCAAGGTGGTGTACCGATGCAAAATTAGGAAGAGTTACTGCAAAAGTGGAGAGCTACACCAATAGGGAGTAATAATGGATTTAGACCCAAGGAAAACAAAAGGAAGCCTGAAAGAGTTTGTGCATATTAGCTTATGAGGGTCGTGTCATCAGCTGCGGTAAGCTTCATACCTGCTATATTTGGTGTTCACTTTAAACAGGAAATGAAGGAGAATACCACTCATTCTCCAGGAAAGGCAAACGCCTGCCTGTCTTACCTTCCAGGAACCCACGCCCCCGTCTCTCACCATTACCATTTGTTCCGAGCTGCTTTCTACTCACTGAAAGAGAGGAAAAACAGCCCAGGCACTCAGTGCTACAAAAAGCTAGCAGTGCATTCCTGTTTTTTTTAGGCACTGTGCTTTTTCCTCAGCGTCTGCGTGCTGTGCTCCCGCTGCACACGGCTGTAATTCCACCCGCTCTCCACTTAAGGCACAACGGGCTGAGGCAAAACAGCAGATGAGAAATCGCCCTCAAATCTGTCGGAAACAGCACTTTGGCACGAGCCTGGTCTGCAATCAGCACTGTACTTAGCCCACACTGGCGATTAGATAGTGGGAGTGTGTATGCGCTCATAGGAGTGTGCGTGTGTCTGGACATCTCATAAGTCAGGGCTGAGATGTCAGCTAAGAGTGGCCGGCCTGCTGCCGGCAGTTCTACTTAACATCGCCTCGCACCAGGCTGCATTCCTATGTGTTGTGCATAAATTGATCTGGACAGGAAAAGAGGCGGACCATAGGGGAAACTTGGGTTACATGAGGGTTAATCCAACGAGACTTAGAGGGTTTAGGTCCATGAATAATTGCTTTGTTGGGACTTCTATCTGTCATATTCTTTTCAGGAAAGAATTCTTTTTCGGTTTGGAGTGCCTCTCCAAAATCTTATTTTTAATCCCATTTTAAGATTCTGTCCCTGGAGTCAGCACTCCCTCTGTATCCCAGACAGTAGGCCAGCATTGCTTCAGAACAACATTCAATCATGCATCTCTTCCCGCTACACAGACAAGCATGTTTGACTCGCTCCTAACTGCACTATGTAACTTCAGAAAAGTGGACAACATTTGTCAAATTTGTGTAAACTCTTGTCATACACTCGTCATCAAATCGTCATCTAATTGTTGGACCCAGAAGGTGTCAGATTTCAATGCTATTGGAAAGGTTACCAAGAACAATAAATGGTTAAAATTTTTAACTGATATACGCAATATTTATTGAGCTGCACATACGAATGTTGTGTCTCTCTGTAAGGCAGTGGGCCACCATGTTTGCAATTGCAACATGCCAGATGTCTCAGTATAGAGTTATAGAGGTTCCTATTGGTGTCCTGCAATAATCCTTCCCCTGCAGATTTTCTGGTAGGGATGGAGTTTTGGTAGCATGTCCAATAACATGCCACACGTTCCCATTTTCCCACACATGCAGCTGTTGGAGTAGCACAACACAGATTCATTGGTCATCTTCAGCAAGACAAAAGCGGGACTCGTCACTGTAGATAATCTGCTGCCATTCTGAGAAACTCCATGACAGTCTGGAATGACACCATTCCAGTCTTTGGCAACACTGACATGGTGTTAAGGATAGACATCTGCCAATGGTGCTGGCACTAACAGGAGGACTCATGGAGGGCATCATGGCTCACTGATTGTCCTCAATCATGGTTGTTGGGCATGTGCTTTTTTCTAACCACTGCTGCCAAAAGCATACTATAATAATATCTGTACAAACTGTATTGCACACAATATGTCAATAGAACCCAAGCCCTCTAATGCAGCCCCTTTCAAACTCCTCCAAGTGCTCAGATTGCTTCTCTGAGGCATTCTTTTGAACTCTTCTTCAGAAGAAGCAATGGGACAACCTTATGTAGTCAGTGAGATGCAGTGATAAGGCCCATATCGTTCTCTTGTCTCACAATGTCAAACCTACCTGCCAAGTTTCTGGTTGCAACAATTTTTTTGACAATGTTTATTTTACTACTGCTTTAGTATAATACTGCATTCTTCCTTCACTTTCAGTTACTAATCTGTATCTGTTAACTTGTACAGAAATGCATGTCCATTTGTGGTGGCTTAACACTTCCAGACGGTAGGGAGAGTCCAAGAGCCCTGAATACCAGTTCTCCACACTGGTCTTCTACATATGCACATGTTGTTTGTTTCATTACAATGCATGCCCTCAGAAATGTATGACCAAATTAAGCTGAAGCGTCGAATGTGCAAAACAATATTTCCCTCATCAGGGCTGCATCCTAGTGTCATCAGTTGTGTTAACCTTTCAGAACATGTGTTGGCTTTGTGCTCAGTATGCTCCCTCTCGAGTGTGAGAAGCCACACAATGACAATAAAAACCAAACCCTTTTCCCAGTCTCTGTTGCACATTCAGTGCTCTCTTTGAGTCCCTCATTTTTCTCTAATTTTGCGTTTAGCCTCTGAGCTCAGCCAGATCTCATTCTCACATTCCCCTCTCTCCTGCATTCTCCTTGCATTCTCCCCTCCGTCTCTCGAAAATGCGCTGGACGGTGGTGGGTTTTTCCGTTCCATTGGCAGTGAAGAGAAATGGGGAAGCTTGGCAAGCGGCTGTTATTATTTTTCCTTTCGCTCACCATCAGCTCTGTCAGCAGCCTCTCTGTCATCACTAGGCCTTTGTAAACGTCTCCACCATCAGAATCAAAGCTCTCTTATCAGCTCCATTCTTCCTAGGGGAGGCTGGTCAGGCTTGTGAAGAAGTGGAGGCCTGAGCTCTCAGTACTGGTTGGAGGGGGGTGTGAGGAGAAGAAGGGGGTACATAGTTCCTTTGGATTTCTTTCTCCAGATGTTTATTTGCCACCAATCTGAGTTATTTCTACAGAGTAGATCGATCCATCACCTCAGCTATCATTTATACATGGCTCGCCTCCCTCTACTCTTTAACTAATGGGTATCCAATTTCATTTGAGTGTTTAACACAAGATTTGAGATATGAAGTAGTAAAACTGTGTTCTCTGGAATGATGGTGCTTCATTCAGTACTTTTGTGATTCACTGGGGAGCTGGGGATTAGGTCCTGATGATCACTTTTAGCAAAATCTAGCAAAATAGCAAATAGCTGTTCCAAAATCTAGTACACAGTAATAAGGATAAAATCCTTTGAAGAATGTTTGAAGTATCTTCAGTTTGAAACCTCTTAAACAGTTAAGTAGAACTTTTAATTAAAAGTCAAAGGTTTCTTGAAGCAAATTAAAAGGTTCCTCCACACTTTCAAATCGAAGAATCTCCAAATGTTCCATCAGCTTGAACATTTACTCCAACTCAATCATGATACTTTTGTCCCAGTACTTTTGTCCATATAGTGTATTTGTATCATGTGGGTTAACAGGATGAAGCCTGTCTTTGCATGCAGGATGTTCTTGAGGTTCCTCTCCAACACACTGGAAACTATGGGAAACACTGAGGTGAACAACAGAGCCACATAATAAGAGCTGAAGTCCAGCTGGAGGCACTTAGTCTATGTTTTGTTTAGCCCTACCTGTATGAAACAGCTCAACTGAAACAAAGGAATTGCTTTAGAGGAGGTTAGATTATGAGGTGATGTGAGGTATTTGGAGGCGTTTTCATTTGTTAGATCATTTGAATCAGCAAAGCTTTCTTGCTCCTGTGTCCCCCTGTGCAATGACTAAAAGCCAATCATGATACAGGATTCCCAGACTGGAGCGTAAAACAGAACAGCGCCAGTTCGTCCCTGGTTCAAGGCCCTCAAATAAAATGTAAATTACATTACATTTTTTCTGTGTGTTGTAAAGCCAAGGTTTTCCCCTCCATACAGACTATAGGGGAAGAGGTAATAACAGACCTTTTATTAGAACTGGGATAAATAATAGGGCTTTTGAGGCTATTTAAACTCTACCTTAAAACCTGAATGAGTTCTGGTACAAGTACTTACCAAGTGCATTTAGACTACATATGGGAATGGATGAACACTACAGTAGCTCAATAAATTCTCTTCTGCAATCAAGGGAATTGAAAAAGAGCTCATCTTGCTTTTGTTGGAGTAACTGTTTGCATTTAGCATCAAGACAAGCATTATTGAGGTTAGGATTTTGGATGGTCACCACCCTACCTCATCCACAACTAAGCCGTCCCAAAAGTACTTGATGGACCACCATTATTCCAGTGAACACTGTTCCACAAAGGTCCAATGCTCTATAGCTCAGTGCTGGGGGCTTTATACCCCTTTATCCCATAAATTATATTGGACATGTTGCTGACTGTGTATTTGCACATCTTTGTCAGCAATGGGTTTAACATTCATTAGAAGAGGTGTCCTCATATATGTGGACAGGTCTTTTCCCAAGGCATGCAGTTCATGTGATTGAGCTTTCTTATGCACTCTGACCACAATTATTCATCTTTTTCTGTACTCTCATTTTCAAAGTTGCTCTACAAACCTCAACACCCCCAGGTAGTTTGGAGTGACAGCATGAGAGAGCTCGTCAGCTTGGCCAGAGATGAGAGCGCAAAAATGGGCCATGTCCCATCCGGCTCCCAAGCACAACAAGCCATTTGTGTTCTTCTGTAACCACAGCAGGAATAAGGTCCATGTTAGCATGGAGAGCTGGCTCTAGTTGCAGGCAGTTTGACCTTTTGCTCATACTGGCACTGGTTGAAATAGCAGAAGAGGAGGAGATGCTGACAGTAAAGAAGCTGGTTGCCACTGGTTCTTCTAAAAGTGCACTTCTTCCTAAACTTAAACTCCTGTAAATGTGTCTAAAGTTGTGCACCTGTGTATGGAAATACCTTAAGCTCTTTTTAACTTTTCACTGTGTGCACACGTGAAAATACGCAACACCTTCAGAAATTCCTAAGCAATCATTTCAAAGACATATTTTGGCCAATAAACACAATATTTAATTAGTCTGTGCTTCAAGTCTATTACCAAAGTGTTTCATGTGGGCTACAGCTGGTTACATGCACTTTCTCTCTCCCCTTTCCTTCCTCAAATGTAGCCAATAAAAGCTCTGTTTTGTTGCTGCTGCTCTAATGCAAACCAGAGCATTGGTGATATCCAACAGGCCAATATCCTGACAGAGCCTCTACTGGTCCAAGCACAGAGCACTGCTTCCTACCCTGTAAAGGGATTGGTTTTATGAGAATAAAGAAAAATGCTCACGTGTGTTACAAGAAGCCACAGTTTTCTTTTTCAAGAGGGTTTCTGTCTATGCATTAATTTTGCAGCAGCATGTGGCTCCTTTGATCTGTGAGAAGTTTGGAAATGGTCTCAAGCATGTACGCTTGCTTAGGATGCTTGAAGCTGAAGGTTGTTGCCTGATTATTGAACAATACTGTTGAACTTTTCATTCCTGCAGCCAGATTGTCATGTCTCAGAATGTTTGGAATCTCCAATTATCCCAGGCTAATGTTCAATCAACTTTTATATAACTACCTGGGAATGGTCCACATTTTCCCTTCCTGCCTGATCTATCAAATGCCATCTGAAAGTGCTTAGTATTCAGCTAATGTCCACTTCACACTGAAACAGATCGGAGTGTTGAGTATCAGCCAATATCAAGCCTAATCTTTGCATTTTTTGTGGATAATAAAGGCAAGGCAAGTTTATTTGTGTAGCACCTTTCATTTACAGTGGCAAACACAAAGTGCTTTACACAAACAGAGATCAAATATAATAAATGAATAATTAAAAAGCAATAAAATTAAACATGCAGTATAAATAAGTAAGAGAATAAACGACATAAATAAGAATTGCCATTAATAAAGGCACACAATCATGAGCATAAGTGATCCGAGCGTAAGTGACCAGCACAAAGTCACGGACGCATTGTAAACCAGTCACTCCAAATTCAGAGGTGGTCAGAGATGCATATGATCACATTATTCTTGTAGTCAGAACATCAAAATATCTCAATGTTTCCCCAACAGCAAAGAACTGCCTGCATCAAACATGTCACTACTCCAGTCAGAAAATAGCAGAGATGAACACAGCTGCTTTTCATACACTCTTTCTGTGTCTCTTTGTCAGTTGTTGGGCTAACAGACCTCGCAATCAAAAAACCTCAAACAGCCCGTACTGGAACATGGATTTGCAAGCCATTTCCATGTCAAAATAAAAGCAGCGGGGGAGTGACAGCTTTAATGTGCGGCATAGCCCTCCTCCAGAAATCTGAACACAAGCAGTCACAGGAGACACATTTAAGATGGCAGGTGTGAACAGCTATACATTTTGACAGCCATTTATGACTGGATCACCAAGGTAGGGATGGGACCAGAGAGGCACCTCAATCACAGGTAACCCAATGCGTTTTTTAATGTCTAATACAGTTAGGCAGGCAGAAATGTTGCAGTGCATATGTAATAGTGGATAATTGATCAGAGCTTGCAGTTTGAAAGGCTGTTAAAATAGTCACTTTCCGATGGAGCTGTTGCAAGAATGTGTGAAACATCTATTGTTCCAGCATGTCATGGAAACTCCCAATGTTCTGCAAAGCCATTCACAATCTATGGCCTGTTAGAGGAATTCAATTAGTTAAATAATGTATCTGTTGATGTGCTTTTAGACAAGAAAGTAATATCTGATATCTGGTCACACTGGGGATGCATTTAATGAAAATTGTGAACAGAATCCCTTCAAGGTGGGACCATAATATCAATGACCAACTCCTTGTTTCTACTCTAACTGTCCAATTTATCAGCTCCACTGACCATACAGGAGCAATTTATAGTTCTATAATGACAGACTGTTGTCCATCTGTTACTCTACATTCACATTTCTCAACCTCTCATTCAGGACCCCACAGGAACACCACAGAACAGGTATTATGTGGGTGGTGGTTTATTCTCCACACTACAGTGAGACTGACATGGTGGTGGTGTTGGTGTGTGTTGTGCACTCCAGGACGTTTTAGACACTCCTACTTAGTTACTCCACCTTGTAGATGTAAAGTCAAAGACAGAAGTTCATCTGTTGCTGCCCAGTTGTGATGGTCATCCACTTCATCAGTGGTCACAGAATGCTGCCTACAGGATGATGTTGGCCAGATATTTCTGGTTGAAGGACTATTCTCAGTCTGGCATTGATATTGAGGGGTTTAGGCACTCTCGCAGCACTGCTGTGTCTAATCCACTCTTACCAGCACAACACAGACTAACACACCACTATCATGTTAGTGTCATTGTAGTGATGAGAATGACCCACCACCCAAATAATACCTGCTCTGTGGTGGTCCTGCAAGGTCTGGAGCATTGAAGAACAGGATTGGATAGGATAGGATAGGATAGGATAGGATAGGATAGGATAGGATAGGATAGGATAGGATAGGATAGGATAGGATAGGATAGGATAGAACTTTATTGATTGCTTGGGAGGGTTCCCTGGGAAGGGTTCTCTCAGGGAAATTAAGGAAATTATTATAAGGGTGAAATGAAAAGAAACAGATGGACTACAGTACACAATTATAGAACTGCAAAGTGTTCCTGTATGGTAAGTAGAGCTGATAATGTGTGTAGAAAAAGGGGATGGTCATAATGTTATGGCTGATGGGTGTATGTCCAAATGTTTGCAGACTCCGATAATTAATGAATGGATTTATCTGCTTTGTGTCAAATCAGTTGTCCAGTCCATGTAGAAAAGTGCCAGTAGAATAGAACATTCTGGAGCAGGCGGAGGGGTGTATGACAGAAATGGAAAATATTTATTGAGCTACACAGAAGTATGCAACACAATAGACATCTCTGAAGTAATTAAGTTATATAGGTTCTTAATGGTGTTCTGCTATAATCCATTCCATGCAGCTAGAATATTTTCATGCAGTTCCTGCAGATTTTGTGGTAAGGGTGGAGGGGATAGGTATGGTGATGCAACTGTTGCAATAGTGCACACTTCATTGTTTTTCTCCACTAGTGCAATATCGGGACTCATCACGGAAGATGACCCACTGCCATTCTGAATGACTCCGCAATTGTGGTTTTCAGACATCTGTTCATTCACTCAGTGGTATATGTAGGTCTCCCAGATCTTTCATGTCACTGGTGTATACCTTCTAGTATCCACTGCCAACAGCATGCTATAGTAAAATCTGCATGACTGGAATGGTGCGCAGTATATCAATAAAACCATCCCTCTTCCTGGAGTCCTATGATGTGACCCCTCTTGAACTCTTCCAAATACTCAAATTGCTTTCAATCTCTTCTACAAGGCATACTCCACTGCCAACACAACAGCATGAATCAGAATGGAAAGCACATTCAACAGGACAACCATATATAGTCAGTCAGGTACAGTGATAAGACCCGTCCTTGCTTACTTACCATATTCAACTGAGTGTGAAATGTCATTCATTGGCATCCCAACCTCATTCCTGTCAGTTGATTCCTTCTGCATGCAACTATTTTTCGATGATTTCACAGTGAGGACACACCTGTTACTTGATCCCTTAAAAATAGGCCTTGAAATCACATTGCTTTTGGATCAGGACATCCCTAAAAGAAAATCTTGTTATTCAGCTAGTGAATCCCCTCACATACTGCAGATTTGCTTCTGCATTTTAACCTTGAATATGCTCTTCAGGAAGTAATTTTACCTAAAAGCAATGTTTCCCAGGAAATATCTACCCAGAATCTTGTTCATTTTTTTTCAAATAATAAAGCTTAGAAAGCTAACAATCATTTTTGTCTCCTTGTATTTCTGAGATCACAAAGCTCTCCCCAGTGAACTCTCAGCATTGGGTGTCCCTCTACCTGGCTCATTGTGGGCTGTGACCAAACCTGATATCCACATGTCATCATGGTAATATTGTTCAATTGATGATATGTCAGCTGTGGGGCATCTTGAGTTCAAAGTGACCTGTAATCCAATCCCATGACAGGACAAAGGCTGAATTGTGGCTGTTAATGTGAACTGAAACAAGGCTTGTCCAAGTGAGAGGACCACAGTGCCATCTCCCAGCTGAAGACTGGCATGTTTGAAGATGAGCCCACTCTATAGAGAATGCATGGTCCCCCTCAATTCAAACGTTGTTATTCCTGTCAGATTTCCTTTCCTGGCTGAAGTTTTCACTGAATCAAAAACAAACTCTGTAAGAAGAGCGTGCTGAGAACATGATCTGTGCATGCAGAGCCTCTCAGTGGTCCTCTAAAGGCTGCCTGAGGGACCTCTGTGTGGATGACCCAGTCAAAACAATGCAAGACAAGACTTTTGCAGCAGCAGCCCACCCGCTATTTCCATGATAGCAAATCCAGATCCTTTAACACTTTGGCAGTATTTGCCCTCCATCTATCTGTGCCATCCACACAAGCAACTTTCCTAATGAACTTAACTACACTCCCTGGAGGCCCATTTTTCTCATCCCAGCAGTCTTTAGTCACAACGCTGGTGACCATGTTGAATTTGTAGGTATAGTGGCTTTTGTCTTTGCTTCCTTTTTATTTGCCTTACCTACATGCTTGCAGATTTCTTGCTGGGAGTAAACAATGTGATGAGTGTTTGATTGCCGGGCAATGCTGATTCCCATGAATGCCTCTGAGTTAACATAGCCTTGAGAAAGGACAAGCACACAGTCCTGCTCAGGCTGCACAGAGGGGAGGATGGCTCTTTGGGAGGAAGCAAAGATAGGCAAAGGTATTTAAGTGCTGCAACATGTGTTTCCCAGTGAGCATGATAATGTGTTTTAGGTATTGTATACTAACTCAATCACTTGTGACAAATTAATGACAGGTATGAAATATTTATAACAGGATTATTTCTATGCCAAATATGAGAAAATTGTACCACTGATTTAATGTATGATTTTCTGTTGAACGGAATGCAGAACCTTATGCAAAAAAAGCTATATATTCTCACCCAGTACCTTTTGTATGATTTTACTTAGGCTTGTATTTTTATTCTGGGGTACCATTTAATTAGTTATGACCTCTATAGTAACCACTGTAGTTCTATAATTACAGACTGTAGTCCATCTCACTTCTTCAATGATCAGAACCACAGCACAGGAATTATGAGGGTGATTAGTCATTCTTAGCATTGCAGTGACACTGACACGGTGGTGGTGTGTTAGTGTGTGTTGCACTGGTTTGAGTGGATCAGACACAGCAGTGCTGCTGGAGTGTTTAATCCCCTCAGGGTCACTGCTTGACTGAGAATAATCCACCAATCAGAAATATCCAACCAACATCACCCTGTGGGCAATGTCCTGTGACCACTGATGAAAGACAAGAGGATGACCATCAAGAACTGTAGAGAAACAGATGAGCCTCTACATCTGAAGGTGGACCAACTAGGTAGGAGTGTCTAATACAGTGGGCAGTGAGAGGACACAGTGTTAAACCCTCACTAACACTAATCTCACACTAACACACCACCAACATGTCAGTGTCAGTGCAGTGCTGAGAATGATCCAACACCTAAATTATGCCTGCTCTATGGTGGTCCTCTGGGGTTCTGACCATTGAAGGACAGGGTGAAAGGAGGATAACACAGTATGCAGAGAAACAGATGGAAAACAGTCTGTAATTATAGATCTACAAAATTGCACAGTGATGGTAAAACAAGGAGGTTCTCATAATGTTAGGGTTTATCAATGTATAATGTAGTACATTTAAATTTATTTATTAAAAATATGTGATATATTGGGAAGTACAATGTACAGACATCTTTAATTAAATGCCAAATATGTGAATGTATTATTGTCTTTTTTTTTATATGTAAAATGGAATTTTGTTACTCACTCAGTGACATCAGTGACAGTATTTGGACATTTGGACCTATAGTGTATTTCTGGTGCATAAGGAAAACTCCTTATATAGCCTCAGGAAAGCATTTTTGCACCAGTAGCACCTGTTACTAATCTGTTACAGCTACGACTCAGTAAGAGGATATTACATTTTACAATGTGCCTCAGTTACACAATGGCCAAACAGACTTTGTGCATCAGAGTGCACTGCAGCTTCACCATATTATAAGTCTGTAAGCATAATTGTATGGCTGTCAGTGTATATATTCTAAGCAGCATCTGGAAGTGTGATGGAGCAAACTGTATACTTATGCTTGCATTCTTCAGAGCAATTTATGACCTGCACATAGAGGAGATGTGGCACTGTTCTATCATAAGGGAAAACTCTGGACATGGGGTGGAATTTCTCATTGAATTCTGATTCATTATGCTTCATAATGTCCATAATGTCTAAATATACAGATTTAAAAAGTAGATTTAAGAAACAATTCTACTTGGAGAGAATTTTAGTGATACAAAGATTTTTCAGCAACCCCCTTAGCACCCATGCATTTGCCATTTGCCATATTGCAGCCGAATATGAAATATGCAATATGTATTGCATAAAAGGTATTCAATTGTGATTTTTTTTTTTTTTGTCTTGTTGTCCACCCTGAGTTTGGTTGTCACACTGATACAGTGACTCAGTTGAATGACTCCATGGCTCTGACAGTGTTAAAGCCAATGTGATGTTGTTGCTGCTGCTGTTGTTGTCAGTGCTTTCATCCATTTTGCATTCATTTTATGCAAGGATGGCATACATAAGAAAAAATGACGCATTAGAGACTTTTTATGGGACTCATTGTTCTGTGTACAGTGTGATTATCCTGTGTGTCCGTGAAATAAGGAACAGAGCATTAACCATGCATTAGAAAGGGTTCCAGCCTGCAAATGACACAATGCCCCATAGAGGCTACAGGCAGTAATCTAGTAATCTGCTCCTTGTGACGATCACCTCCCTCCCTCCCTCCTTCCTTCACTCCCTCCCATTCCTTTCCTCAATAAGATTATTTAGGGTGGAAAAGCATAGTTGCAAAGCATGCTGCCAAACACCAGTTGACCAAATTGTTTTTTTCCCCTTCAGACATAACAGTTCCTTTGCAGTCCATCCTCCCATGCAAATGTTTGTGTAAGAAAGTGGTCATTAATCGTACAGTCGGCTCGAGCTGATGCTGTGTTAATGACCAACTCTTGTACATACAGTACATTTTAGATTAGTAATTTATGGCTAGTTTCTATTTGCTGAGAATTTCACATGCTTTCGGGGCTCTAAACAGCTGCAAGTGTTCTTGCAAAATCTTGGGACTGGAAAGTCATCCGCCCACAAATAACACACTCATGCACGCAGTTGCAGACACGAAATGAGTTGCAGGAAAATTCATTCTTAGTCACACACATACACACACACACAGGAACGGGTGGTTTGAATGGGCTCGGCTAGACACTGAGCAGATATCTGATTTTTTTGTCACAGAATGTTGCCGCTTGATCCAGGAGAATCTCCAGGTGGGTAATCGAGGCCCATCCTGTTACAGTGGGGATGGCAGGATGCATGGAAATGGGATGTGTGCGAGTTTGCCATGTGCACTGCCAGTCACCTCAGATACACTCCAGTCCTCATCCATTCCACCCATCTCTCTCTCCCTCTTTCTCTCTCTGCCCCTTCCCTGCTCTTCTGTGGATGGCTGGAATGTTTCTGTAATTGCTTTCAGTCTGTTTGTCTGTGAGAGGATAAAGAAGACTAGTGCTGCTCATTTGCGAGCTGAGCTTTCCGGACGTGACTGTGCAGAGGACTGGATGTTGACAGACAAAAAGGTGGCCCATTGTTCATTCATACTGGAGCATTCAAAGAACTCTAAGCCAAGATTTGATTAACTGGCTGAATGATTGAATATTAAACATAATTTAGCCTAATTACTGTAGCTGTACAGTAGTTAGTGTACTATCAGCCAGTAGTCTAATATAGCTCACAGCTTTAAATGGGAGTATGAAGGGGTAAGAGTGCAAGGAAATGTGGAGCCATGGTGCCCACAGACCCACGCAAATTACACCCACACACATTCCCCCACTCCCTCATTCTCCTTCACTTACCCTGAAGCACACAGACACACACCATACCGGCCCACATAGGCGCTCTGTCACATTGAAACATCATTTTAAAGCCTATTTAAGCCATTCCAATGAAAACCACAGACTCCTTATTAGGCAGCCTACGACTCAGCAAAAGAGACAGCGTGAGAGAGACTGCAAGAGATTCTGGAAAAGCAAAGAAAAAGACAGAGTCAGACAATGTTTGTTTTCCTCCCGTCTGTTCTTTTTTATCCAGTTCCCCTAGATTTCTGAAGGAATACGGACCGTGGGTGCTGGATTTAGTGTGTGTAGGAAGGAAGGTGTAAAAAGGTCATGCTCCTACCATTTTAAAAATGCATGGAAGTATGTGCCTAATAATTTCTGCCCTTTTTTACTGCCTGAAAAATTTGTGTAGGCTGCTGTGGGCCTTGCAGGACATATTGTGTTGTTTTTTTTTAATGTATCACTTCAGCAGAGACAATAAGTCTGCATCCAGAAGCCTTGTCTAGACCAAGCCAGTGTTTCCAAATGGGGGTTCATCTATTTGATTCATGGCCTCAAATCCTTATCCAAACCCAATAAGAGCAGCGTACGGCTGAACATTCCACGACTATTATTTTTGCATTATTCTCCCTTAGTTATGAAGGTGAAGACAATCCTATATCCTGTTAGCACTTCATGTCATACAAAATACATTGCACAGTGCTGTACATCCCTTTGTTTCGCACTGTACCATGTTAATAATGTACATGGTGTGTTCCTAGATTGTGTATGATGTAATAGATTCCTTATAAAATCTCAGACTCCTTGGTTGCATTGATGTACTAATTGGTATAGTCCTGGTGTGTTTTACTCTTTCATGGTCCAGTTTGCTGTAAGGCTAAACCAACAACTAGCATCACCATTTAAATGTTTTGAAATGAAAAATGATTTTCATAAAATCTTCTGAACATCAAGGTATAATTTATTAGTAAGACACAAAGTAGGGCACAGACTTTATTGTTAAAAATAATATTCAGAATGCATTATATTGTATTGAGGAGATCAAATCTCTTGGCAGCTCCAGTGCCTTGTAAAAGTCATCACCTGATGATCGGATTACAAATGACACTTCAGTATTTTAGTGAAATAGATTTGGCCTAACTTTTGCCTCTTCTCAAATGTAGGGCTGAAAGTTTCTGGACAGTGGACAAAGCAAAGTGTAAAGTGTATTAATTTGCCCTTTGTGTTAGACACAGATGGAATTGTACTACCACATTTAACCCATCCATGCGGTGAACACACCCATACACATTGATGGGCAGACACTGCTATGAACAGTGGGCACATGTGCCCTGAACAGTGGGCAGCCTCCACTTCAGCACCCAGGGAGCAGTTTGGGTGCCTTGCTTAAGAGCACTTCAGATGTAACCTGTCAGTTCCAATTTGGAGCCTTTATACTACCAGCAAAGAAAATGGCAGAGACCATATCTTAGCCTGTGGAGGACTATGATGCAAATTTTACTAACACAGCCATAGCTCTCTGTTAGTATAGTGCTAACTGCATGCCAAAGTTGTCACACCCTTGTATTCCAAAAAACATTTAGGTGTATTCCAACATTATTTGACATACTTAATCTATAAAACAGTCTCCTTGACATGGTTTCAAACAAGTGTGGTTTTATTCATGCAGTTAATATGGTGCTAAAAGATGAATTATGGCTTCAGTAGGTTAGCTATTATTACCTACATTATCCTGTAGTTATAGTCAAAGAGTAAAGAATGAATCAGTTTGGAGTATTAAGGAGTTTGCTTTTTTTGGTAGTTATTGTTAGTGTGGAAATAAATGAAGTTAAGTCTTATTTATGCGACCTTGGACACAGTGACAACAACTGTCACATTATTATAAGACTCCATGAAACGTCCTGGCCCTGATCACTACTCTAATGGGTCCACACTGGCATAGAACAGGTCTGGCCTTAGTAACCATTTGGCCCTACAGTAGAAAAAAGATGATTTACTTTAAAATGAGATGAATTTTATGAACACTTTTATTCACACCTGAAAATGCTTTTTTTCATAGGAATTCAACCACGTTGCAATGAATGCTCCAAGTTTAGATAATATAGATGATATACCAAGTATCTACATTTTCCAGTACGTATTACTGGTTCAACTGTGAGGAAATTGAAGCTTTATGCCACTAATGCACTGCCTCAAACTCAACATTAGAACAAGAAGGATAATCATGAGGGAATCCACAGAGAGGCCAACAATCACTTTAAAGGAACTATAGAGTTTAGTGGCTCATGTGAGATTGGAGGTGCAAGTCATTATCGAATGTCATTATGATATTTGTGGCCTTAAATAAAAAAAAGCTCTGTGTGACACAAAATTAACAGTATTCACTATCCAAACAGTGAAGCATGGGTGTGTCCACATTATGTTGTAGGAATGCTTTTCCTTATTAAACTTGAGGGACAGATGGTTGGTATAAAATGCAGGGAGACAGTGCAGGACAACTTGCCTAAAAACTAGGACTTGGGTTAATATTTCCAAAAAACAAAAAGACAGACAATTCTTTAATGGTAAATAGTTAATTGCTGTGTGTAATATATTATACCTCTACTTGTTTTGCTCCGGATGATTAAAATATTAAATAAAACATGTAAAATACCTTTTGACAAAATGTTTGGCAAAAATAATCACTAATATGAAAAATGGCTACAAACATTTCAAGGGTAATGTATATTCTCAAAGTGAGCTTTTGCAAAACAGTTAAGGGTAATATCAATCGACATTAAACATTCTCCAGATTTCCTGCTGGTCTTTATGTTGTTAACAGTGTGAATCGAACCAACATTCCCAGCAAGGTGTCACTCAGACATCTCAGTGCCCCCTGGATTACCAGATGTACAGACAGCTGCTTGGTTTTCTTTGATATATTATGTCTCCATGGTCTGAGTTGCAGTGGTATGTTGAGCTCCAGGGTGTCTATGGATACATGCCCAGTTTGCAAAGACCAACAGAGCTAGACTGGACTGCCAAAGAATCTTTGTCTTGTCCAGTAAAAACGACTGTAGTCCAGCAGAGATTAAAATGGCACTCAGACTCTACCACCCCCTGAAAGCCACAAAAAGTGGGGGCAAAGGAAAAGTGGGAATTCCTAATACATGACTATGTTATTGGCTTTCCCCAAACATCTTAACATTGGAGCTACTTACGGTCAGTTAACATCAGAATATCTGTAACTGGAACCAGATACACACGAGCAGTAGGTTAAACAGAGAAGTAAAATTCTGCTTTTTATTTATTTATGTTTTTTTGAACAGGAATATTATTATTAGACAGCTATGCATGGTAATGAAATGGACAATGGATTTTTAAGTGATTACATATATTAACAATGTGATTTTACTCTGTTGACTTTGTGATTAGAAATATGCCTCACTTCCATGACGTTTGCTATAAATTGGCAATTTGGTATGAAACTGGTAATTTGTCAGATGTACTTGGATTTGATTTATCTTTTTTCCCTCTGCATGTATAAATGAGCTGTACCATATTCGAAGTCAAGGAGTGGTTTTCCCATAGTTATTTTTCCTCTGTGGCTGGAATAGGGGAAGTTCTTTGTCAAAATACTGAAGTCCATTGATTTTAGTCCCCTTTCCTCAAACCTAAGTAAACACTTTCCCTTCCAAACCATACTAAAAAGAAGCTTTAGACAAAAACACAGTGCTTGGTCAGCATCTGATGAATAGTGGGGATAAGAAGAGGGCTGTTTGGGTAATTTTCATGTACTTTACTTTGTGTCATTAAGAGCTCATTTGCAGCCCATGGCATTATTTTGAACTCATACCAATCATCTTTTGATGCAATGGAGCTTCAAATTAGTTGCCTTCCCACTTTCAACCCATCCTATTCCATGAAGGATTAGGTGTATTGTTATGTGCCTTGATTGCCAAAAATGTGGGCGTGGGTGTGTGGCTTTTTAGTTTGGCTTTTTTTTGTTGGTTTTCTTGTGTGTTTTAAGCAGTTTGGCAGCAGTATGTGGAATATCAGCATTTCTCATGTGTGCCTAGTTTGTGGAAGACATGACCTGAGATTGTGTGCAGCAACATTTTTCTTCATTTCTCACTCCATATCAGAAGTTTTTCTGAAGCTATGCTGCTAAACTAAAAAACAATCTTTCATCTATTTAAAGTGGCTGCAGCTCAAACTCAATGTGACACTCTTTCATTCCTTTTCTGGCTTGAAGTATAGCCAGAGACCTCCAGTGTGCCGTCTGTTGAAGGAATGTGGCTGACAAATAACAAATAGCCTATTGGAGAACTGTGGCCTATCAGTAGCAGTGGGTAGCAGTGCTGGGTTTTGTCTCAGAAAGAACTATGGTAATAAAATACTACAGGTATTAACTACACACACAAAACGTAACAGCCTGTAGAGAAGGAGATTTGTAAGTGTATCCACAGAGAGGTCACCAGTCACTTTGAAGGAGCTACTGAGTTCAGTGACTGAAGCTGAAGCTGAGTGAAGGTGCACCAGTCAATGACCACAAGTCTAGAAACAAGCCACTTAAGAAGAAAAAACTATATCAAACATGTCTGCTGCTTTAAATGGTCTGTATTCAGATGAGACAGAATTGATATTGCTATTCGTTACCAAACTAAACCTTATTTTTCAACAAACATCAGCCAAGCAGGGGGTGCAACCATCATGTTTTGGGGACACCTCATCTCAAGATGACTGTTTCACAATTCATAAAGTGTACTGAATATATTCTGACCCTTGTGCACATTATACAGATGCAACCCGGACTGCAATATTAACCTAACTTTAACATTACTCTAACCTAACCCTCACCTTCACCCTATTTTTAAGCTTAACCATAAACATAGTAGAATTCTTACCATTTGTTGAGTTTCATTCCATTAGTTCCTTATTTAGCAAAAACAACATGCTGTAGAGATGCTGTATTGTCAGATTTCCTTTGGGTATGTGGTGATTGGTGTGTGTATATTTGACAAAAACGTGCCACCAGTGTATGAGAGTTCTATTATGATATATGTAAAAACAATTAGAAATATGTTTGAGGAAGGAAAAGTACAGAAAAAACTTCTGTTGCACAACAATCCTAAGCATACAGCCAAGATAACATAGGAGTGGCTTTGGGTCTCCTTGAGTGGCCCAGCCAGAGGCCAGACTTGAACCCGATTGCTACAACAAAGGCTGTGAATACTTAAGTACATTAATAAATTTGCAAAATTTCAAACAAACTTTTCTCAAGGTCAATACATAGCTCTTTCATTCCATTTCTGGCTTGAAATATAGCCATATACCTCCAATGTGCCGTCCGGTGAAGGAATGTGGCTGTCAAATAACAATTGGCCTATCAGAAAACTCAGTTGCTGTGGGTAGCAAATATGAGAGAAAGCAAATATGGTAATTTAATATTACCAGATTCCATGACCCACACAACATAACATAACAGTTGTTATGAGTGTCTAGTTTAATACCATAGTAATACATTATACTTTGATGGTCATACACTGGAATAAAATTAAGACACAGACCCTTTAAAAGACACTTTGTCCTTCACTCCACAACTTATGGAGGCCCTAGGTGACATATACTGAATAGATTGGACGAGTCAAAACTGGGTCTGGACTTATGGGTTGAGCAAGAAAGGTGCCAGGAAATTACAATGCAAATCAGTAAAATTGAAAATCAATCATTTTTTACATTTAAAGTCAAAACACTGAGGCTTTCACATCCATATTATACTCTATTGCAAATTCAAACATGAGAGTGACCCTGAAACTGGCCCATGGAAGAATGGAGAGAGACAGAGCCTGTCATTGGAAAGAGAGTGAGAAAGGGGGAAAATGTGGAGGGAATTTTAATGGAGTTCCCTTTTTGTTGCAACTGTGAAGCTAATGGCCAACCCTTACAAGGCAACCTTGTGAGACAAAGTCTCCAGTGAAAAATGAAAAAGTGGGGGAGTGAGTGAAAGAAAAGTCCACAGCAAAGCCCATACCAAGAGGCAGGCGCGTAGTTTGGCATGGGACAAGCATTTCCATTAAATGGCAGGTTTAGGGAACAAGATAATTGCTCTAGCAGAACTGAGCCCCTCGTCATCCCCATCCCCCCAAAGACCATGAGGATTTACTTATTTCTGTACAGAAAGATATTCAGCAGTGCATATCCTCTAACAGGCTTTCCCACAATGCATTATAATTAGCCACATTACTCTCTCAAAACCTATTTAC
This sequence comes from Acestrorhynchus altus, assembly GCA_034509495.1. Taxonomy (NCBI): domain Eukaryota; kingdom Metazoa; phylum Chordata; class Actinopteri; order Characiformes; family Acestrorhynchidae; genus Acestrorhynchus; species Acestrorhynchus altus. The sequence continues at coordinate 27,298,868 of CM067505.1, forward strand.
TAGAATTGGTATTGAGAGGGCTTTTGCTGATTTCGCACATCAAGGCAAATCAGGTCATGAAAGTGTTTGTCCAGCCGCTCCATGTATTTGGACCTGTGCTGGCCTCACTCCCCCCAACGGCTGTCTGGGTCTACAGTCTGCAACATGCTGGTGTGTGTGTGTGTGTGTGTGTGTGTGTGTGTGTGTGTGTGTGTGATCTTGGATTAATGGCAAAGAAACATGGGGCCACTTGGTTCCAATCGTGCAGTCCTCCAAATCAGGTTTGGATGGGTCTTCACATGGTGGTGTGGGTTTTTGAAGGGGTAGAAGGGGGGCAGTCAAACAGGGTCATGCTGTTCAGGATGAAAACAAACCATGGCACGGAAATCATTAAGCCAGCATTAGAGCTGCTAGTCTGTGTTTTGCACTGATATGGTCCTTCTAGTTCCTTTTGAAGTAAATAATAGTGATCATAATCTCATTAATAGTGATTGGCCCACTTATTTTAGAGCAGTCTGTCTGCAAAACAGCTTTCTCTCATCTCTGTCGTGAGACGTTCACTTTGGCTGGAGCTGTTGTTTGGGTGCAAACGTGTCTTTGGTATTTAATCTGCATGCTTATCAACTGCTGTTCTGCTACAGTACCAATTTAAATGTTTATTTGGCCTGACTCACCAGAAATTTACAAAACAACCCACAAAATATGGATGAATAGAATAGAATAGAATAGAATAGAATAGAATAGAATAGAATAGAATAGAATAGAATAGAATAGAATAGAGTATTGCTTTACTGTCCCCATTGCCTGTTGCCCATCTGGCAGTTACGAAAGACAGCATTATTGACAAAAACAGGATATACAATCAATCAAGGTAATTTATCATAAAATCAGCACTAACAGGTCATTAAATAAACTTAATCAACAACAGACATCGTAACTAGACATCACAAAACAGGATGTGATTAAACAGGACATCAAAAACAGGTCAGTGTGAGAACAAAACACGCAATGTTTGAAACATGTTAAACACTGAAAGCCCTCACTAAGTACTGCATGGAATAAATCCAGCAGGAATGCAGTGGTACTGTTGAGTGCAGTACTGCTCAGAGTATCCACCATTCATGCATTTCATTTCATTTTAGGTTAAGTAACTGGAAAACAAGCTACTCATTTTTCAGAAGGTATTCCTGTGGTTATTAAATATGACATAATACAGTATAGGGAAGAGGAATGGCCAAGGAAATGAACTGAAAATGCAGGAGTGTCCAAAACTGGAGATCTTAATATGGTTAAAAGAAAATGAGGCTGAACTGGTAGTCCATGAAACCTGGATAAACAATACGGTGGTGTGATTTTTTTAGAGTGAAGAGAAATTCAATCTCCGCTTTACAGATCAGAAAATCTTCACAGGTGCTTGTGTTCCTCCTTCCATTATGAGATGACAATTCAATGATGTGGGTCTAAAAAGAACCTAGCATGTTTTTTTGTTTATGTGCACATTATTTGCTCCTAAGGCGTGCTTTTGAAACAAATGCATACTTATAAAACCTTTTTCACCAAATTAATTTTACACCAAATTTTATTCACCCACTGTTCTACTTTTGTGATATTTCATCAGCAACATAAGAGCTCACAATCAGTTCTCTTTCTGATGTTGGTATAGTAGCAGCTGTTATTGACAACTATAATTTATAATTGAATTTAATCCTCCTCACATGTGAAGCTGAGTCTCCAACATCTGTTCAAAAACAGTTCAAACTCAGTTAACGTGCAAAGAGTTGTGTCTATAATCTCTTCTAAATTGAATATGTGAAAGAATTCCTCCAAAAATCAGCATGTAGTGTTTTCTTCAAGAGAATCTGTCTCACATCAGTCATGGGCAGCCATGGCCTGGTGGTTAGGGAACCGGCCTTGTGACTGGAAGGTTGCCAGTTTAAATCCCGCAACTGGCTGGACATGATTGTATGCCCTTGAACAAGGCACCTAACGTCCCAGCTGCTCCCCAGGCACCATGGATAGGGCTGCCCACCACTCCAGGCATGTGTGCTCACTGCCCCCTTGTGTGTGAATTTACTAGAATGTGTGTGTATGGGTTAAATGCAGTGGACAAATTCCCTTGTGTGCAAAACACAGTGTTTTTATGAGAACTTTTACCTTTACACCACTCCCTGTCCCATGTAGTGCACTTTGTAGGTTGTGAAATAGCAGCACCTCCACACAAACAGTGCATAATCTGTGTGATTTAATGTAATTTCAATTCAATAATCAGTTAGACAGCTCTCTCTTTCACATCCTGTCACTGTGAAATGATGTTTGTGTTGAAGAAGTAGTGCACTATGGGAGTATGGAAGTATAGTAGGGAGTAGGATGTGAATTGAATAAACTGCAGGTTAGTGGTGAAAGGAGAATTGAGAGTTTCATTGAGGAGATTAAACTTTAGGAGTATTTCTGTGCACCGCTTGTAGCAGTTTTCAGAGACTTAACGTGAAAAAACCTTGTTTCACAGTGGATTCAGTCCTCATCAACATTCAAATATTCCAACTTTAATGTGAAAGGTTTGAGTCCCAGAATTGTGTTGCATTCAATGTGATTGCCTTAACATTAAAAATCACATTAAGATGCTTTTGATGTCTGAACTTAATGTAACTTATCATGCAAGAGTCCAGACCTCAACACCATTAAATGTATGAATTTTGAATTCATTGGATGGTTAGAAGCAGAAAATGCTTCAATATCTAAGATTGAACTTTGGATGCATGGAAATATCTCATCAAACCAAAACCAAGTCTCTTGAAAAGAATGGGAGGTCTAATAAAATAATAAGATACAATTGAACATGTTGTATTTAACTTTGAGCCTTTGAATGAAGCTGTGAGAATGCAGTCTATGATAGACAGAAGTGCTTCCTCATATTTAAAGAGGTCTGATTAGTTTTTAATTGCGTGCTTGGTGTCAGTGTTGAGAAAGACTGGTCCATTTATGGGCTCAGTGTATTAACATTCCTGCCTGCAACAAAGTGAGCACTAAAAGGAGCTATGCTATGAGCGTAGCAACCCTGACCATTTTGTGGGTATAAAGCTGTGGCTGAGACCACAAGTGCTAAGGATGGGTGTCCATTTAGCCATTAATCTAAGAGCACAACAGTGAAGCAATGTCTGGGGAGCATACAACAGATGTTGGATTGGCAGCCCCTTAAATCTAACAAAATAAAACTTGGACAGGCCATGTACTTGTGTATGCACTGGAGAGTATAAGAAACTTATTCCAAATACATACCTGCCATTTTCTATCTGTTGGTGGAGGATCTTTTTTCCTGTTACCACTTTATCTGTCAGGTAGAATCTTAACTGACATAAGAGCCTCCTAAGGGAGCTACCAGTGAAAACTGACCCAGTGACCTCTGGAAGTGGCCTGTAATTGGTCACATTTCCAAGGTCGACCCATGTCACTGAATATGTGTTTTGCGAGGTAGAGAGGTACAGATGTTTGATGTGCTGACAACAATAGAGTATTAAACAGCTGTAGGTGCTGAGGCCAGGACTCGCAAGGTTAGAATGAGGAACTTCTCCCAGCTTTTAAGATGTTATGTGTCAGATTCTTCAGACCACAATAAGCTCATAAAACGTGAAACCATTGAAAAGACATTTACAGAAATCCGAATCAGTATGCAAGTGGTGCTGTTGGTAGGTCTATTGATCAGGCCAGTGGTTTCAGTACCATAAACTTTGGGCAACTTCAGACTAAAGACCCAAAACAATTAATTCCAGATATACCAACATATAACCATTGAATTTGTTCAAATGCTTAAAATAAAATAATTAAAAGCAGGATGTTTTCTGTCCTTCAGTCTCTGAGCTCATTATCTGGCTAGTAAACCCTGGGACTCCTGGGCTACACCACCCAAAGGTCCAAGAACAACAAACTCCTGAGCCCTACACAAATAAATCCACACTATTATATGTGGCCATGACCTTGGCTCTACAGGTGTTTGCACATAACTAAGGCTAATTTTGTTAGTTTTAAATTCCTTGCTTTTATTATTTCTGTAGTTGCTCATATTCTAAAGGTGTCCTTTGTGACCTGAGGTCTCACAACACCATGATCTGTTGCTAACTGCAGTGCCTAGATGAGCAAGTCAGCCTTCCTTCCTTGTAAAGTGTAAAAGATATTTTTATGGTGTTCAATATTAAGATTCCTGCAAAGGCTCTTAAGGCCTAAAATTCCGTACACACTGTATTGGGCCAAGGTGCTCAGTTTCACCATAACCCATGCACCTGGTCTGCCATCCCACAGAGCTATTGTCTAAGCCCAGCAGGAATGTACTGGGAGGGGAAAAAACCCTTCTATATCAAAGAGTGAACTTTAAAGAAATGCAAGGGGTGGAAGAATGCAGTCTTCCAAGCTTTTTTCCTAAATTGTGAGAGGTATTCAAGTCTGAGATCAAACAAAATGGCTTTCATGTCTCTGCCCACAGTCCGTTTGACAGGCTCTGGAAGGGGTGCCCAGCTCTGGTCCTGAAAGGCCGGAATCTAGCACAGTTTGATGGCTTCCCTACTCAAGCACACCTACTTTCCTTCTAATTAACCAATGAGTTGACACATATTTGGTGTGTTTGAGCTGGGAAATCAATCAAGTGTGCTAAGTGGACTTGGTCCTTCAGGACCAGAGCTTGGCACTCCGGGGCTTGGTTTTCCTGCACAGAGCCTGCGTATTGTCAGCTTTAGTGCTAATTTTCCAGCATGCTACTCCCTTTTACTGTTAAAAGGCATGTTTTCAAACCAACATGCTCATGGCAAGCGCAGCGAAATTACAAAGTTTTAACCATATCTGGTTTCTGTCCCCGCTGCTTTTTGGCGTTCTCTCCGTCTCCTAGCTCTCCACTTTTTCCACTCTCAGCCATCTCCCCCTCCTTGCTTTGGTCACACTTGGCTGCCACAGCTCTGTCAGGACACAGGAGTGAGTAAATCTTCACAGAAGCGCAGCAGCCAAGCGGAGCCCACCGCTTAAAACAGACCGCAGGGAATGTGCGTGCCTGATGGGCAATGCTCTACTCTTCCCCGCTCCTTCCCATGAGGACACTCCAGTGTGCAGCCCTCTGGATTCCTGACTAAAGTGCTCCCTTTTCCCCTCCTCTCCTTTACAGAGGTGCTATCAGGCCATCAGCACAAATGGAGCGCAGCACAATGTGGTACTTTAAGCAGTTAAACAAGGGGCCTTTTTAGAACTCCACTGTTCTTTACAGGTTGTTGACATTGATGAGTCACTTTATGGGAACAGAGAGGGTGTCAGGCACACACAGAGTCACACATTTTTCTCCACATCCCAATGACATAATATTGCAGGGGTGAGTAGTTAACTCAAGGATCACTGAGGCTACCTCCTCACATCACTTTTCCCACTGCCTGGCCTATGCATTAAGCCCATTTGCTTAACAACACACCACAGTAGCACAAGCACAGCTTGTCTGGACAACAGCCTCTCTCTCTGACCAGCCTGATGGCTCTACTTCTCTACTGCTTGTTTTCACTCATAACAGCATGTATCTGCCCACCCTGCAGGACTCAGGCTTTTATAGCCAGCCATTCTCACTCAACACAATGGTGGCTTTTTTAGAGGTCAGGTCCAAATTGAATGTTCCTTTGCAGGGCCTATACTAATATTAAACAACAAGGACTCATTTGATACATTTCCCAACACTCCAGGCCAGAACATCTGACATTGTCCTCAGGAGACACAATCATGTGTCTGTCTTGTCAACCCTGACTTGAATTTATGGTCAGATTTATTGTTAGTAGTGTAGAGGTTCTGGATATGTGTGGTTTTAGTAACCAACTGGATATTCTGATGGCTTAGGCTCAGTCTTTTCTTACCAAAGTAAAGATGAATGCCAAGGAGCACAAGTCCACTCAAAGCCATGGTAGCATTTTAGGGCCCTGGTCTGAACTGAATGTTCTTCTGCAGATCTTACAATAGTATTTGAATGTTTTACGCACGTTCTCTCTCCAGGCCACACAATTTTTCATTCTTCTCAGGAAGCATAGAGAAGAGCTAACTTGAGGTCAAATGAAACACAGAAGTTGAAATTAATCAGCTCCTAGTAGAAATGGCTTTTTGAATCTGTGTCTTTTGATAGTATTCAGGCAGATATTTCTCTCAATCTGAAGACATTTCCTTTGCTGTAAGTGTTTTTTGATTACCAAGAGTCGCATAAATCATCTCTTTCGTCCCTCTTTTAGTTACTGTGGCTGTGACTGAAATTGATCCCTATTCCCTTATTAGTATTGCACTGTATAGGGATAGACTAGTTCAATAAGTAGTGTAAAGGAACAGATGAATTCAGACACTTCCTCCTCAGTAACACATGTAGCACCGGTCACATAAACAGTTGTGTTTAAACTCTGTACACAAACAAACTGAATTCTGAATTAAAGTTAGTAAAACCCTATGCTATTCATGGAATAATGCTCCTTTGTGTTGCTTACAAACATAAATCTCAAATTAATGAACTAATGTTATGGGAAAACATCTGAACTTAACAACGTCTAGTGGCTCATAACTATCACTGGCTTAGCAGTTATGTGTGCAAATGTCATCAGTTATATTCGTTTGACTGGGTTACTTACTAAAGAGACTCCCAGTTGCATTCTGCCCCATATGTAGCTCATGTAGACTATAAATTTCCAGTGCATTGTGGAAGATTATAATGCCCTCAAAATCATTCAATTCCACATTACATTTCAGACACTCAAAGGAAAATAGCTGAGAATTGGCTCATTAGTGTGCTGAAACATAAATAGGGATCCATTTCAGTCACAGTCTTAGTAATATTGCATGCAACCATTTTGAAGCCTGTAAATAGTTCACATTGAGAGCTATCTTAAGAACACAATCCAGATTAATAAAATATCAAAAAGTTCACTTTTTAAATAATATAAGTAAAAAAAGGTGCCCTAAATTTTATTCTCATTGTACATAAAGTGACATATTCCAAGACCTTTGTATTTTGTTTTGAATGAGCTAAAGAGCTATAGTAGCTCAAGCTATCAGACAATACGATGCAGCCAATAAGATATATAAGATGTTTTGCCACTGTGGGCAGGTGTGGAGTCTGCTGGAAAAGGAAACTGGCTTGTCAGCAGATGGAAATATGAAGTGCTCTAAAATCTCCTGATAGACATGGTGCTGACTCTGGACTTGATAAAACACAGTAGACCAACAGAAGCAGATGACATTCTACCAAAAGCCACCCAGACTGTGGAATCTTCACACTGGATTCTGTGCCTCTCCACTTCCTTCAAAATCTAGGAGCTTGTGTTGAGACTCTAGGGCTCTTGATTTTGAAAGGAAATGCAAAATCTAAATCTACTTTAATCTAAAAAGAGGACTTTGGATCACTGAGCAACTGTGTTTTTTTTTTCTTTAGCTGATAGGCTCTTTAGGTTGATATCAGAAATTATTAGGAACATCTGAAGAAGAAGTCTGTGTGTGGTGGTTCTTGATGCTCTCACATCATCCACTCATTTTGATGCTTTCCTAAGTTCTTAAATTTAATTTTCTTGATCATTATCTTAAGGTTGCGGTCATGCCTATTGCTTGTGCACCTTTGCCTACCACATTTTCTTCTTGCAGACAACTTTCCATTAACATGCTTTGAAGCAGCTCTCTGCGATAAGCCTGTTTCTGTGGCTTTGTGAAGGGTGTCGATGATCATCTTCTGAACAAATATGAGGTCAGCAGTGAAAAAAAAGCTTGAAATATTTAAATTTATGTGTAATGAAAATAATATGATAGCTTATTTTCTGAATAAAATTATGAACAAAGACATTTTCACAGGGTTTCACAACCAGGTGGTCAGGGACCACCAGTGGGCAGTGAAGCACTATCTAGTGGTCTGCAGGCCCATTCTCCGGATGAGGTAGTACTCCATAGTGGGTCAGAAATGGCACTTTAAATCATGATATTTAAGTCTAAGGGGTCTGATATATAGAGCCAGCTTTTAAAATGAAAGAATTAAAGTACAGATTGTTACTAAACATGTTAGCAACACATCTTTACTGCTCATTTCTGTAAGCTACATAGTGTAATGTTTGAGGGCTCACAGAAGGAGGTGGAAGTACTTGCAGGGTTGAGTTTATTAACTGATAACATACAAATAAGGTACACTAACTATCAATACGATTAGACGAGAGACAAGTAGAAAACATGGCAACCAAGAAGAACGACAAGGACTAACTGAGACAAGGGACTCACACACACACACACGGGACATGATATCGATGGGGCAGGGTTACAGAACACAGCTGGGAATGGGCAGAGACATGAGCTACAGAAGCACATGTGAAAGGTAAACAAAACAAGACAGACCAGAGAGACGAGACAGATACGTGACAGTAGGCCCCCTCCCGACGCACAACTCCGGGGCACGTAAACCAACAGACCCCAGAGCTGGCACAGGAGAGGGACCAGAAACACTAGACAACCTGGACTAGACACGAACAGGAGACGCGACAGGACTAGGCACAGGAACAAAGACACTGACTGGGACTGACACGTACACAGTGACAGGAACAGGGACAACCAGGCCTAACACAGGAATGGGGACAAGAACAGATACAGGAATTAACACGGACAAATATAGGCACAAGAACAAATACTGGTGGCAACATGGGCTTGGACCCAGAACTGGCTAATTCCAGCTCCAGGACTGGATCTGGAGACGGAGCTGGAGCTAGAGCTGAAGATTCCAGCTCCCGGACTGGATCTGGAGATGGAGCTGGAGCTGAAGATTCCAGCGCCAGGACTGGATCTGGAGATGGAGCTGGAGCTAGAGCTGAAGATTCTAGCGCCATGACTGGATCTGGAAATGGAGCTGGAGCTAGAGCTGAAGATTCCAGCTCCCGAACTGGATTTGGGGTCACGGAGAAGCTACGCCCCCTGACCGGAACGTCGCCGGGAAGCTCCACTCTCTCAGCCGCGACGTCACCGCAAAGCTCCGCCCTCTCAGCCTCAAAAGCTGTCTTCACGGGAGGAGTCACTGAACGAGGCAGGCACAACTCTGGTAGGTGGGGCTGCCGAGGCCGCTGTGGCTGCTGAGGTCTGAGGGGAACTGGGCTGGACAGTCCTGTGCACATAGCTCAGGAACTGTCATACATATCATACATCCCCCCCATAACAGCCCGCCAGCAGGCCTCGCCTCTCGCCTCACCTGGCTCGAGGCTTGCAGCGCCAACCCGTGAGTTTATTAATTGATAACTTATACAAATAAGGTACACTAACTATCAATACGAGTAGACGAGATGAGGGACGAGTAGAAAACATGGCAACCAAGAAGAACAAGGATTAGCTGAGACAACGACAAGGATTAGCTGAGACAAGGGACATTAATATATATAAATATAAATATACACATACACATACACACACACACACACACACACACACACAATAACATTGATCACACCTGGGACATGATAACGATGGGGCAGGGTTACAGATGGAACACAGCTGGGAATGGGCGGAGACATGACATGTGCTACAGAAGCACATGTGAAAGTAAACAAAACATAGACAGACCAGAGGGACGATACGTGACACATAGGGACAGATGTTTTCATGAAGATGTGCTACTTTTAAACTGGTCAGGCCCAAATTCTGGTGTTTTAAATGTCAGAGAAATTAAAGAGAAAGAACAATTTTATTTAAAAATTGACATTTTTGTGTTCTTGTGGGCTGCTATGCTTTTAAGTTGTAAACAGGTAGACTGAGAGGAGGAAAAGGTTGAGAACCCTTGCTCTAGTATCTTATTGTTTAATATATAGATGCTAGATTAAGTGGTTTAACTACGCTGCCCAAATCGTTCAGTAAAATAAGAAACTACTTTTTAGAAATTATTTATAGCTGTCTACATTTTTATAGTTACTTAGATGTCATCTTTAAAATGTATTGCATGACATTATATGCATTTAGAACATTGATAGTTATTTGTTATTGAGTATTTCATGTTGCTTCCACTTGTCTTTCCATTTTCATTTCTCATTACAGCAAAAAAAAATCTTCTTACCATATTCTTGCATTTTTCCTTGATTGTATTTCTGGTGTTCCTTTTTGACATTGATTTGTTACATAGGCTTGTTCGCCTTTTACCTGTCCAAGGATGAAGGATATCAGAGAGTGCTTTTTTTACATGCAATGAAGGAAAGTGTAGTCATGCTCATTTATTTGTTATCAGGAGAGGATAAGCCTGCAATCCTTGTAGAGACTTAGTTTTTCAGGTCCACTATATAAAAGGTCATTGTTTTGCCTCTAATTGTGCATTCTTACCCCATGAATAATCAGGACAAGCATTATTGTGTCTAGCCTGGCCATGTCTGAATTCACTCAGGCTTTTACTGAGGTTTGGCATGGAAGCAGGAATGCAAGTGAACAGGTGGAAATGGGCTTCTGGTAGATGTAATTATCTGTGCATATTCAGTGTCATTAAACCCAAGACATTTTTTTTCCTCCTTTCATTTTGTATATTTTTTCAGCCCAGACAGTTTTGGGTTAGCCCCAGACGCTTTAACAGCCCATTAACCATAAATTTGCTTTAATTCTGCTGTGTTTATGACTGGAACAGTTGTGAAAATGATTCCTAGTCTGCCTCCTCACAATCCAACTGCATGAAGAGTTTTGAGGCAATTAGGAGAGGAAGTTTTCCTCTGCTCCGCATGATATATATTCTCATAACACCAGCCCCATATTCCATCATGACGATCATCATTACATCTGCTCCCGCCATTCTTGCCTCACTCAGTTGCTTACTGATAATGTCAAAGTGCCTCTTAGCCCAATCAGGCAGGATAGTTGCCAAGCCTTGGAATTTGTGTTGAAAAATAGCAGAAGAGCTTGTGAGGACAGCAAGACAACAGGTGCAAATTGGAAGAGGTAAAAGGAGATAAAAGGCAGCAGGAGGCATTTCATGCAATAAGTCTGATGGAGGAAGTATTGAGTTAACCCCCTCTTCAAGAAGGCATGCTTCTCCTGTCCAGCCCCAGGCCTGGCCTAGATTTATACTGCATCCCCTCCCTTATATCCTCCCCATTTCTGTGCATCTTCATGGCTGAAGCACATCTGGAGATGGGTACAGGACAGTGAGGGGAAGCCTGCTGGCTCTCTCACACTCTTTATCCTCCGTTCCACAGGCATGAGATGTTACTCTCACTGACATGGGCTCTGATTGTTTGTAATTTGGTCCTGTTTGTGGTTCAGTGACAATGTATACCTTTTTATTTGATGATGTTTGTTTTCGCAATGGCAATGTGTAAGGTCTGATTGCTCATGTGAGCTTCAGGCCTGTTGGCTAACAGTCTACTACTCATTCTTTTTTTTTCTTTGCCTTTTGCACGAGAAAGGCATGCATAGCAATGCAAATGAAGGCTTTCTAGAGTTTACCAGATGTGCCAAGGATATGATACTGTATGATGAGTGTTGTCATAATGGCTGTGTGTTGTTAACCTTTCATTAGTGCTTGCAGCTTGTTTGGTTTAGACATCATTCTGAGCAACAGTTACATTGAATGCTCATGTTATGATTTCCATCTGAGATGGTTTAATGTATAAATCTAGATGGCATGGTCCTGGTATTTCACCAGTATGAAGGCATGCACACTGATTAGTGCTGTGTCAGAATATAGAGTTATAAGATATAATGACTCTGATATAATGATATAATGATATAATTTATAAGATATAATGAGTCCAGGAATTTTCTCATACTCCACACAGTCTAGACTGAACATATTCAAATCATGTACACAAAAACGCTTACAACATGGACATGAGCATCGGCATGAAACTGATCAGAAGTGAACACATTCAATGGGACCCTCATGAGCTAAGTCCACTACATTCATATACATCCTCACATTATGAAGAGTATTTTACATGCTCTTCAATCATCTCCTGTCTGGCATTATTATAATATTCAGTAAAGCTCATGTAAAGCTGTCGTTCCACTTCAGTTCTCACAGGAGAACCTGTCTCAGCCTGGTATTCATAGGATTTAGAACATATTTGATAAAAAGACCAATCCAGTATTTGTACAACGTGTCCTAAATTTAGTCCTTCATGCATACATATGAATTCCTGTTGCAACCAAGAAAAGTAAAAATCAAACAGAGAATGTTACAAAGCTACCAGTATAATCACAATACCTATACCTACACTTCAACCTAAACCTTTGTTTTCTCAATACTTCTTCAAGTACATGAAAAATGTTTTTTTTGTTTGTTTTTTTTTTAAATATGTTTAGTCAAGTTAAAAGTAGCAAGCTGAAGTTTTTGGACTGGCCATCACAGTGCCTGATTTTAATCATTAAAATCTGTGGACAGATCTTTAAAGAATGAATAGAAATATTGGTAGTTACTTGAATATAAGGTAATTGTATTACTATGTACACAACGTTATTTTATCTATCTATTTCTCTCTCTCTCTCTCTCTCTCTCTCTCTCTCTCTCTCTCTCTCTCTCTCTCTCTGTGTTCTCTCTGTGAGGGCTCAGGCAGACAGATCTCTTTCCCTCTGCCGTTTACACAGAGTTTTAAGAGCTAAGGTGAAGCCGGGGGTAGCCATATCACCTTACACAATGTGCGTCCTAGATAATGCTGTGCAGTGTGGGTGGGTTTTTGGGGTGGAGTGGGGGCTTTCAGTGGAGGCGTAGTAGGGGAAGGTCCTGACCAGTACTTTTAATCCAGTGAGCGGCACTATGGAGTAGAAGCCTCTCTGCAGAACAAATCCCTATACCTGGTCAATGTCATGCTCAACTTCATGAGAGAGAAGCGTTTTCTGACTGATTAGGGATATACTGAGGTCTTATGAAAGACATCATTATTAGTACTTTGGGTGGTTCTGAGCTTAATGGAAGGCTGGATAGCAGTCAAAGAGTTTGGAACAGTAATGCCCAGTGTGAGACATTGGCCCCATGGGACCATAGCTGTTCTACTTTCAAAGTCCAGCTGGAGACTTTTGTACTGGTTGCAAACATAGTGGTCTGTTACAGGTGTGTCTATTTAATCTCAAGTGTGTACAACTAAAATGGGAAAAAGAAACCCTCACCTCAAAGAAACAAAAGACCCTTCCTTGAGACCCAGGCCTTAATTTGTCTGCTGAGGCCTAACCCTCATTCATGTAACCGCAACCATTGTCCTAAAATGCCACAGGGGTGCTATTGAATAAATGTTGACTATGTTTGAGATGAAAAATGCATCTCTTTGGTTCTAGCAAATAGCAAAAATAACACCATTTGTGATGGATTAGCACAAAACCCCTATGCTTTTATAGTCGTTTGCTAATGTGTGCTTTTAAGGAATACCATTCAAAGTCTGCTTTACACATTCCACACAGTTACAGATATATCTAAGTACACACATGCACTCTTTTCCACTTTCACACACAGACACACACTTTGAAAAATGAACAGTCTAGCACCATAACTCTTGGCACATTAATTTCTGTCAGATGAGGGGGAAGCAGCTGGTCTTCTATATTCCTAAGCTCTTCATCAGAGGTGTAATGGGGCCTGGTAGGCGTCTGCCTCTCTGTAAATATTAGGAAGAGGGGCCTTGTCAGAACGGGGCCTCCAGAAGCTTGGATGGAATTCATAATGGTGTTGTTTTGGAGTTGAGACAGTTAAGCTACTATTAACCTCTTAGACTCTAAACTTATTGTTCAGTTATTAATCTTCAGTAACCATCATTATAATTTTATAATTTTCTCACCGTCAACAAACAAATATTCTTTTGCTGCTCTTCAGAGTATGTGTGAAAATTCCTTGGACTAAAATCAATTTACAAGAATTTAGTAAAAAATTAAAATGATTTATAACTTCTCCTTTTATAAGTGCACCCAAATATTTGTAAACACCCCTTCTAATAAATGCATTCAACTATTTTAAATTGTTCCCTTTGATATATATGTGCAAATGCACACCCAGCTTGTCTAGTCTTTGTAGAAAAGTACTGCCAGTAGAACCTACTGGCATCATGCCTATTGCAAGGTATGGGATAGATGTGTACAAACCCCCAAGCATTGAGCTGTGGAGCCATTGAACTGTATTCTCTGGAACTATGGTGCTGCAATACCTTTGGGGTGAGTTGTAACATTGGGGATGACCTGCGGTGGTGACATCCCATCAACATCTTGACTTAACAAGAGTTCTTGTGGCTGAATGCAATCAAATCTTCACATCAATGCTCCCAAATCAGATAGAAACCCTTCCTAAGACAGTAGAGACAGTTACTCCAACAAAAGCAGGATGTACCTTTTTACTCATTATTTCAGAATGCGTTAAAGGAATGAATGAGGTGTCCAAACACTTTTGTCAATATATTTTAAGTGTATTTCTTCGAACAGCAGCACTATGAACTGTGGACCTTAGACCTTCACATCCCATTAGAGGACAGATATTAAAGAATATATTTTGGTCTGTCAAAGCTGATATAGTGTCCTAGCACACATATAATCCAGTACTTAGGCTAATGTATCCATTTCTTCATCCTAATGTGTTAGCTGAACACCCCTCTACATTAAGCCTGCAGTCTGCATCAGAACACCGGGCCATTTCATTCCCTTCAGGGGGATTTGACAAAGATTTCCTGGCCCTTATTAAATTATAATCCCCCTCCTCACTCACAACTCACCCCCTACCCTCATTCTAATGGAAGAGTTTGGGCAGTTTTTGCTGCCAGCCAGGCTGTGAGAATATGAGAGAGGATTACCTTGTGTCTTGGCCCATTCCACAGAGGTGGAGGGAGAACGCTGATTGCTGCGACATGCATCTGAAGTAGGTCATGATGGAGACACCATGATTAGCGATTCCTTGCACTACCCCATGTGCCCTAGTCTTTAGGCCCCCATTTGACAACACATGCATAACACATACAGCACAGACCAGCTCTCTGCAATAAGAGCCCACAGCTTAGTGACTGTTTTAATGGGTGTCAGGGATGGATCAGAGGGAATGCCATGAATGACATGAACTCAAACTGTCCAAACTTTCCTCCTGGAAACAACTGCAAGCTATAACAGGTTCTAAATCTTTTCCAGCCCAGAAGAAAGGAATGAAGTTTCAGATTAGGTGACATTTCCCCTGTGTAAGCCAATTATGGTACCCAAAATTTCACACCCTGTGCAGAAAAAAGTCTTGACCCTTTTAGGATTTGGCATGAGTTGCAGAAAACTTCAGACTCTACTTGTGCTTTTAGTTACAGCTTATGACACCAGAAACAAGCATGGCCTTTGTAATTGGATTAACTTGTAAGGCAAATATTTGGATGGGTTTCGGAGAAGGCCAGGATATAAGTACAGCGCTCATTTATCATCCCTGATGCACGGTGAAGTGCCTGTTGCTATGTGGATCCCAGAGTAATCTTAGCTCCACAGAATCCTTGGGCCCCAAAGCCACATTAGACATAGGTATGTGCACACTCCCTCCCTGCACAAATGTCCAGGGAGCTCACCTACGCATGTAAAGTCTCGCTCCACTGACGAGTACCACCCACATGGAGGAGCAATGCTAGCCATTCGTCATTCAGACTGAAGGCATGGCACGGCCCACGGAGACAGAAACACGCCCAGCTGACGACTGCTCTTTGATTGGCCCACCTGACTACTGCTACTGCACACTCCCCTCTTTCATTCCTCCGTCCATCCATCCACTGTTTTACACAGCTCCCTCCTTCACCCTCCACTCCCTCTGTTCTTCCTCCATTACCACCCAGAGAAAATGTGCGTGGGGAGCAGCCAGCACGTGTCAGCGTTTAAAAACAGAGACGTGAGGAGAAGGGAAAAAAGGACCTCTGCTTCGTCAGACCCTGGCAGCCCACAATAAGAGCATTCACTCAGGCAGCATGCGAGAGACAGTGTCGATGGTTGGGTAGGGGTGGGGGGTTATGGGGGGTAGTTGAAGGAAAGAGAACAGAGGGAAAGAGAGGATTAGGGAAAGGATATAAAATTGCCAATTCTACCTCAGGAAAGTCAAGGAGAGAGAGAGAGAGAGAGAGAGAGAGAGAGAGAGAGAGAGAGAGAGAGNACACCACTGCTCTTTGATGGGACACAGTGCAAAATGTCATACTCAGTGATGTGATGGTGTGAGTAAGGAAGACGATGCCATGTAATGAGTAATGAGCTGCGGTGTTAGTGAAAAGAGAGCGTGCATAAGAGCAATAGAATGACAGAAGAGGGAAGAATGTACAAATACAAGGATGACAGGAGAGTGAGAAGTACACACCTGCAGGGGCCACACCAGTCCGTTTGTTGGTTGAGGCCGAAGCGAGCCCGGCATTTCTTTGGAGAGCCGGGGTCTGAGCACAAGGCAGCATGCATAGACAGAGAAAAGAACAGAAGGAAGAAAGAAAAAAGGGAGAGAGATAAGGCAAGGGCAGAGAAGCATTAATATAGATAGATAGATAGATAGATAGATAGAGAGAGAGAGAGAGAGAGAGAGAGAGAGAGAGAGAGAGAGAGAGAGAGAGAGGAAAAACAGAGCTTGTTGATGGAGCAGGCAGGGAAGGACAGAGGGATCAGATTGTGTCTGTGTCTGAGGAGGGACGGGTCACAGAGAAAGGCAGAGCAGACAGACAACACACTCCGCAGACAGCTCAGCACAGCAGGGGCACAGCCAGAGCTGAGGTCATGCAAGAAAAGCCAGCTGAGATTCTGTCATTCGGTTAGGAGGTTAGAGCTGCAAAACAATAGTCTGAAGCCCTGTTCAGGTTGGATTAGTTTTACCTTGAGGGGTGCTGAATTTTAAGTGACTTGTTTAATATTCATAAGTCTGTAATTCTGCAAACCTCAAGCTCCAATTCCAATCAACTCCACACTGACAATAACTAATCTTGCTAATATACACAGACGAGTGCTGTGTTGCTATTGCTGTTATTGCTTTTTTACTATAATTATCATAAAAAATGTATCTTAATTTCTTCTTTAAACACACTCGGTCGCCTCCATGCCAGAGCTATGTCTAGTGCATAGTGTTTGTGTGTGAGAATGGGAATGGGGCAGAGGAGAGCAGAGGAGGAGCTGAGAGCAGGGAGAAGAGCACAGTGAGAGAGAAGAAAGGTTTACTGCAAGAGTGAAACAAAATATTTTTTTTAAATGATGATTGTTTAAAAAATATTACCATATCCCACTGTTTATATCCCAATATATAAATATCACCCAGCCCATATCCAGACTATGATGTTTCCAGCTGTGCAAAATTTGTGAAAATTAAACAGATTCCTGATTAAATAGATACATTTGGTTCGTCCAAAAGTAATTTGTTGTCGGCATGAACATTTTATTCAAATTTGTTACATTTTAATGCCCTTCCCCATGGTGTATGTCCAGTAAACACCAATGAATGAAGAGATGTTTTTGTTTCATCTTGCGATCTGACCGCATTGTTTTAATTTCTAAGTGGTACGTGCCCTCATGCCCAAACAATAGGCTACGCTCACTACGTGGCCTGGCCACTTCCTGTCCTTCTATCAGTAGCTGGGAAGCAGTTTTCAATCATTACTCTCAGGAATGTGTATAATATATATCACATTAAAGCAGGATTATATAGCAATTGTACAGCTATAAATCACATTGATGCTCCACTGACTGTAATAGGGAGAATGGCATCTCTGTCGTAAGACCTCTTGCTGCTTTAAGGTTCTATAACTGATGTTGGAAACAATTGCTTAAAGACAACAGTGCTGACATTTTTTTATCTTGCTCTGCATTGAATGCATGTATTTATCTGTGATACAATCATGAAACATGACTGACCCAGGAGAGATGATTATTCAGACGTTCTTAATACAAACTCACAGATACAGGCTTTTCACTGCCCTCTGGTGGATGGCACACTTTACAGAGCTGATGATTTTTCATTATAAGAATGTGTGGTTAGAAATAAATCTGCATTAGAATTTCATGACTTTTCTACTTTCTGATTCATTCCTACTTCATTTTTCCCTAAATTTTTCTCTTCATTCCTATTTTATTTTAATGTTTCATTAGATTCAAAACAATTGCTATTAGGATAGACCAGTGGTTACCGACCCTGCAGTACTGTTGTCCTGGATATTACTTCCCCTGAAACTAATCCAACAAATCAGCTCATTAACAGGCCGATGTTATGTGTGTTCAATGAGGGAAAGCAGTATGGGGTACTCCAGGAGCAAGGATGGAAGCCATCTCAGTGAACAATCTCTTTTGGATCGAAATTAAAATCATGAACATGAGCATCACAGATTCAATGACCAATGATTTGCTTGGACTGGCTCAGGCTGTGGAAGAAGAATGAGTTTGGATGATTTTCATTTGGGTATGGCAAAGTTTAGGAATTCCTGATTATCTCATCAACAGGGGGATTCAGTTGGAGGGTGCACAGTCAGGTCAGGGTAAAGATATAGCTCTGTCTGCTGGCTGTCCCCTAGGATAC
Organism: Acestrorhynchus altus; assembly: GCA_034509495.1. NCBI lineage: Eukaryota > Metazoa > Chordata > Actinopteri > Characiformes > Acestrorhynchidae > Acestrorhynchus > Acestrorhynchus altus. The sequence continues at coordinate 27,317,295 of CM067505.1, forward strand.
TGAGCACTAATAAATGTGTGTGTGGGTGGGTGCGGTTTTGTGTATGTGTAGTGGTTAGGCATTTCTAAGAGAGACCATGTAGAGCTGTGATTATCATTAGAAGCACCACATTTTTTTCGTTCCCCTTATTATCTTATAAGACACATATGTGTATGCAGATACACACCCAGCATCAGCAGTCAAGCCTAGGTATTAGTTCCTGATCATGTCCATTCACCTGCAAGTAATTTCTTTCTTCTTTTCTGCAGAACGGAAAAGAACGGCTGGGCTTCCCTGCAAGCTTAGCTGCCTTGTGTTAAGGTGACGCGTGCTTTGCGTTTTGATCTCTTTCAAAACGTTCCTGTCAGTCGGAACTTACCAGCTCTACCTTCTGCAGTCATTTATCTGTCTCTGAAAATGTTTACTGGCCCAGCAGAAGTGCTTGTATTGTTTTCGTATTGCCGTGACTTGCTGGAATGTGGAATAGTTTGGCTGTGAAGTCATGAAGATGGTCTGGAGAAGGATGGCGGGGTACCAGCTGCCAAACATACAACAGTGCTAACTGCAACGCGCATATGTGTGACCAGACGCTGTTGTGAGTGCCCCTGACTGCTGATTCTGAAACACAGAGCCTCAAAGTATTACCATTCAGGGCTTTGGGGGCCACACACACACAAAGTGCCGTTAGGCCAAAAGAATGTACTTCCCAGTGTCCTGACTGCAGCATGGCGAACTGGAACAAATATGCTTTCAGACTTCTTTCTCCAGACACCCCAGTGGCCAATATATTGTTTAGACCAAAAGAATGTTAGAGTCGATTTCTCCGTAATGACCCGAGCTGCCGAATACCTTTCAGCTAATGCCCACGCTGATGGAACACATCCTGTTATCGTGAGTGCGTGCTCATGGTGCATGTGCGTGTACATAACTCTTCATGCTCTATGCCTATTCTCACCTCTGCGGGAGACACGTGCATGGCTCCCAAAGCCAAGAGCATGCTGTGTTTCGGAGAACATTTGTAAAAGTGGGAGGAGAAAAGTCAAACATTTTCCATTTCCCCTACACCACCATACAACCCCCCTTCTCTGCCAACCCCCATCTTCTTCTCCATGTGTGGAAGCCCTGTTTGGGTAAGGTGAAACAGCAAAGGAGGGGTGATTAAATTAGCACGCCTGTCACTTCATTTGACAAGAGTAGTGGATGAGGACCATTGCATAATCCCCTGTAGGGGCCTAGAAGAGACTTGAAGCCCCTGGTGATGGAAGCAAGGATGGAAAAGTGAAGGAGGACTTATAGAGCTGGCCCTGGAAGTGTAAACAGCTTACATCACACCCCAGCAGGTTCCACCACACCATTAAATGGATAATTTATTTCTAATGGTTTTGTTAAACACCAGCCCAGCAGGGAGATGACTGCGACACATAGTATAGAGCTGCTTTTGTGGCCTGCTTCACGAGCCGGCAGCTCCTGAGAACCAATTTAGCAGTGACTCAGGGCAGGGATCTTGGGGGGCTGAGCTATGGGCCTGCCGTTGTGAATGCACACTGCGTTCAAAATGAGTGCCGCAGTCATAATTGCTTGCTTATGTTTGCTCAAAGCTGAGCGGTGAGCACCGGGTGAGTCATAAGTAGTGTGTGCACAAACAGTAGGCCAAAAAAGTGAGTGGCTGAATGGGGACGGTGTGCAGCCAAGGGGCTACAAAGTAAAGTAAAGTGCCACTCGGCCCCTTGTGGGGCTTACCTCATGCTGAAAGAGGCGGATTCTCTGAATAAAAACCTCATGCCTAATTTCCTGCCATCCCTCCAGCTCAATAAGTGCTGTGTCTGTCAACCAGGCGCGTGCCCTCGCTCTGCAAAATACACTCATGCATCCTCTCACTTAACCTCTCGCGCTCTGCAGCCATTAGGTAGATCAGATGTGTTTATGTGTTTTTGGGAAGATAAAGTTAGAGAGTATGTGTTTATGGACACACTGCCCCCCCAAAAAAACTCTCCTTATACTTGCATACCTGAGTGCAAATGAAGCAGGGTTTATGTGGTCTTTACAGCAGGGGCCAGAGCAACACTCTTGAGGCTATCTGCGGTGCCCCTGGTGCTTACTTTCTCTCCACCTGAGAGGAGTACTGTCCCTCAGGGCTCTTGTGGGATGTTAGTGGGTTTGGTGTAGTGGTATAGCACACACTGCCCAAACATTGGTTTAAACCCACCTGTCACTAAATGGAGGTGATGAAAAGAAGGCCTACCTCCTCTTGTGGGGATTGTTTACTTGTGGTTATGAGGGGGGTTTGGAGTTCAGGCTGCCACCTGAGCTGCCATGCTGGGCTACAAGATCCCTCTGTCAGTGTTGGCCTGGCTTTTGAACCTCCTGTTTTGTCTAACTTGCAGTTGGTTTAAGAGAAGTTGGTGTTGCGAAAGCCTAGCACATGCCTGTCTGTAAGGCAACTGTATATGCTTTCAGAAGAGGGTCTGTGTGAGAACATTTTAGGTTGTTATTGCATCTCGCAGATCTGGTGAGAGGAGAATTATGAAAAATAGCATTTGAAATCCTTTTTCTTCGCACATAGTTGTTTTCAAAGCTGACTCAGGGTAAGAAACCCATAGAGTTTGTGGTAGTCTCAAGGACTGAAAGCATGCTTCTTTCTTTCCCTCTCTTTTCTGAAAAACATTTTTCTGTTCTGTTTTGAATTTTGGTAGCTGTTACCGTAAAGTCTTCATTTTTCTGTATCTGTTTTAAATAAACTCGCTGCTGTTTCCCAGATTTTGGCCTTGTTTGGATGGCCTTACCTTTAATCGTTGTGAATGGCATTGATTCCTCAGAAGCCCTTTCCTTTTTTTCATCATTATAGGCTGGCTGTCTGGACACCGTCCATTATTGTGTGCATAGGTAAGTTTTAGACCTCAGCTGTAGGCTGTAAACAGAAAGCCTGCGAGTGTGTGCGAGGGCGCACTTGGCCAGACGGATTGCGTGAGACTATTTAACTGTGTCTGCAGCTCTTTTCAAGAAAAACATTTGATAAACAGATTGTGCTGGCCTGTGGAACAGAAGTAACGTCTGATTTTGATCGCTCAGAGTGTTAAGACGCCTGCTCGACATAGGGCACACTGTTAAAGATGTCTAAATTACCCTTCCCACAAAACCACAACCCCCAGGAACAGTTAACCCCCCCAGCCAACAGCAGCCAAGCATTCAACGATCAAACTCTGAGCTGCCACCACCGCTCTTTCTCTCCCTCTCTTTTCCTTTCTCTCTCTCTCTTTCTCTCACAGTCTTGTGATTGTGTTTTTCCTGGAGTGGGAAACGGCTACATATGAGAACTGAGAGGAAGTAGTGTTTTTAAGCAAGTGCTAACACAGATGCTCGCATAGACATGACTAATTACAAAGGCTTGTTCATGGTTTTTGAGGCTCACGTCTTTTACATGATCGTTAAAAAAAAGAAAACCACAGAAATATGTGCTCACTATTACACAAAAGTCACACGCGGCAGAGAGGGGCTCGGCATGAGAGCAAAGTTGAAAAGCTTCCTCTTGGAGCCAAACAGCCCCTTCACACTGCTTCCGATAATAACAACAACAACAACAACAACAACAATAATAATAATAATAATAATAAATGAAATGATAAGAGGGAAAAGCTGGCAAACCACAGTGAATCAGGGAAAGCAAACAGGCGCAGAGTGCCCTGTTTGGAGCCCCGCAGAGTGGGAAAACATGGCAGGGTTGAGCTTTCTTCTGTCTGGCTTTTCTCTCGCCTCCCTGTCCAGACCAGTGCTGCGGGGGTCTGCAGTTGGACCAGCTACTTTGTCGGGAGGCATCCAGCCAGGGAGGTGTAGTACTACATGGATTTACTTCTTGCCATGTCCTTCAGTCTGTCTGGTTACCTGTATTTAAATCGGATTCATTCGTAAACTCACATTGCCTGCTTTCCTTCCAAACCTACTTATCCTGTTTTCTGCATCTAGGTTGTACTTCTGACATTTGCTTCTTTCTTGCATGTCAAACAGTCAAACAAGTGTATATGAAAGAAAGCAGAAACCACTGGACAAGGTCTAACTTTCATCACCAATCATTGCTCAAAACAAAAAATAACTTAAATGCTAATTAGACACCATGTCTCAGACGCTCAGCTTAGAATCAGCACAAAAGTGATGACTTTTTGGAACTCAGTACTGATGTACACTGGAGATTACGTAAGCAATTCTGCATTTATGGAATTTGGCTGACATTACATATGAATTATGTTGCACAGGTTTGTAATTGTAGTGTTATGAATCTTGGTCATAGAATGGTGTGCTTACCTGTTTGGAGAATCAAAACCTAGTCGGCCACGTATCGTGGCCAATAACCCCAATTGGAAAAATAAAAACGAGCTGTAATATCCCAAACACATATTTATCAAAATGACATTTTTTAATGTGAACATTATACAAAATCTGTGATGTGATGTGATGCAAATTCAGAAAATCAATGCAATTTCAGAATAGCTGCAAGTCCAAACACAACACTGGATGTTTTGCTTTCAGAGGACACTGAATTGGACTACAACCCCTGGTTATGCAATACAACAACTGAACAAAAGCAACTTGTTTTTCTCACTACTGCCTTCTGTAGGATTCTGTATATAATGATCTACATAGTGATCAGCATGCAGATATGTAAATGATTTCTGGTGTGGGCTGATTAGACATGGTAAAAGAAGGCATAAAAGTTCTTCCCCTGCTGACCTATTAAAAGGTAGTGTACCTCTTGGTTAGATATTGTTGACTGTTAAATATGCCTCTATGATGCACTCAAAGACATTTTTCCCAGTTGACAGACTTTAAGAAGGGGCACATCATTGGACTGAGAGAAACAGGATGGTTGTTTCAACAAAAAATAAATCTGTTGTCACAGTGACCATTATATGTCCTGCCATAGACAGCCAGCCACCATAGCCTTTGCCTGCAGTAATGTTATAAACACACTGGAACTGTACAATGAATCCAAGTTCTGTTTATCTAACAACATTTGGGTTAAAGTATGGACATCTCATGGTAAGAGCTTCAATCCTCTCTTTGCTGTGGAGTGACATACTGCCGCTTGCTGGTGTAATGATCTAGGGAGCCATCACATAAAATGCCCACCCTAATGGTACAAGGGACACTAACAACTAAGTGAGATGTGCTGGACTTCATGCATCCACATGTGCTGCCTCTCATGGCAGGAGTTCATACTGGCATTTTACAGCAGGATAATGCTCGCCAAAGCACAGCAAGAGTTTCGCAGCAATGTCTCCACCAAATTGCAACACTTATTTGACCTCCCTGGTTGCCAGGTTTTTGTCAATCAAACATTGATAAAACCAGCTGGGACCCCAGTTTTGGATGGGACAGCTTGATGGGATCTCATTCTTTTGTTCACTACCCAAGGCTCATGGCAATAAGTGAGGGTTGTAGCATGTATCTTGGCTTGTTAAGATTTTTTTTGGATTGAAATAGATTTTGATTTCAGTAAATGTGACCTCTTAATGCAAATTCAAATATTGACCATATTTTAGTTTTGAAACTTCAGTGTGCATAATAATTTGGAACTTTACATTTTGAGTTATTTATTATTGAAAAAAGATTCTTTGAAAAGTTATGATTGGGAGGTTTGATTCAACAAATTACCATTATAAATTCTTTACAACCTATAAAATGTTTGAAACTCCATTGTGCATGGAACTGTGCATTTTAAGTTATCAATTTTTGAAAAATTATTTTTGAAAATGTATAATTTGGGAGGTTTCATCAATAAAATTTGATTTAATGGTTGATGATCACTTGCATTGACCATTTAGGAAAATCTGAAAAAAAAATATATTATTTGCATAATAATTTGGAATACAGAGTAGTTGGCATAATAAAAATGTTAAAACAAATAAAAAACCAAGAACATTATAATGAAGAAGAAATAAAGGCTTATTGACAGAAACTAACAAAAAAGCTTCACCCCTGTCAGAAAGAAAGGAAGCTCATCACTGCACAAAGACCCAGTCACTCCCAATAATCTCAACACATAGCAGCCACTGTAGAAATGTATTACTGTGTTACCTCTTTGACCAGAAGCCTGATCTGCATCTCCCAAAATGTATCATTCTATACAGCAATCTGCTGTAATTAAGGCACACAGTGGTTGTCAGCAGGATTTCCACTGTCAACTTAAATTTGTTATTTACAATGTTCTTTGGAGACCTCTGCACCTGCACTTACAGCTTCACTAATGTGTGAGTTTTCGCATTTTGGATTCAGAGTTGTGGTTATGAGTGGGAGTGTGAAGCTGTCACTGCATTGGAAAAGAGGAAGTGAAGCAGATTAGGAATGTGTCTAGGCCAGGCTGCCCAAGATCCAACAACAACACTGAGAACGGCAAACTGAAGTCCGTGAACTGTGGAGCCCATGGATAGGATGTCCGCATGCTTTTGGACACGCTCTCCAAACTGCCTCCCTCAGCGGAGCTGTGGTTCTGTCCAGTAATCCTTCAGGTGGCGCTCTTTGAGTCATATCATGCGCCAACATGGAGAGCAGGGGGAGTATTTGATCTCTGAGGTACTCATCATGTTCAATCAAAGCAGAGCTCTGCTTGTCCTGGAGGGATCGGTCTGGAAGCCATCAAGACAAGCGGAAAAGAGGAGTCTAAGGAGATTGGTAACGCTTCACCGAGCGTATGTAAACGTGTAGAGTGGGTCAGGGCATTCTCAGAGAGAATAAGGATGAGGGCAGCCGACAGACCAAAACTATCTCATTTGTTTTTCACATCCTGGATATCTCCACTGTGAAGGGCCCAGTGATTTATAGCACCATCACCTCCCCTCCACTCCCACCCAGTGGCCTCTCCCATACACCTGATCAGATCTGTGCAAATATATGGCACGATGAGTAACATGAGGATGAAATTATCATTCCTTCCTGGAGCAAATTAAAGCAAACAAGCACAGCTGTCACAAGGAATGACAGGTTAAACAAACAGGCAGAAGCAAGAGCACAGAGCCCAACCCATGCTTTGGCCTTCTTGCTTCTTCTGGCAGACTCGAACTTAGGTGGGTTCAATTCCATCTACCCACTGACTGGCCCAGCTGCCAACCATGCAGGAGGAAATCACTAGACTTCATGGTTGTTCTCTTGAAGCTCCATTTGCTCAGACCCAAACTAGCCCTCACCTCTTAAATGTCTGTTGTATGAGTGGTTTATGTGCAGCAACAATGCTTGATGTTACCCCTGGCAGGCCTGGCACTGTGAAAATCAACCAGTCAAGCCAGTACAAATAGGACAGATGAGGGGCTTTTTAAGAAGGGGCTTTTAACACTGAAAAACCAATGGAAGCAATAAGGCCTGCTTCATAACTAAAGTAGAAGTATGGTATGTGGTGAGAGGAAAACACCAGAGAGCATTAATCTACAGTGGTTTGCTTGCTTCAGCTTCTAGAAGCCCTTGGCATAGCCTTCTCTCACTGACGCTAATGTGTTAATTAGATTTTACCAACAGACTGTCTTGTGTGAGAAATTGTCCTTAAAAGGAGTGAAAGCAATGTGTTACAAAACCTTAGTTTGGAATGACAGAGAGTGGAACATTGATCTCCTTTGTCTCCGTAACCATTCTTTTTTCTGTATCTCTTTCTCCCCTCAGCTTGAAGGCTCTGAATCCATAAGGTAGACGACCATGCTGCTGGTGCCTGTGTGTGTGCTGCTGATGTTGGGGGGCCATGCTCTGGGAGGGGGCTATGCCCCTGTACCCCAGATGAAGTACATGCAGCCAATGATGAAGGGTCCAGTTGGACCCCCTTTCAGAGAGGGGAAGGGCCAGTATCTTGGTGAGTGTTGCTAATTATAGGACAACAAATGAATCCAAACTCATTCAGTAAAGCTAGTTTAACCCTTTAACTTCCAAGGGGGCTATATGGGTTTACATTTCAATTTCTCACCCCATGTCTCAGAAACTACACATTGGTTTTATAGTTGAATAATTTGCAGTAGTCACTGGGTTGTAAGTCTTAAGATCTCATACTGCATGGCACTGACGTGGCAGCAATAAATCTTTTTTGTATGACTACAAATTAAAAGTTTTCTTTCTCCTTTCTTTGAGAAGGCTTCCTAAGTAACCCGGCATGTCTTCATTGGATCAGTCAGTACTTTCAAACTACACTGTATGGACAAAAGCATAGGGACAAATGCTTATATACAGTGCATCTGGAAAGTATTCACAGCACTTCACTTTTTGCATATTTTATGTTACAGCCTTATTCCAAAATTCATTTTTTCCATCAGAATTCTACACACAATACCCCACAATGACCATGATGCAAATATCTTTGCAAATGATTCAAAATTTAAAACACAAAAATATAATGTACAAATGTATTCACAGTCTTTGCATGGCACTCAAAATTGAGCTTAGGTGCATCTTGTTTCCACTGATCATCCTTCAGATGTTACTAGAGGTGATTGAAGAACACCTGTGGGAAATTCAGTTGATTGGAAAGGCACACACCTGTTCATATAGCGTCCCATAACAGAAAGTGCATGTCAGAGTATAAACCAAGCCATGAATTCTAAGGAATTATCTGTAGAACTCTGAGACAGGATTGTATCGAGACACAGATCTGGGGAAGGATACAGAAACATTTCTGCTGAATTGAAGGTCCCATTTAGCCCAGTGGCCTCCATGATCCATAAATGGAAGAAGTCTGGAAACACCAGGATTCTTCCTAGAGCTGGCTGCCTGGCCAAACTGAGTGATCATGGTACAAGGGCCTTAGTCAGGGAGGTGAACAAGATCCGATGTGGAGAGAGGTGAACCTTTCACAAGGCCAACTATTTCTACAGCACTCCACTGATCAGACCTGTATAGTACAGTTGCCAGACGGAAGCCAGTCAAAAAAAGCACATGACCACCCTTCTGGTGTCAAATGGCACCTAAAGGACTCTCAGGCCATGAGAAACAAAATTATATAGTCTGATGAAATGAAAATTTAATTTTTTGGACTGAATACCAAGCGTCATATCTGGAGGAAACCAGCCAATGCTCATCACCTAACCAATTCCATTCCTACAGTGAAGCATGGTGGTGGCAGCATCATGCTGTGTGCATGTTTTTCTGCAGCAGGAACTAGTCAGGGTTGAGGGAAAATGACTGCAGCAATGTACAGTCATCCTTGATGATAACCTGCTCCAGAGTGCTCTGGATCTCAGACTGGGATGAAGGTTTATTTTTCAATAGAATGACTTAAAGCACAGAGCCACGGAGTAAGGATAAAGGAGTGGCTTTGGGACAACTATGTGAATGTCCTTGAGTGGCCCAGTCAGAGCCCAGCCTTGAACCCAATTGAACATCTCTGGAGATAACAAAAAATAGCTGTGCACACTCCCCATACAATCTGATGGCGATTGAGAGGTTCTGCAAAGAAGAATGGGAGAACCTTTCCAAGCTTGCCAAGCTTGTACCATGTTCAAAAAGCCTTGAGGCTGTAATTGCAGTCAAAGGTGCTTCAGCAAAGTATTGACAAAGGCTGTGAATATGTCTGTAAATATATATATATATATATATATATATATATATATATATATATTTTTTTTTTTTTTTTTTTTTTTTTTTTTTTTTTTAATAAATTTCAAACAAATTCTCACTTCTTCATGAGGTATTGTGGGTGGAATTTTAAGGGACAAAATTAATGAATGTATTATAGAATAAATCTGAAACATAAAATATGGAAAAAGTGAAGCTGTGAATACTTTCCGGTCAGAATATATATAATCATGTAAACTTAGTCAAAACTTCACTTTGCATGAGAAGGCAAAAATGTTCTTAACTTGGAATGAAAATACAAGATGGGTGATCACAATTTTTTTATGGACAGGAATAAATAACAATGACAACAGATTCTCATCAAATGAGCTGGAAGATTGTCAGCTGTAAGGAATATTAGTTTATGGAATACCATGCAGTATGGAATAGCATATGAAACTTATAAAAAATATATGGAATACCATTTTTTTATAATTTGTAATTCATGCAATGAAAACATTACAATCCTGTACACTATACTAACATGGTATAAGTGAAAAGTTTCAATCCTCCAACAACAATGGAATGCCACATAGGCAGTTTAGTATATAGATGACTGTGTCAGACTTGGGCACAGAATCCAATCTCTGCCGCTTCAGCCTGAGCAATAGTCTCTTCAGGCAGTGAGGGGTCAGGGAGAGGAGCCAGAAGTGTGTCAGACTGAGAAAGTAGCAAGGATGAACAATGAGAGGAACGGTTTGTCGTTTACTGTCTCCTTTCCCCTTGCTGATTTATGAGGAGCATTGTGAACGTGTCAGAGGAGGAGAGAGAAGAGAGGACCGGAGAGGGATGGGGTGGGTTGAAGTCGAATCCCTTTGGAGCAGTATATCACAGCCACACATACTCCAGTTCCAGGCCTGCCAGAGAGAGGAGTAGTGGGGTGGGGGGTTGAGAGACATGAAACTAGGAGGTCAGTGCAGACGGAGGGGTGATGAGAAAGTTAGGGCAGGTGTTAGGAAGAGAACACTTCTTTCTTATCTGCTGAAAGTAAGGGATCTTTGTTTCACAGGTAGAGATAGACAACTGCATCTTCAGACCTGTGATGAGGTGTGAACCGTAATACACAGACAGAAATCTAGCATCTTTCTCCTTGCAACCTTGTAATTCAACACTGTTCAGTGTTCTCCTGATAGTGGACATTAACATTAGCTAATATGAGAAAGCCCTACTTAGAAGTTACCTTGGGGACTTTTGTGAACTTGCAGACTATCAAATAGCTTGTTTTGCTGTAATCTTTGTTGGTTGACCACTCCTGGGGAGGACAATAATGGTCCTAATATCCTCCGTTTGTACATAATCTAACTGTGGATTAGTCCAGACTCTATACAGAGGGTTTTATAGCCTTTACCAGCCTGATGAGCATCAACAACTCTTCTGGTTAAGTTCTCAGACATGTCCGTTCATGCCTTAATACATTGCCGCAGTGTCAGGATGGTGTGCTGAACAAACAAAGACTAAGAAAGCAGAGGTAAACACTAGGGTTGTGGATTTAATGAGAAAAACAAAATACAAATCTAACTCTCAAACAAACACTGGGTAAAATAAGACTCAAGGTAAACAAACAAACTGGATGACTAGACCAAACACGCCAACAACATCTACATGGACTGACATCAAAACTCTTCCACAAGGACTCACAAAGGCTGAGACAGAGGCTCTTAATTACAACACAACATTGGACACACCTGAAACAACTGATTATGAAGGGGGCGGGGTTACAAATGAGACACAAATGGGGATGGGCGGAGCAAGGGAGGAGACAAGACCAAAACAAACACAAAGCATGTGCTAGGAGCACATGGGAAAGCAAAACAACTGTGAACAGGATTAGGACAGAGACATGACACACACAGACATGTGTTGTGAAGATCAGACTTTGATAGATCCCTTTAAATAAAACAGGGCACCCACTTACACCTGACTGTCTCCCGTTGAAAATATCTTCACCTTCAAATGATCTTCTCATCTTAAAGGTTCATATACTGCCACTCAAGGATATGTAATATTGAATCATTAAATAATAAAATAAATGACCAAGTATAATTTTGTTGTCTCTTTGGTTGATTTGGTTCCCCTGATCTGCCTTCAGGACATCTAATTAGGTTTTAAGTCAAATTTGTGCAGATGTATAGAAAAGTCTGAAGGGTTCACAAACATTCAAGCACCACTGTAAATCTAACCTGGGTTTTTAAGTAAAAGGGAACTTTGCAGCAAGTGGAGAGATTCCTGCAGGTCTCATTAAAAAGGTTGTGGATGGCTATCAGTCTGGTAAATGTTAGAAAGCTCTTTCTACGGCTTTAGGGCTTTGTCAAACTGTAATCAGTTATACTGTCCAAATGGAGAATATTTGAAACTGCAATCAATCTTTCCAGGAGTGTACGCCTTAAAATCCTCCAAGTGACAAAGAACCCAAGAACAACATCTAAAGAATGGCTGGCTTCTTTTGCCTCAGCTATGGTCAATGTTCAGGACTCAACTATCAGAAAAACATTGGGGGAAAATGGGATCCATGGCAGAATAGCACAACGAAAACTATTGATACCCAAGAAGATGAATACTCATATTAAATTCACCATTTTTTGGTTAACACTGGCCCAGGTATGTCTAAAAAACCAAACACTGTTTTTCAAAGTCAGAATCCCCATACCAACTGTGAAGCACGGTGATGGCAGTATGATTGTATGGGGAGGCTTTATTCTGCTGTAAATTTGCCAGGATTCTGTAGCAAATGACCTGGGTACTATCAGGGACATCATCAAAGTTTGACCAAAATCCCCACAACAGTGAAGTTTAGTAGAGTAGAGAAACATTTCCCATAGAGGTTCTCTTGGGAGTTTGAGTTTCTGATTATAGTCAGTGTAATGCTGCCTGTAGCTGTTTGTGCTGATGGCCATCCAAGTTTTGGCAACTGCTGATAAAGCCTTGATTGGCCTAGTTTTAGAAAGGTACATGAGATGCACTCATCTCAGCATCTGTTAGCTGTTACCTGTGTGTGTGTGTGTGTGTGTGTGTGTGTGTGTGTGTGTGTGTGTGTGTGTGTGTGTGTGTGTGTGTGTGTATGTGGGGGGGGTGGGTGTGGGTGTGGGTGTGTGTGTTTCAGAGTGGAAGGAACTGTCCACAGCTTTTCCCCCAATTCTCCTGCTAATTCTGTGATGCACTATGAGATTTATAGAAAGTGTGACGGTAATGTGTGTATTCATGAAAACTCAGTGTAACACATCAAAATACAACAAGCAGGTTCTCTTATGGATAATTCAGGACCCCCGCAGACATTTTGACCTCTACTGCTTGGTTTTATGGAGCTTTTTCTCTCTTTCATAGAATTGTCTATCATCTCTGACAGAGGACATGAAGTTATATAACTTCAAATGACTAGAACTGTATCTCTTATTTCTTGTCTCGTTCACTTTCTGCTGCTCAACATAAGGAGTGTCAGTCATGTAAACTATCTAAAAATACACTAATTTTGAAGAGGCGATAAGTACAACATGGGCTATAGATACGACCACTAGTTCTGTATGCATAGTGTATTATTATTATGCATAGTGTATTATTTATTATTCATGTATTATTGATTATTACTTTTAAGGTGGTCATTAAAAGGTGGTCCACCTTTTGAACTAAAAATCATTTACAGTCATAAATTGATACCAACTTTCAATGTCAGTCTAAATGCCACTTCAGTATAGCAGAGCATTCTGTGACCTGGGCTCATCTGCTAAATACTGGAGGCCTAAGCAGCTACTACCACCTGGTGGCTTTTAAGAAGAACTGTTTTCTGTGCACCCTCAGTAGGATAAACCCTTATTTCTGAAAGCCTAACCACCTAATTCACAGTATGAATTGTAGCTATGACATTGTTATTGTGCATGAATTAGAATTAGAATTGCATTTTGTGTAACTTTATTTCCCCCATACAGTAGACTGGGGTTCCAGTAAGAGCTGTACCAATAAGGAAAGTCAATAAGGAAAATGCTATTTGTCTACATCTGTAAAGTGGCTGATAAATGCATTATGTACAGACACTACAAATGCTCTATAAAGCTCTATAAAGAATCATTGGTATTATATGTGTTAAAAAGTGCAAAAGGTGCAAAGAACATTCAAGGTTTCTTAGCAATGTAAAGGGTTATTGCTCACACTTTTTACTCAGCTGCATTACTTAATGACTCATTTGTAGCACCTTTATTTAAAGAGTGATGGGTTTACCACAGACAATGTTACACATATGGTGCTGAAACTACTAGCAAAGGTCTAAATATCTAAATGACTTTTTGTTCAAATATAAATAGTTCTACTGCAAGAAAAGCATCACAGTAACTGCCACTCTGAAAGGCTCATCATTGTGTTGCAAACATAAAAGTAAATGTGAATTGTCCTCCTCATTAAATTCATCCACACAGTGATACACATACACACACTAGTACATTCACATACTCAGGGACAGTGAGCACACATGTCCGGAGCAGTAGGCAGCCCTATCTACGGCACCCCAGGAGCATCTGGGGAGTTACGTGCCTTGCTCAAGGGCACTTCAGTCATGTCCTACCAGTTCAGAGAATCGAAACATCAACCTTTCAGTCACAAGGTTCCCTAACCACCAGGCCATGGCTGCCAGGCACTAGCACTATTATCTGAGCATTGCTACTTGCCATCAGCAACTGAATCTGAGAGAACAAAATTGGCCATGTTATTTAGGTGGGTTGATGGCACATACAGTAGAGGGTGCACTCTATTTCTGCATGACCAGTGTGAAGTTGGCTGGCACAAATCTGCCAAAAATTTCCTCTGAGCAGGTTGGTTGCCCAACAGTGATGTAATGGTGGCAGTTCAAAAAGAGACCGTGGCTGGCTTCACAGGAATGGGTGGTGGAGTGTGCTTGTCTTCATCCTCCTAGTGTCAGGAGCATTGTATGTCATGTGGGCTAATGGGGTTGGGTAATTGGCACTTCCAGTCTGGAGTGGAAAGTTGGGTTAAATCAAAAAAAACATATGTATATATAAAAAAATTAAGAAAAATATACAAAGAAAATATACAAAGGTAAACCTTAACAGGTAATACATACTACAGCTTAAGAGGATATTAGCATATAAAGCCTTCTGAGTATTTTCATTTGACGAGTAGTGTGTACATAATCTGAATATATTTAATCTGAATGTTATTAGTATTCCCCTAAAAACACAGGACTACTTGGTAACTGTACATCAGACAGGAAATTAAATGAACAAAAATGCTTTTATATATTGTAGGTCTAGTGTATGATGGCAAAAAATGTTGAGCAGTAAATATTAATCAGCATATTGTTCAATTTCCAGATTTGCTGCATTGGACTGTTCAACCACAAGGGGGCATTTAACACAAACTTCACAGTAATCACTGATACTGGTAGTACTGGCTCCTGTTTTTGTCTGGGTATTAAATTGGTCTACAATACAGCAATAAAAATTACATTCAGCAAATATTTTGTCACCAGCTGTTTTGAGACTCTTAAATCTAGAAATAAAGGTGCTACAAATGGCTCTTTTTTTGGTTACATTTGTGCAAAAGAGATGTGTTTGAAGAACATTTTAAAAGCTGAAAATCAATGTACAGTTTCTTTACCAAGTACAAAACATCCCTTTATCAATTGCTTCTTTAAGGAGCTAAAAGTGGCTTTTTTATGGCTTCAGTAAAATAAAATGAAGCACATTTGTAGCAGATTTACTGTTAAGAGTGTACTGACGCATCCTCCAGTAAAGCCCTATCCATTGCAGTAGTTTAGTGATTGTGAAATGTATCTGAAGTCTGTGATGCGTGTTTAGATAACTGATATCCAACAATTTTCCACAGTGAAACTGTAACACCTCAACTTATAAATAATTGATCATTAGAAGTAATTGATTTAAGGCAAATCAAAAACTTGTATAAATAATTTAAATTATTGAAGTATCACAGTTACTGAGTAAGAAGATATGTCCCAGTCTTCTGATGAGCAGATTTTTGTGATTCTGTTTACAGGGTTTAAGATGTGGAGAGGTTTGCTCAGTTTTTCAGGATATTTTCACATTCAAATTGATATTGATATGGAGTTTAAGGTATTCCTGTAAACTTCACTGTAAGAATCAGGGAAGTCACACATGTTTAGGCTAGTGGAATGAACTGATTCTAAACGTATTGTTTCTGGCCGACTACATTCAGTAGCCCTTGATCACCTTCAGACATTCTTAGTAAAAGTCACGACTATCCCTACTGGCATTCCACAGAGGTCAACCGTTGCTGGGGAACATTCATCTTCTCTTTGTCTTTTGTTCATGTCTTGTTCTTTATCCCATGAGGCTTTCTTGGCCTCTTTGCATATATTTGGGGTTTTTAGGGGGGTTCTTCTTAAACATTCCCTTTTAAGCACCATTTCAAGTACTTGGATTTGTTTGATAATTTTATAGATCTTTGTCAGTTAACTTAACATGAAAATCATCATCATTGTCAATTTTTTTGTGCAACACATTCTTACTAAATTTGTTGCAAAAATATTTGTTTGAGGAATATGGCCATGCATGGAAATTAATGCAGATTTTGCATGCAGACCTTTGCATTACATGATGGATTTCACAAGTTAAACTTCATATAGTAAGGAAAGTCTGGAGTAGTGAAAGGGGTGAAAATATAGGCAAGATTAAGTGGATGTTAGAAAAGAATGAAACTAAACAGTTCCAAAGGGACTCTTGCAAGCTAAATGAATCATTTTTCAACTTAGATAAAATTTGTTCCACATCTTCCCATTAACAACTGATTTATTAACTTGATGATGTTACTTTAAATCTGTATTTCTTAAACTTGGTCCTGGCACCTCCATGCCTTGCACATTCAATCAGTTACCTGTTCCAAACACACCCAATTCAACCAATCTGCTCATTAGCCATTTCAGAGTTACAGGGCATAAAACGTCTAAAATGTACAGAGATCTGGGTGGGGCACCCAGAAAAATGCTTTAGATCAGGGTTTCTCAACCTGTGTACCATGAAGAACTCTCTAGTGGTCCCCCAGCCCATCCTCAGGGCAAGACAGTAGTCCATTCTGGGCTGGTAACTGCACTTTAAATACTTTAAACAAACTAATTAGCCACCATTTCTGGTGGTATCTAAAGGAGACGTAAAATAACACTCACATTGAAGCTGATAACAGAAAGCTAAATAATTTTTTTTGCAAAAATAACTCATGCCATTACGATCTTCTTCTTTTTCAGAGTATCCACCTGTGATGAAGGTGAAAGGGGAGCCAGGCCCTCAAGGGAAACCTGGTCCTAGAGGCCCACCTGGGCCCTCGGGTTTACCAGGGAAACCAGGTGTAGGGAAACCAGGACTTAATGGTCAGCCAGGACCCCAAGGGCCATCTGGGCTGCCAGGAATTGGAAAGCCAGGACTACCAGGTCTGCCAGGAAAAATTGGGCCCAAAGGGCTACCAGGAATCAATGGTGAGAAGGGATTTCAAGGTGAGCCTGGACCACGGGGATTACCAGGACAACCAGGATCACCTGGACCTGCAGGTCTTTCATTGAATGGTAAGCCAGGGCTTCCTGGAGTTCGAGGTCCACCAGGAACCAGGGGCGAACCAGGGCCAAAAGGTAGCCGTGGTATGCCTGGTGATCAAGGACTCAAAGGGGAAAATGGTAATGGTAAGCCAGGTCCAACAGGCATCAGGGGTCCCGCTGGACTTCCAGGAGCTCCTGGTGCTCCTGGTAACCAAGGTATTGGCAAACCTGGGCTTAATGGTTTACCTGGACCTGCTGGACCAAAAGGAGACCAAGGACCTCCAGGCAATCAAGGTCTTCCTGGGGATGCTGGGCCTCCCGGATTGCAAGGGCTTCCTGGGCCAGTTGGGTTAGGAAAGCCTGGGATTGATGGTGTTCCTGGAAGACCAGGTCCAATAGGACCAAAAGGTGAACCAGGCCTCAGGGGTACTGCAGGGATTCCTGGGACTCCTGGTTATGGTAAACCTGGCCTCATAGGACAGAAAGGAGACAGAGGTCCCTCTGGATTACCAGGAGTGCCAGGTGATAAAGGTGAACCTGGAATGGACGGTCTACCAGGTGATATCGGGGTAAATGGGCAGCCAGGGTCTCCGGGTCTGCAAGGTCCTATGGGTCTTCCAGGAAAACATGGCATGCCTGGTCTGAAGGGAGATTTGGGTCCCCAAGGGCCTCCAGGCTTGCCAGGTCTCAGAGGAGATCAAGGTCCAAGTGGGTTGCCTGGTAAGCCTGGTCTCCCAGGGGATAAGGGGTTTCCTGGGCCAAATGGAGCCATTGGAAAACCAGGCCCTAAAGGTGAAGCAGGTCACATTGGTTTGCCTGGTAATCCAGGCCTGACTGGGGTATCAGGCCCCAAAGGAGAAAATGGTTTTGTAGGGCCCCCAGGACCACGTGGCATAGCTGGAATTCCAGGTCTCCCAGGACCCACAGGCCATATGGGACCACAAGGCATTCCTGGATTGAAAGGGGAGCAAGGTCCACCAGGACCACCAGGAAATGGAAAGAATGGGGACCATGGATTACCTGGTCCACAGGGACCACCAGGGAAACCAGGCGCTTCTGGATTAAATGGTGCCCAAGGTCCTCCAGGCCCTCCTGGCCCTCCTGGTCCACCTGGCCCTTCTAATGGAGATACAACAGTGGCAGGGCTTCAAGGACCTGATATTGGTGGAGAATCTATAACAAACCCAGGTGCTGGAAAACCACAGTTTGGTGTTGGTGAACTTTCTGCCACAATGGCTCCAGCTTTTACAGCCATCCTTTCCACACCTTTTCCACCTTCTGGTATGCCCATCAAATTTGACAGGACTCTGTACAATGGACAGAATGCTTACAATCCTGCTACTGGCATCTTCACAAGCCCACTGCCTGGAATCTACTACTTTGCTTATCATGTTCATGTAAAGGGAACCAGCCTGTGGGTGGCACTGTACAAAAACAATGTGCCTGCCACATACACCTACGATGAATACAAAAAGGGTTATATGGACCAGGCATCGGGCAGTGCAGTGTTGGAGCTGAAAGAGAATGACCAGGTTTGGGTGCAGATGCCATCTGACCAAGCAAACGGGCTTTATTCCACTGAGTACATCCATTCATCCTTCTCAGGGTTCCTACTGTGCCCTACATAACAGTTTATTATCCATCGGTTATTATTCCAGTGGTCTGCGGTCACTCAAGTAACACCTTTAACAGCAATAAAAGGAAAGACTGAACACCAGACAAGCCTAGATAAAAGCAGGAGATGGAAACTTTATGCTGTGTCCATGTTTTAGCCTTTTCAAATGTCTGATTTGATTATTGTTCTCCTTTAAGTGTTTTTTGGTATCTTCAGCCTATATTATAATGTTATTATAACTGTTATATTATTATTGTTGCTGTTGGTGTGTTATTTTAATTGACGTTGTTGTTTATCAGAATCAGACAATGTGTAAGTAACAGTTTTACCCATGTGACTGCACACTTTGCCAAATGTTCTGACTCCCATTGATCTCCATCTCTTTGACTCTGGGGTTGTGTGTTCCCCTGGCTGCAGTCACATTCATTTCAAGCTCTTTCTTCCTCTAATTTCTTCTCACATTGTCATTTCATTGTTTCATTCATTTTTCAGTAAAATTGCTGTAAGTTAATAATCAATTCTGCAATGTTTTCCTCTTTACTACCCTGATGATTTTAAAGGTTTACTCTAGGGGGTAAAGTCATAACTCTAGGCAAAAAGTCATGAAATATGTTTACTATGTATTACATTTAAAATTTGTTGCCAATGTGCCTAAATCAGTGACACCTATGTGGAGAGTATTGTCGTTATTTTTGAAGTGGAAGGCTTTAGAATATTATTCTGAATGTAAAATGAGTTTCAGTTTGAAACATTACAAAATAATACCCAAGTATTATTCCCTCATATTTTTTGTGTAAATGTTTAAAAACAAGTTCTGAATAAGTATGCTATGCAAACCAGCCTTTGATAGTTTTTTTGTTTCAACAAACAGTACACTATATGGACAAAATATTGGGACACCTTCTTATTCATTATCTCTTCTGAAATCAAGGGTATTAAAAAGAATAATGGTCTCTACTGTCCAGGAACAGCTTTCTGTTGTGAGGATTTCATTGTGTTCAGCAACAAGAGCATTACTGAAGTCAGGATGTTGACCTCATCCACAACTCCCTAACTCTTCCCACAAATATTAGAGCACCATTGTTCCTAAGAACCCATCACTCCAGAAACTAGCCCACACATGGCATTGTGCACAGTTCCAATAGGTTCATGTGTATCTGCTCCAGAGAGTCCTATTCTATTGGAAGGACAAAAATAGTTGCGTGTGTTTGCACATCTGTGTTAACAATAAGTGCAATTTAAAAAAGCTGAATGTATTCATTAGAAGGGGTGTCCACAAACATTTGGACATATAGTGTTCAATGGTCATTACATGATATCAGAAGTTACCGCAAATATTGTGCTTCAGTCTAATCATATTAAATTGCAAACGTCCATACATGTTCTTAATCCTGTACACATTTAACTTTATCTAAGATTCTTATTTGTACATCAAGAGCTTTTTTTCCAGAACCTTAACGAATGATGCTTGAAGACATGACCCATGTCATGTGAACTGTCATGTGCCTTATTGAACATTTGTTCCTTTAATTACTTGGGATTGTACACAGCATCTCAAATTATTATTCAAATGTTCTGTTCATTGCTTTCATTGCTCACACAAAGATGACTTGATCATGAATTTTGCAGGCAGATAATGAATGATTAGTTCATAATAATGAACAGATTAAATAAATGCACTGGATCTGTCTACCAAAAACGTATAATTTCAACTCATCCCTATTTGCCACTATTTATAGATTCAGACATAGTGGCTTCAAATGGCAATTACTAAGAGCTCTTGCATCTTGTCCATTTATACCATCTGGGTTTAGACACTGTGCTTGTCATTTCTGATCTCTCTATCAGACTATTTTATTTTCTATACATAAACTTGTGACTTTGGAATAGGATACCCTTTAAGAAAATGACACATTCACTGGCTCACTGTGAATTGTCTCTGAGTTGGCTAAAAAACTGAAAAAATAAACTCAAACAAGAGTATAGGTTATGATTGGCTGTCAAAATGACCTGCTTTTAAATATAGTTAGGAAAAGACTATGGGGTTCTTCTACTATTGCAAAATTAAGTCGAGAGTTGCTATTGGTTCACCTGCTGGTGCTATTTGAACAAAAAGCTTTACAGACATTTCACCCCCTGTATTTTAGAAGCACCAGTGTGATGTCTATCCCGTATTACCCTGTTCTTGTAAAGTTATTATTATGTTATGCATAAAATGCACAAAGGAAAAGAGTGAACAGCTTGCATGACTTTTATACAAATGAACTGGTTACTGACGTATTACTGTCAGTACAAACTTATTGGCAAACTATGGAACAGTATGTCTGGTCCAGCTGTGGTGAAATGTTATATCCATATCCACTTTCCACTGTTGCCAGTGTAGCTAGTCAGCATTCTCTGTTGCCTTTCCCTGTTGTTAAAGTACTTACCAATCCCAGAATGTCACTGCATTTGTGACGAGCTGATCATTTCAATTGAAGCATTATGTAACCATTTCCATTTCTTTTTCCACCTAGAGCTTTGGTTTTAAATTGGAATAGCTCTGATCTTAATGTCAGTTTAAACAGTGGCTTTGGGTTCAGCATATGTTTTTGAGTGAAATCGATGGAAAATTGTCAGGTAGATTCGTTGTACTGTTTCCTCTCAGAAGTGCTTGGTTTTCCTTTTTATTCAAACATAGAAGATGATTGCTTCGGTTTGTAAGGGATATTTGTTTGTTATGGACACGATAAACACAAACAATCAGTCCCATTTGCACATGAAGGTAATGAAGGTGTATTTATACATTATGTGATAAATCAAGAAAAGCAAGAAGTCTGCCCACCGAAGCATCTGTTGAAATAAGGAACAAATAAATATATATAACAGCATTGACAAGTTAAGAGTATTGTAGTTAGCATACTACCGTCGTTAAAGGAACATTTTGTCAGCCTTTACTTCTTCTATTTTTTTAATGTACTATGTATCAGATTATAGGATTTTTGTCGTTGTTGATGTATACATGGCTATTGCATTCACGCTGTGCAATAGATTTGGGGTATTAAATGCACTCTTTTGACTGAAAATGTTTTGTCAGCTTATACAAAATCTGCAGTACTTGATAGTATTGATACAACATCAATAAAGATTTTCTTGTACAAATATAAGTTAGTGTTCTTGACTGTGACTACAGTGTTTTATGGTAAAACTTTCACTGTGAAAATGAAAGATGTTTGACTTTTCTCAAGATGTCATTATCTTTGCATTTGCCTAACAAAAGGTGTGGGCAGAATGGGGAAAATTTTGATAACTGGTACACTATATGAAGACACCTGCTTGATCATGGTTTCTTCTGAAATTAAGGTTATTATGAAGTCCATACTGTTTTAGTTGGAGTAACTATCTCTACCCTCTAGGAAATAGAGTTTTCTACTAGATTTTGGAGCATTTCCTCAAAAAATTTAATTCAATGTCAAGAGCATTACTGATGTCAGGATGTTTCATGATCACCATCAACTCCCCCCAACTGATCCCAAAAGGTAGATGGTAGAGGTGGGCAATACCAGAGATTTTTGTATCGATCTGATAACAAGTAAATGCAGGGCCAGTATTGGCGATATACCGATACTTTTTAATTTTTAAGCTTTATAAATCCAAAGGATCCAAAAGGCCTGGGATAGAATTTTGCCAAACATTGTACGTGACAACAAAATACTTTATTACCACAATCAACATTTTTGTTCAGAAACAATGGAACAATAACAAAACATTTTGCCTTAACTTTAGGAAAATAAATCTTTTTTGAGGTAGAAGAGGACAAACCACAGAACAAAAATAAAAATTAAAATTCTCCCTCTTTTCTAGTTCTTTCGTTCATTGTTTCTTTTTTTTATGATAGAATTGTTCTTAGGAAAAACAATACAAAATAAGGAATCTGCTTCCTTTCAGTGCAATTGTTTTTTCTTAAATAAACAGAGTGTAAATAAATAAATATAAATATCACTCAACACAACTTCAAACACAATCTCCTGAGGTAGAGGGCTGACAAACCACAACACAACAAAACTAACACACAACAACAAATACTGTAAACAGTTTCAAACTCATTCTGTTTTTCAAGTCGAAAAAAACAATCAAATAATACAGAAAGTGTCTCTGGGTGGAGGCTCTGAGTGGAGGTTCTGGGTGGAGGCTCTAGGTCAGTGGGATGTCAGACGGGGATGTCTCTCTCCGTCTCTGCAGCTCTGTGTTTTCTGCTGCGTGATTTTTCATCTGCTTATAGAGGTTTGTCGTGTTTACACTTGATTTAACAGTCCTGTAAACAGTTCAGTTGCTGTCGTTTCATTTTCTGCAGTAAAATAAAGCCGAACGGCGCCTCTCTTCCTCTCAGACACTTCAGTACTCCGGCGGTGTCTCCGTACTGTGTCGTGTCGACTCGAGAACACCGCTGATTGGCGGATAAGGCTGAGTGGGCGGGCAGGCCGAGCCTACCTGCATGGCTGATTGGTGCCGCTGAACCACGTGATAAAAGACGAGAGTTGTGGGGGCGCGTGCGCTATTCCGTGCACTTTGTGTAACACAGAGCAATGCTGCACTTACACATAAAGAGAGGTCGCTGAGCAGTCAGTGCGCGCGGGAGAGAAAAAACTCGAGTTTTTACAAGAGTATAGATCAATACCAATACCAGCGTTGGTATCGATATTATCGGTATTTGGATCGATCCGCACACCTCTACTAGATGGAACACCATCATTCCAGAAATCATAGTTCTAATGCTCCAAAGGTGAATGCTGGAGGCTTTATACCCCTTTAGTCCATGCCTGGCATTAGGCATGGTGCCAATAGATTGATATTTATTTCCTCCACAGAGTCCTATTCTATTGGCAATACTTCTCTAGAGGGACTAGAAAAGCTGTGCCAGTAATGGGTGCAACATAAGATAGCTGAATGCATTGATTACAAGGTCCACAAACATTTGGACAACCCATTTAACCCATCCATACTGTGACACACATTAGTGAAATCACAGACAGACTAAAGGGCAGTGAGCACACATGCCCTATTCATGGTGGCAGGGGAGTAGCTGGGCACTGCAGTCATGTCCTACCAGTTCAGGGAATTGAACTGGCCACCTTGCCACCTTCCAGTCACAAGACTGGTTCCCTAAACACCAGGGCACGGCTCGCAATCAGATCTCCTTCAGCGGGACAGGTTCTGTTCTCATTGTAATTAGAGCTGTTGATCTTTAAACACTTACATCCACATCTCAGTCCCCAGTACCCCATCAGAGCAAACTGTAAACAGACCACAGAGGCCCACATATCTGCGGTAGTAAGGAAGGTCAGGTGACCGTGTTGAGCACACTGGACCTGCGTGGTTTCCAGTCACTGGACTGAGTCGTGCAGGCCTGGAGGGGGTCTGTTCTGCACACTAAACCACTCTCAGATGATCACTCGGGTTCTTCAGAACAACTCCTTCAGGACAGTTCAGGGGACAATGATAACTCCCATTCGTGGGCACAGTCGCACTCCTCCCCCATGAGACGTCACTAGACTGTCAACGGGCGCTTTGCGTAAACGTGACGTCACGTCGCCTCCGGGTAGCCCGTCCCCTTCACACCCCTAGAAGCTGCTGACGATTCAGTTCTATTCAGTCCAGCCAACCGACTCTTTCCAACCGACTCTTTCTAACCAACTCTTTCTAACCAACTCTTTCCCAGAAGAGTCGAGCATGTGATTCAATGATTTGCAAGTCGTCAACGTTGTTCTCAGATACATTGAAAACACACACACACACACACACACACACACACACACACACACACACACACACAAACTAATTTTACTAATTTTAGAGCATTTCTATTGTTCTACCTATCCATAACTATTTATACAGTGTAGAGAGCAGTTACAGGGTTTGAACCATACATTTGATAATTTAATAAAAAATGAAACATATATTCATATATTTTACATTCATTACATTTAAGATGATTTATTTCAAGGTTTTCAGTTTTTGTGATTAGTAATCTGTCTGTCTGTCTGTCTGTCTGTCTGTCTGTCTATATGGCTGTTATGATAGGAACTATCCACTACACACCAGGTGCCCCTAACAAGACCTACTGTTTTGGAGATGTTCTGACCTGTCCATTGTAATTCAATACTTGTCAAACTTGCTCATATCCTTTCCAGCTTTGGACAACTTCAACAACTGACTGTTCGCCTCTGCTTAATATATCACACACCTTGACTGATGCCGCTTTAAATGTTTTAATATATTACAATTAATCATATTAATTATAATATTAATATAATATTCATATTAATGTTTTGGCTGATTGTTGTATATACACTCACTGTCAACAATAGTTACACCCAGAAGGAATTGTATTTCACGACTCTTAAAGCCCTAAACAAGTCAACAGCCCTCATATGGAGCATATGAGGAGCATTCCAAGGCCATCAGAGATACAGTCATGGAGGTCACGAGGCTGGCATGGGGTACAAAATCCTTTCTTTGGTGTTGGGCCTACTTGTATAGTAAACTGACATATAACTTCATTACATGTGAAGTGACATTTCAAGCCTTTATTGATTTACTGAACAGTAAATCAATAAAGGCTTGAAATGTCACTTCACATGTAATATATTACATATATTTTAATTCAACTTTGACCGTACCTGGTGTGTAGAGGATAGTTCCTATCAAAACAGCCGTATAGACAGACAGACAGATATGTTCAATGATCAATGTACCATTCTGTGTTAGACTACATGCTGGAACACGAGCTGGACTCGTTCGACAGCGAGTCGGTTCTCTTGCCTGAACAGAACCGACTCAGCCAGAGCTTCATTGTGGAGTGCGGAGGCCGCTCAGAGAAGTCACTTTTCAGTAAGTGTGGAGAGGAAGGAGACACTTCACAGCGGCTACGACTCTGAGACGCTTCTCCGGCGGTCGGCACGCGATTTCAATGTTCAGCCTGTTTGTTGTAAGTTTGGGGGTCTGCTGACTTTACCTCTTGCGCTGTGAGAGAACGGGTTCGGTCTCCGGAGTATCTCTGTCAGCCGGAGAGAAGCGGAACGCAGCTTAGCGCGCTAACGCCGACGTGCGGCAGCCATTTACGGGCGACACGTTTCAGAAGACATGGTGTGATAGCAGCCGGCTACGCATTCAGCTGCCCGGCTCCACTGTCCTGCCTGTAAACGGTGACAGTGGGGCTGTCCGCACCCAGCCTCGGCGGGGCTGCGAGAACGGCACTGCCCGAACTGCTGACCGGCCGGCTCGTTTGTTCGGCGTTTAATCCGGCTAGGTGGCTAACGAGAAAGCTAACGGCAAACGCAGCTCCAGAAAGTCCAGGGCTCCGGTCCGGGTTTTGGCTCCCGCTGCGCCGCCAGCCCCGTTCCGGCCCCGGTCAGGTTGTTGCAGGGCTGTCAGCAAAACCCGGAGCGGAGTGTACGGCTCCTGACCCTGGACTTACGCCAGACTCCACCACGCGTCCAGCGTTAGATCGGGAAACCTAGAGATACTAGGTCGTGAAGCCGCCTGGATGGATTTGGAAGATTTTTTAATCGTTTAACTTTATCCTAACAGTCGGGTTTTGTAAGGGCAGCGAGCGAGCGGGCGGGCTGTCTGATCGGCCGTGGACGTAGAGGGGCGAAATCCAGGTCCAGAGAGTGAAAGTCCACCCCGGGATTCCGCACACGAGCCGCCCGGACAGCCGGAGCAAAACCCCGGACTGCATTTTCACCTTCTCGACCTGTGCTCGCACTTCCCCTCCTTTTCACCTATTTCTTTAATTTAGAGAGACTTCAAACTTTACTACACTGTGACTTTGTAAAATCAAGAGGATCTGTGTTGTTCTACTTCCCAGTGACCATAAAGTCTTTCCTGTCAGTGCACACCCTTTGTGTGGGTTGAGGCAATGGGATTGGGGAACTGGCAAATGAAAATCCCAGTCTGAAATGCCAGTTGGCATATCTTGGTGTGTCCCCTCCTATGATGTCTGGATGATCCCCTTTAGTGTGTGAGATGTTTCATCCATACAGGAATTAATGAGACTCAAGACTTTTACCATTAAAAGTGCCCGGCCCCTGACTTTCTTCTCTAAGCCAAGGGTCTGGACTGTGAAGCCCCATCTAGCAGGTTCATCCAGCTGGGCAGCCAGTATGGGCCAATAATTCGACTTAAAATCAAGTCTGTGTGAAACATCTCGATTCAGTACAAGTAAAGTGGGCCGACAGTGTTTTAAATGATCAACATTATAAGCATGAATAAAAGTGCACAAATGATAACGTACTGCAGAAGTAACACACGGCGTATTAAACATTGGTTTGAGACAACACACCTGCTAATGCAGGCAGTTTGCTAACCAATGATGTAGAAGTTTCTTTCATGACGAAAGAATGGTGACATTGTTCCTTAGAAAAGCCCAAAATCATCTGTAAGTACAACCCAGACCTCAGATATGACGTGATGGTATACGTAGACGAGTTGTTGACAAGGGGCCTTGCAGCTTTTAAATAAAATTACAGTCCACGTTTTGCAACTAGACGTGTCGTCTGATGTTCGTGACGCAGCTTTCATACTCATGATTGTGAGGGACATTTGGGACAGGTGTTTCGCTAAAGACATGCTGTTTTTAAGATTCTTCTCAGGTTGTAATTCTCATTTTCAGTGTCTGCACTCCATAAATCAAAGGTCAAAACTGTTATGCACAAAAAGTGTTTTCTTGTGGGCTGTTCTGCTTTTAAGTTAGTTCCGGGGGGGGACGTGAGGTGGACATGGTTGAGAACCTGCTCTAAGCTATTCAGTTCTTCATTCTGGTTTTTGTCTGTTGGAGAATGGATTCTTTTTCTCAGCTGGTATGCTCAGTGTGGATTAGGTTTGCACTGATGATTGATGACACGTCAGTTACAGTACAAATGAATTGAAAACAATAAGACACAACAGTGGAAAACAGATAAACGTCTCTTATCTGACATTGTTTTCCTATCTGATTGTATTTGGTGATGTTAGAGAGGTTCATTCGGCTTCAGTGTCTTGATCCGTATTTGCTCTGTGCAAAAGAACGTGTTAATTTGTTACAGAGAGGTAGCTGTGGTGTCTTTAACCATGACGATAGCGGTTAAACTTAGACTCTGTTTCTAGAAGTCAGAATATTTAAAAACTGAATTTTAAACTTCAGCATAAACCTTTATAAATGATCAACTTGGCATTTAACAGAGCCTCAGGATACTGTATATTGTAGCAGTGGAATAGAAGAACAGGGAAAGACTTTGTTGTGAAGCAGGGTGGAATAGCTTACTTATGTCGATACATGAAAAAAGGAGCACTTCATTAACAAATGACTTACTAAGCTTAGTATGAACACATGCTAGCATCATCAGGTCTTGAATCTGGACAGACAACTTCCACATGACAATAACTACCAAACACGTGCCTACATTCTCTTCAACTCCTTATGTAAGATCGATGTGTTGTTTTTGCTTAGTTAGATTTTAGATTGCTTAAAGCAAAGAAGCACCATTGAAAGGTTTTGGCACCCCAAGAGTTTGAGCTTTCTGATAACATATACAGAGGTCACAGATTTTATTTAGCTTGTTATGGCTAGGATATGCAATAAACAAAGCTGTATAATTACTCTATCTCCTCAAAACTCACAACAATCAGCAGCCATGGGCCCCTCCAAGCAGCTGCCTACCCTGTGAAAATGTAAATAATGGATGACAATAGAGAAGGAAAAGGCTGTAAGAAGATAGCAAAGCATTTTCCGTTGGCTGTCTGCTCAGATCATAATGTCAAGAAATGTCAGTTAATAGTGGAAGACAGTGGTTTGAACACCAAGAAAATGTCAGGAGAAAACTGCTTGTGGGATTGCTAGAAAGATAAATCAGCAAAAAGGCCTTCCTCTTGTGAGCATTGATTGCTTTCATTTCAGTTTTTATAAAGGAGATTTGATGTAATTGTAATTACACCATAAAACTCTCTACATTGCGTCCCCAAATAACTCTTTAAAACTTAAAAAAAAACCAAACATTTTTCAGTGTCTCATGGCAGTACACAACTGGCTACATTAATTTTCCTTGCCATTACTAGAATACCTGTGGCATGGCATGCTGTGTGTTGGCCAATTGCATTTGCCATTGTTTCTGAAAGTGTTTTAACTGCACTCTAATATTTGTTTGAGTTTTGGCTAAAGATTGAGTTTTGTTGTATTCATCACCTTCCTGGTTTGCTGCTGCTCCATTCATGTAATTACTGGTTTTCCATGTACTGTAATAAAGTAAATGCAACATCAGACTAGGAGTCGTCTAAACATTTTGTATCATGAACATATTTTTAAATATCACGATACTGTATTGGCTACCGCTACTTCCGACATTGAAAGCTATTCTTCTAAGCTTTTTCTTAGTATGTAGTAACTTCAGAATTGTGGTTCTTGTTCTCAACAAATCTTAAGTTTCCCCCGGATTGTGTTTTCTAGTTTGGTCAGCAATATCTGCATCATACTGGAAAATAATAAGACCGGCAAGTCCTCTTTTAAATGCAACTAAACACATTGACTTCCTTTTTTACTGCAATGTTTCTGCAGAATGTGTCTGTTTTATTTAGATTTTATTGTTTTGAAACCCACATCTATTTCTTTTTCTTTATTTAGTATGTGGATAAACTGGACAAAAGTTTTGGGACACTTGCCCGTTCACTGTGGGTGATTGCTATTTCACCCCCAGCTCCCCAGTTCATTCCAGAGATACTGGATGGACCGCCCTCATTCCAGAAAATAAAAACAGTTCCACTGCTTCACAGTTCATTACTGGGGGGGATTTATGCCCATACCTGGCATTAGACATGGTGCCAATAATTTTACGCTTACCTGCTCCAGAGTTATGTTCTGTTGGCAGTACCCTCTCTACAGGGAAGCTTTGCGTGTGTTACTTACAGTGCATCCGGAAAGTATTCACAGTGCTTAACTTCTTGCACATTTTATGTTACAGCCATATTCCAAAATGGATTTAATTGATTTTTTTCCCTCAAAATTCTACACACAGTACCTCATGATGACAGTGAGAAAAGTTAGTTTGAAATCTTTGCAAATTTGTATTTAAAAAAAAATGTGCACACAAAAATTTAACGTACATAAATATTACAGTCAGAGCTCAATACTGTGTTGAAGCAGTAATTACAGTCTCAAGTCTTTATGAATATGATGCTACAAGCTACAAGAAGTTTCTCCCATTTTTCTTTGCAGAACCTCTCAAGCTCCATCAGACTGGATCAGGAGTGTCAGTGCACAGCCATTTTTAGATATGTCCAGAGATGTTCAATTAGGTTCAAGTCTAGGCTCTGGCTGGGCCACTCAAGGACATTCACAGAGTTGTCCCAAAGCCACTGCTTTGTTATCTTGGCTGTCTGCTAAGGTTCGTTTGTCCTGTTGGGAGATGAACCTTTGTCCCAGTCTTGAGGTCCAGAGCACTCTGGAACAGGTTATCGTCAAGGATGTCTGTGTACATTGCTGCAGTCATCTCCCTTGACCCTGACTACTCTCCCAGTTCCTGCTGCAGAGAACCATCCACACAGCATGATGCTGCCACTACCATGCTTCACTGTAGGAATGGTATTGTCTAGGTGATGAGCACTGCTTGGTTTCCTCCAGACATGACACTTCAGTCCAAAACTTTCAATCTTTTTGTTTCTCATGGTCTGAGAGGTGCATTTTGGCAAACTCCAGATGGGCTGTCGTGTGCCTTTGTCTGACCGCTCTACCATACAGGCCTGATTGGTGGTGTCCTGCAGAAATGGAACAAAGGTTCTGGAAGGTTCTCCTCTTTCCACAGAGAAATGTTTGAGTTCTGTCAGAGTGACCATTGGGTTCTTGGTCACCTGCCTGACATATGCCCTCCTACCATGATCACTCAGTTTGGCCGGGCGGCCAGCTCTATGAAGAGTCCTGGTGTGCTCATTGGGACCTTCAATGCAGCAGAATTTTTGGTTTGGTTTGTTCTCTGACATGCACTGTGCCTTTCCAAATAATGTCCATTCAACTGAATTTACCACATGTGTTCAGCTGTAGAAACATCTGAAGGATGATCAGTGGAAATAATATGCACCTCAGCTCAATTTTGAGTGTCATGACGAAGGCTGTGAATACGTGTATACATATTTTTGTGTTTTTATTTTTAATTAATTTGCAATAATTTTCTCACTTTCTCTCACTTTCTCATGTATCATGCAGAACTGTGTGCAGAACAAAAAATTTTGCAACGAGTCTGTAACAAAATGTACAAAAAAGGGCAGTAAATATTTCCAGCTGCATTTTGTTTGTCAGCACTTGTGGAAACTTCATTAAATTCTTTAGGAGGAGTGTCTGCAAACATTTGTACATGTAGTGTATATCAACCTTTGAACTGGTATAGCATTAGTTTATTGCTGTCTTGCAGAAGTCACAGAAGTCAGTTAAGAGACTGTATGTCCCTGTTAAATATTTTTACCAACTGCATCTTCACAGGAAGTGGCCAACTTTGTGGCATTTGCAAATGTCTGCTTGCTTACAAAGAAGGTTTGCGTTTCCATCTCAGCTGTTCTTTTCATCATATATTTTGTGTTGGTATGTTAGTACTGATTTGTATTTTCGCGTTTTTTTAGGTGTCGGATCTCAATATTTTGCTGTCATATTTTGAATTATCTTTTAATATATATTTAAGAAAATAATTTAACAGTTGTTGGCTATAACTTAACTTGAGAAGCTCAGTGAAGTGAGCACCTGTTCTGATCAATACTGTTTGTTGCAGCAAAAAAAATACACTTTATAGCCTCAATAGGACCGAGTTTGTTTACCAGTGGGATGTTATAATTTATTCATTATTTATTTATTATTTGATTAAACCTGGCTCTTGATAGCTATAAAAATATATTTGAGCATCTTATAGGCTTAATTGTTAGTCACATGTCAGTGCTCCATTGTCTTAACATTTTTGGGGGGTTGATAACAATTAATACCTTTCATTAGCATTTAATCTACAATCTTACTTTTCCACTTTCCATTTCCATTGCTCTTTTACTCAAAGCATTAGGTCACTGCTGAGTTCTAAGTAACACCGTTTGAAATGGTCTAGCTGGAGAGAGAGAGGCATTGACATGACCAGTCTGAGCAAGATCATCTAAGTGTGTTTAAATGTAGGTATTTACCTTCCAATTCCACATATTTTAATCCCATCAGGTTTATATAGAGTTTCTATTTGTGAAATTATACAGAAAATGGAAGTGTTCTGTTAAAATGTGTAAGACCTTTTTAACATTGGGTATCAGTACAGAAGGCATGGTGTCATTAACATTTGCATAAACTTCAATACCACCAAATATCTATTAGAATAATTTGCCCTGACTCAAATCCAATTTAATTGGTTTATTGATTTATTTTCAACTTTATTGTAGAGTATTGTTTCTACTCTACAAGAGCTGATTGTTTAAATATTATTATAAATAGAAAAAATGTAATATTGTTTTTACTGTGACACCTGGGGAGTAGAATGACAGCATACGCATAGTACATTGCATTACCTGAAACTAGTATGTATTTAGCAGTCAAATCGAACCTTAATCTGGTTTCAACTTGTTTCACAGTACTCTCAGGTCTGACGGCTAATAAGATTTCATGCCTGGTAGGAAACCTATTTGAATACATGAATAAAAGACTACAGATCCTAGGACCACTTTCTGAAATCGCAAGCTGAATGGTAACGTTATCACCACCACCAGTGTATGAGAGCAAAGGCGAAAAACAAACTTTCAGATTCTGCTTAGTAATGCTGGGAGACATTGTGTTCCAGAGGTTCCGAGAACCTCTGACCACATGTGGAAAATGACACAAGTAGAGGATAAAAGTAAATATCAGTGGAGGGGAAAAAACCTCTACCAGTTGAAGAGGTCTTAATAGTCAGATATATTGTTTGTATGGATGAATCCAAAGCCTGCAATAGAAGCTACAGTCATTATACTGAAACAGTGTTTGATTGTATGGATTGCTAAATGCTGAATGCTAGGCCCTAACAAAAGTTCAAAACTCCAATATACCCCTTTATTATTATAGACATTTATAGGGAACATTGAAGGATATTGAAAAGCATGACTTCCAGAGCTACCTATATTGATTTGAACTATCTGATTGTGGCTTTACTTTTGTCAACCACTAGAGTGTTTTAGAAAGAATTTTGGCAGACGTGATCACTTGTGTTTCTGATGTCAGCGTGGTTTATCAAGCCATGCTCAGTAGTTGGCCACTTGCATGATAAGTGTACTTTGCTGCGTAAAGAGGATGTATATGTGTGTGTTGAAATTCACATCATTGCAAGCTCTCAAGTGACTGATATCCATCTGTAATGACATTGAATTGAGGAATAATTTGGGAAAACTGTCAATCATAAAGTACAAAGGCCCACAGGATTCATGGTTTTGAGGCACTTGAGGAATGTAGACAGACAGGCCACTGGAATGTGTGTGGTGTTAGACACATGTCTCCAGGTGTATTTATAGAGCCTCAGCATATTCTGTGCAATTATATTTCCACCCTTAATTAAACGCTGCATGCCGTGATCGAAATTAGAAGTACTTTTTAAACAGAGTAGTTGTACCAGCTCATCTTTCCTGTCTTTCTCTGTTTGTGGTGGATGTTCATCTCTCGATCAGCATTGAAGATTAAGTAATGCTAATGATTGAGCTTACTACATGCTGAATAATTGGGCAATACACCACGGCCATCCTGTTTTGAACCCTGTCTGTCCCCAGGCTGTTGAGGAACACTTTTCTGAGAATGGCATGAATTGTCTTTCCAGTGTTTATCAACCGGGAATTCAAACTGTCAAGTGTTTCTTTTCTTGTTGGCAAACAAGGCAAAGGTCCTCTGCCCACAGTCAGGTTTCTTTAACCTTCTGTGTTAGTTCAGCATGTATAAACATGACCTGAAAGCATTCAGTTGGCACTAGAGTCAGCACTTAGCGGCGTGGTATAAACACAGGTATGCATTAGCCTTGTGCTGATTGTTGCTTACGTGAATAGTTCTGTTATCTCGGCCTTGGTGCTGAACAGTGTCCGGTGTCTAGTTTTCACTGGTACTAATTAGGTTAAACCACACAGATATAGTGTGGCCAAGCTCATTTATTCCCTATGGTCTATTGCAAGAGTGTCAGGACACCTGTCCAATAAACTCTTCTCCAGGAATGTGGGTGTGTAGCACAACCCACAGAGAACTTATGTGTCAGTTTTGGAAGATTTCTTGTTCCCAGTGTGGGTGCTGCTCTCTTGAATCAGCGCAATATGTGTTGTTACCTGTCTTGTTTCAGCTTGTCTTTTCATTCAGACCTAACACTTGACCCACAATGTTAGATAAAGCAGCTTGATGATTGTTTCAGGTTATGAATAAATTGCTCATTACCTGCCCTTTGGATGTGTGTATGTGTAAGAGTGCCCTTTGGTAGAAGTTAAACTTCCTGCCTGTGTTTGGTCACTGTTGGCGGCTCGCTTTTATTCTGCTTGGACTTTAACCTCTGGAACATTACCTGCTCTGTCTGAATAGGGTATTGATGTGTTTTTGACAGGCTGGTATATGGTTTGGGTAAATGTTAATTTTTAAAGCTATGTGCCTTATATTTTGAGACTGTGCCCTTGTTGCGTCTAGTCTCTGCGTTGGTACGCTGTTCCAGTCTGTCTTCCAGTTGCTAGTGTTTACTATAATAAATAGACTACCATTTGAATTTTATTTACACTAGGTAACGTCTATGCTTTCAGTTAATTCAGTGGCAGATTAATTAGCTCCCCCCTCTCCTTTCCTTCTTGATCAAGAGAGGTCAGTGGCTCATACTGACTCCAAATGTGTCAGAACTATAAAGTGATAGGTTGTCCACTTTGGCTTCCTTATTTCTTTTTTGGTTATTTGATTAGCACTTGATAGTGCATTAATAAGCAAACATTCACTGCTGTCATGTGAGAGTAAAAATTGTCCAGAGTGCTCTCAGCTTTCAGTGCTAAAAGTCCCTTTTCCACTTCTGGTAGTCTACCATGCTGGAGTGATTTGTTCCAAATAGAGGCAGGCAGAATAATGTCTTTTGTATTGGGATGAATTCTGTTCTCGTACTCGGGGCGTTATCTTTTTTCCACAACCACCCTAAATACGGCATAAAACATAGCCATCCCAAAATATACAACCAAATAGTTCATTACAAAGTGTCAGTCAGCCAAGACATCTGGTACATCAGTTATAAGTTAATTGCTGTAGCAAGATCTTTTTGAGTCCCACATGATCGCATTGAGAACATGCTTGCTTACACCTGTTCCTTGTGAGCGTAATCTTTTTTTAATTGCTAATAGGACATGACTATCCTTTGCATTATGAACTTCCATTATGCTTAGTGCTTGGGGTATTGGGGCTGTAAACCCCAATAAACTGTTACTCTGGATACCTGATAAAAGTGATGAAGCCAGAGAATGTGTTCTCTAAAATAATGGTACTTCAGATGGCTCTCTGAGCAACGCCACTTTTGGCACTGTGAGGAACCATGTGTCTAAAAAATAAATGTGCCAGTGTGAAGAAGCCTTTAAAGGTTTAAATAACTTGATGTAAATGTCCTTAAGCAATATAAAGGTTGTTTGCATTTGCTTTTATTGAACTAGGAGTTGTTGTTTTTCCTGTTGTGTAGTTAAAGTATAAATTTGTAACACTTGTTTGTTTGTTTATTTGTTTATTTTAGAATATACCACATACTTTCAGGTTATTTGATGATTAAGTAAGTGAGGGATAAATTGACTGCTGAGATAAATGTTTGGCCCAACCCTATGTTATGCATTATAGATCACTTTAATATTTGTATGCCCTTTAATCCCAGCAAATTTAATTACAAATGTAGCTGGAAATTACTCAAGCAATGATTTCTAAACCTGCTCTCTGGCACCGTCATTGCACATTGGTGTCCTTTGCTCTCTCTGTTGAGAAAAGGAAGGAAAGGTTGGTAACACTTATGTCCGTGCAGACCTTCTATTGTCACTGAGTGTTTTTATATTTTAAGGCTAAAAAGTTTCCAGTATCTATTTGCTTACTGTGCGTTTGCCCAAATAATTATGTGTTTTTACCCTTCTCTTGAGCTTGATGAATCAGCGATCAATGGCAGCCCTCTTTCAAGTGCACATGGTCACCTTGGCGTAAGGAAAACAGTTTTTATGTATTAGGTTGGGACAGCATTAGTCATAGTTTTCAGCATTAGTCATAGGGTTTTCTCTG
This sequence comes from Acestrorhynchus altus, assembly GCA_034509495.1. Taxonomy (NCBI): domain Eukaryota; kingdom Metazoa; phylum Chordata; class Actinopteri; order Characiformes; family Acestrorhynchidae; genus Acestrorhynchus; species Acestrorhynchus altus. The sequence continues at coordinate 27,353,217 of CM067505.1, forward strand.
AATCATCAGAGAGTAAGTGGGTGTTGTGTTTCCCTTTAGGTGTGGTATTTGTGTTGTATACTAAGCATAGTGTAAAGTGTCCTACACTATTACTCAATGTTTATACTGGAGAGAAGCCACTCAAATGCTACAGTGGACAGATTGTAGCTGTACTCTTAACTGCGTCTCAAAAGAGTTCTCTGTCTTAGTCTCAAAAGTAGTGTATAGTTCTGCGTGCTAGCAGGGGTCTTATCTCTCTCGCGTGTTGTGTTCTCCTCATACCCCAGCCCAAGGCCGCTAATCTCTCTCCCACCCTATCCATAGCAAGCAAGCGATAGTGCCGCCTGCCTCAGATGCTTCCCTCTACAGCTGCAGCCTCTTCATGGGAGAAGGGAAACCATGCAGCTGAATCATAGTATATGAACTCTGGGTCATTTGAACAAGCCCCACGTGTTTCCATATCGACATGCCCGTTTGTACTGAGGATACAATCATCTTGATATCAAAAGTCTTTTATAAGAGTTGTGGCCTAGTAGGAAACTTCAGTTCTCATTGTCGTTCTGCCTTCAAGTGTTCCCCTAATTAACTGCACACCAGCAAAGCCCTAGTCTTGTGTGTCCTTACAAGTCCTCTGGCTGACTCCTGGCCCATATCTGCAGCGTGTCTCTCTGCTGGATGTGTTTCATTACATGGAGCCACAGTGTAGCCAGCAGAGCTCTACTCCTTTGGCTGGATTTGTAGCTTAAATCGAAGGGATCTGTAGGGGATTAGCACTCCACAGTGGGCATATTAGCTATTCAACAGCCCCATAATCCCTCATGTTTCATTGTAGCTAAGGAGCACCCAGGAGAAGTGGGACAAGGCACTGGGGAAAGAGGCCTCGGAGAGTAAGCTCATACTAAACATTTTTGAAGGACTGATCATTGGTTTATTAATCACACCGCCATTTATTTCCTTTTAATAGAAATGTCCCAATACATTTTTTTTGCCCTCCAATCAGAAAAACTGATCCAATTCATTCTGTGTATTTCTAGAAGTCGTACACACACAGTGTAGGTAAGACGTTCTGATTATTAATAATTGAGTAAAAAAAAAATTTAACTGTTTACAAGAGACTGTTACTAAAGACCATTTTGTAGTTTTTAGTATCTTCTAATATGGTTTTACTGACATTTTGGCTCCTGGTTTATTTAAAACACTGCAGTGAAATCTCTTTATGTTGGTAGGGTGTTGGTAAACTTCCATCTCACATCTTTTGTCTACTGTTGGATGTCTAGGAACTACTTTAGAGTGTTGTGAATGTGCTGTTTTCTGCTACTCGGGCATTAGCCAACCCACCCACTGGATAAAATCATAGTTAGAAGTGTTAGAATCATGGAGTCTTTGTTCTTTTAGGCTGTTTGGACTGTTGCGTTTGGTGTACTACAACACCATGTGGGAGTCTGGAGTTTGATTCCCAGCCTAGGCAACTATGTCCTTAACACGTCTCTGTCTCAGCTCTGTCATATGAGTAACCTTGTAAGTCGCTTTGGATGAGCGTGTCAGCTAAATGCTGTAAATGTAAATTTATGCAAACAGTAAACTGGTAGAGGAGCAGATAGGAGAGTTCAACAATGTTCCAGCTGTGCTGATGTGTGCCTGTGTATGGACAAGAAAGAAAACGAAAGCTGGGTAATACTCTGTAGGCTAAGGAACACAGAAAGGAAGCTGGCAGCCTTATGTACTTTAATGAACTCTGCCAGTCAGCTTGATGCTGTATTTCACAGAACAGAGAAACAAGATGAAACTGTCATTTCTGAGAAAAGTTCCTTTTTTGTTGTCTGCATGTTCACACGGGATGCAGCTGGTGTGTGTGGTTGCAAGTTAAACATAACTGTGTTCCACAATGAGAGTTCCTTGGTTGTTTAATTTGCAACAATTAATAAATAATAATGCTAGGCCCATGTTCTGACCTGAAGTTTCTTGTGAATACTTTAATGCACATTAGACTTGGGCAGAAATATATATATATATATATATATATATATATATATATATATATATATATATATATATATATATATATATATATAAATTTTTATTATTATTATTTTTTGCATATCATGTGAGCGAAATAGTGACATGCTTAAGGAAATCTTTTTTGACTAGTCTGGTTCCTAGTAGTTAAAGTACTCAACAATGTAAGCTTGTTTAAACATGACATGCTGCTACAAAAATATTTCTAGTTTTACTATAATCATAAATTGCTATAGATCACTATTTTCAATGTCTGCTGAAACAAAAAGGCTGCAAAATTTGTTTGGGCTGGATGATTAGGTAAAAAAAAAAATCACAGTATTTCAAGATATTTGCATTACTATGCAAATACTCTCCTACATAGATTTTTTTTTTTTACCCAATTACCCAAACATATTAGGACGTAGGACGTCCACCTCCAAATACATGTGTATTTAATCAAAAATACTTTTGCTCTGGTGAAGCCTGAACATTATTGAAGGGTGATGCTGACACCTGTGTTTCAGTGCCGGATGGGCAAATGGTGGGGAGGGGGGAAAAACTGCAGGTGAACAGAAGATATGATGTGACGTTTGATATGAACATGGCAGTGGCTACGTATGAGTTGCAGCAGAGGAAGCACAACCTCAAGCATCTGCAAGATAAGGAAACTCTTTGAGTGCAACTCCAACCAGGCCGCTCGCGTTCACACCCCACCCCGCTGCATAATTGTACCCATTGCGCTGCTCCCACATGATTGGCTGATTAAAAACTTAAATGAATGAGCAGGTGCCCCAAAACGTTTGTCCATACAGTATATCTTGTAATGAGATGCTGAAATTGAGTTTGGAGCAGGCCTTTACTTTAGTGTCGAACATATTTGCCCATATACAAATAAAATGGGCTCAGTCAAAACATCTAGTTAAAGAGAAGGTACTTGGCCAGCCTAGGTCCAGCCAGCATGTGATTGTCAGCTCCTTTTACGCTGCTTACATCAGGACTAGCATCATGCAGGGAGGCATGAACACCTTTATACGGTCTCAGGTTGCACATGAACTATAGTGTGCAGATATTTAAGCATTTGGAAGACAGGATAGTAACTAAAACTGCTGCGTTGTCTTGCCTACCCTGGCAAGAATGTAAAGCTCTGTGGCAACAACTATAGGAATGGCTTGCAAATGTAGCAGTGTGATTTGCGTGACTTCCCAGCTGAACCAGAGGAAGCAAGCTGCTTGAAGGTTGCCTAAGCAGCTGCAGTCCTGTTTGCTGCTTGGGAGGTCAAGTTAATGCTGTCTAAAGGTTTTGATCGCTCTGTTAATTTGGTTACAGACAGAGCAGTGAATGCCATGAAAGTATTCTAAATGCCTTTTTCTTGCACTATGGAAATAGGTTCAGGTTCAGTTGTTATTATTCTTGAACATCTGCTTCTGTTGCAAGATAAAGTAAAAAATTATACATTTCTTCATTTTGTTAGTTGATTTATATGGTTTAAAAGGCAGCATTTTATTTACTGTAGGTTAAATGTTGAGTCTTAGGACATTCTGAAATATTAAATATGATCACCACAGCTGACATTGACTTCAGGACATTTTTCCCTTTCATTGATGAAGACTTGGTCCTGTTCTCTCTTTTTCATGACAGATTGACAACTTTAACACTATTTAAATAGATAATTTGGCTACTGTTTGACTATATGCTTATCACTTTAGTTGCCTACATTTAAGTCTGCATTGGATTGGAAAGGAACCACTGGTTGACATGATGAGCATCCTTGTTTTTAGTCATGTGTGCTGGCAAGAACCTGACAATACAATGTATATCGGTCATCATTTCATATATTACAATATTTTCCAAAAGTGTAAGCAAGTGAGGTGTGGTTATTTGTTCACATTCAGAGGTTTAGGTATCTTTTTTATATTCAGAATTTATTACAGAAATCCTAGGGCCCTGTATGTCTTTTGTTTTTTGGAATCTCTAGATTCAAGCCTTGTCTACTAGCTAAGGATATTCTGAGTGAACAGCAAAGCACTTTTGTAAGTCGCTCTGGATAAGGGCGTCTGCTAAATGCCGTAAATGTAAATGTTTTAATGTTTAATTTTTTTAGCTTGTGATATTCCACTTCTCTTAAAACACAGCTCACTTTAAGCCTGCTTCCATCTGTCTAGGAATGTAATGCTTTTTACATATATTTGTCTTTCTCCTTTCATTCTCTTAATCTATCTACTTTGTTTTCAGTCTCTCTCCAACCAAGTATTGTGTTCTAACTGCTTGACATTGACTGTTTTTAGGGGATTAAAATGCAGTTGTATGCTAGCTTCAGACTCATGTAGAAGGTTTATTGGTATAAAGGTTAATACTTGGATAATTTGATAAGCATCAAATAACATTTATAAATGCCAGAAGAACAATAATATTAACATTGGAAACTTGAACATGAACTTTATAAAGTAAAGTCAATATTGCTGGGCCACAAGCTGTTATTAGCTAGGTTTCCATCCACGTTTCTGTGTGTATTTGGGCATAGCAAATAAAACTTCACACGAAAATGTGTAGGATTTTTTTTATTTTATATATATATATATATATATATATATATATATATATATATATATATATAAATAGCAGATTTGCTCAGTGAGCACTGTCCTATCAGAATGACTGATCTGGTGCTTTTGGTTTTTTACCTGGTAATTGTGATGTACATGGCGGAAGGTGGTTAGTTTCAGTGAACTGATTAAAGTTGAAATGTGATATTACACTGTAAACAAACATTTTGACAGACTTTACCTATGTCAAAAAAACAGCAATGGGAATTTACTTAACAGTAAAGTTATGTGTATCTCCTCTTACATTTAAATATTTTCTTATTTCTCAGAAGTGTTTATCTGAGCCTGACTGTTTTTATTCTCTCGTGCCAAACCAGTGGAACTTATTTGCATATTATTGTGGCATTTCAGTTTGCTGCATACTGTATGTGAACACCTGGATGGAAACCTGGCTATTGTTGATACATCAGCTTCTATGGGATTGATCAAACAACCATTTGTGGCACCTTTATTTTTAATAGTGTAAATAAAAGTTGCTTTTACAGTGTCATTGTTTAGTAATGAAAGGCAGTAGTTCATAGGTCAGTTTGTCTGCTGTAAATGTGGCGTCACTCTGAAGATGTGCATTATGAAGCGTTTCGTTTCTGAAATAATTGGACAATGAACTGGGTTTGAAAGGCCTTAATGAATACTTTTTTTGAACTGTGCAATGATGACACTTGATGTTTGTTTCTTTTCTCTCTGCAGTGTTTCTGTGTAGATTTGGGCCGCACATTTATGGCGTTTGTGAGCGGAGACTTCTGCCAGGCACAGCACCTCGCCTTTGAGAACAAGTGAATCATCAGCCCCCTGTGGGACTACGCTACCCAGAAACCCCCCTGACAACTAACACACTGGGCCTAGTGTATATCTTTTTCTGTCATATCCCCCTGGGATCGCGCGTAGTCCTCAACCTGAGCGCAAACGAGTACTCCCTCCCGTCCCTGCAGCTTTCTGTCTGCACAGTCAGTCAGAAACACCTCTCCTGAATGGGGTAATCTACAGTTGTCTCATTTGGATGACTGATGGGTAGTCTCCCTTTTTTATTTAATTAATTTTTTTTTTTTTTACATTTTTGTCATTTTGTTTTAGACATCCTTCGATCATTGTGGATTAGATCATCCTCCTTTTTTTTTTTTTTTTTTCTTCATTTCTTTTTTTCTCCCCCCCCCCACTGCTTCCTCTAGTCCAGTGCCCTCCATCTCACCGTACTGGTTTTATTATTTTTTGTATTTATTTTATTGCTAAATCTGAGCCAAAGCCTTTTTAAGGAACAGGAATCATATTTTTTTTGTTTTTTGTTTTGGTAATTGTTTTAAAGCCGTCTCGCCAACATGAACCGCCCTGCCGCTGTTGAAATCTCCTATGAGTGCATGAGGTTCCTCATCACACACAACCCCACCAACTCTACCCTCAACAAGTTCACTGAGGTAAGTGTGTGTGTTGAGTGTTTATGTGGTAATGTGATTCTCCCTTTATTGCATGTGAATGTGTGTGAAATCCAGAGAAGTTGTAACCTGTACTCCTCCGATTCCTTCAAAAGGAGCTGAAGAAATTTGAGGTGAACACACTTGTGCGTGTGTGTGAGGCCACATATGACAAGGCACCAGTAGAGAGGGAGGGCATCCAAGTCCTGGTGAGTACAGTTACATCCTTATTCACATGCTTGCTGGCTTTGTATCCCACTCCCATATATCCACAGCTTAAAAAGAAAAAAGGAGTGGATGAAAACATAGTGTTCTGATAGGAAGAGAGACATATCTGACTCATAACTCTCACAACCACAAGCTAAGGGTGCAGTACCTTCACAAACAGCTGTCAGTATTTTCTCCTCCAGTGCACAAGTCTGTACAAGAATGACGGTAAACAAAGCAAGGAATGCAGGCAGTGTAGTAACATACAGCTGTCCTACAATACCCTTGAGGGTCTTTCTGTGCAGGTGGAAAGTGAGTGCAGAGTTAGTGAGTTAAAACTGACATAAAGAGGAGCATGGGGCCCCACAAATTCAAAGAAGGCCGTCTTTGCTTTCTGAAAAGTCTTTTTGGGATTTTATCCAGGTGACATAAGTGTGATGATAATTTTGTCATGTCCCCTGTGTGGCTTGTGCTTATTTACAATACCAGAACACCCTCAAAAGAATATTTTATTAACTTACTACATACATTTTACTTTATGTTAATAAGCTTATATGTTAAGAGAATCTCCTGTACTTTTTTATTTTAAGCACATAATGTTTTGCTTTTTCCCCTGCAATGAAATATTATACCATGAGATACAGAGCACAAATGACCCCTCGTGGGCTTAGAATATGGCACAACTTTATTATAGGATTGGACTAATGCTTAATGTAGCCTAGCAGTTGCACACTTGTTTCTGTAATGTTACAGCTTGTGGGACTGTTTTAGTGAAGTTACTGTAGTGTGGTCTTAATTTTAGATGTCACACTGAAGATGATTTATTTACTTTTAAAAGAGTTCTATCAAAATATCAATTAAAACTCACAGTATGATGGTGTTTTTGTGTTGTTGAAGCCTGAATAATGTAGGCATAATTCATGTACAATGTCTGAATTTGTACATGTAAATTTACAGAAATTTTATTTATTTATTTATTTTTGGCAAAAAAATTCAGACTCTCCCTTGTCATTTTAGAAACATTTGATCCCGTCCACCGTGACTACTTTTTTCTGGCTGTGTTGTTTGGTCGGCATCCAGCTAGAATTTCCTAGGAATTAAAATGAAAAGAATGTGTGGAGGAAAAAAAAAGAAAAAAGGCATTGCTTCCTGGAAGTGATAACAAAGAGTACAAGCTCTTGGAACTGTCAAGGAACTCTCTGTTACAGGTTAGGAAAATCCCCATGTTCAGGTGACTTAAACGAAGACTCAATGTTTATACATTGGAAAGACAAACATTGCATAACTTTTAATACAATATATACTTGATCCTAATGCCCAATATAGGCTTAGGGTCATTGAAAACATGAATCTGGGACTGAGCTGAAGTGTGAAGTACAGAGATGTGAGCCTGTTTTAGGCAGCAGTGAGCTTGAGCAGAAGGGTCAGCAGGAGCATGGCAGCTCAGACATCTACAGAGATACAGGGCTGCCAGCCAATCCCTCCCTCTCTCTGTCTCTCTTTGACAACCAATGTCTTTGTCACACACACTCTTTCTTTTTTTGTGAAGTCTTTCCTTTCAGGTTTTTCTTTGCTGTGTCTGTCTTTCTGTAGTGAAGAATCGACTTCTCTGCTAATTCCAGTTTAGTGAAAATCTCAACAATGGATTTATCAGAACCTTACAGCTCCCTCCAGATGACATTAGACCTGTGCGTCATTTCAGTGAACTCGATACTCTCGACGAAGAGTTTCTCCCAGTCTTTTTCTTTCTTCTCTTTTCCCTTTCTTGTTTTTCTGTGACTCAGTGTTATCTCTCCATATCTCCCTTGCCTCCTCCTCCTCATTCCTTCTTTCACAGATGCAAACCTGTAGTGTTTGAGATAATGGCATTAATGTACAGTATGGTTCAAAGGTTTGGACATACTTGACTGACTGTATTGGAGATCCGATACCTTTTTGATACTGATTAAAATCCTGAGCATTGGCTATTTACAATATACTAGTGCATCTCAAACAATTGAATACTAGATTAATGATACTGGAGTCACAGAATACTGTGAATTCAAAAATTAAACTGTCATATATTTTATATGAATTATGTTTAAAGTGTAACTTTACCTGTAAGTAATATAAAATTGACAATTTAGCTTTTTGAATGAAATCAGTAATGAACTTGTATATATTCCTGAATATATATATATATATATATATCCAAAACTACACTATACACTAGTACTTTATATGGACAAAGGTATTGGAACAACTTCTCATTGTCTTCTGAAGTCAGGGATATTAAGAGTTCATCCTGGCACATTATTTATAAAAGATTTTTATAATGGATTTTATAAGTTTTTACTTTGAGGTGGGGGTCTGCTGCTTTGAGACAAACACAGAATTTCTACAGCTCATGATTTTATTGTGCCAACCAACAGATAAGATTCTATAATACTTAAGTATCATCAGGGACCAAGCACTATGTGCAACTATGAATCCATTATAAAGTTTTCTTGTAGGTACCGTCCCAACAGACTTCGCTACAGGAGTTTGGTTTCTGACCTTGTCACCTTTCTTCACTACTCATGAGTTTTCATGTGTACTCTTTGTCTCTTCTTACTGATCATATCTTTTCAGTAGAGTATCTCTTAATCTTTGGGCTCTCTGTGCCTTTTCTTTGTCTCAAACCATCCCTCCTGCACTCTCTCATCTGTTACTCTTTGTACAGCTTGGCTGGGAGAAGGCCAGATCTCTGTGGCCAGGAGCCCAAGAACAGTTCGTGAGAACTCCATGCTCCTCCACAAAGCGTCTCAGTTCAGAGCTGGCCTATGGTCCTCTGTGACTGCAGATTATCTTAATAGGAAACTTTTTGCAGTTTACACAAATGCAAATTAAACGTGCCTCAGAATGCCTCAGCTGTATTATATGGCAATGCAAAATTTTCTGAAAAGGGAACACACTGTGAACCACTTGTTTAGATTCATTTCTGTTCATGTGTTTTCATATTTTGGTTTTTCATGTCCACAGGACTGGCCCTTTGATGATGGAGCTCCACCCCCCACCCAAATTGTTGATGATTGGCTAAACTTGCTGAAGACTAAATTCCGAGATGAACCAAGATGCTGCATTGCGGTCCACTGTGTGGCGGGATTGGGCCGGTGAGTATCAAGAACGAGTCAGATGTTAAACAGTTTCTCAATAGACAAATCAAAATGGACAATAACAGATTTATTATATTAATAATGCCAGTTTAACGTGTAGTGTTTTATATAAAGTGTAGCCTTTTGCATTCATCTTGTATGCTTACAGTAGGTAGCAACACATTTGTTGCTGGTGTTAACATCCAAGTCCTCAGTGGAACCCTTTCTAGACCTTTTCTAGTTTGCACCAGAATCTTTAGGATCAAACAGGCATGACGTGTTTGGGTTTTGTGTTTATAATGCTGCTAATGTTTCCCTTTCTAACAATTCCATTAAGAATGAATTCTATCCGAGTGCATCAATGTACCTTTAACAGTGGGAGGGGGGAAGACATTTAGCACAATTTTCCAAAAAGCAAAATTGCGTCTATTAAATATGTACCAATTTCTTGTTTATATATTATGCTTTATTCACAAAATGTTAGGGATATTTGGCTTTTGGGTGAAATTACAGGATGAACCTAAAATGCACTTTAAATTTTACAGATGAACATGTTACCTCTTTTGAATGCACATGTCCAACTGTTTAATGTTTCAGCACATTTTGCACAACTTTCTGTTCTCCAACAAGGGGCTTAATGGCAAAATTCATAACAGGTGTTTGATCCATGAATTGACCAATACATTTCCTGGTTTAATTAGAATTGGTATTTAAACAGTCATCATCATCATGCTGTTCACATTTTGACATCATGAGACAATAACAAAACAATTGATCAACAGTATATTGCCATTGCAAGGCCTCAGACAGGATGTTCTCAGATGGAAATGGCCACTGAGCTTAGAGTGTCATCCGCCGGTTGCAACAGAGTCAGTTAAGAGACTGGAAGAGTCGCAGAAAGGCATAGAAGTGGTCGTCTTTTGGCCACATCCCACATTGATGACCACTTCATTGTGAACAGTGCCCTGCGGGACCAGATGATGAATGGCTCAGAACTCCAGGCATATTTAAGGGAGGTGAGAGGCACATGCTAGATGACCTGCAAGGTTACCTGACCATACCACTAACTATAGGCGTCATCATCTTGCATGGGCCTGGGAGCAGTTACTCTGGACCATTGTGGGACCAGTGGGTCTCAGTGCTGTTCACTGAGTCAGTTCACACTGAGCAGAAATAATGGCCACCAACAACATAGAAGACATGAAGGAGAGCGCTATGCATTAGCGACTGTTGTCACCAGATGAGCCTTTGGTGGTGGTGTTACAGTGTGGCAACACTGGCATAATTTCATTATCATCGGGATCACATCATTAAGGCTGCTGGAGACTGAGGTACTTCAAACATTTTGGCCTGCATTTTCACCAGACCTAAATCCCAAAGTAAACGTATGTGATCAGCTGAGTTGCTATGTGGAGGCTTGTAAATCTGTACCCCAGAACCTCAATAACCTGAGGGCCGCCTTTCAGGAGTCATGCGGTGCCTCAGTAGACAATAAGTCGACTTGTGAACAGCATGAAACGTAATTGAATGCTCAATGCTATATCACTGTAGTGAAGTCAGGGTTTTTGTCACATCACATTACACAGGTGTAAGGATGAGTAAAAACTTAGGTGCACATCCCTCTCAGTAGTAAAACAGATGCTTAAAAAACACAGGAGAAGAAAAAAAAATAAGACTAAAGATACGAATAGGCCTATAGTATAAATAACACACTAACACTAAACATACATTATTGCACTTTAGACATTTTGTGTTTCTATAAACTATAAAAGAAACTAATGTTTGCATTACATGTACATGCACTGGTATAAAATTAGATGTAACATGAACTTTTTACATTTTCCATGAACTTCATCTGAAAGCCAAAAGTCCTTAACATTTTGTGAATAGTGTATACTTCATAAATATTTTCCAAATGTCTTAATATATTGGTTCTCTTTTTATAAATTATGTATGCTGACCTTCTGCTTCGTAGAGGCAATTCCTGGAAACTCTTAATTAAAATGAAGTTTAAGTCTAATAACTTGCTTTTTGAACAGTGATTATTCTCCGTCATTGCACACATAGTTGCATCAGAGCGCATTCCATGAACATGAATAAACAGGTTTCATGAGAAGTGATGAAAGACTGATTCTGTCTAATTGATGGTCAGCACTCTCACCTTGTTTTTCTTCTCTCTTTTTCTTCTCCATAGAGCACCTGTACTGGTAGCCTTGGCCTTGATAGAGAGTGGGATGAAGTACGAGGACGCAGTGCAGTTTATACGACAGTACGTAAGCCACATGAATGGATACATTGATGTGTACCACTTCGCAGACTCATCTCTCAATCTGTGCCCTTTTTGTTCTCAGGAAGAGACGTGGAGCCTTCAACTCCAAACAGCTTCTTTACCTCGAAAAATACAGACCTAAGATGCGGCTGCGGTTCAAGGATGCCAACGTTCACAATTGCTGCATCCAGTAACGTGTCAGTTGTACACAGCTAGTGGAAATTTTGCCTAGGGGAGAAAGTACATGCCATGGGTAATTATTGTGATTTATACTCTGAGTCATGGCAAATCGATCACAGAGATGTAATAAATGAAAGCTAATCTGTGGATTCACCAGCTGTATGAATGAAAGAGGTCAAAGCACACAGATAAGCCTGGCCTTCTGGTTATCAATGTACCAGTCCCAGGCTACAATAAACAAGATGTGTCCCTCCTGATCTCCCAATTGCCCGATTTTGGGATAGCTTTTTATTTTAAATGTTTCTGAAATGTGTTATTTCAACCATGGTGAAAGTATTTACAGTTATTGAATGCTGATGCTTTTGATTATGATGAACATTACTGTTGTAATTGGAAAAGATGAATTGCATAACAACAAAAAACACACGCACACACAAGACAGTAACTTGTTTTATTAAAGCGACAACTCTTAAGTTGTTCACAGGAACTGGCGCATTCTTTGGAAATACAATGCTGTTCTCCCCCTTCCTTGAAGTCACTTTTAATTTAGGGTCAGTCTGGGTTTTAAATGTCAACTGTATTTATTCACTATAATTAGTGCGTCTTGTCAGGAGTATGGTTGGGGCCAGGGCACTTTTTTCTTCCTTATGGAGCCATGTTTTTTTCACTTTTGTTTTCTGAATCTCTGGGGAGTGCAATATTCAGTCCAGTTTTGAAAGCAGTCATCTTTAGGACCGTCCTACATATGCACACATGCGTACACATAAGGAAGAGATGTGCAGCAAGTTTTAGGTACTTTTTCACTCACCGTGTCTGCTCACTTCTTGATAGTGGGGGAGTTAAAGCCTTTGCTGTTGGCCAGACTGTCAGTACATGTATACATACACATACACACCTTTGCTGTGACGCCACTGTTCAGCTCATAGGCACACTCAAGGAAGTGACGTGGGAGACTTTTTTCTTTTATTTTCTTTTTTTTTTTTTTTAAACCTTACCCCATATTTTGAAAATATTCCATCTTGGTTTTAAATGAATAAATTACTTTAAATGAACTGCCTCTGTGATTGTATTTTTGTGTTTTATATTTTATACCTGTGGGAGATTAGGGTTTGTTTACCCCGATAGGCAAGCCGATCATTCTACACCAATGAGTCCTTGAGCGAGACTAAATTTGCCTGCCTGTATAACATTACATTCGAAAGCAAATTATTCTGCATAAGTCAGATTAATCAAATTAATACTATGGAAGTTTGCATATGGTTTGCAAATATATCTATGCTAGTTTGAGCTGATGGTTAAGGCTTATTCTAAACAAAAAGCATGTTCTTTATTTGTATCTAGTATTTTGGGAGCAGGGGAAACTAAAATGTGCTGGTCAGTGGTACCAGGATTGAGGACCTTGGAGAGCCATAATCAGAAGAAATGTTTGTGGTGAGGGGGTTCTCCATTCAAAAGAATCCGGAGAAATACCAGCGTAGTGGATCATATAACCAGATTTCATTTGTTGCTTTATTTCCCATGCTGCATGTGAACAGAAACAAGTAGTTCCGGCATCTTTTATTGCAGGCTTGTAGCTCCATCTGCTGGATTGACTGTGAAATGCACTACTGCTTAAATTAATTCTTTGTTATGCCTATTTGAGTTGATATGCTGATTAAAGATCAAAGATGGAGTGTTATGATTTTAAAATCCCCAGTCTGTATTTAAAATTATGCTGTTTGAATAAAGTAGGGCAGCCAAGGGGGCCAATGACAGTTTGATTAAGATTGCACATCAGTACAACAGAATTCAGCCTCCATATTTAACCCAACCATGGCTGTGAACCCACACTCCAAAGTGGTGAGCAGCAACTGCAACACCTGGGGAAACTTGTGGTTAGATGCCAGTAACCTTATGTTCCCCACCCTTCTTCTCTAACCTCAAAGAACTCCACATAAAAAATGGTGAGAAGCACAGTTTCAACATCAGCTGTTCAGCGGATATTGCATGAAAAGGCTCAGTTTGAGGAATTGCTGCAAACCTTCATTAAGGCTGCAGAATATGTTTGGCCTGGGCCAATTTAGCATCTGGACATTAGAGTAGTTTATTGTACAACAGTCCTATGATATTTGACACTTGACTCCATGACTGGCATGTGTAGTCCTGTAAAATATCCAGTAACTATGTTATTTTTAACCATATAAACTACCAATAAGATTCCAGTAAAAGTGTATCCATATGATCAATAGTAACATGGTAGGGTTCATTTGAGTAATATGGTAATGGTGTAGATGTAGTAGCTAGGGTGAGTGTGGAGGTGCTCTCCTGATTTGGGGTGACTCATTTGTTTCTCAGAGGAGCTTCCAGTCTTGGCCTTGTGTAAATGTACAATCATCCTCTCAGACCTCCTGGACTTTCACATTGTTCTACAGGTTGGTCATTCCAATGAGGGCTGTCAAACAAACTCATTTAAAGCCTTCATAATATACTACAGGCTGTTTCTGCAGCAAACATGGGATCAATTGAAAGTTGGGTAACTAGCCCCATTCAAAAACTGCACTTAAAATAGTCAAGAATACTGGTCCCAGTCTGTCTATTCTCAAATCTCTGTCAAACCATCACTTCTCTTCCCATGAATGGTACCTTGTTAGCAACAGAGCTCATGTTATACAGTACATCAAAAAAGCCACCCTCTGATCCATAAATGGGCCTTGTCATACTACAAAAGATCACCACAAAAGCTCCTCTGTCTCGTTTCCTTTTTGTTTCAACTGAATCCCACACATGAGCTGCATGTTTTGTGAAACCGTTCCCTTGTAATTTGACTCAGTATGGCACAGATACCTCAAATCTCCAGAGACTGGGAAGGTTTTGACTCTGCATTCTGTTTTCCAGAGCCTACCTGATCCTGTTCTCTTGTGGAAACTTGTTTGCTTCTTCTGGTCATTTGCCTAGATCTGGTGCTCCACCCATATCCCAGGGTCAGTAATATAAACATAAGCAGTGATGACCAAATAAAGATTGATAGCCTTGTGTCAGTCTGTTCAGAAAGTCACTGTGGCATTTAATACCACAGAAGTTTGAAGTAGAACAGTATAATTTCAGACAGTGGACCAATAAAGCTCTGAAACATTGTATAGTTGCAAGCAGTAGTACATGCACTATTTAGAATTACTTTGCATTGATTACTAATAATATGGTATGATCATTATCTTAGTCACAATTATGGACAAAATACCTCAAACAGTTGTAATTTCATTGAGCACATTGACAAACTAGAAAAAGTAAATGAACCAGTGTTAATCAGTTCTCCAAGAGATGATTGGTGTTTATGTTAAAAATAGGTTTTCCTATTAAATAAAGGCATGTAAAACTTGCTTACTGACAAATCTGTCCTTTAGAAGAACGGTCTGTCAATGTGCACCATATCTTGACACGAACAGGGAGGGTCCAACTCTAGTCTGATTAAACTCATCAGTCAATTACCACACAATCTGGTGTGTTTGAGTAGGGCAAGTACCAGGACTGGAGTTGTGCACCCTTGCCTTAAAACTGTGCACAACTTCTAAGAAGTGTCATTAAAGCATTGCTAAAACCTGGGCATACATCAATCCATGGTGCAACAAATTGTTTACAAATGGAGAAAATTCAAGAATGTTGCTACTCTCCAAATGAGTACTGTTAATACCATTCCAAAAGCACAACAGGCAATCCTGAAAAGGATTGGAAGGTAGCAGTAAATTGATGTTCATGGTGGGACACTAAACTGCTGTCCAAAAAAAACCCAGACATATAGGCCCACATAAGACCACCTAAATATTCTGCATTGCATGAAAAATGATCTCAAGAATCAGAGGAGACAAACAGAGGAGACAAAAGTGGAACTTTTCAGCACAAATGCACAACAGTATGTTTGGACAAAAAAGAACTCCAACACTGAACCCTCATCCCAACCGTGAAGCATGGTGGAAGGAGCATCATGGTTAAGGGCTGCATTTCTGCCTCAGGGAGAGGATGCCTTGCAGTCCCTGAGGAAACAAAGAATTCATCAGTGTACCAGACATTTGTCTGGGTGAATATTAGAGGGAAAGGTCCATGACCTCGAGCTAGAGACGATGACCCCAAGCACATGAGTAGCCTAAATCAGCTAGAATGGTTGGAAATAGAATAGCCAAGGCAGAGTCCTGACCTTAACCATATCAAGATGCTGTGGCAAGAATTGGAAAGGACTTTGCTCACACGGCATCCCAGAAATACCGGTGAACTGAAACACATTTGCAGGGAGGAATGGGTTCCATTTGCCTTGTAGAAGCTACCTTTGCACACTAACCATGTCTTTGCTGATAGATTGCGACTGGGGCGAAGGGAAGATTGAGTAAATATGACTTTGAATATGAAAACATTCCTTCTCTATCCCCGCCCTGCTTAAACAGAGCTGTGAATAACCAATACAAGCCCTGTATTCTTCTGTACTGGTCCAACACTCAGTGTTGTGTATAAACAGGTTTCTTTCTACTTAGAAACGGTCTCTTGTCCCAATACGCCCTTGTTCACTTCCCCTGCACCCTTGAACGTCGAAATAAAAACATTCAAAGCTAATAAAAGATATATAGACATTTATCTAAACAAATACGGTTTAAATACACATCTAGACGTGCGGTGCAGCGTGTTTTGGCAGCTTTAGTCATTTCCTCAATGTGGGTTTCTTCGTGAGGGAGTGAGGGGAAGTTTGCGATTTGTAATCGAGCCGCATTGGTCACGTGAGTATGACCGTTAGCGCGTGCGCAGTGTGAGCAGCGCTGAAATTCAAATTTGAACCGTGGGGCAGGAGCAGGAGCTCGGTGTATCTGCGCGGAGTCGGGGGAAAAAAGAACTCATTACGCCTGAATTCGGCACGGAAACACTTCGGAATGGATCCGTTCACTGAGGTAAACGCGCTCTGTGGTAACTGCTGTTCTGCTTTTATATGTTGAGGTCGGTTAAGAGTGCGTTGGCCTCGTGGCAGACTAACGACCACCTAATTTTAACGGCTTACTAACTGCTTCTTAACCAGCACGATAATATCTCCTGTTAGGAGCGATTGAAGGGTGATAACTGGCGTTATACTAAGATAATTGTTGTTTTTGACGTAATGATGTATGTAGCTATCCATTAAACGCAGTTATCGTCAGTGTGAGTAGTTAGCTAGAAAAAGTGCTTTTTATATTTGTAAAGCTGTCTGATATTAACAGTGCATTCTGTTCCTATTTTAGCACTACATCAGCAACCTTAATCTGTTGACAAGTTAAACGCATGAGGGTTGTTAGTTCACTAGTGATTTGCAGAAAAATCTACATTAGTATCTCAATAAATAGATATTATGGTGGCTACAGTAAGGAGCCCAGTTTAGTAGCTACCTTAAACCACCATATAAATCATTCATTGTATTTTTTTCTGTCACAAGTCTTTGGCTGATGTTTAAAATAACGTTAATGCCTCATGGGAAGTGAGTAATAATAAGGCTCGTAAGCTGCATTCAGAGTTTAGGCTTGCTTTCTAGCCAATAAGATGCGGCGGCGGTGTCACGTGACAGAAATTCCATGGGGATGACACCCAGTAACTGAAATTTCCACTTTCTCTGGAAAACTGCCAAAGCTCTAACAGTCTCCTGCTGTTTGGTCTGGTGGTTAGTCGTTGATCAAGTGTAGCTGTCCTGCACTGAAACAAGTTTGACACATGTTTCCCTGAGAGCTGGCTATAATCCAAACTGCATATTGTTTATGGTTTTCATTCATGCCATGGATTGCACGTTTAACCAAGAACAGTAAATGATGTGTGCTTTAAAGGAATATATGTGAATAACTGTGGCACTAGTGCACCTCCTTTGTGAAAATCAACTTGTCCCACTTGAATAAGAACAGTGTAGAAGCCCTTAGCTTAGCTGGTTCACTGAATCTGCTGGCTTAGAAGGGTGGACTGCTTTTCAAAATGAACATTTTATAATTAAGTACACAATAACTAGATTCTATGGTTTGCAGTTCAATGGACAGTGCACGTGATGAGCACCGGTACCACATCTTAACAACATTTATGTATTTTTCAGTAATTTGTAGGAAGAATTGAACTCTTCAGGTTCTCTGTAGTCAAAAGCAAAATTTGGCTTTAATATCCACACAGTTATATAAGTATTGTAAGATATAGTGTGCAAACATTTGATTGCATAACTCTTTGTGCAGAAACTCTTGGAGCGCACACGTGCTCGCAGGGAGAATCTTCAGAAGAAGATGGCAGAGCGACCTACAGCAGCCAACCGACAAATGGCCAAGAGAGTAAGAGAACCACTCACAGAAACAAATAGTGTCATCAGTGTGCCACCAGTTGACAAAGGTGAGAAAAATGCCATGTTCAAATCAGTGAGTGTTGAATGAATGCGAGAACTTTATTGATAAAATATTGATAAAACATTTTCAGTTTCTTCCTAACAACAAAATGTTTGTGATTTAGTTCTTCCCTCCTCCAAACCTTCTCCTTCAAAGCGTCGCTGCTCAGAAGAGAATATGACTGGAGAGGAAAACAAAGTGCCAGCTGCCATTCAAGCTTCAACTTCAGAGATCACAAAAGACAAAAAGCCCCCCGTAGAACCAAGCAGTATTTGTGCTGCCTCAGATGAGAGAGTGGTTGTCAATCCGAGATCAGAATCAGCCAAAGAGCACACTTCCCTTCCTCCAAGCACAGATAAGATGATGGTTGATAAATCGCAGACAGTAGCAGCATGTGTAGATGAAGTGATGAAACATCATGTCAAGGGGGAAGACAGAGAGGTTCTTAAAGATACCCCTGCTTCCGGTCCAAACCCTAGTAACATGAGGTCTCGCCTACAGAGACTGGCTGACCAGAGGCAATATTGGGAATCAGGAGGTAGGTTTCTGCATTTTTAAATATATTTAAACATCTAATATCAACTATAATGTACAAGTGTAATGTAAATGTTAAATTACACTGAACTGTGTTTACAGACAGCATTTACCCCAATGGTGAAGGCCTATCTCCTCTTAAGCCCCAGAGAACAGAAATTTCTACAACTCCAGTTCCAACCATTTTGTCGTCAGAAATATCCGTAGGCAGGAAAGGCAGACTGGCAAACCTTGCTGCTACAATCAGCTCATGGGAAGATGATCTTGGGCATCACCCTACTTGCCAAGACAAGAAACAGGGGCAGGCTGGTACAGCCTCTGTGCGTCCACCAGCCCATGCTAAAACAAATGTTGGAGCCAAGTCCAATGTTGCCACACAGCCTGTCCAGCAAGCTAATAAGCCTACCTACAGCACTCAGCAGGTGGGCTATAAAAATACATTTCTCACCATGATCTGACAAAACCAGAATATGTTTTTTTCCAAGAATAGGTTCTTTCAAAAATGTTTAAAAAATGTTTGGTTTGTTACAGCTGCCAGTTTATTCTCCAGTCAAATCATCCAGAGTAATTCCGCCCAGTCCTCAGAAGACTGAAGTGCCAGAGCCTAAACTGACTAAAGGACTTTCCTCACCAGCATCCAGCCCTCTGAAGACCTACTCTAGCCAGCCCTCCACTCCTCTAAAATCTGCAAGAGTCACCTCTTCTAGTCCTCAAACAACTCATTCGCCCCATAGCCCACTGAAGTCTCAGACTCCAGGCAAGGAGCTGGGATCTGGCAAAGTGTTAAGTCCCATTAAGCCAAACCTTCCTGCCAAGCCATCCTCCTCTGTAGCTCCTGTTTCTAAGTCAAATGAGAAATCAGTTAAAGAAATGGCACATTTGCAGCAGAACAGCCAAGTTGGGAATGCTGGTGAGTAACCCAGATGCAATGCCCTGATCTATTTATTTCTTTCATTTTTCTGTGTCTAAACATCTCTTCTGGAATTTGCTGTTTGCGTTGCATTTCCCTTAGGTGGCATTAAGTCATTTTTGGAACGTTTTGGGGAAAGGTGCCAAGAACGCCAAGGTTCTCCCATTGGTGGCCATGGCCGCACACCTGTGACTCCATCAGCCACTCCATCATCCAAATCTAGACTGCTCCAGGATAGGCTTGCCACCACACAGCCAACCTCCACTACTGCCATGCTCACTCAAAAGCAAAAAATGGTATGTTCTGTTACTCTCGTTCTCCCAAATGTGTGAATTATTTATGTTTACTTGGACAGTATTTGCATTTGTTTTTGTTTGTTTTGTTTTTTTAACGTAAGAATGTTTGTTCTTAGGAACGTGAGGCAGAACTGGCACAAGTTCGACAACGGTTTCAGGTTGGAAATTTGTGGAAAAGTAAAGAGGATCTTGCAGAGACCAAGAATGACATACAGTCTAAGGTTAGCAATCATTATTATTAATAAAAATAATAATAAAGCATGAATAGCTTGAAGTCATTAAAAATTTCCATTTAATTATGGTGATTGGTGAAGAATGTTTCTGTCCAACAAAAGGTGAACCAGTAATTCTCAGTCTCCATCCTGGTGATCCTACACTACAGTTATGTGCATTCCCTCATCTAGCACTTCACTGAGAACAGTAATTAATGAACAAGGTCAGGTGTGTTAGAAAGGGGAAAAAATGCAAGTGTGGGCTCCTCAAGAATGAATATGGGAACTATGGGGCTAAACTTTTTTTTTTTTTTTTTCCCTCTAGGAAGTACAGGAGGAAAGTGCTCCCCATGTGCTTTGCAGTGAGCCTTCAACACCAAACTTGAATATTTTGGAAACTCCATCCAAGCTCAGTGAAACTGGTAAAATCTCTAAACCTGCAAATAGCAAGTGTATTGTAATGCAATGCTCCATTGTAGGCTGCCCATATATCATAATGTGATAGATTAAATTTATTTAGAGCTATTACTGTATTGTTCTGATGTGCCACTTCACTTCATATCCTTTACATATGAAGCCGTCTTGAACGGATTCCTTCCCTCATTGTACAGCCATACAATTTCCTTTAAATCTGCATCCTTTATCTATCCTGTTTACTTTAGATGAGAGGCCTACCCAGGTAAGCTCTCTGGAGAAGGCTGAGACCTCTGTTGTGAAGCCAGAACTGCCTCAGCAGAAAGATAAAGAAGGTAAGAAGAGTAACACATAATCTGCATGTATTGAATTTTCTCCAGGGATATTACATATCCTGATATTAATTTAACTTCTTGATTTCATTTACCTACAGATGCACAGGAGGTGATACGTGAAATTGAGATGAATGTGGATGGTTCTGTTAACTCAGAGGTCATAAATGATCTTTTCGAGGGAGTATTGGAGGAGAGTGAAGAGTGCAGTGCTGAAGAGGGTGAGGAGGAAGACGCTTTGAACATTTCATCTATGTCTCTGCTTGCCCCTGTAGTAGAGAGTGTAGCATCTGTTGTGAAGAGCCCTGAAAGGAAGCCCATGGTGAGTCCTTACTACGTTGGACATTATTATAACTATATAACAGAGGGGTTTTTTTCTGTTTTTGTTGCTAATTTACTTATTTAATCTTTTCTAGACATCAACCCCAGCCAGTTCATTTATTCACAAGAGTGGGACTCCTGAGAATGTGTTCAGGCCCTCCAAATTTCAAAGGGCACGGGTTCAGCAACCAGGCCCTTCTGATGATACTGAGGGTATAGATGAGCAGAACCTGCTCTACAGGTAACCTACAGGTAACAGATACATAAATTTTTAATTAAACATTAGTTTTAGAAAATCTAATTTTGGTATGTCTGGAATTCAGCATTGATGCATACAGATCAACCAGAATAAAGGAGACTGAGAGACCACAAGTGAAGCAGGTGATTGTGAGGAAGGAAGATGTGTCTAAAAGAGTGGAAGCATCCCAGAGCCCCAGTCGCGTCAGCATTAAACACAAAATGCAGGTAACAAAAGACAAGAGATTTATTTATTTGTTTGTTTGTTTTTAACACACAAAAATCTGCAGCTAAGGATATGTCATTGAAAGAGGTGGTTTGAAAGATTTAATTTGAACTGTGCTTTCAGATTCTGACCAACGAAATGAACCTGCAGCAAACAGTGATTCATCAAGCCAGTCAGGCATTAAACTGCTGTACAGATGAGGAGCATGGTAAAGGCTCTCAGGTCGAGGCTGAGGCTGAAAGACTTCTGCTCATTGCCAGTAAGTTGTGATGACCTGGTTGTTTAAAACAATATTTTGGCAGAACAGATGAACAGTTTCTGTTCCCCAATAGATGGTTTGCTAAGGTCTGTCTGGTGTCTAAAGTTGAAGAAAAGATGTAATTAGCCCTGTGTATTTTGCATTTACTTATTATTTTTTGTATTGGAAATAAGTTTACATTAATTTTTTTGGTAGCTGAGAGACGGGTGGCTCTAAAATCTGAGCTTGATCACCTGAAGGCAGAGGGTCCAGCAACTCAGAAGAAATGCTCCTCCAGAGTTCAGGAGGACATGGGTGTGCCTGCCTCTAGAGGCTCAATCACACTCCAGGAGCTTCGATTACCACTTAAGGCTGACTTTGTCTGTTCTACTGCCAACAAGCCAGGTATTTCAAAAACATGACCCATTTAGCAGGGTCAGAAAACAATATAACTATTTGGTATATTTGAGTAATCAGAAGTAGTGTTTTCTCACAAGTCTGCTTCAGAAAGACTAGGGAGATGCTAGGATAATCTTGGTTAAAAAACATTTTTTTTAAATGCTGCACTTTCACCAGTCTCATGTCCATGAAGAGACCACAGCATATTGGTGCCTTTTTATTATAAATGGGGAAAAGTACTAAGAAGTAGAACATTACATGGATGATATAATTCTAGCAGTATATATGATTATTATACTATTATATATTAGTTTTAGGTTATTAAATAATTTGTACTTATTCATTTTAAAATACATTTGAACCAAGTAAATGTACTGTAATTGAATTTTTTATTTTTAATGAAAAATAATAGCTTTATCTTCAAATTATTTATTAATTTTAAAATGTAACTGTGTACAGCTTCGCTATAGGCTGATTGCTTCCATTTCAGACACAGGTTTTTGCCAAATGTTTTCAGGTGCCTGAACCTAGTCTAACTTGTGCTTAGAGGTTGTTAGCAGCATTAGGTTACCATGTCTCATTGTAAAATAAAAAAAAGCACATGTTTCTCAAATATGTAATGACTTGAGTGACTGCATCTGGGCTAAGTGGTTAGTTATATTAATTTGATTTTTTTTCTTTACGATTAATTTGGTGTAACTTGATTTGGTTAAATGTATGAATTACTGTAACTTTGGGATCTGTCAAGTAGAACTATCTTCCTTTTTCCAAAGAGTGTGGAAACCATTATTTTTTCGCGATGATCCGTGCTGGAGCTGAGAACACTGTT
Organism: Acestrorhynchus altus; assembly: GCA_034509495.1. Taxonomy (NCBI): domain Eukaryota; kingdom Metazoa; phylum Chordata; class Actinopteri; order Characiformes; family Acestrorhynchidae; genus Acestrorhynchus; species Acestrorhynchus altus. Next base: position 27,376,258 of record CM067505.1, read on the forward strand.
GCTACTCCTCTAGCTAGCACCCACAGTGCACTCAGTGGGGATGCCTTGACCTTCTCAACCAAGTTCACTCTGTAAGTTTAGATTAATTTGTGATCAATCTGAACATCAACACTTCCCCTCAATGCCTTTTTCCTAATTTTCTTCTTTTCAACTTCCAGTCCTGATGTTGCCAGTGACTTTGAGATTGATATTGAAATATACTATCTTGTAAGTATATTTTGGCCTTGTTTTGTTTTTATAAGTAATCATGTTGGAGCTTTTTTTTATTGATATTTTCTTGTGTTCCTAGGTTCAAAGACGCGAGTTTTACGTTGATAAAAGGAAAAAGCCAAGCAAGTCCAAGGTATGTATAGTTAACTTCCTTGGCATTAAAGGCAATGTTCTATTTTGAGAATTAAAACTCTCTTATGTAGGTAGTATTCACACTTTGAAGGAATATAGAGAGACTAATTTTGTGGTCTCAGATATTTCCTGTATGCTACAATAATGCAACACTTTTTCACAGAGTAAATTAAATTAAATAATTGGTGTTTAGCTGTGGTGTGGGGTTTTTTTTCTGTTGTTGAGAGATTGTTTTTCCTCCTTAGGCTATTACTCCTAAAAGATTTCTTGCCATTACTGTAAGTACTTTTTGTCTTTCTGACTTTTAATACTATGGGCATATCTTCTATTGTGAAGATGAACAAGGTGTGTTCAAAAATATCCGACCTTTATTCATAAAACATTCTCCTATTCAGATACAACATTCTTACACTTATCTCCTTCAAAGTAGTCCCCTTGGCCACACACTGTCGGAAACTCTTTTGAGATGGACCACAGCTGGTCAGTTGCATTCTGCATTATGTCTGTTCTGGACACACTTATACTGCCTCACTCATCAGCAGTCTGTCGGCAACTGACAGCTTCTGTGGGTAATTCTGCAGGCAAAATTCAAGCATATACATTAGGATCGTCTACATACAGTACATGCACCAAACCACGTCTCCCTAACTTCGTTTACGCAGGAAAAAAGTGTTTGAATATTTTTTTTAACACACCTCGTATGCATCTTAATGTGACACTTTCATCACAGTTTCTGTTTTCTGTTTCAGAAAACCAGCCTCCAAACACCTGGTGGGTTATAAATGGACATACATTTTTTTATGCTAGCTGCTTTATAGAAATGTTTAGCCTTCAAAATGCTTATATATGCTTAAATATGCTTTATAGTAATGGCGAGCCCTGGTGGTCCAAATGCAGTCCGCACCAGTAACTTTGTTCTTGTTGGATCACACAAGCTAACTTTGGCCTCTATTGGAAAAAGCAAGTTTCCCATGGAAAAGGTAACTATTTAAAGGCTATGCTCAACAAATGTGTTTTGCACTACACGTCTCAGAAGTGTTTTCATAGCAAATTTAGCTTTTTATTTTAACATAGGGGTCACCAACCCTGTTTCTGGAGACCTACCTCCCTGTAGACATAACCCATATCCACCCCACTTGATCCAACTAATTACCTTCAGAAGTTCTTGATTGGCTGTTCTAACATCAAGAAACGGGAAATTATATAAATTGGTGGTTGAACTGGAAAGTCCTTTCTCATAGTAAAGGCAAAAAAAGTAAGAGGGTGGTGCAACTTTACACACCTTAAAACTTTCTGCCTGATTCTTGTGCACTGTACTGCACAAAGCAGATAATTTACATATACTCATTTCTCTTTTTATAGATCAGATTTCAGGAGAGTGAGAGCAAGCTTCTCAGTGACATGTTTCAGAACAAGGTGTATATGTTTGTTCCAAGTTTGGTAACACGGGGCTTGTCTTGCTTTTTTGTCATATCAGGATCTGTTTGCATTACATCATGTTACTAACTCAAAATCCACAATTTGGTAAGATGTGTCTGTGGTCAACCCCCACTCTGTGTTTTAAAAGGGTGCTTGGTGCAGACTGTTCTATTTGCCACAAAATGGTTTTTCCTTCTTATATTTTTTTTCTCATCAGAATCATGTCTGGCAACTGACCCTGTTCTTGGTTACATTGTAGCCTTGATATAACATTCCTTTTATTTCCAAATATTTATAGGTGCCATTCCTTTGCCCTCTGGAAGGCCACATCTACCTTAAGATGCAGTGTGAAGTTGGCTCTCGTGTGGAGGAAAGGGGCTTCTTGGTGAGTCCTGCATGAAGAGTTTAAATTTCATAATTAATGTTTTTCATGAAATTTTGAAACAACATATTTTTCCTTTAAAATGTTACATTTACTCAGATTAAATTTAAGATCTGTAATCTATGTTCTATTATGAGTAAAATATTGACATTTGCCATCTCCACATCATTGCATGCAGTTTTTATTCACAATTTGTTTAGTGTCCCAACTTTTTTTGGAATCTGGTTTGTACATGAATAGCTATTTGTACTGATTGTTACAATCTGAATATAGACCATGTTTGAGGATGTCAGTGGATTTGGGGCCTGGCACAGGAGATGGTGTGTTCTTTCTGGGTACTGCATCTCCTATTGGACTTATCCTGATGATGAAAAACGGAAGGTACACAACAATAGAATAAAAATGTAAGAGACATAAGTGTAATTTGAATGCAGCTTTGATCAATGTGAGACCTGGTTTGTTTAGAGTCCAATTGGTCGCATCAATTTGGCCTGCTGCACCAGTCGTAAAGTGGAACCTGCTAACCGAGAGTTCTGTGCCCGACCCAATACTTTTGAGCTAATTACAGTGAGACCACAAAGAGAGGATGACAAGGAAACGCTGGTCAGCCAGTGCAAGAACACAATGTGTGTTACAAAGTAAGGCCACGCTCATTACATTCTTTCCATTATTACATTATGTGAGATATATTCTTGCCAATAAAATCCTAAGTTCATATGTTTTTATTTGTATTAAAAATATAATGTAAGGACTTGGTTTAGCATGTGAATAAAGGAAATGTGTGGAATGTACAAGCAATTAATGGTATTGTGCTTTAATATACAGGAACTGGCTTAGTGCTGACACTAAAGAAGAGAGAAATCTTTGGATGCAGAAGCTCAATCAAATCCTGGTAGACCTGCGTATGTGGCAACCAGACTCCTGTTATAGGCCAGCGTGACCCCATCCAGTGAGGATAAAGGACAAGCACCATCCTGGGTCATAATTTCAACTGTCAACATGTTTAGATGAGAAGTGCAATACAATATCAAAGTTACAGGATGTTTACAAAAAATTATACTGAGTTTTACATTTGACAGGAGTCATGAGCATGGGAGAAAACCAATAAAGCCATATTATAGACATCAGTACTGCAGAGCTAAACTTGCTTACATAGGTTCTTGTAAGGTAAATGGGGGATCATACTACTTGATGTCAGATCTGGGAAGTGATTACTTAGTGAGTGAAAAAGAAATGTTGTATTTCTGTAGGAACCTGAATAAATATTAAGGCTCTAATGACTGTCTCTACCATTACTGTAAACAGTAGAATAAGAACCCTTATGTTTTGGCTCAAAGTTAGGGATGAAAATCAGGTATGTAATTTATTTTTTTCTGGAGCACACTAAACTAACTTTGTTAGTTAATTAGTTGCAGATCTACTGCTGTTTAAAGCTTTAGACCATATTTTCAGTATTTTAATGTAAAATACAAGGTGGTCTGTGTTCATTTGCTACCCAAAAATCTATTTTAAATGTTAACTCTGACTACATTAATACAGGTTCGTACTTTTTAATATTGTTTTAGTACTTTGGTGTGACTGGGCTAACTGAAATCCATAGGAACAGCATCATTTAATCCAAATCTTTTATTGAATTTGAGGTAAAGGGAGCTTATTTCTTCTATATAATAAATTGTAAAATTTATATAATTATCAAAAGTCCTGTCATTGTCCTGTTTTATTTTGACAGATGGTTGGGGATAAAGCAGGCTGTTGAGGTTGATAAAGCTTGCGTGGATTAATGAAAGAAATGTATATATATTTGCATCAGCAGCACTCTTGGATGCATCATTTATTCACATATTCTATGCTGCTAATACCAATAATAATGAAAGCTTACTTGTGATTTTTTATATGTATTTTTTTTCTGCAGTTATTCTCATCCAAGCTTTGAAAAGCACATGTGAGCATGAGAAATTTGATCAATTGAGAGTTTTGTTGAGAAAAGTAGTCAGGTTTTTACATTTTCACATTACCAATTTTTGTTTTTTATACATATTTTGTTTTAAAATACTTTTTATTTAAGCATGCATATTGACCAGTACATATTCCAGTCTTTCATTTTTATTCAATTGTATTATGATATTGCTTAGGCACTTCAGTCTGCCACTGGGTCTCTCTCTTGGCATGTTTTAAACACTCCAGACACAGGTAAAACAGGTCAATGCTAATACTTTAATTCAACACAACAGCTTTAGCACAACTATAGCAATTGTATTCTTGTTTTTATTTGACAGTAGCTTACTATATGAATACCATCACCTATTGCCCAAAGCATGGAAGCAGAATGCTACTGAGCATGTTTGTTCCTCACTGCTGTACACTTGATCAGTATTAGTAGAGATCTGTAACCAATGCAATAAATGTCTTAAAAATTGTTTCTCCTTGACTGTTATTCTGTAATTTGTATAATGTTTACTAGGAAAACCTGTATATCAGTTACTTATGTATTCACATAGTGTTATACATTTTTGACATTGCTGTAGTACTCTGAAGTAATTGTGTATTCAGTGGTCTTTACAAACATCTGGACATACAAAAACCTATGAAAAATTAGTTAAATGCATAAATAAATTATTCCCCCAGTTTAAAAAGTCAGTTAAATACATCAATAAAAAATTATATTGGTTTTATTATCAGTTAAATGCATTAATAAATTGTTCCATCGGTTTAATAAAATACATTAATAAATCATTCCCTCAATTTAATAATCACTTCAATACATTAATAAATTATTCCTTCGGTTTAATAATCAGTTAAATGTATTAATAAATTGTTCCCTCAGTTTAATAATCAAATCGTTCCCTCAGTTTAATAATCAGTTAAATACATCAATAAATCATTCTCTTGTTTTAATGTCAGTTAAATACATTAATAAATCGTTCCATCGGTTTAATAATCAGTTAAATACATCAATAAATCATTCTCTTGTTTTAATGTCAGTTAAATACATTAATAAATCGTTCCCTCGGTTAAAAATATTAATAAATCGTTCCACCGGTTTAATAATCAAATACATTAATAAATCGTTCCCTCGGTTTAAAAACATTAATAAATCGTTCCATCGGTTTAAAAATCAAATACATTAATAAATCGTAGTCTCTGGATCACGTGTTCCACTAACCTGTGAAGGAAATCGGATATTACATGTGTACGTGTCTCCTTCCTGTCCAATGAGCGCGACGCGTAATTGAGTGACAGGTCCGTGGCCAATAAAAGCAGGCGGTTTCGTACCGGGGGCGGGGCGTGTGCTGTAGTGAGGAGCAGGAGGCGGTCTCCGCTTCCTTTCTGGTTTGCAGCAGTGTGTCCTCGCAGGTCATGGCCCCCAGCTCGCAGGCAGATGAAGTGGTCTCCGGGGTCCGGAAAGGCATCAGAGCCATTCTGTTGGGTCCCCCCGGAGCTGGGAAGGGAACTCAGGTGAGGCTCGGGCTGTTTTCCTTTTCGCTCGTTACAGAAGTACAGCGGCCGCAGGGCTCCCTCAGAGAGTCTGCTTCCCCCTGTCTCAGCGCTGTGTCCCTTCTGCAGAGCGCGGGGACATCATCATCATCATTATTATTATTATTATTATTATTATTATTATTATTTCTGCTGCTCCTTTAGCTGAGTCTGTAAACACTTCAGTCCCAAACTGCCCTGCTGTGGTTGATCAGCTCCAACGAGTGAAAATCTTCCCCAGGATTCAGTGTAGAATTTTCCACACAGTCTGGACAAAATTCAGGATTATCCACCTCTGCACACCTTTCCGAAAGGGCAAAGAGCTCATTGACCCACTCTTCTGTACACAGGGAAGTTTGTTCTCTGGATTTCACACAAACACACACACACACACTAGTGAATACACACAGTGATTGGCACAGTGAATTTATCTAACGTTTGCTGTTTTATTCGTCACCTTCTTGATATCATTCCACCTTAAATGCTGCTGTTAGTATGAAGCCTGTACTCACTATTTAAGGAGCTGCATGATAAACAAACTCCAGCTTCAGTGAAACTAGTGCTCAGTCCCTTTAGTATAGTATGTGAGTTTGGATACAGCACTAACTGTGTGTAATTCTCCCTTTGAACAACCCATAAACGATTAATCACTGTGTTCTGATGTTACCAGTGCTTATATTTTATTATAGTAATGAAACCAGACTTTATTGCACACGTCCAGCTCGACCATGAACTCTGGGAACCCATGCATGAAGTGAACATAGGCACGTTGACAGACCAGTGATTGACTGTAGCTTATAATTACCAAAGTAAAGGTACTCATTTAAATTAGTGCTCAAGTAAAAATAAAAAAATTAGTTATTTTATCAGATCAGATTTTATCTGCAGTACCACTGTTCATACACACGCCATCTGCTAATACACCACATTTATTAAATATATATATGAGATTTGGTGTGTATGAGCAGTGTGTGGCTCATGAAGTGGACATCTCAAGTCTCCAAATTTTATGGTTAATTTGTACCCAGTAGTCACTATTAATGTTACTAATGTACCACAGTTTAACTATCTTTTAATATTTTAGCGTTGGAAGCTCCCAAGCATGGAGCTCTATAGTTAGACATGTTCCTGCTCAATACCATGCCATTAACCAAATGGATAACTAAAGTAACTTGGTAAATGTTGCACATTACTACCCACTTCCAACTAAGGGATTGAAGTTCCTCTGCACAACCTTCCTAATCGTTATCGAATGTTTTTGGTCTTGGGCAATAAAGAGAATAAACTGATGATTTGATGTTTTATTCACATGTATTTCTACCTTGTGTAGAGCAGTTACCAACATTTTGAAGGTCATTGTTTGTGCTCTGGACATTGTAGGCTCCCCGGTTGGCAGAGAAGTACTGTGTGTGTCATCTGGCCACTGGGGACATGCTGCGAGCAATGGTGGCCTCTGGCTCTGAACTTGGTCAGAGACTAAAACAGACCATGGATGCTGGCAAACTGGTAATTCATATAAATATTGTTTAAGCATAGTTCAAGCCCTGTGGGTCTCACAGACCACTATTTATCCAACACATAGAGATGCTGTTTGTTTGTATGGTGGATTAAAGTCTTTCCGGGGTTTCTGATGGTGCCTTTAGGTGAGTGATGAGATGGTGGTTGAGCTGATTGAAAAGAACCTGGACACCCCTGTCTGTAAGAACGGCTTTTTATTGGATGGGTTTCCCCGCACAGTCAAGCAAGCAGAAATGGTAAATATTACATTTGTGGTAAAACCCAAGTTTTGGTTTGAAATAAAATAAAGTTGTTCTGTTTACGTAAAATGTGTAACCGTTCCTCTGTACACTAGTTGGATGATCTGCTTGATAAACGCACAGAGAAGCTGGATTCTGTTATTGAGTTCTCTGTGGATGACTCTCTCCTGGTTCGCAGGATCTGTGGGAGGTAAAAATATCTTGAAATGTGCTGAACTGTTTCATAAGTATAATTCAATGAAATGAATGCCTGGCCCAAATGTGGCCCACATCTGATCTGTAAGTGCCAAAAGTGACCCAGATTTGGCCCAAATGTGTGTGCTGTCTGGGATGGGTCACTATTACTTCCTGAATCAGGTGTAATAGGGGAATGGGGACATTAGTTACTGAAATTACCAAGCTGATTGGACAGTGACTTCACTTTTGAAATGTTTCTTCTCAGACTCATTCATCAGCCCAGTGGTCGGTCCTACCATGAAGAGTTTAACCCACCCAAGGAGCCTATGAAGGATGACGTAAGTGTCACAAAAACGACTTTTTCTGTAAGGTCAAACAGGCTATTGTAGGTACTTTGATGCAGCATGGCGTGTGTGTGTTTGAAAAGGGCAGGCATGGTGTGCTGCCGATTATGAAAAGATTATCTTCCACTGTTGCAGATGATGCCTGCTTAAATGTTGGTTTCTTCTGACATTTAAGAAAACATGAATATAAAACTGCCTTTTGAAAGTATTCACTCCCCTTGGCATTTTTCGTGTTTTGCTACCTCACAGCCTGGAAGTAAAAATGATTGACAGTTTTCATAATTTGACTTACAGAACATGCCTACTGCTTTGAATGAATGATTGATTTTTTTTTATTATTTTTTTTTTTGTGGACAAATAGAACAAAACAGAAAAACTTCAGTGTGCAAAACTATTCTCCCTAAAGTTAGTACTTTTGTAGAGCCCTTTTGTGGCAATTACAGCTGCAAGTCGCTTTGGATAAGTCTCTGAGCTTGTCACTGGGATTTTTGCCCATTCCTTAAGGCAAAATTGTTTCAGCTGCTTCAAATTAGATGGTTTCCTCTGTTGAACAGCAATCTGACCACAGCTTCTCAGTTGGATTAAGGTCTGGGCTTTTATTAGGCCATTCCAATACATTTACATGTTTCCCCTTAAACCACTCGAGTGTTTAGCAGTATGCTTTGGGTTATTGTCCTGTTGGAAGGTGAACCTTCATCCCAGGTTCAAATCAGTGACTGACCAAAACTCAGCTCAAGAATATTTCTGTATTTAAAACCATCCATCTTCTGCTCAACTCAGACCAGTTTCCCTGTCCCTGCTGCTGAAAAACATCCCCACAGCATGATTCTGCCACCACCATTTAAATGCAACCGTGACCCATAACATCCCTGTATTGTTTAGTTGAGCCACAGTTACGTGCAGCCTGATATCTGTTCTGACAAGTAGCTCAACCTGAATGCAATACATTCATGATTACATCTCAGTTGGAATTAGGGGTGCAACGACAAGTTGTCAGCTAAAATTAGTTGATGACAAATTAGCTGGCAGCTAATTTACTATTTGATTAGTTGTTGGTGTCACTGCATGCATTTCTCGTGCTAACTAAGAACACATGAACTGCAGAGTCATTGCCAAAGCTTAACCATAACTGTGGAATACAGTTTTACTCTTCACAGAAATGATTCCCTCAATCTTGATGTAGAGCTGTTTGTCACGTGAACAGCATGAATGGAAAATGCTTAGTCACTAACAGGCCGTGTCAAAATGGTTACAAATACAAACTTTAGTAACACACAGTCCTTTCACACTGAAAGCTAATTAGTCCCATGAGTCTCCATGTCTGCTTAAATACTTTTCATAGCTGCTTCTTTGCACGTCCTTGATCTTAATCCCATTTGACAGAAAAGAAATCTTGTTAAGATCTTAAGAAGTCTTATTAATTATTTTGTATTAGCTAGAAATGTTTGCACATTTTCTAACAGTAAACCAAACCCATCTGTTTTAATTTGGCCTCCAGTTCTTCACTCTTTGACGCTTTCTTTTGTTACTTTCCCATTTTGTGTCCTTAGGTGACTGGTGAGCCTCTGTCCCGCCGTAGCGATGACAATGAGAACACCCTGCGCTCACGTCTTGAGGCTTATCACAAACAGACGTCCCCCCTGGTCCAGTACTACAGTTCACGTGGTTTACACCATGCCATTGATGCATCTCAGTCACCGGACCTTGTATTCGCCTCCATCCTTGCTGCTTTCTCAGCTACCACCTGTAAAGATCTTGTGTTATTCATCTAAATTTTCTCCATCCCTCTGACTCTCCCTTGTTCCTTTGTGTACTCAATGTACCATCAGCACTTTTGTTTCTGGTTTGGGCTTTGGTTTTAAAACGGGTGCTGTGTGGGTTTGTCATCTTAGGATTGTCTGGGAATGTGGTTTTCAATTCTCATGCCTCTGTGCCTGTAATCAACCAATCCTTGAAACATGTCATGACGAATATGTGTTTCCATCTAATACCTAATGGTGGAAAGTAGTCATACCCACTGTTTTATCTCGTAATGGAATGAAATGACCAAGGGACTTCCTGCATTTCATTTGTCTGACTAACCTGCAGCCAGTACAGCCAGGTCCAGACAAACCTGCCTGGAGAAGAAAACTAATACTTTGCACTGTCACACACTAAGCCAACAACAATCTGAAGTTCTTGCTTTCTCCTTCTGTAATTTAATACCTTCCTTTTAACCCTCCCCTTTTTTTGCATGACAATGACTAAACCTGTAATTTGACTTTTATTTTGCTTGTTACTGGTCTGCTTATTGCTCTTAATCTGATAAATACTACTTCTCTTTAAATTTGATTTGCAGATGAATATAAGTTTATGGCATTTATTTGCACTGTATCTAGGTGAATTGTAGGAGGTTGTTGCAGTTTTGCACATTTCCACCAGAGGTCGTGATTTCTTTAAATTTCTGTAATTACTGCATTACTGAGCCACTTGGGTGGAAAAATTGAGGTTGTAATTGTTACTTTCTGATTGCATGTTTTGAACTGAATGTTTAATTCACATAAGGCTTCTTTTTTCCTCCTACAGCTGTTTGAAACCCTGCATTCAACATCCAGTCTGATCCGGATGATGCAAAAAGAGCGAGGGTGTGAAATAGTGTCATTTAATTGTGCTGAATAGTTAGTGTGCTCAATTTCAGGTACTCTGCCAGGATTGAAACGCAATACAATGGCCTTGATGACTTTTCCTTTGAAATAAAAAAAAAAAATATTTTCTACTGTCTTCAGTTGTTGCTGCTTGGCTTTTTGTGTATTCCTGAAGGAGTGAGTAAGGCTTATTCTGAAATGGGTGGGGAAATGTGTGGTCTTGGTCAACTGAATCAGGGTAATTCTATATATGGCCAGTTTGAGGTGCCATATTTCGAAGCTTTCTAACTGTTCAGATTAAGGTTTCATTTGATGAAGTGAGTTTATATTTTGTGTGAATGTATTCCGACTCTTCAGACAGCACATTTTCAAACTACAAATAAGCATTCAGACAATAGTACCAATTGCAGTACCTTTAGTTTCTATTGAAATTGTTACTAAATTCACAAGTTTTGGTTTCATTCATTTCATTTTTTCCCAGTAAAAGGAAGGGACACTCCAACTACACTTGAGAAAAACCTTCTAAAAGAGGGGGAGGAGTAGAAGGTAGGAGAAACTTCTTGAAGTTTGTGGGCTGTACAGGAAATGCTGGGCATATGCGTAAGCACTCTAGAGATTAGCATTGAGGTGAAGTGCTGCTCAGAATGATGTCATTCAGACTGGTGAGATTCCCCAAATTACAAATACAGAGCTTTTGAACAATGTACAGCTATGATACCAGTGAGCTCAATCTGTTTCCTCAGATATACAGATGATGCTTTTCATTGTCTAGAGCAGCGTTTGTCATCCTTGGTCCTGGAGGCACCCCTACCCTGTATATTTTGAAGCTTTCCCTGCTCCAAACAATGTATTCAACTAATCAGCTCATAATCAAGCCCTTCACAGTTGGGGGTGTGATAAAATACTTTTCTGTTGAGCACCACTGGAAGAGAACCGTATTACATCACAACTGACCGTTCAAGACTGCGAGTTTAGTCATTCCTCCAAGCTAGGCTAAAAGCTAGTTTTGGCTGTTGGTGTCAAACGTTTAATTTTCACCTCAGTCTTGTATATCTTGACCATATTAGACGCTCTGGGATGAAGCTGGATTGGTGTTTTTTTTGGGCCCGACCCAGACTACTGTGAGAGGCCTTCAGATGGTGACCAGTATACTGGAATTCTGCTCACTTTTGCCGAGGAAAAGCGAAGCTGTTGGAAAGTTTTCACTGATTTATTTTACATCATTCTCTTTGTTCCAGATTTTAAATAAAATCCTCCTGTATGATATAATGTAAAGCAGGGGTTCTCAATCTTTTCCACCTCAAGGCCCACCTGTTTATGACTTAAAAGCATAATGGCCCACAAGCTTTTTATTTAAAATTGTTTTACAAAGTGTCAACATTATTTCTTCATTTAAGCGACTTCTATGTCTCTGGTTTCCTAATTGTCTGCATCTGATGCTCACAGCTCAAACCGACAACTTTTAATTCATCTTGCGTTATTTCTGCTATATTCTTTGTGCATTTCTTTAAATGTATACGTAATGTTTTTTGTTTAAACACAATTGATCTCTCGATTTTTACTCCTACTAAATTCATTTTCATAGATGTTTATGATTTCAAATGCCCTCACTGCTCCACTGTAGTCTACTGCATCCCAATGAGGATGGGCCTGCAGACCACTAGAGAGTCCTTCACAGCCTCGTGGTAGTCCCTGGCCCACAGGCTGAGAAACCCTGATTTAAGGTACCAATTTCTCCATTATGTAGTCATTTTCTCCTGAATTAACAGCTTCAGCACTGATGGTAGTATGAAGTTAAATCTTGTCTGTCCACATGACTCTTTGATCTTGGATGCCATGTCTGTATCTCTCAGCTTATCAATAAATGGACACATACCATGTACATTTACAGCAGTGGAGTAAAAGTGATTGGAGACAAATAATATGAATTTTCTCTGAATGATTGAAACTAGGGGTGAGAAGCTCCATGATCCTGTTATGAAGGGCTTCAGGGGAATCTGAGTACCACCGGAGCAGGACTGAACACTTCTGCTTAAACGACAGTAAACTGTACATTTCACAAATCGAAAGTATGTGCTACAATTTATATCAGAAGGGGTTTTCCTGAGGGTTTTTCAAAAAGCAAGTTTCTTTGGGTAAAGCCAAAGAACTTGAGCCCAAATTCTAGACTGTCCACAAGGAGAAAAGCAGCTAAGGGAGATTCCTGCTGGACTGTTGAACTGAAGTTACTAGCTAGCTGAGAAATTCCGTTTCTTTTTCCGTTTCTAGCTAGTAACCACCAGTTCTGCATGGAGTGTCAACTAAAACTGTTATATTTATTATAGAATGGCAGAGATATTATGAACACCACTGTCACTTTCCATTTTATCAGCTCTGCTTATACAGGAGCACACTGTGGTTCTATGATAACAGACTCTAATCCACCTGTTTCTCTACATACTTTGCTAACCAACCTCCTTTCACCCTTTTCTTCAATGGTCTGGACCCCACAGGACCACCGCAGATCAGTTATTATTCAGGGTGGTTGTCTTGTTTGTGTGTGTTATGCTGATTCAAATGGATCACACACACCAGTGCTGCTCCAGGATTTAAAATATGTCCACTCACTGTCCACTCCTACCTCTTTACTTCTTGAGGATGTGAAGTTAGAGACAGAAGCTCATCTTCATCGTCCTTCATCTGAGGTCACAGGATACTGTAGGCTGGATATTTCTGACAATGACAATAAGGGGTTTAAACACTCCAGCAGCACTGCTGTGTCTGAATTACTCATACCAGGACACCACCACTAGATAGACAGACAGACAGACAGACAGACAGACAGACAGACAGACAGACAGACAGACAGACAGACAGATAGACAGACAGATAGACAGACAGACAGACAGATAGATATATATAGAGGGGGTCGTTTGTGAGTCAGAACAGAACTGCTGCTGGGTTTCGGTGTGTGTTCACTCTGTTCACTCTGTTTCGGGTTGACGCTGAATGTGAGTGGGCGGAGCTCTCGGAGCGCGTCACTGAGCGGGGCTTTCCTCAGTGACGTCAGTGTTAAAGAGCTGTGAGCGAGCTGTGTGTCAATGTGTGTGTGAGCTGAAGAAGAAGCAGAGGAGAGCGGAGGGTGACACTGCCTGGTGTGTGTGTGTGAGAGAGAGAGAGAGAGAGAGAGAGAGAGAGAGAGAGAGAGAGAGTGAGAGAGTGAGTGAGTGAGTGAGTGAGTGTGTGTGTGTGAGTGTGTGTGTGCCCTGCTGCGCTGCTCGTGCGGTGGAGAGGAAGGTAAGCTGCTTTATGAACGTGTCTGCTGGGATGCCTGTGCGCGCGCTGCTCTGAATGTGAAACGCTGGGGCTGGTTTTCTGCGGGTCGGTGATGTCGGTGAGCCTCGAGGTCTTCAGTGAGCTCCAGCGAGCCTCCTGATCCTCCGTGCTGTGGGTGGTCTGGAGGGTGGGGTCTGCTCAGCCCTGGCACAGCTCATCTTCACATGGATGGGCATGTGAGATCATCTGCTGTGCTCGTACCTTATTTACAGCCTAGTCTGTGTGTGCACTCTTACAGAGGCTTCTCTGGGCACTGCCATGAAAAGGATCTGGAAGTGTGAAGAGCTTTTATAGTAGCTTCATCAGAGATGGTTGTTTTAGCTGTTCTATCTGACATCACAGAGCCCTGTGTGATCTGCCCTTTCTTCTGAAATGTCCAGCTTTCCCTTCCCATCTAACCCCACCTCCCTGTCATCCACCCTCCTGGCTCTTAGTGTAAGGTCCAGGTCCACAGTGCTCTCAGACATGGAAAGGGCCTTCAGTGCATTAAACATTCACCACCACAGCAGTCTAACCTCCCATTATGTCTCCAGCTTTGGAGGTTTTCAGCTGCTGCTTTCAGCTGTTTCCTAAACCGAACCTCATTCTGGCATTGTGTTTTAGGGGATGCTGGTTAAGCTCTTTTTCCATTGGAAAATCCACGGACTCCACATGTGATCCCTCCCTGTTCTGTATCAGTTTCAGTTCTGCTCTAATTCCAGGGTAACTCCTGTGTAAATTTTCTGGTGTTTAGTTCCACTTTTACTGTAACTCACGCCTGCCAGGCAGCAAGGAAGTGCTGCCATTTCCTTATACTTTCCACACAATGCACAGTACTGTGTGTAAGTGCAAGGAAATAGCAGCTTTCCACCACTGCCTGTAACCATCCTGAGCATTTCATAACTGGAATAATGAAGCATTTCCCTTTTCTCTCCATTCTCAGCTCCAGGCAGCCCACATTTCACTGTTGACTGTTCATTAAAATGTCAGTATTTATTTATTTTTTTGAGCAAAATGTTCATGCTGAATAGGTGGGTAGTAGTGCTCCAGAGTTACCTGCTTACTACTGTTAAATTATTATTATTATTATTATTATTATTATTATTATTACTGTTCATGTTGTTCTTCTTTTTCCTATAATTTATCATTTTTAACATACAAGGTTTTGATCCAGCCATGACATGCTTATTGATAAACATCTGTATTCAAAAAAATCCGACCCCAGGATTCTAAACTCATCTTGTATATGTGTTGTGGTATACACTGATACTGGGAAGGACTGGTGGGCATTAGGGGACTCCTCTCCTTCATGGAAACCCCCCCCCCCCCCCCAGAACATTTGATGACTGTTTTTTTGTACTGTTGATTTTTTATTTTCCTGGCTTATAAGGGCAGTCTTCTGGTTTGATTTTCCAAATCACAATGACCCTGATCTAACATCTGCTTAAACCTCAAGTTGTCTTAATATTCTATATACACCCTGTGTCCTAAGGGTAAAAAATGACCTGCCTTCTCTAAACCTCTATAATTAAACAGCTTTCACAATTGCAGCAGAGAGTGTGTGTCTCTGCCTGTGTGTCTCTGCCTGTGTGTCTCTGCCTGTGTGTCTCTGCCTGTGTGTGTGTGTGTCTGTGGTTTTTGGGGAATGTAAATGATTTCATAACTGGTGGGTCAAGACAGTCATTGTACCCTGGAGGTGTACAGCTTTCATGGAAATATAAAAAGTGTCACTTTTTTCCAATCTTGGAGACACTTTAGGGAAAGTAATCAAATTTCATGTTGAAAAAAGATAATTAAGGGAGTTTTCTCTGCAATTAAACGTGGTGTGGTCATTTTTTACCCTTAAGACAACATTCTACACTGTAATAAAGGCAAGCTCAAAAAAGCCTGGCCACCTTATACCTCCTTATAGCCTTCCCCTGCCTAGTGGCCATCTTTCAGATTTCTTTCAGATCTTTAGACAGTTGCTTAGAGGATCTAATGGTTACTGGCAGTGTAAAAGGACACAATTCTCACGAACTTCAACTTGAAACTGTGGTGGGACCTCTTACGTTGCTTTTAAGAACCTTGAAGGAATGGTTCTTTGCAGATGCACATTTTTAAAAGGTTCTTTAAAACACTTCATAAGGTTCCTCCATCATTTGAAATGGAGGAATCCCCAAAAGTTCCTCAAGGATCTTGTCCTAATACTGTGAAGGCTTGGAGATTCAGATAATTTATAAAGTGTGGGAAATTTTGATTTATCTGACACTTCCTAAATACTATAAGTAGTACATTAGTAGACCTTTTGCAATGTGTAGGGTGTCTGAACTTTTTCACAGGCCACTTTCTTAGGATGGAGTGAAAATAGTGCATTTTATATTTGATTAGCTACAGAGGCTGTGTCAGTGACTCAGTTTTAAAAAGCTGTGTGTCATTTTGGCAAGTTTAGTTCTCCTTCAGAGTTTCAGAAACAGTGAAGATCGTTTTGAACTTCAGAGAGAGAGTTTACTGGTGCTTTCCTCTGAAGGTGTTGTGTGTGTTGTTTACGCCTTTCTGCTGAATGAATCAGTGACTTAAGAACGTGGCTGTGTTAGTCATGCTACATCTTAATGCTCTGTAAGCTAACCCTCCATTCACTGTGAGGGAGATGACTGGCAGTGTCATGCGCCACTGATATTTAGACTTCAGTCAGGTGTTATTATGATTAACTGATGGTCGTGTGCTTCTTAAGAAGTTTGAGAGAAATCAAACCCTTTCCAGAAATGAGCTGCAGACACAGCAGGGGCAGGCGCAGCTTGCTGGTTTGGTAAAGATGGGGTAGCGATCAACAGAGCCACCTGTTCCACACAGACGATCACCCAGCTTCCCAGCTTAAAGGGATTTCAGTAAGCACCAACAGCCCTGCAAAGGAGTTCATTAGTCTGTCTGCTGCTTTGCTGCTGCTGCAGCTACTGTCAGACAGCGAGTGTGAAAGCTGTCAACAAAATTTCTTTATACTAACATAAATGTCAACTTATAAAGTCTATGGATTTTACACCATTTTACACGTTTTAAAAAGCAATTTCTCAGAATTTTCTAAACAACTACATAATGAAATGGTTATGTACACAGCAGGCCTTCAGAGAGGTTTCATGTGAACTACCTTGAAACATCCTGAGTCAGAAATACAGTGGCAATAAAAGATATTAAATGCCCCTACACTAAGTGTTTAAAGTGTGTGTGTGTGTGTGTGTGTGTGTGTGTGTGTGTGTGTGCGCACTCACATTTTTAAACATTTTTTGTTTTATTTACAACAATTTTCACAGACACACATCCATTAACCGTGTGTTAAAACAAGTGATTTGTCCAACAAATGCTACATTGAGTCAGTAAGTTACACTTTTGCTGTTCCAAACCTGGCTAGTGTGCCCCCAAGAGGTTAAATATTGATGATGCTGCATCGGTAACGCCGCCTCAACCGATGATGAAATAGTGTGAATGTCTCCTACTGCTACAAAACAGTGGATTACAACCTTTCAATTGATGGCAATGGTTGCCATGGCAGCATAAAGCAAAAAGTCTCTGATTTTCCCCTTCTACTGTTCCCGAGCTCTGCTCACCCCTTATGAATTTTTCCATTGTTCTGAGAGGGTGGGAGAACCAACAGGTGTGTGATTGTTTCTCGATCAGGGTTTGTCCCATAACTAATATTTTTATTTATTAAAAAAAATAAATTATATATATATATATTTTACACTGTCCAATTACAAGTATGTATCTCCAAAATGCCAGCTTTACAAAAGAAGGCAAAAATGGCATTTGATGTAAATGTTTGAGGAATTAACAGTAGTTTTAGCATTTCTGTTGGTCTATTTGTCCAGAATTATTTACACAGTGTACAGAGCAACTACAGGGTTTATACAATGAGTAAAACTAAAACCACACAAAATGGGGGAAATGTTGTTTTTTTATTTTTATTTTTATTTTTTTTATATATATATATATATATGAGTGATAGCAGTGATATTGCATTAAACTGAATGACTGTAGAAAATACTGACAGTGCAAAATCTCTCAAGTGAAGCAACAACAGGTCTAGTGCCTCTGCTGGCTGGTTTCAGTATTACGTGTAGCTCCACCCATTCCTGTATATTTCAATGACATAATAACAACTCATTTACCATCATAGTTTTCTCCTATAAATATTTTCCCACTCCACTGTGTAACTCAAACATGCTGATATTGAAGTACTTTTTTTATTTTTTAAGATTTTCTTTAAGTTTAAAAAACAGTATTTAAAACATGCTGCTGTATCATAAAAATCATATTGCAAATTTGAAAACATGGCAAAGAGTTTGGGCTTCATTTTTATAGAACAGAAGGGAATGTAACCACAGTTTCCAGTTTTTCTACACTACATTGATTCAAATGAATAAAACATTCAAGTGAAAAAAAAGAAAGAAATGCATTACATTTACATAAGTTAACAAAAGTTCAAACCATTTCATATCTCACCACAGTACATGTAGTTACATGAATGCTCTGTTGGAACACCTGCACAGGAATGGGTTTATGTAAGTGGGGTAGTCTGATTGTAATATGCCTGATCCTGTTCATGTAATCGTTAAAGTGGTCTCTGAACATGCGTGTGACGTTCATGGAGCATATGGAGTCTGTGCAGCTGCAGGTGTGACTCAGATCATTGTGTAATAGCAAGTATATTTAGTGGGCCACCTGTACACCAAATTTGCCGTGTGTGTGTGTGTGTGTGTGTGTGTGTGTGTGTGTGTGTGTGTGAGAGAGAGAGAGAGAGAGAGAATGTGAGAGAATGAGAGAGAGGTTGTGGAACTGAGACTGAGCCCTTGGTCGGCTGCTGATGCATGGTCTAGAACAGCGGCTGTTCCCACAGGATGATGCTTAAGTGCTGAGATATTCTTTCAGAGTGCTGGCCGGAAGTGCTGAGACCTTAAGAACTAGCCAATCTCACTTGGTCATCTCATCCATGACGATACCAGGCAGTGTAGACTTGTGGAATACCATGTAATTTTCTGGAGTGTGTTGTATGTAGAGCTTCAGATTTGGCAGTGCTTAGTTACTTGGCTGGGGAATGGTGTGTTTGCTATTAGTTCCAGTCAGGATTTATTCACCGAGCACTCTGTAACCAAGCATAATCACATTTATAACACACAGTTTAGTAGAATCTCAACGGTACAGTTTAAAATCCATCTTTTACATGGCTAATCTTGGAAAGTACTACTGCTATATTCTTGAATCTTGATGCTTTAGCTTTTACCAATAACTGCAGAAAACACTGACAGTGCAAACACCTTTCCTGCCTAGTTGCAGTATGAGGTGTAATTCCAACCATCCCCACATGTTTTAATGACAAAACAAACAAAACATTTTTTCCTCTAAACTTTTTCCATCTCTGTTATTCAATTTCAACAGTTTAGTTTTCCAATAGGCATGGCTTAATTTCAATAGAGCAATAGAAAATAGAATATAATTGCTTAATTTATATATATTGTTTTTACTATATACACATTAACTTACTTAAGGATTAATATGTAGTACCCTGAATTAATTAATTAATGAAAATTTTCATCAGAAACTGGTAGCAAAAATGAAATAATTGCTTACAATGCTGCCCTGCGTCCAGTTTAAAATGATTCATTATACTCTATTTGTAATACATGTGATTGGTCTGTGTTCTTTAAGAGCTGATGAAACCTATTATCGTTTTTATATTATATATCTATATAATATATTATAACTATTAAATATCATCATATTGTTCTCATCTGTATCAGATCATGCATTATTAGTCTGTTCTTGTGACTCTGGAAAGTACAGAGGCGATATGCAGGCACTTGAGTCTGATTGCTTATGATTCTCAGGGCTCATCATCTGTGAATCACACAGATACAGGCACAGCCACTGCATTCATTAGACAGCCAACGCCAGACATGTTCAACACTCTGCCAGTGCACTGGCATTGTAATGTATTCCGAGAACTGAGTGCTATTCATTAAGTACCTGTTGCAGGCAGACATCTGGAGCTCCCTAGATTTTGTTTTAACCCTAGTCTGAAAGTATCAAGATTTCCCTCCCTCCAATTTTTCAAAATTGACATATCAGTGAGAAACCACAGAGGTTTAATCTTAAATTACACACTACTCGATATGTATTGTACTATGCCAGTCACAAAATTACAGATTCTAAATCTAATTATATATTAGTAATAGACAAGTATTTACATTTATTTACAGTATATAGTGAAATGTGAAATCTGGTACTATCTTTGGAAGATGTACTTTAGTGCCTTATGTAGTTCACCATATAGAAAATAAGGAGGTATATTTTGGTAGATTTTGGATTCAGCCAGAAACATTCATGGGTTGTGGTGTCAGGCTCCGTTTTCCCCATCCACATGACAACACTGAAAACAGAGCTTTCAAAAATCTCCATCTTGGAGAGCATATCACTGTCCAATGAAAACCATGTATCTCCATGAATAGACCAATAGAAAACTTCAAGTACTCTTTTTACATTAACTTCATGACTTTCAATGACTTTTAATCAAAGATTTTCATTGGACAGCAACAATATTGAATGTGGACAAAAAACAAAGCACAGACAAAAACCTCAGTTTTCAAAAATATTGTTTGTCTGGACGGGCCTTAGATTCAGAGTTTAGAGCTATGTGAGGTCTTGTGGCTAATTAAAGGTGCTTCAAAGGGTTTTTTGAGCAATGCTGCAGAGGAACCACATTTAATGCCATAAAGAACTATGTTTGAAAAAAGATCTGAATATAAACAAACTATCTATCTATCGATCTATCGATCTATCTATCGATCTATCGATCTATCTATCTATCTATCTATCTATCTATCTATCTATCTATCGATCTATCGATCTATCGATCTATCAAACCAATTTAAAGGCATTTCACATTCCCATACCTCTAGTACCAACATGGCACTCCGTGGAACCAAAAGTGGTTCTTGTATTACATTGTTTGACAAACCATTTGTAGCACTTTTAGTATACAGTCACAGCTGGGAAAGGTTCAGAAGTCCTGAATTTCTCATCTGACTAATGTCTACAGTCAGACATGTAATCAAATATCAGGCAGGATTATTGGCGCGTGTGTGCGCGTGTGTGTGCATGTGCGTGTGTATTAGAAGGGTCCTCAGGCACCAGTCATCTGGCCTTTCCAATTTCTGATCATACAAATGTAATGCAGGGTCAGTTTTAAGATAGAAGTGAGCAAGAGTTGACCTGTGGTTCTTAAGACCAGGGAAGTTCTTTACTGGGTTCTCAATCTCAGATATTACATTAGTAATTTTGAATATGAAATTTGGCCTCAAGCTCGCCTCCTTCAATGTTCAACTTTAAGCACTGGGAGTGGGTGATACAGCTCAAACACAGCTAACTGTATGAATGTACAGTGTTGCTCAAGAGCTTGGAATAATTTGTCACATTAATAACTTCTATACTGAGGATTATATAAAATATCTATTAAATATTATGTTTTACTCAATATTTCAATCATTTTAAGCAGAGCAATAATCAATTTAATGGAAAATCATTGTTTTTGATTCCTAGTAGCTGTTGTCAGGACTTTGCCTCAATGCCTTCATATGAGGCATTATGAATTAGAACTCATTAGAACTTGGTTCTTGATTCAAAAGAGAGACTTTGCACATCTACACTATATGTCCAAATGTTTGTGGACACCCCCTTCTAATGACTGCATTAAGTTGTAGAGAAGTATTACTAATAGCATAGGACTCTATGGAGCAGATTGATTTCCTTGATTTCATAGGCAACAAGTGTTGGCCAAATAGTGTCCAATTACTTTTGCCCCAATGTACTTTCTACTGATTGCTTGAAAGCTATTTCACAGGCCAACCACAATTAAATTTGGCCCTTATATTCAACCAAATTGTCTATTGACCAACACTAAATCACCAGGTATGGACTGTTGTGTCTGGACTCTGTTTACAGTCATGGATTGTGGGTCAGTATCATTCAATGTTTAACTTATGTTCTTCTAGCCTCCTCAGTTTACAACTTAAGTGCTCAATCTCATCGCTCCACCCAGCAGTTCAAATAAATCATTGGCTGTGTGTTTAGGGGGCTCTTCTGTATGTGTACTCATCTGTACTTGTGTTCTAATTGGTTCAGTTCACTACACTTCCCAGTTCCTATGGAATAAAATCGCCCGTTCTGCTGTATGGTATACCAAACACAAGACTTGCATAGAAAGACTCGAGACACGCTCTGTTGAGATGTGACACTTTTTTTCCTTTTTCTAGAGAAGGCTTGTTGTCCGCCCACATGCCCCTTACAAACCAAACCTCAGAGAGCACAGATGGTAATTATGTGTCATCAGTTGCATTAGAAAAGGCTCCTGCCTCCTCTGAAGAGAGGCTAAAGTGGAATGGGAGGGTTATTACCAACCCTGTTGGGTCAGTGGTTATATATGGGGGGGGGCATATGAGTTCAGCACCTACATATGATTCAACAGCCAGGTTGGTTATGGAAGTGTCATGGTAACCATAGTGAGAGAAAGAGTGAGCCAGTCTGTCTCTAGGTGACTGTTATATAGGTTAGTGGCGCCTTTGTGAATAATGAGAATCTGCTGCATTCATCAGTAGACAAACTGCTATTCTTTCTCCTGGTCACGACCAGTGGACCTGGTGTGCAGCAGTTGGTACATATAATGATCACAGTGGGCGAAGATATCAGGTCACAATAATGGCTGTTAGCAATTCAAACAGATCTGTGGGGAAAAAAGTGGGTCACACTGACTCCTATCACAGCTTGCCTCACAGAGCCATTAAAAAGGGAAAAAACACAGGGCTGGTGAACTGGAAAGAGATCAGGGGAGTGTTCTCTTGTAGGACGCGCTACCTTCTTCCTGGTATTCCTGGCACTGGACCTTGATGTGTATGGAAATCAGCTTTCAGTCATTTTTGAGAAAACAGAGGAGTCTGATTACATTCTGTTCTGTATTTACATAGTTAAAAAAGAATGAGTGACCTGAATGGTTCAAAGATTTAGCGTACAGGGCACAGACCTGTCCTCACATGCCTGTGTTGGCAACCAGGATCTGACTGTGTGATAAGGGTTGGTTAATGCTGTTTCCAGTGTGTCAGTCTCTGTCCAGTGCCGCCTCCCCCATGCTTCTCGTTCACTAAACAAATTTGAGGGCAGTTGTCCAGAGGTCAGCAGCAGCGGACGAAATCAGGACACATCTGGATTAAATGTGCTCGGAGCACGTTTGCGTGTTTATGCTGACATACTGGGTTTCATTGCACCAGACAGATGATTTGCCCTCAATATCATACATTCACCCCTCCTGTTGTTTTGTTTTTGCTCTTTTTCTTCTTTTCTCTCTCTCTTTCTCTCTTTCTATCTGATGCAGGTTCACACATGTACAGCTATAAACACACATGTGCTCATGCACCCTTTAATATATTATATATAGTGTGTAAATAAGATGTAATTTGTGCATGTTCGTGTGTGCGCAAGTGCGTTCATAAGTGCCAGAGTCACTGTGAGGGTCCTTGTGTGCTGTACTGGTAGTGGGATCACCATGACAACCACACTAGCAGCACAGTGTGAAGTGGAGAGGGAGGGCTCGAGAGTGTGTGCTTGTGTGTTTCAGAGAAAGAGGGAGAGAGAGAGAGGCACAGAAGGTGTCAGCAAGAGTGAGATATGAAAGGATGGGTAGAGGAATAGGGGGGATAAAAAAATACAGGGAGATGGATAGAAATAGAACAAGAACTGACCCCAATGCTCAAGAGGGGAGGTATTTATTGTAGTGTATTGTATCAGTCATATATATATATATATATATATATATATATATATATATATATATATATATATATATATATATATATATATAATGGTGTATACTATACCCTCATAAACATACACACACACACACACACACACATATATATATATATATATATATATATATATATAATGTTTGTGTGTATTTATGTATGTGTGTATTTATGTATGTATATATAATTAGAGTGAGTGAGCGAGAGAGAGAGAGAACCCATGTAACACCAACCCACACACTATTTCTATTAAAAGTAATATTCTGAATGCTAAAATTTATATATGCATCTGATGCATACAGTGTTTTTACACGCTGCATAAAATGTATACCATACAGTCCAGTATATCAGACAGTGGTTCTGATGGTAGTGTCAGCTGCTGTTGAGTGTGAAGAGTTAAAATTGAAAGAACAAGAGTGAGAGGAGGAGTGGTGTGAGTGTGTGCGTATGTGTGTGTACTGAGCATGCTCTTTTAGCATGCTCATTGCTCTCTGAGCTAACTTCCTGTGTTATTTCTCTTCCTTACAGGCAGGCCGATTCAGAAAGGAGAGAGGAACAAACTGGAGCAGCTCGGCTCAGCCATATAACCAGGAGAATACAGCTGCGGGAATAGAGGACATCAGTAGTGAACAAGTCTCCTGAAAGAATACAAGGTGTTCTGAGCCAAAGGACACACTTTCTAGCCTGTCTTTTTTATTTATTGTATATTACATGGTTACGGAAAGTAACCAGTATACATAAATAAATATATATAGCTTCTGTCTTTTATATTTGAAGAAACAATCAGTTTTCACCGAGTATTGTTTTTGAACTGATAGTTTTGTTTATGTAATTGTTTGTCAGCCTACTCGACTGTTAAGAGAGTTTGTAGGACGGCGAGGGGATTTTTCAGTTTCTCTTTCCCTTCCATCAGCCAGTTTTGTGAAGGTTATCTTTCCGTTGATTGTTTTGTTGCTGGTTCCTGGTTAAGCACAGAAAAAAAGCATGACTGTATAACTGGAATCCTCCATCAAGGTCAGTAACTGGAATTAATTTACCTTTTGGACAGTTGGGGTTTTTTTCTTGGTATTGGGAGTGCGTAGAACTTTGTAGAACAGTCTGACATTTAGAGACCTTACACACAAGTTTGTGTAAGACAGATCTCTAGATCATACTCAAGAGCCTTACTCGGACAAGGTAAAAGGCTACATCAGGTCATCCCTGGGCAATGGGATCAGAAAAAGACTCTGAATCACCCCATTCTTCTGTCAGTGGCATTCCCAATCCCAAATGTCGTGGACCAGGCAAGAAACAAGGCAGGATCTCCTTCTCCAGCCTCTTTCACAGCAAACGGGGATCTAGGGGGAGCAAAGCTGGTGTGGGCACACCTTTATCCCAGGTTCCACAGCAGCCACAGCAAGTCCATCAGCCTCCTACACCATCCGCTGCATCCACAGACCCCCCGGCCAATGGGGACTCGGCTGAGCCTTTGTCCTCCAGCCAGCCGTCACTGGAAGGACAGGATCTTCTGGAATGCCCACTGTGCCTGGTGCGCCAGCCCCGAGATCAGCTGGCTGAGCTGCAGGGCTGCAGTCACCGCTCCTGCCTCTGCTGCCTGCGCCAGTACCTGCGCATCGAGATCACTGAGAGCCGAGTGCAGCTCAGCTGCCCTGAGTGTGCTGAGAGGCTGGCCCCTAGGCAGGTGGCCCTCATCCTGGATGATGCTGCCCTGCTGGAGAAGTATGAGGAGTTTCTGCTGAGGCGCTGCCTCGCCTCAGATCCTGACTGCCGCTGGTGCCCTGCCCCAGACTGCGGGTAGGTCTAAGAGTCAGAGTGAATGTCTTTTAATCCTCTAT
Organism: Acestrorhynchus altus; assembly: GCA_034509495.1. Classification (NCBI taxonomy): domain Eukaryota; kingdom Metazoa; phylum Chordata; class Actinopteri; order Characiformes; family Acestrorhynchidae; genus Acestrorhynchus; species Acestrorhynchus altus. The sequence goes on from CM067505.1 coordinate 27,401,730, forward strand.
TATTTTACTGTGTTCAGTTTATATTAATGTAAGTTCAAGCTCTTTAAATTTAATTCCGTAAGAAACCTGCCTCTCATCCTGTATTGTCAAACTCAAGTCCATTACAGATTAAAAACTACTCGGGGGACCTGTCACTGGCCAAAAATTTCCCTGATTTGGGCAACTTGAGAGTAACACGTAGTTCTCTTTATTATCTTAGTCAATCAATTCAAGTAAATGAGTCATTTCTTGGGAATTCTTTAGAATTTCCTACAGTTGGCGAAGGGAGAGGGATATATTGGCATAACATTGCTTCATCATTTCCTGTTAGTACATTAATATTTTATATATATTAACCTGCCAAACCCACACTGAATTTAGTATTTACTCTGTAGCATTAGTGTATAGTACGCAATTGACAGAAGTGAAGTGATGTTGGAATAATCCAAAAAACATGTGATTGGTCAATGCTAAAAACGGTACTTTACTGCATGGGATTCTTTTCTAAGCCATAGAAATTACAATAAAATGTTATCAATCCACCTGCAGTTCTGGAGCAATCATACACAACAACCAAAACAAAAGCAAGAATGTACGCAAATTTGAACCCACCTTCATAAACTTTAAAGTCTTCTTAAAGCTCACAGGCTTTGTTTTGCTGAAAGTATACCAAAGCCATAATAGGTAATGACAACCAGTAGCTCAAATTGAAAAATTGTTGTTAGTAACCAGTTAATATAAGAACTTAAGCTTATACCATCTTTCATCTTTCACTTGCGACAGGGTTACCACTTTTCACATAATTGGGACGGGAATGTTTGTAACGTTGGGCTGCCTTACCTTCAAAGCTAGTTTATCAAGGACAGGAGGTACACGAAAGGTCATAGAGCTGGAACACCAGTTGCTGTGCTCCATGTGGGACGTTTAATTCAGCAGATGTGTCATTTAGAGAACGTGTGTTTACTGTGCGGGACTTTGTGGCTTGTTTTGTCATTTGTCAGTCACAGTAGTGGGTTGCTGGCCTACATATCCAGGACATGTCGCTGTCTGACTTTTGAATCAGCACCACTCCTTTTCAGACCCACAGTAGTTTCTGGAAAAGGGGAGTTTTCTGGAAGGGACATTTTTCTAGGAAAGAGATGCATTTCAGTAGTGCTGGCAGTGTTTTAATTTCTGAGCAGTTGCTGTGATACCCAGCCAGGACTGAAGTGTAGTCCGTATGTGATTTTCATCTTGCCATCTTTGGCCTCTGTGGGCATCCGAAGAATCTGGATCAGACAAGCTCATTGCATTCTTCATAACTCATCTTTATTACATGACCTTTCATATTAAGCAGAGCTTTTTTTCCATTCCTTTATTAGTTGTTCTGCTGTTTCGGACAGGTTCCCCTTTTGAGTCTTGGTTTCTGTCAAGGTTACTTCCTATGAGGGAGATTTTCCTTGTCACTGTCAACATTGACTCGTCAAGAGGCTCGGGCCTGGACCTCTATAAAGCTGTTGAGGTTCTTCTAGCTGTTGCATCTGATCCATCAGATATTCACAGCATCCTACCTCCATCTCATCTATTTTTTTCCTCTGTCTGTCTCTTTCCTTTTCACATACACAGAAAAAAATCCTTCCTGTCAGTTTCCATCCACAGAGTTGCTGTGTTCCCTCTCCTCCGCTCTGCAGCTCAGCCTCAGTTTGACAGAAAGGGGCAGTTGACCAATCAGCAGAGGAAACTGTTCCTTTCTCTCTGGATTTCTGGCTCGCTCTGCTGAGAGTTGCCATGGCGACTGGGATGCAGAAGAGAGCTAGTGTTTCTAGGGGTAACAGAGGTTGGGATTTAATTAAAGCAGTCATTACCTCTTCACTGGACCATGTTTACACAGAATTGTGTGTTTCTGTGACCTGTGAATTAGGGTCTTTTAGTTCATACCCGTATCCATGTGAGCCAGTACGAACATGACGAGTTCTGAGTATAATCACCCCTTGTGAAGTGAGGCTGGCAGGTTTTTGTGGGAGAGTACATGGTGTACCTGTAGGCAGTGTTGGACTGAGTTCCATTGCTACCATGCTCACGAATGCATAATAGCTTTCTAATTAAATGCTTTTTACTGTGGAAAACTTCCATAATGACTCAGGCTTTGTTCTGTCGCAACATGTCACCACATGCACATCAGATTAGGAGGTTTGTTTATATTAGCATGGAATGCAGTATCAAGTGTCCCTGGGCTCCTGCAGTAGTAGTCAAGGTTAGAGCGGGCATGATACCACTCTTATTTGCCAACAGTGATATAAAAGCTTTATCAGTCAAAATGATACAATTGAGGGTTTTTTTGGGGTTTTTTTTGTTTTTTTTTAACTAATAAGCTTAAAATGGAAGTATTGTCCACAAGACTACATGATGTGTGTTATTTCTGGCTACATTTCCTACGTTGAGTTCTTTTTGTTTCCCACGCCCATATCCGATCCAGACTTTTCTGTTAACAGCCCATCCATTAAGGGTTTAACAGTACACCACAGTAATGATTCAGTTCACATCACAGTTTGGACCACACAGTTCAGTGCGAGTTTGATACAGGAAAATGCAACAAAAACTCAAAAGGCATTCTCCGGATTTGGTTATGTTGAATTTAATTTAGTAAATAAAACAGATGTGCACATTTTTTTCCAGTGTGGCATAGCAACCACAATGAGAGACAACAAGACTATCCCATTATCATAGTAATGCTCTTAATTCCACTACAATTCCCAAAATACCATTCAGATCCAAAATTTGTTTGCTATCCCCTATCGCCCATACAGAAAAGCCAATGAGCTTTTACAAAGCATTTACAAAAAGTATACCATGACACATACAGATAAACCACATACAGCCGGGCATATGTTTTAGTTTCCGTCCTCTAATCTGTATTTCGTAGGTCTGATATCCGTAGGTATTAACAGCTGTAGGTAGACACCGTGTGTCTGTGAAAACTCTTTTGAGCTTTTTTGCTCATCTCCTTCCAGGTTTGCAGTCATTGCCTCAGGATGTGCCAGCTGTCCCAGGCTGGTGTGCCGCAGGGAAGGGTGCGGTGCAGAGTTCTGCTACCACTGCAAACAGGCCTGGCACCCCAACCAGACGTGTGATTCAGCCCGGCAGCAGAGGGCGCTTTCCCTGAGAACGCACAGCAACCACTCACCCAGTTACACAGCCGAGCAGGGCCCCAGTGAGTCCCCCTCATCTTATGTGTATTTAACTTTCCTTATCCTATCTTGGCTTCTGTGTCTCCACACATTGTCTAATATAACATATATAGTGTAATTATATAAATAAAGCCATAATTATAAAAATAGAGCCATTTACACTGTATCTTATTCCTGTTGTTTGACCAGAAAGACCAACAGATCATGTACAATGAATAGAGCACAACTGTAAGACAATACCTTTGAGTTGCTGTAATAACTGTATTACAGTATAAAGGACAGTTTGAGCTGGATTAGTTTTACAGTAAGAGCTTGTGTAATGGACTTTGTAAAGGGATTTGACTGGCCGGTTTGTACAGGATTGACTTTGTGTCTTCGACCAAATTTCCACACAAAGCCTGGGGTGTAACTTTATAACAACAAGTGTGGGACAAAATAATAAAATTGCACTAAATGTACACAAAAAGGCAGTTCAAATGGGACTGAACATGAGGTTAAAGGATATTACTTATACTATATATATATATATATATATATATATATATATATATATATATATATAAAACAGAATTCTCTAGTTTCTGCATATTCTGAATTCTATAATTCTTATTCTTATTCTATATGTTTATATATTTATTTATTTTTAATCTTTTAAAGTCAGTTCAAACAGGATTATTTTAGAGGATCTTTGCTCTAGAGTTATCACTTTTTTTTTGGCATCTTGTAAACCCTTTCAAAAATATTTCTCTAGAGAAAATAGAACACTCTACATTTTCTGTGTATATTTACATATTTAATACATTTGTTCTACCCTGCAGTAGAGCAATTACCCGAGCCTTGCCACGAGCAGTCCTGACATGCTGCGCAAATGACAAATAAACCTTGATTTGACATGACTTGACTCAAAAATATAGATCGTTTAGATAAAAACTCAAATTACAGAAGCTCCTCTGGAGTTGATCAACTATTTTGATTAAGTGTTAGCTCTGTTTCAAACCATTCAACCCGCCAAACTGATTGCACTCCCTCTCACTTGCCACCTGACATTCAGAAAGAGCTTCCTCAGCACACTGCATTTACAAGAGCCTGTGAATGCCGCTGCTTATACTAAACCTGAACCCATTAATCCCCCACTCAGCTGATGACATCAAGCCCTGTCCCCGATGTGGAGCCTACATCATCAAGATGAACGACGGCAGCTGTAATCACATGACCTGCGCTGTGTGTGGCTGCGAGTTCTGCTGGCTCTGTATGAAGGAAATCTCTGACCTGCACTACCTCAGGTATGCTCAGCTCCCGGGCCAGTTGCCATGTAGCTAAGAGCACCGCCATCTGTTCAGCAATTACCTAGACATGGTCATTGACTCTGAGGATAATGACCTTTGATGACTTGATGATGTAGTTCTTCTGTCTCACTATGTGCTCCTCATCTCTCGCAGTCCATCAGGTTGTACCTTCTGGGGAAAAAAGCCATGGAGTCGTAAGAAGAAGATTCTGTGGCAGCTGGGAACTCTGATTGGTGCCCCAGTGGGCATCACCCTAATCGCCGGCATTGCAGTGCCTGCCATGGTTATTGGCATCCCGGTTTACGTAGGGCGCAAGGTAAGATAGAGCTTGAATAATATGTGCCATTATGCTGGAGCTCTGACTAATCAACTGACTTAACTGGGGACTTCTGGGAATTTGGATATCATGAACAGTCAAATAAGGAAATGGTGAAAACTTCTTTCATTGACCCATCTGGGAACTTCCCCGTATGCTTCCCTGTTTGCACACAAAAGCCTGATTGCTTTGATCTTATCATGTCACGGTAACAATTCTTTTTCTGTTATTCTGTCTGGTCAGGCATGAGGCAGACTCAGACATTACCACAAAACAGGGCACTGTTTCTGGGTTAAAAAACACATTTGTTTATAGCCATTTTGCCAAGTAAAGAGGGTGTGCCTATAAATAGAATAGTTTCATTTTCTCCAAGCACTGCAGAAGTGCTGTGTCTCAGGACATTTCTTCAATGTTGAAACCAACGTCGTTCCAAAACCAGGAAGTCTCACTTCTTTTGAATATTCCATCAGCTGCAAAACACAGAAACATTTCCGGCATGTCTTCTCAAATGACAATTGAACAGCCAGTAGGGCAACTTTTTTCAAACATGTAAATGTTCTCTATCATCTAGTGTGATGCAGGCCAGGATAGGCATCTGATAGCTGTTGTGTCAGAGCTTGTGAGTGTCTGATAGCTGTTGTGTCAGAGCTTGGCTGACCAGCAATGATGGAATGGTGGCAGTTTGAAGAGAAGAACTTGTTCTTGTAAACTGAACCAATCAATAAGTGAACGTCGGAATCTGTTGTGAATGTCGGAATGTGAAAACTTTCTCCTTAAGACCAGTTGGTGAATGAGGCTTAATATTACTGCTGAATCCTGATGAAGTGTGCTTGTTTGAATCATTGGCTTATTGTTACCCTTCTCTCTGGTGTAGATATATGCTCACTATGAAGGGAAGAAGACCTCTCAGCACAGGAGAAACTTGGCTATCACAGGGGGTGTGGCCCTGTCCATTATCACAGCACCGGTTATTGCTGCGGTCAGTGTGGGTAGGTTGACCCTTGAAAGGTTGCAGGAACCTACATATATTGGTCTTGTAATCAATGCATTTTATTGTCTTCTTGACAAATACGATCAGTCGGCCTTGTGACTGTGCTGAGGTATCAGTGGGAACACGTGGAAATGTAATTTGTCATTCTTCTAGGTATTGGTGTACCCATCATGTTGGCATATGTGTATGGCGTGGTGCCAATCTCCCTGTGCCGTGGCGGGGGCTGCGGAGTCAGCAGAGGGAAGGGACGAGGTGTCAGGATTGACTTTGATGAGGATGATGGGCCCATTACAGGTGAGTAACTTCATCTGACTTTTTGTCAGATGGCGCTTTTTTTAATGTGATTTTCACTGTGGGCGTCGCCACCGATGATAATGGAGTTATCTCTGGTATGCTCTTTCTTATCTTCCTTTTGTCAAGTTGCTGACGCATGGCGAGCACTGAAATCTCCCAGCCTTGGTGAAAGCAGTCTGGAGGGAGGGGCCAGTGGCCTCAGTACCACCTCCCCAAGTGAAGGCCTGTCTGTTGCCCCTGGGGGCTTGGGGGACACGCCTCATTTCAATACACTAGCAGGAGGAGCTCTGGGAGCTCGAACAGGAAAATACAGCAGGTATGAGGAGTGGTTTGGTAAATGTATAGGAATAAAGGCTGTTTGTTTGTGTATTGATGCGAGTTAAGCTGAATACCTGTCAGGTCATGTCCGTGGCTAGTAATGTGCTGCAACTTGAATGTGTTGATGCTTCAGGCTGGAGGTTCAAGGTGCTGAGCTTGGAAAAGAAGGTGTACGTAGAGAGACAGGGAGCTTGGGAGCAGCCAGTGATTGTGCAAGCACTAGAGGCATGGCAGGCTCCATAACCTCCTCCTACACCTTGCCAGACAGGTATGGGTATATTTTATACTTGGTGTTTAATCTGTCTTTTCATATTTATATCATGATTGGTTTATTTTGAAAGTTCCTTGACCTCCTTAGGGCCATAGACTTATATTTTTATAGTTGTATACTCATATCAAGACACCATAAACACACCATTCAAATCTGTGATAGCAGACAAAATCAAATGCTTCACAAACATGCCGCCAGAGTGGTGTCATTACAGTGGGGTGGGGGGTGGGGTGGGGGGGGGCATGGTTTTAAAAGTGTTAGAAAGTGTTGGTGGTTTCCTGAGACTTTACCTCTCTCTCTCACTTGATGAGTGATTTTGCCTCATTACTAAACAGGCATTTACATTTTACATTTTACTTGGTCTTGAATAAGTTGTGAGGTGTTTTCTTGAGGTTGAACTGTGGCCAACGTGATCAAAGGTATGATCGTGGGTGCCAGATTGATGGGAAATTCCATTTTGAACGATGTATGGGCATTCAACATTCCTCAAACCAAGTGCCATGTGTGCACTAGGAATATGTCTTCGACCAAAGACATGTGTTATTCTGCTGGAATAGCCTGTCATTGTTGGGGTACATGAAATTCACGAAGGCCTGCAAATGGTCACTAAGCATTGAAATATAGTGGGCACTAGTCGATGACACATTCAGGTGGACCAGTGGACCCAACAAATGTCATGAACACTCCAGTATGGAACCACCTGCACCGTGCCTTGTTGGCAACTGGGGTGCATAGTTTCATGGGGTCTGCGCTACCCACAAATCTTGCCATCAGCCTGAAACAATTGGTACAGTGACTTTTGTGTCCAGGCAGATTTGTTTTGACATTCAGTTGGTATAAACTGTATAAAACACCAAAAAGTGAATACAGTCACAAGCTGAGTGTATGGAATTTAGTATTATTTTTGGAAAATGCTATTATGGGATGCCTTTGTATCTCCTCTGTCTCACTCTGTGTGCATTTGAGTATTGAAACTTCAGTCTATACCCTGATTATGGGTAACCCACATCTGATCTGGCGAGTCATTCATTGTTTCTTTACAGACAGATTTTTTTTAATCTAATAAAATAGGAATGTAAACACACTTGTACATTTTCAGTACTTGCTGTTATTCAGAGTTGCAAATAATGTTGTCTTCTTTTTAATGTGTGAAAGTGGCCTTTTCAACACTTAACCAAAAAATCATTTTAAATAACATGAAATCAAAAGAACAACTACATTTGCTAAGATCTGCCGCTATTTTTCACTGTGTTCCTCACTGTCTAACATTTAACTACTCTTATTTTTCAGGGAAGGCACAAACCTTGAGATTCAGGTGGACATTGAAACCAAACCCAGCCATCTATGTCTAACCAGTGAAGAGGATCTGGCTCCGCCCACTGCTGCCATGGCACACGGTTCAGGGGAGGAGCCCCAGGACTGCAGCTCCCGCAGAGGCGGGATTTTATCTGGCTCATCTCTAGGTCTGTCACCTGGGGGATCACTCAGGGAGGGGCTTCGTGATGTCACCCTGGCTCAACCAGAGAGCATTCGCAGTGACCTGGAGATGTCCGACACGCAATCAGATGACATTGCTGAGCTGACATCGGATGACTGCGACTCCCCTCGTCCCAAAAGCAGCTCTCGTCCCCCTCCCCCACCCCAGCCCACCTGCCGAGCCTTGAACTCCACCGACGGCCTACACTGTCCCGACGTCATCCTTTATGTGTGAGAGTGTCAAGGGGCTCTTGCTGTTGCACAGACATAGCTGTTTATTAGCGCTTTTATCTGGTTATTTTGCTGCTTTTTGTAATGATTATAAAACACACCTTAACAGTTCAGGCGATTTGGTGGCATGTGTCTGCCTGACTGCCTATGGCTCTGTTCCTGTCTGCCTACAGAGCTACAGACAGGGCTCTACCTCTACAACGATTCATACTGTTAGTAGTTCAGAAAGTTGTTTGTTTACTTATTGGTGCGGAAATGCCTTGGCTATTTAAGCAAAAAATAAAAAAATAAAAAAAAAAGATAATTCATAGGTACTACAATTGCCACAGACATTGTATGATAATAAAAATAAACAATGCTACAAAGTGAAATATCACCAAGCACACATTTACAGTATGTGAGCGTCTGTGGGGAGTGGGGAGGGTATAGATGGACTACAGTGTTTATTATGTATGTTGGAGTGTGTATGTCTCTTTTTTTTTTCTTTTGTTCTTATTTATAACTAAGTGACCCGGAAAATTGACTCGCTGCATGCATGTGTATGCATGACCTGTGCTTGTACACAAGGATTACAAGCCTAGATTGTAGTGGTTGCACTGACTAGGTTTGCACAGTGGTGAGATGTACATGGACCTGCACTCGAGTGTCACCTGCACAAAGAAAGGAAATTCGGAAATGGGAGACGGTCGATAACCCCCCCCCTCCAAGCAGACGGTTTCACCCAGATCGCTGCCTGCCTTACAGACAATGCTCATGCTCTCAGCCCCATTCCCCTCTGACTGTCTAACTCACTGACAACACTGTCTGTGCCCACATGTCTGCTCTGAGTGTGTGAGAGCGAATGTGTGTTTTTAGTTGTTTGTATTAAAGCATAAAGGGCATCCATCCACAGTGGGGCAGGCCACCAGATGCACTTTTTCCCCTTTTCTTTTTGTTTCTGAAATATAGCCCTGTGTTATCATGGACCCACTGCAATGTGTTTGAACTTATGCATTTCTGAGAAATAAACTGAATTAAATGGATGAGTTTCTGCACTTTATATCTGTATTTGGATATTGTTTTAGGAACTGGGCCTATTCTTACACTGTCACTCTACCTGCTTAGCATTCATCCCATAATTATTTTGTTTAATAGTTATGTGGAAAACCGTTATTTACAATATTAATCACTGATGGATTTGTGTGTGTGACCTTATGAACCGGTCGGCCCTGGAAACATGATCCAGTATTTCTGCTTAATGTAAGACAGTGTTTATGCCTACAAGCATAACAAATCAAAAATATTGCATTAATTTGGTTTTAAACATGATTAAATTAACACTGAAATTAAAAGCTTGTGCTCTCGTGCATTTTACAGGACAGTACAATTTGAATGAGGACTGACACTAAAATAACCATTTTATTGCAAAAATATCAGGCAACAGTGTACATACAGAAAGGCATACATACAATTACGTGTACAAGAAGTAGGCCTAGGCTACCATATTCACGACACCAGGGATTCTCAACCTTTTCTACCTCATGGTCCACCTGTTTATACCTATACCACAGGTTGAGAATCCCTGCACTACACCTCTGCCAGTTGCCTGGGACTCTTATCCAGAGTGACTTATGTTTGAATTATAGTGGTGTCATGTAGAGCTGCACAATGTGTGTGTGTATATATATATATATATATATATATATATATATATATATATATATATATATATATATCACATCACAACAAAATGTCACAATGTCAGTTTTTTCCATTATTATGTAGCTGTACTTGCCTGGCTGGGAAATTGAATCCCAGTTTGCTAATGCCCAATATGTCTGCAATAAAAGCCAACACAATTTTTATTACTATAATTGTCATATAGTATAGTTATTATAGTTATTACTACTATCGATAGATAGATAGATAGATAGATAGATAGATAGATAGATAGATAGATAGATAGATAGATAGATAGATAGATAGATGGATGCATGCATTGGCTCCAATTCACTCCAGAAAGTACCACACAGCCAGCACAGCTGAACTCTCCTGTATCTGCTTTAGATGTTTTAATATCTCTTCATCAGAGATAATAAACACATGAATCTCCAGAAGAATAAACAGGGCTGTATCTCCAGACTGAATAAAGACCTACCACACTGCCCCCTATAGGACGCACTGCAAGACAAGGGCTGCGCCCCATTCGGCCTACTTGTGTATTCAAATAGGGATCTTAGGAAGTGCGCTAGTGAACGAAAATCTGGCTGCCATTTCTAGTCTGTACTCCAATATACTGAGACAATGCTTGTGTTTTTGGAGAAAATTGACATAATTGGTCAAATAAAAAAAATATATTTTTAAAATTTATATTATTTTTTGTAGCAAATTTAAGTACAATAAAACCAGCACCCCCACCCTATTTTGTATTAGATTAATAGATTAACGGATTAAGATTTACACCTGTGTGTGTTAAAATAATACAGAACTGGCACTAAATGAGTCCCAGTGCTCCCAGCACAGTACAACAAATAAATGACACATTTGTTCTCAGCGCGCAGAAAAGCATGAAACGATGACACACAATACAATATCATTCCAAGAAAAACATTACAAGTCTCATCACTAGATCCCTGCTACAGTACAGAACATGGACACACATACACACAATTGGAACACAGCCACTGCCGTCAAGCCCGGCTTTGCGGCAATGTCGCAAATGTGACCCTTCAGGCAGCCTGTGTAGGGTGAGTTGACGTTGGGAAGGTTAAAGAGAGCCCGAACAGCGCGGTGAGATTTCTGTTTTACTCTTCTCTCACTCCTTTAAATTCCACTTTTAGTACATACAGCATCTCCACACACACACACGTCTGCGCGCGGCTGTGCTGCTAAAGCTGTACATGAGCGGAAAGAGCCCGGTTTGAGCCCCGTTTGACACCAAGTAGCTTTAGCTGAGTGACTCCTACTGAGAGACCGAGAACAGCCTCACTAACAGCATAATTTGACTTCTTTCCACCTTAAACTGTACAGAGGCTAAATTTCACCCATGATATAAATAACCATTTATAACCAATAAGCATTTATATGTAAAACTAAGACTCTGTATGTTTACATTCACACGTACGGTCTTCAGATACTGTAGATTCACACTTACGGTCTGCAGATACTGTAGATTCACACTGGGCTGGTAATGGAACATTAAATGATAAGTCTACATGAAATAAAATGAATTAGTATATGTGAAAATCAAGAGATCAATTGTGTTCAAACTAATAAACATTGTCAACATTAATAGAAATGCTCAAATATCAATGCAAATGAAGCAGTTTCAGTTTGAGAGAATGCAGCCACAGACATCTATACATTAAACGCTTTTTTACTTTCTATTTGTAAAGAGGTGAGATGTGAGATGCAAAATATTGAGAACCCCTGTTCTATGATGCATGTCTAGTTTGAGATCGACAGTTTAAGTAATGTTCATCATCTAACGGTTTGTATACATTTCTCATTGCTTACTTCTGAAGCAGTAGTTCTGTTCTTGCAAAATTGGGTGTTACAACGTGTTAGAACATTGCTGTGAGGGATTAATTCCATACATCTACCAGAGCATTGTGACTGAGGTCCTGTGATGACGGTGGATGATTAGTCTGTATCAAGTGTTGAATGGTTCCCTGTCTCTAGAAAGAATGCAGTACCATGCCTCCACGGTCCAATGCTGTGGATTTTTACTCCCCTCTAGCTGACATTTGCTTGACATAAGTGACCTTAGGATAATATGATGAAATTGCTAATTAGAAGTACTTAGATATACTGTAGTGATTTCTGCTTCTTATTGATTATATATATATATATATATATATATATATATATTTATATATATATATATATATATATATATATATATATATATATATATATATATATATGTGTGTGCTCCACAGAACTATGCCGTTCATTGACCTCCAGTCAAAGTTGGGTTTAAACTTGGACCGCTGGATCCTGACCCAGAGTTCAGAGCAACCTCATGGTCGAGCTTCACGCTGCCATGCATTTGAGAAGGAATGGATAGAGTGCTCACATGGAATTGGTCAAATCCGTGCTAAAAAGGAATGTAAACTGGAGTTTGAAGATTTCTACGAATGCATGCATCGGGGAAAAACGGTAAATAATTGTTGAAATAATTCGGTTAAATGCAGCAGTTATCAAGTGTATTTCAGCTGACATTGTTCATTCCTATTTCTTATATATTGTTGTGCTAGCAGTCAGTTGATTGGACCACAGTTCCTGACATTACTATGTTTCCTCCCAGTTCCAGCGCTTGTATGAGATCCGGAAGCAGAGAGACAAGTTGATCAAAGAGAAGTCCTACACACCTCCTGCACATCACACTGGAGATAAAGGAGCTCAGCCATGAATCCTATCATTCAGTCCTCTGCCAGCTACACTATCACATAGTGTGCTTGTTCTCTTGTGTATCATAATCATTATTGTTTATCCATTTAATTTGAGGTTAAATAAATACTAAATATTGATAACTTGCATTGACCTTTTATTGACCGTTTTCTTGCACACAGAGGGGAAAGTCTTTTGGAGGGGGTCTTGCTTGGTCAGGAGTCACAAGTCCTTCTTTTGTCTTGGTTGAGTTGACCAATGGAACTGTGTGGGGAGACACCATGTCCAGCATGATCAGTGGTTTTGTTGTAACTTGTCCAGAAGGCCTGGTGTTATGGGGTGCAATTTCATACAATACTAGATCATTTTTGTCTTCATTACAGACACTTTGACAATCCAGCGTAAGGTTGATGAGGCCTTGCAACCAGTAGTGCTACTGTTTCTGAATACGCACTCCGGTGTGCTATTCCAACAGGACTGCATAGGACTGATAGGTAGACAGTGCTCCACTTTCTGCATTTTATGTTACAGCCTTATTCCAAAATGGTTTAAATTAATAATTCTACCCACAATACCCCACAATGACAAAGTGAGTGAGCGTCTTTTTGAAATGTTTGCAAATTTATAAAAAAAAGAAACAAACATATTGTGTACATAAGTATTCACAGCCTTTGCCATGATACTCAAAATTGAGCTCAGGTGCATCTTGTTTCCACTGATCATCCTTCAGAAGTTTCTAAAGCTTGATTGGACACCTGTGGTAAATTCACTTGATTTGACATGATTTGAAAAGGCACGCACCTGTCTATATATATATATAAGATCCCATAGTAGACATATCTGCATATCTACATGCCTACAACAAACCAAGACAAGAAATCTAAGGAATTGTCAGTAGCACATGACAGCCCATTTGATGTTTGCCAAAAGCCACCTAAAGGACTCTCAGACCATAAGAAACAAAAAGATTGAAACTTTTGCACTGAATACCCAGCATCACATCTGCAAAACCAGTCATTGCTCATCACCTAGCCAATACCATTCCTACAGTGAAGCATGGTGGTGGCAGTATCATGCTGTGGGAATGTTTATCTGCAGCAGAAACTGGGAGACTAGTCAGGGTTGAGGGAAAGATGACTGCAGTGATGAATAGAGACATCCTTGATGATAACCTGCTTCAGAGTGCTCTGGACCTCAGACTGGGATGATGGATGGTTTATCTACCAACAGGACAACGACCCTAAGCACACAGCCAGGATAACAAAGGATTGGCTTAGGGACAACTCTGTGAATGTCCTTAAGAGACCAGACTTGAACCCAATTGAACATCTCTGAATATATCTAAAAATGGCTTCGCACCGACGCTCTCTATCCAAGCTGATGGACTATGACAGGTTCTGCGAAGAAGAGACGAAACATTCCAAAAACAGATGTGCCAAGCATCATAAGTAAGTATGTAGTTATGCACACATGGGAATCAGACCTCCACATTTTACCCATCCACACAAAGTGATACACACATACACACTAGTGAATTCACACACCAGGGGGCAGTGAGCACACGTGCCCAGAGCCGTGGGCAGGCTTATCCTCAGCGCCCGGGGAGCAGCTGGAGAGTTCAGTGCCTTGCTCAAGGGCACTTCAGTCATGTCCTGCCAGTTCAGGGTATCGAACCAGCGACCTTCCAGTCACAACCACCAGGCCATGGCTGCTCCCTCATACACAAAAAGACTAGAGGCTGTAATTACTGCCAAAGCAGCTTCAAGTAATGTGCAAAAGCTGTAAATACTTATGTACATGTTATATTTTTGTGTTTGTGTAGTATGTGCGTTTCAAATAATTTAGCTTTTTTATACATTTATTTGTTATGAAAAGATTGCAAACAAACATTTCTCACTTTGTCATTGTATTGATCTAGAGTATTGACTGTAGAATTTTGAATTGAATTCAATTTGGAATAAGGCTGTAACATTAAATATGCAAAAAGTGAATACTTTCCAGATGCACTGCAACTACATCTATTCTTGACCATCCAATTCAATTAACAGATGTTCAGCATGCTCTGCCTGTTGGGTATGTTTGCATTCACTAGGTGGTGCTAAGAAACCACCAATTGCCAGTAAAAACTAGGCCAACTATAGAGGAAAATGTCCCTTTTCATTATATTAGTTATAGGAAAGACTGATATTTCTTAAATAATATTACAGCTACAGTCTTGGAACACAATTAGTCTGCATAGTTGGCCATTTTAAGACCACTTATTTGAGTCTAATATAACTGCATTTTATTTAGGTCATAAAGCACAACTAGGAACAGAGTGACACAGATGGAGCATGGATCATGGACCATCCCCAGAGCCCAGTATTGTTGAGATGAAGCCCTGTATAAGTGTGTTTGCCCAGTCTTTCATGGTTCTGCTCACATGTAGATTATCTGGGGTACTACAGTGCAGTTCAGGGCCTCATACACAATGATTGTTTCTGAGTTATTTTTAAAACTTTGCCTTGAAGAAAAAAAATGAATTTAGAATGGAATGTTGTACTGAAATGTTTAATTAGACCAGCAGCACTGAGCTCAGTTCATCCTTGACTGTTACTCTCAGTTCCTGTTTACTGGTGTTGGCATAGGAGCAATGATAATTAATTTCCGTTATCGTTATCTTAGTGTCAGCCTTGAGAGTTAATACAGATCCTGCAGAAGGTTGCAATATGCAAATAATCTTTTTTAAAACACATACCAGTAAATGCTTTGTCATATGCTGTATATCGTGGCCAACAGTTGTCTTCATGACAAATGCAATCAAAATTATTTTTCCAATCATTTGACTCATGGTGAAAATGTTGGTAGTAGCTATAGTTTACATCCCCTTAATTGCAGCATCACAATCCAGTTGCATTCAAGACTGAAGCAACATAACACTGTTATGACCACGTTATCAGCCTGCTGACAAAAGCTGCACAACCCTGCTGAAAAATCCAGCTCAAGACCAGCTTTTGCTGGTAGCTGGTTCCAGATGGTCTAAGTTGACCTTTGATGGTCACTGTGGTTGAAAAGCTAGTCATTCAAGTGAAAACATACCCTGTGCTGGAAAGCAAGCTGGTGAACCAGCTCTTGCCCAGCATTGTGTATGTTGCATTAAGTTTTGATCTCTGGTCATGGTGGTAGACCAGCTTGGTGATGTTGGTCACTCTGGTCAAGCAGCATGGTTATGCTGGCCAATATGCATGTTCATGCTGGTCAACCAGCTTGGTTAAGTTTGGTTATGCTGGTTGTTGAAATGGGACAGGTTGATCATACTTGTAAGCAGCTAAACCAACAATCTTAAACAAACAAAAAAAATAATCAGTTTGACCAGGTTCAAGGAAATGTGTTTTGGACCTGAAAGAAATAAAATTTTGTCTGTTGGTGAAGACATATGTTACTTCAAATAAATCAAAAGGTATATGAACTGGAAATATGTGGGTATAAAATATAAATTAGCAAAACCTTTAAAATAAAATTTAAAGGAATGTTAGATAACTGGCAATGTAGCCCTAGCAATAATAGCTAATATATATCTATTTGGTTATAAAACTCATTTACTTGAGGTATGTGTTACAATGTTAAGAAAACAAGATCCTTGAGTTCTTCAATTTGAGTCTGTGGAGGAATCTCTTAAGGTGCTTCAATAAAAGAACAAGGGTTTGTTGAAGATGTCTCTCCACAGCTTCTCCAAAGAAGCTCCAAAATTTTCTCAAAGATCTTGTGCTTTTTACAGTGTAGAGTTGACCCCAATCCTATTGTATTATTAACTGGAACACCACAAGCCTGGTCACCCACCCCATAAAATGTGTAAGATCACCCATAGAAGACCTTGTAAAATAACCAAAGATGGACAGTATGTGCAGTTACATTTAACATACTCTGTTAACCTACTTTACTTCTATTCAAGTATACACTTAATAAGCACTTCATAACTTTATGCTAAATGCACATAAAATAGCTTCATATCTTCATGGTATGTGTTCCAAAAGATGGAATTATTCCTTTGAGATTCTGATCAATGCTGGCACACAGCATGCTACAAATCTCCTGTTCTGCCACATCCCAAAGGTGCTGGATTTAGATCTGGGAATGCCACTGAAGAACACTGAGTTCATTGTCTGAAAATGTTTTCTTTTGGACATGGTGCATCACCGTGCTGGACGCCACTGTTAGAAGATGGTGGCAATGAAGGTAAGCACACAGTCAGCAACAATACTCAAACAGGTTGTGATATTGAAATGATTGACTGGTATTAACAGATCCAAAATGCAGCTCCACCAGCTTGGACTGCTCATACAAGTCAGGTTGTGTCCATGTATTCGTGCTATTGGTGCCAAATTCTGAGCCTCTCCCCTGTGTGACATCAAGATTCATCAGACCCTGCCTTTCCATACCTCAGATGACTAGTTTTGGTGAGCCTGTACCCCCTGCAGCTTCAGCTTCCTATTCTTGGCTGACAGAAGTGTTATAGACCATCTGCCTCAGATGTTACTGTTCACCAAAACTGCAGAGTGGTTGTCTGAGACAGGTATCAGCCTTTCGGTCAGCTCTAACCAATCTGACCATTCTCTACTGACCTCTCTCATCAACAAGGTGCTTCAATCTGCTGAGCTGCTGCTCACTGGACATTTATTCTTTATGATAGCATTAAATATTCAAACTATCCTTTCTGGCAACAATCATATCCACACTTAAAATCACTGAGATTATATTCCGCCCATTAGGATGGGTGATATGAACATTACTAGAGGCCATAAGTTGCTGGTGTGTATCTGCATGATTTTATGAATTATTATTATTATTATTATTATTATTATTATTATTATTATTATTATTATAACAGAGAAGAATAGCACCTAAAAACATAATTGTCTATTCTGATAGATGCTGGATAAACTAGTAACCATCATGTAGTTCTGTTAAATAATAAATCACTTAAACAGTTTTTACTGTGTTACTTCTGAAGCCAGTTTACAGAATACAGTGCACTTTCTCAGGTTGCTGGGTGGGACAGACCTCTGAAGCCAGACATTCTTCTACTCAGTTTTCTCCACAATTTAATCAAGGCCAATTCCACTCACTGGCTAGGTCTCCCTCTGGCTCATACTACTGACAATGCTGTCACTAGACATAGTGTTGGCTAGCATAATGCTGAGTGATGCAGCGGAGAGAGAAACACCAATGGACTATTGATGTGCTGTCATTCATTATTCAGTGTTATGCTGACATTTAGGAACACCCGGTTAATATTTCACTATGAGAAAAATAACTGGGATTTTCAAAAAACTGCTGTTGCCACACCCTGTAGTAAACAAATGTTTTACAAAACCTACAGACATTTTCTCCCCAGTGCAACTGGATCCCTCTCAGCTACGAGGTCTTTAACAACAAGTTGTGCACTGAACTACCATCATCACAAGACTGGCAACCACAAAAAATCACCCCAAGGAAAACAGCAAGCTTTGACAAATGAGGTCAGTTACATTCCCGTGTTTCTTGGTTCTGGTCCTGGAATACCATTGTTTTAGAGTTTTCCTAATCCCAGCACACCTGATCCAACTATTGACCTAACTGGCAAGCCCTGTCTGAGCCAAACTTGATGTGTTACAGCAGGAAACCTCAAAATAACCAGGACTGTGGTACTATGGGTCCTGGATAGGGAACCACTGTCTTAGGCAGCAGTATGGCATAACTGTTGTATAATAGTGTAGCATTTTAGTAGTCCATCATAAGAAGGGCTGGGAGATATATACAAAAAAATTATTTCCAAAGATATTTTGGCTGTTTGACGATGTGTAATATTCAATATAATGATGTGGAAAAATACACTGTAAAAAAATTGTGTTATACTCATTACTGTCCAATAAATGAATAATATCTGGTCCAGACAGCTTGTTCTGAAAAATCAGCTATCATCTAATATAGTTGTACTTTTACTGCTTCCTGTGTGTCATGAATTTTGGGGGATGTAGTTGGCGAGGTTTGAGATTAGGGGGGGAAATAGATGTCAGAGTGAAAAAGGCAGAAGATTAAGATCATGTATGGGATCCAGGCCAGATCATGATCCTTAGCAGATTGTAAATCATGACCTGAACTTAACTGGCTCAGTGAGAGCAGTACAACCACACCTTTTGGCTGTAAGCTCCCTCAGCATTGGACCAGCAGCCTTCAGACTGAATGATTCCCATTCTGTCATCAGCTAGCTTTCACCACTAGTTAAGGTGTGTTATAAAGTGCATCCGGAAAGTATTGGCAGTGCTTCACTTTATGCACACCTTGTTATCTTACCCATGATGACAAAGTGAGAAATGTTTAAAATCTTTACAAATGTATACAAAAATAAAATTCAAAAATATAACATGTACATAAGTAGTCACGGTCTTTGCCTAATACTTTGTTGAAGCATCTTTGCCAGCAATTACAGCCTCAAGTCTTTTGGAATATGATGTGACAAGCTTGGCACAGCTGTTTTAGGGAAGTTCCTCCCATTCTTCCATGCAGAATCTCTCAAGCTCCATCAGATTGGATGGGGAGTGTCAGTATACAGCCATTTTTAGACACTTCCAGAGATGTTCCATCGGGTTCAGGTCTGACAAGGACATTTACAGAGTTGTCCTGAAACCAGTGCTTTGTTATCTTGGCTGTGTGCTAAGGGTCGTTTGTCCTGTTGGAAGATAAACCTTTGTCCCAGTCTGAGGTCCAGAGCACTCTGGAGCAGGTTATCTTCTAGTCTCTCAGTCAATCAGTATTGGCTAGGTGACGAACAGACATGATGCATGGTATTCAGGCAAAAAGTTCAATCTTTTTGTTTCTCATGTTCCTTTAGGTGAATTTGGGAAACTCCAGACAGGCTGTCATGTGTCTTTTACTGAGGAGTACACTCAGTTTGGCCAGGCGACCAGCTCTAGGAAGAATCCTGGTAGTTCCAAACAATTGGGACCATCAATGCAGCAGAACATTTTCTATACCCTTCGTCGGATGTGTGAATACAATCCTGTGTCAGAGGTCTACAAACAATTCCTTAGACTTCATGCTTTGGTTGATGCTCTGACATGCACTGCTATGGGACCTTATATAATCAGGAGTGTGTTTTTCCAAATCATATCCAATCGACTGAATTTACCACAGGTGTAAATCTGAAGGATGATCAGTGAAAGTAAAATGCACCTCAAATATTTTTTAATTCATTTTTTTCTTCATACTATAAACTATATATATGTGTGTGTGTGTGTGTGTGTGTGTGTGTGTGTGTGTGTGTGTGTGTGTGTGTGTGAATGGAGAAAGGGAGAAGGAGAAGGAGGAGGAGGATAGAGAGAAACGTGAGGAAGAGGAGGGGGCTTCAGAGGGTGTGTGAGTGTGTGTGTGTGTGTGTGTGTGTGTGAGAGAGAGAGAGAGAGAGAGAGAGAGAGGGGCAGTGGTAGAAGGGGAGCAGTCACTCAGTCAGTCATTCAGCAGGCCGCGGTCCCTGCTCTGCTCTCCCCGGCTCGGTCGCGCTTCCAGGCCGCCGCTGATCACCGCTGGACCCGCTGTCTCCTCCGGTATCCGGTAAGAAGCTCCAGAGGCGCTCGACCCCGCACAGCCCAGCTGCCTCCAGCTGCCTCCTGCCCTGCTGGGTTTGGTGCCGGACTGCGGTGACCGCAGTCGTTTGGACCTATGCTGCCGCTCTGTGCGGAGCGGAGGGTCAGAGTGGGCTCACACACCCTGAGCAGGAGCTCCAGAGCGCATCCGGACCGTCAGAACGGACACGAGTTAGTGGGGCTGGTTGGACAAAGGCTCTCTCACGTTTGCTCGCCTTCCACGTTCTGGACCCTCGTCGTTCTGCTGACGCGACCACCAGAACAGAGGGGGCAGCTGAGACCTGAGAACATCGGTCTGCTATTGATCTTTCCACCAGCCTCGTGCTTCAGATGCGTTCTGCCTGGCAGAGGCTGTAGATGGTGAAGAGCAGCAGGAGAACCGCGGTCCATGTCCATCCCAGCTCATTCCACGCCCAGGAATCTGAGCTGCAGAGCAGACAGCTTTCCTGGGAGAAGCAGGCGATGCAGGCAGCTCTGCTGACCAGGTTCAGGTGGTTGGGAAGCAGGAAGCTCCTGCTCTGGGTGCGAGTGTGTATCACACCTTGCATAACAGCTGCAGCCTGTGGATGACTTGGTCATCTCAGTAGGAATGAGACATCATTGCTCTTAATAGTCCAACACATGCAAATGTGTGTTTTTACCCCAAAACGAGGCATAAAATATGCTTAAATTAACCCCAATACAAGGATTCTGATTGAACACCGACGTGCATTTGAGAGAATGGTCTCTTTGTCATTGCCACTCTGGGCCGGAACGCTGCAACTGCGCTGTGTAACTTTGTTGGAGCTGCACAAGATCTAATACAATAATTGTGTAATATGGAGCGACCACAGACAAATTTGTGTTAAATGTTGTAATGTTAGTACTCGTTCTTTGTCCTGTATCCTTAAGCTTTTCAGCAAATGTACGCAGTGTTGTCTATAAGAGGGTTTGAAGGATGCCTAAGGCAGCCTAGTAACAAAAATCCCAATTTTTGCTTAATGCTGCATAAGCTAGACATTCTGAAGATACCTGAGCATTACTGTCATCAGCCGGCCACTTCAGGGACTTCAGGGTTCAATTCCTCTCTCTCCCTTTGCCAATTGATTGGAAATTCAAGGAATTGAAATTCCAAGGGATTGCCATGGATTTCCTAATTTAGGCAACTGTCTGGACTGGCTAATTAAATAAAGGTGCAATTTGTGATTAGTCTCGTTAGATTAGGTTTAGTTCAGCACGGTGCATTAAGTACTGGAAAATAATCTAGCTACACACTGGTGTCAGTTAGCAGAGAACATTATAGAAATGTTCAGCAATGGTTTTAAAAGGATCCAGGATGGTTAGTCTTTAACATTACAGAATGAATGTTCCAGGAAAGCCCTGAAAGTGTCTGATGTAATAATGGTTTGCATCCCAACATTACTAGGCTGTTTCTTGCACAACATTGCACAAACATCTAAAGTAACTTTCCCCATACTAAAAATACAATAAATAAAACACACTAATTGCATTATTTTGTTATGCATAGTAATGTATAATATTGCATTATTGGGAACATCCAGACAACTGGACAGATGTAATGTTTTAATATAGTAAGTTTTAAATACTAAGTCATAACATAACCAAAAAACAACAAACCATTTCTGTCTGGGATATATATATATATATATATATATATATATATATATATATATATATATATATATATAACTATATATATATATGAGAGAGAGAGAGAGAGAGAGAGAGAGAGAGATAGAGATAGATAGATATTTTGTTCACCTAGATTTACATATAAATTGCTCCATATTGGCTTTGCCTAAGGATTTTGGTCCTCTCCCACTGTGCTCCCTGATTGTGATCTTAGCTTTCCAGTGTATTTTAAATGTGGCATTACTGGTGCATCTAATCAATGCACAGAAAAAAGTATTGCGATATGTATTGTATATCTTTACAATGTCCAGCACGATCAGACCATCTAGTAAAGTAAGTTCTTTTGAGTGCTGTATATTAGACTGGTGTCTCCATTATACTGAGATTAAATGCTATTCATTTAACTGTCACTAATCCTTAAATGGCAGCACTGCTTTGATTGACGCAAGTCCATTACTCAGTGTATTCATGGGGTTCCCTCCCTACTTATTCCCAGTGTGTGCTACCACTGAAGGAATGTGTTGTTTGGTCAGAGTGCTTGTGTTAGCTGAGGCCTCTCTCCATATGGCCCTTCCGAGAGATGAACGGCCGTTATTGCATTTACTTGCAGGCTGTGCGAGTCTCATTTTGAGACTGTGAATGTCATCAGCCTCACTCCTCTCCATGTATTCTCTTCATTTTCATTGCCTGTGGGCTAGTGAAACCCTGAGCTAGTGGTATGTTGTTTTGCGTCGTGCTTTGGCAGGGCCTGTGGGAAGCCCACTGGTTTGTGGAAATGCTGAGCCAATGGCATTGAGAATTTAAATCAACAAAACAGCTCTCTGTCAGCACCCTGTGTGTGTGCAACTGCCGTGAGCTGTGAGTGTACGTGGCGAGACTGAAATGATTGGATCGTTTTTTAGAGCCAGGCATTTAGGCATTTCCAAAAAAGCTATTTTTCCAGCCTTATTGTGCCACAGTGGTGTAATGAGACGGTATGGCTTTGAACTGTGTCTATTTATAAGTGCTGGCTGCCACAGAAGTAAAACACAGGCAGCAAACAGCAGGGCGGCACAGTGATCCAGAAACTCAGAGCTTTCCCCGAACTGTCTCTTCAGAACAGCAAGCACAGGAAGTTCATCCTCATGTTACTGGACGTAGATAGCCTACTACTCACTGATACAACAATATAATCTCTTCTCAACACCGGCCAATAGTCTTGAAGAGAAAGTCAGTCTGGGATAGAAAGTTGACTTCTGAAAGTTATTTCACAAAACCTGTTGACACATATTATTAAACAATTTGTCATATGTCCTGAAAGGCTCGTACAGAACATCTCCATCTACTTTGCTCTGAGGTCAGAGGTATTGATCTTTCAGCTCACATGGACACTGGAGATGGACGGGTCTCTAGTGTGGCTCCCAGAGGCCCTATTCCTTCCAGCTGATCACAGAAGAAGGCGGCTGACTTCTCTGAACCAGAAGCCAGAATGCCCATTATTGATCTGGGCCTGAGCTTAGATTAATAGAATTGTGACGAAGCACTTCGACCCCTTTCCTTTCCCTCCATCATCAACATTCCATTGGTGATTGCTTCATCTCCTCTTGTCCATTGTCTTCTTTAGTAATTTGATTTCAAACTGTGCATTAACAGTGCATGTCACACCAGAGATGATTAGCCCCTTGTGATAGAGGGGTGTGTGATGGGGTGGGGTTTTCAGGCTGAACTGGCCTCCAAACACTTGTTAACAAGCTTAGCCCTTTTAAAAGCAATTTTTGAAACATAACTGACATGGCCTTTCTCTGAATATCACTAATCCAATTTGTGGGACTGGGCGGTCATTTTAGGCTTGACTGATCTGTTTAAGGATGGAGAAAACATCAAATTACCACTTTGCACACAGTTCCCCTCGAGACCTACATCTTTTGTTATTAAATTCTGAAAGCAAAACTCAAAAGCACTTTAAAGTTAGTGATTTTGCTTAAAATGAATGTTAGATATCACGCATAATAACTGTCTTGTTTTCCTTTTGCTGCAGTAACAGACACTACTCTTCCCTCTTACACTAGATTTTTGGTACATTGTTGTGAGGATTTGATAGCATTCAGCCAAGAGAGCATTAGTGAGGTCAGATACTGATAATGGATGATGAATATTCCACTCAAACCTGGATGCTGTGGTATGCCAGTTTTCAGTATTCCAAGATATGAAAATGGCTAATTATCATACCACATACATTTGATAAATGTCAGTATTAAAAAAGAGAATCTCACTTTCTTATTGTTTCAGTAACCTGAATATTCAAGCAGCAAATTATAATGAAAATAATCATTTTTCATTTTCTGAATGAAAAATAAGTTAAAAGAACTGAAACTCATGTGCAGCGTTTTAAAATTTGATTGATTTATTTATTTGAATGGAGATTTTATACATGAACTTATATTACTTTTAACTATAGTAAAGTGTTTGTTTGACCAAAACCTCTATTTTCATTCCTTTATGGATCAGTGTAACAACAGAAACATTAGAAGATGAAAATTGTGAAATATTGTATTCTGTGATACCAAAAAACTGTGGTATATCACCATTTCCCTGAAGCATATCAAGGTTTTTTTAGTCATATCACCCAGGTTGTAACCCTACTCTGATATATCCCAGAGGTACTGGTTGTAGCACCAGCACTATCGAGAAGATGACTTCATTCGTGTGTAGCTGCTATATTGTGTTATATTGGCAATGCTTTTCTATAGTAACGAAACACACTGTTCATGCAGAACTGAATGCCTGTGTCAGGAATGAGTGCACAATAAACTACTAAAAGGAGTAAAAGGAGGGTCTGGATACTTTTGTACAAATAGCATATGTGTGTAATGTTAATCTGGAACCAGTTATACATTTGAGGAAAGTTGAGGTTGAATTAATTGAATTCAAAAAGGTAAAAACAAAACATTAAAAAACATATTTTTTTGGGAATTACATGTAAAAAGTAAATGATCCTCAAGGAACTCATTTAATTTGAAACTGTGGAGGAACCTCTTAAGGTGCTTCAAGGAACCTTCAATAAAAGGATAAGGATTTCTTGCCGGTTCCTTGAAGCACCTTAAGAGTTTCATCTCAAACTGAAGAACCTCCAGTTCCTAAGAGCTAGCTTATTACTGTATTAGTTGTGTATTTTACTGACAAGCTGTTAAAAGAATGGGAAAAGGCATTTGGATGATCCATATTTCCATTTCTCTACCCTTGACACCACTATATAAACTGCAACTTTCTGCAACCAGTTAAGCTTAGCCCACGAAACTTGTCATCTCTGTTTACAAGCACAAAAATGGGCTTTAATCAGATTTCTGACTCTAGGCACTGAATGGAGTCAAAGGCATTAGACTCAAATTAGGCAGGCGTCGTGATATGATTTGTGTTAATTTGTACTGCAAGCCAAAGTATCCAATAAAGGTTTTCTGATGATTGTCTTGTGATGAATGAGAATCATTACATTTTGTTTGGGTCAGTCACCAGTGATACTTGCTGTAGCTGTGACTTTGTGCATTATTCTGTGCCTCACTCATTTGGGTTTTTTTTACACATGCTTTGTACCAGCTTTTTTTGAGACCACCCATTTTAACTCCCAAGCAAAGAACTTGTTCACGACTTGCAGTTTTTGTGACAGAAGTCGCAATGTGCACGAGTGCATGTTGCTCCACCAGAGAGCAGACAGCTTGGTTGTGTCACCCACAGGCTCTATTAGAGCAACGAAGGATGACTTACATGAATTACTCGTATCCATATATAATTTAATTCTCCAGTAATTCTCCACAGATGATGAATTATACAGAGCTGTAGTGTCTTTTTTTATCCTGACCTTATTTCTATCCCCTCCCCTTTGCCTGTTCTCCCCCCAACCCTGTCCTCATGGTCTCTTTCAGGACCCCCCAGTGACATGTCTTCCTCTGATGAGGAGAGCCTGAGCGAGCGCTCTTGTGTGAGCGAGCGTTCCTTCCGCAGCGAGCGGTCAGGGGGCTCCCTGTCGCCGTGCTCTCACGTCACCACCGGGCCTAAAGGGGACACCCTGCCCTGGAACCTGTCCAGACACGAGAGACGCAAGCGGAAGAGCCAGGACTCTGTGCTGGACCCTGCTGAGAGAGCTGTGGTGCGGGTGGCAGGTAGGAACCTGCTGGGGATCTGTCTGTTTTAGCCACATGGGAAAGATTCAGAGCAATGCTGGGTTTAGGGGTTAATTCAAGTATGGGTGGAGGAGACATCATAGGACTGGAATTAGAGAGGTTACACAAGGAAGACCTGACCACTTATCCAGTTATTTAAATCATGTGTTTAGGGGGAAAACAGAGAGCAGGACAAAGGCCTTTGATTCGGCATGTCCTAGAACAAAGCCGAGAGCAAATTACATTTTTCATTTCGAAGTTTGATTTTATAGTAGAGAACAGTACTGTACTTGATTATCCATTAGCTGAAATATGATATAATGACCTAAACTGTGATGTGCATGCAGTTTTTAATTCTGTAGCAATGTGTGCTAATGGAGTCAGCTTCACTTTGAGTGCATCTGTGTGAGATGATTGGACTCTGGGGGAGAGCTTCTGAAGATGTGAGGCCTGAGAGGGAAGACAGGGGAACTGAACTGCCTTCTGATGTTCTTCTCATTGATGTTAGGCTAATATTTCTAGTCTGCTTTATATAGATATGGCATACTAGCACTGAAGGGCATCAGTGTTGAGCCGATATCTGTGGATAAAGCTGCAGGAATTGAAGGTGGAAGAAGAATGAATCTAATCCAATCCCGTAACACTTCTAGACTGATACTGTCATATTGTTAGTTGTGTATTTCTTCCTGTTCAGATGTTTTGAGCAGTTTGACACTCATAGATTTCTTATGTACAATGCTTGAATTAAAAAGCCTGTTTTAATGCTTACACTCCTAAAAACAAAGGTGCCATGAATGGTTCTTTGAGCAGTGCCATAGCAGTGCCATAGCAGAAAGAGCAAGAAAGTTAGAGCTTATACCTTCTGAAAATCAGCCACAATTAAAATCTCATGAAGTACTAACAGGCTCTAAGCTGTTAATCAATACTTGGAAAAAAACTAAAAATATATTTTTATGGCTTTTATGATATTAATATCTAAATCTTTTTCACTGTTTACAACATGTGCTATGTGGACAAACATTTGGGACACCTCTTAATCTAAAATCAAATGTATTAAAAATATTTTTGTTTTTTTGTAATGGTCTCTACTGTTTTTTACTGGCCCTTAGGCTTGGAAACCTTAGTGTGGTGCATACATCATATTTTTTAAACTCACAAAACATTTATATTTGGTTTATAGAGAACTGGACAGGCACATTATTTTATAAGGTTTAACTTTAAGGGATTAAGAGAGTAGTCCATACTTATGACTGGTACTGTACATAAGCTGTATTTTGCTCAAAAATGAGACAAAGACGTGAACTGTAATGTCCATCCAGTGAACAAATGTGAGAAGGCGGAGGAGAAAGGAAGAGTAAGTTATTATACCCTTGAGCCTGGTGATGTAGTTTGAGTGGAGTGTGAGAAAAGGGGCCAAGCATTAGTCACAGTTTTCAAGTAAAAACAGATTCCCGAGATTCACTGCTTGTTCAACTGCTGTTCAGTCTGTAGGCCACAGTTGCTCCTGCATGTGTTCAATGTTTAGAGCAGAGCAGATCTGCTCACACTGAGTAGCAGTGGTATTGGGACACTGTTTGGACTCATTTCATCATAAGGAAAATATCCCAGCTGTGAAGAATAAATCCAGTGAGTCCTGCAGTACTCAATGTGTCAGTGCTGAAATTCAGACACTCCTGCATGATGAGTTCATTCATGTTCATGTTCATTTCACTGCTATGGGTAAAGAATTAACACTGCCAGAGTGTGATTACTCCAAGCTGAAGAGTGAGAAACTGATGACCAGGCAGAATAAGCTGCAAATGATTTCATGCTCATTAGCATCCCAGACAAGACTGTCGGCAACCTAGCAAGGTATCTAAGCGCCCGCCTACATCCGGGGCATAATGACAGTCGACTCAAAGGGTGACTCGGGCTCCCTCCATTCCCGTGTTGCCATGGGGACCTGCACACTCTTTTAGTCACCTAGTTTCCATGGCTATGAAGGACAGAGAAAGACACTGGGAAGCAGAAAGGGCAAAAAGGCCCAAAACAAATAGTGAAATACAGAGAGGGAGAGCATTTGAATTTTAATTTGAGTTTGGAAAAAGAGAGATATTGTGTGTGTGTGTGTGTGTGTGTGTGTGTGTGTGTGTGTGTGTGTGTGTGTGTGTGTGTGTGCGCCCGTGCGCGCGCTTGTAGATTCAAGCGAAACGAAAGAGGAGAAAATTATGAGAGGAGGCAGCATGAGAGATGAGGGGGGGCTCAGATAAAGGCCAAGGTTCAGCGTGGGGGATGCTGAAGAAGGGTTGGAGAGGGGGATATGATGGGTTAGAGAGACAGTCAGCATGGAAAAACAGGGGCTTGTATTTGTAACAGTGTTATAGATTCTAAGTCATTTATGTCCATTACATGGGACTCATCCTTGCTCTCCATCTACTGAAAACACTGTGCTTGTCTGCCTGTGTACAGAGGGTTTGTGACAAGTCTCTGATAATGTGGGCTTTTACCATAATTTGGATAAATTTAGTGGGAGGCTACGTTCGTGTTTTGGTAGTTTGGAATAGCATGATAATGGCAATTATGATTCACAGCTTTGATTGAGTTGCCATTCAGGCAGGGTCACAGCAGCCGTGTGCACAGCTGATCTCTACAGCGAGCAAAAGCAATATGGGCTGTGGCTTTCCAGAGTGTTCAACTGCAATTAATCACACTGGAAATTAAATATAGCACATTTTCCACTTACAAAAACTGTAGTAGAAATGTGGCTTTACTTTAACCATGTTTATTCTTTATGATCAGAGGAACTGAAACACGGGTCTTTGAGCAGCATGTTTGGGTTTATTTGCTGTTATTTCTAACCATTATAGCAGTATTCTTAAATCTGTGGTATTCATAGGTTTTATTACCCTGTCATTAGGGCTGGAATCACATCTAAAGAATGAAGACACAGTTAATATTAAAGCAAGCTTGATAGCCAATAGTAGCGGATGAATGGAGGGGTGCTGCGTCTGAGTCATCGCTTCTTGTTGTGTTTAATTATCATCAGCTCTGGCCTCTCTCGCCCTGCTGTGTATAATGTGTCTGGCTGATGAGTGCATGGAGACAGTGGGCCAGAAGCAGTGTCCGCAGTCAGACTGTGCTGTCCTTATCTGACATTGCAGAAAGTTGTGACTGCAGGACTGCTGATTTTATACTTATGAGTCACTTGAGAGCAAAATTGGCCATTCTCTCTCTGAGTGGAAAGACCACCTTGACACAGCTTGTCTAGTCCCTGTAGAGAAGTTTTGCCTATAGAATAAGACTATCTGAAGCAAACAAACATGAACCTACTGGCACCTTGCCTAATCTGTGGCATGGGATGCAGGAGTATAAATCCTCCCAGTATTGAGGTGTGGAGCAGTAGAACTGTGTTCTCTGGAATGATGATGCTCCATACAGTTTTTTAAATGAATTTAGGAGTTTGGGATGAGTTGGAGAGTTGGGGAAGGATGGGGTGGTGACCATCTGGCATTATGACCTCAATGATGCTCGTCACTGAATGCACTCAAATCCTCACAGCAGAGCTCAAAAATCTAGTAGAACCAGTTTTAATACCCCTTTATTATTAATACCCATTCTTTTTTGAGCAGGTTTCCCAGGACCTTTGCCCATATAGTGTAGCCTACTCACTCCTACCTTTTTGGTTTAGGTTAAAAATGGTCATGTAGATATTAGGCCCTATCTGATCTGAATTTATCTTATAACTACAGTACGACTCTGCTGTTTGGTTGCACTATATATAAATTGATTATATCAAGCCTGAGACCATTTGAAACACTTTTTCCTTTCCCACCAGTTTCATTTGCCAAGGCTTTGATGTAGCTTTTTTATATTCTGGTTTCTAACATCAGCCTCATTGTAGCAAGTGCAATCAATGAAGGAACGAAGGGAAAGTCTTAGTCCATAGTTTGCTCCCTGACGAAATCTTGGGTGACTTGGCAGTAAGCTTTGGTCCATTGTCTTAATGCATTATTAAGCATAATGCCATGAGTCCGGATGCAGATATGCAGTATATCTTTCTCTGCAGTCATTTACAGACTACAGTAGTTACGTAATTTTTAAAAAAGCTGATCCAGCATTACCTGTACATGAGACCCTGCTTTGTCTTCTGTGCTGTATACTGGTAACCCAGTTGTTATCTTTTGAAAACTGGGTAGAGATATTCATTGTAATTTATGGTAAAACAATTTGATTTCTTAATTCATTTGGATGCTTTGCACTGCGTTAGCTGTGAGTAAAGAATATAGGTGTGCAAAACTGTGTGACAGTACACTATATTTCCAGATGAATTCTGCAATAGTATTCAGGATATTGAATGATCACCACCCCACCTCATCCCCAGCTTCCCAACTCAGCCTAAATGTACTGGGTGGAGCACTGTCATTCCAGAGTACACAATTCCACTGCTTCACAACTTAATGCTGAGGGCTTTAAACACCATTTAGTCCATGACTGGCATTAGGCATGGTGTCAATAGGCTCATGTTTATTATCCAAAGTCCTATTTTTGACACTCAATGACATCCTATAGTTAAACTTAGTGTGTAGAAGAAATTAAGATCACATTTTCACAAGTCAGCCCCATGCCATAGCTGTCTAATGTCTGTCTTATATGGGGCAGAGAAGGAGCAGAGAGCAGGGGCAGAGCAGAGTGAGGAAGCAAAAGGTTAAACTTGATATTGAGGGAAAATATCTTTGTGCCCTTGGTGGTCTATGGACCCCACTTTAAGAACAATTGTTTTAGAACCAAATGCATGTTTCAATACAGACAGCATAATCCTGCTTAATAGGATGTGGGGCAGCATTGCATATTGCCCTTTTACTCAATCAGCCACCTGTCTTCATACCCAGAGATTAGACACTGCTCTAAGATGGAAGTCTGGTTAGCAGCCTGTGGTTCAAAGTAAATTCAAGACTGAAGAACACTTGTGCACCAAGGCAGGTTTAGAACTGTATTTTATCAGACTGTACTGGGGCTGTAGGTTCGGTCCCAGCTCAGGTTACTGCCCTTGGGGGTGTTCTCCCCATGTCTGTGTGGGTTTCTGCAGGGTAAAAAAAAAGCATGTGATAGGTGAACTGGCCATTAAATTGCAATTGGTGTGTGTGTGTGTGGTACCCTATGGTGGACTGTTCGGGGGTGCCCGATGATACCAGATGAGCTCTGGATCCACAATGACTCTATTCAGAAAGTAATGGATACAAAACTGACTGACTGTTTCAGAAATGTTATTTGTGCATTTCTATTTGTCTTTATGTGAGGTTTTTACTTTTAACACGATTGATCAATTCATTTTCACTGATACTATATGATTTAAAGTGCCTGTCCCAGAGGATGGGCCTGCAGACCACTAGAGAGTCCTTCCCCTGGCCCACAGGGTGAGAAACCCTTCCGTAGCCGTTAGATGGCGAACTTGAATCCCACAGAACAAAAGCTCTCTGTTGGACCTCGCCACGTCGAAGAGGACGGTGGAGCATCCCCTTGCAGTGCCCCGCTTTAACCGGAAGGGGGCGACAAAGCCCGTCGATCCGCGCCCCGAGCCGTCAGCCATGTCGCTCGGGCAGCGGGCCGGCCGCGCCGCGCCGCTCTGTACGCTGCATGCTGGCGTGGCTCGCGGGGAAGGAGGGATGGATGACAGGCGCTGCGGGAAGAATAGAGAAACCCGAGCCTCGGTGGCGCGGGGGGAGCTGAGGGAGGAGTGATAGAGGGCAGGGTCGAGCAGCCATTCGGTCGAAGCGGCCGCAGGCGGGGCTGAGCTCACACAGCGGGCACAGGCGCGCCGGCTCCGGCCGCGAGCGCAGGGGTGTCGCCTCCGATTTGGAAGGACCGCCCTCCCGGCACACGTTAGAAGACGCGTCCGAGACGCACACAGGGATCTGAGTGTGTGTGTATGTGTGAGCGTGCGCGCATGTGCTCAGCGGCGTGTCGAACCGCAGAAGATGGATCTATATAACCTGTATTTTAGTCGGCATGAATGAGAGTATTTACCTCTTTATTAGAGGACGTTCCGTTGTGTGTAGGAGGATGAATGCGCTCGGATGAACAAAACACTTTTCGGTAAGATTTTCCCTGCCTGAACTCCGGCCCGCGGCTCAAACTTCACCCGCAGTGGAGAGAGAGCCGAACCGGAGCCCCGGAGCCGAGTCGCCGGAGTCGAGTCCGAGCCGAGCCGAGCCGAGCCCAGCGGAGCCGAGTCCGAGCCGGAGCGGAGCCGGACTCCAGGACCCCCGGACCCCCGCGCTGCGCTCAAGCACTGTGACCACCATGGCTGGCTTCATGCCGGGCTTACTGCCCACAAACCACTCGCAGGAGAAGGAATTCGCTAAAGCCTACGAGGACGTGCTGGAGAGATACAAAGGTGAAGCGGAGAATCGGAGCCGGTTTGTTTACTGCTGAGTGAACAGGCTGCGCTTATTGTGGAGCAGCTTTACGCTGTTTACGCAGTTATACTGAACTGTTTATAGCTCCAACGCCCGTTTGAACTGCGTGTTTGGTAGAATAGTCCCCGTATTCCAGGGCCGGTTGTTCGGGGGCCGGGCTGAGAGCAGGCTCTCTGAAGAGGCTGCAGCTGTGAGCGGAGTTCGCGGCCGCGGTCCAATCTGCGCACTCGTCTCCTAACTAGAGCGCTCCGATAGTGCGCACAGCACAGCGCCCTGCGTTCCAATTGTAGATTGAGGACTAGCTGAGCAAGTGAGTGATTGTGAGAATTGGAACACGTCCTTATAGTCATAACTTGGCGCGTATGAAATGAATACCTTTACAGAAAGGAGGCAGTCGGACAGGGAGGCAGGGAAGTCAACTGAGGCGCTCAGTGACTGTAATGCAAGCGTGATGAAAATGGGTGCTTTTAATTATTGATTAGGGTAATGAAATGCAGTTCTCTGGGGTTAAACAGAGCACAGCGTTTATAAAGCACAGGCTTGTTTACCCATTTTCACACCCCAGGGATTCATTAGAACAGGGTTCTCTATAGAACCATGAGCATTCAAACAGCCCTTTGTACGATTATATACGACCTTTCTGAAAAGAGTTCTGTACAGCAGGGTTCTATTATCTACTACTATTATCAACACTTAAAATGAGGGTTCTTAAAGGTTTTTTTTGGAAAAGGGTCCAATATATGACCAAAAGGTATGATTACAAGCTAAATTGTAACATGAATAGAACCCTTTTTGGTGCCATATAGAACTGTTGCCTTATGGGTCTATATAGAACCCTCTACAGAAGAAACCTAATTTGAAGGGTGTAGAGCCATTTTTGTATTATATAGAACCATCTACAGCACATTCTGCATCAGTCTGAAGAACTCTTACATGATGCAAAGAACCCTTTAATTGTGCAATGGTTCATGGTCATGGTTTTATATAGAACCCTTGAAGAACCCTAATTTTTTTTTGTTGTTTTGTATTTTGACATGTCTGTGTCTTGTCCAGCTTTCCTCTCCTAGTGAATGTGTTCTTCACACTTTACTTCTTGCTCAGCTCATTATTGTGTCATCTTCTCCCATTTCCCAGTACTATATCAACCTCCAAGGACTACAGCAGTGTTTTGTTTAGTATTTATTCGCAGTACTTTTACTGTGGTTGCCAAGAGAATGTAATGTTAATGAACGGATGACTGGCCTTTAGATCATTTGTAAAGGCCTGATTCTTAATTGCTATATAGAGCATTCTATAGTATTGCACTTCTCCAGTCTTAGTGCATTTTTATACTGGTGCTCCACTTGACTGTTGCTTTCTAAAGCTCACAATCCTTTCCCGTGGCCTACCTGAGTTAGGTAACTGTCCTTGCTATGACTAATAACTTGGCCCTGAAGCTACCAGTCTAAGCCGAGCTGGAGCGATTGCTGACGGAGTGATGTGGTTCACCTGTCCTACTCTTGTGTACACTCCCTTAATCTGTTTATAGTGAGGTCTGGCGTAAATAGAACCCCCTTAGCTGTGTGTGTGTGTGTGTGTGTGTGTGTGTGGATACTTTGAGTTGTTTTAACTGTGTCTTACTTTTCAAAGTTTTATGAAGAATTGTATGAGAAACGTGAAGTTGTGCTGAGGGCATTGCTTAGTTGAAATAAGAGAAGCCATGTGATACAGGCCTCAATAATTCAAGTGCCCCTTCTCGCTGTGTGAGAGAGAATGAGAGAGGGAGGTAGAGTCTGTTCATTAGTGGTGCACAATGGTGTTGGAATCATATTATCACATTTATGTAAATGTAAATTAACATTTACATAAATGTGATATAATTCCAACACCATTGGAATACATAGGTGATACTCAGCTACTGTACTGAATTAATTGCATTATGTGCATTTTAGTGAATTTCTAACCCTATACATATACAGGCTATATTCTTAAATAATGTGAATGAAGGTGGGCGTAATTTCTACAGTATATTAATGTTTACGTATTAAATATGAGTATGAAAAGGTTAGCACTGTGTGCTTGGGACTAAATTTCCAAAAGTTTTTTCAGAAGGAAGAAGATTAATTAAATAACTGTGATATGTGTATATATAAGTCAGCCTAGGGGTGGGCAATATGGAGTAAATAAAATGTCATGATATGTACCGCAAAGACATTTATGGTAAACTATTTGTATCATAGCATTTTGATACTGCTGTGGGTCCTGAACCTACACCGAATCATTGGGCACAAGGCAGGAGTATCACAGGCTGTCACACATACATGTTCACAAACACCCCTAGGGGGGCAATTTATTGTATCCGGTTTACCTACCTTTTTGGGAGGTTGTAGGAAACTAGAGTACCCTAAGGAAACCCATGCACACAGAGAGAACACACCAGAGTCTTCACAGACAGTGATCAGGCACTATCTGCAGACTGCCTGCTCTTCCACTGTGGTGCTTTAGCAGTGCCAGACTTAAAATATATATAAAAAAGTTAAACTTCAATCTGTATTCCATTCTTATTGATTATATTCTACTAAACACATCTAATTATGCTCTTAATAATGAAAAATGCTTTGAAAAACATATTAATTAGCATGGTAGCCATGGGGCAGGTGGTTAGTGAACTGGCCTTTGTGACTGTAAGGATGCTGGTTTGATTCCCTGAACTGGCAGGACACACTGAACTCTTTAACACTTAACTCCCCATCTGCCCACCACTCCGGGCATATGTGTTAACTGTCTCATAGTGTGTGAGCTCGCTAGTGTGTATGTGTGTGTTTCATTGTATGGATGGATTAAATGTGGAGGATAAATGCCCCTAGTGCAAGCAGAGTGGGTCTATATGCACGTTTATGTTTATGGTTGAATGGCTTTACATATCTATGGGATATGGGAATTGTAGTCTAGTTCTCCTCATAAACTTGAGCCAGTTCACATAAATTCTGTCTCACACAGATTTGTTTCTCACATGTCATATTTGACTTACCAGCCAACTGTTGTGACGGCCAAACACACTGTACACAGAAAAACTAGAGATCACCTCACATGAGAAATGAACCAAGATGCCAAGCCTGTCAGCTCTTTACAGAAGA
This sequence comes from Acestrorhynchus altus, assembly GCA_034509495.1. Taxonomy (NCBI): domain Eukaryota; kingdom Metazoa; phylum Chordata; class Actinopteri; order Characiformes; family Acestrorhynchidae; genus Acestrorhynchus; species Acestrorhynchus altus. Next base: position 27,437,310 of record CM067505.1, read on the forward strand.
CAACTCAACACTATCTGTCTCTTTCTTTTCCTCTCTCTTTCATTGTGTATGGATCTGTGTGAAGTATTCAGCATTATTATCACAGCTATAGATCAAAGAAAAAACAATGAAGATTATGTTAATGGTAGGAATGTGCTGTACAGTATCGGTGAGATCATACAGTTGGAGGTTTAAGCATCTCTAGAGGTTGACGTTCACAGCGTATTTTCTTGTCCCTGTGTTGTTTTGCACTGCACAGGGAGTTGACTGGTGTTCACAACAATAGCAGGATATCTAAAAGAATTTTGGTGCCTGAAAAGGAAAGAGTCAGGCCTGTGATTCAGAGTGAGACTCACGCAGGAAATGGTCATACCTAAACTAAGATGGCTTCCAGACAGTGAGCAAAATGGACACAAGCCTAATGTTTCAGCTCCTACTGTTTTTGAACGAGAGAGAGACTCGGCAGTGGCCTGTGGGCCTGCAGTATGAGATGTGAAAGCAGACTAGTGCAGAGAAATTTGGGTTTGAGGTGTTGAACATTTCTTTTTATTCCTGCTTACTTTTTAGCTTGAATATAAATTTGTAATTGTGCATTATGAATAAGCATTTATTATTATTATTATTATTATTATTATTATTATTATTATTATTATTATTATTATTATTATTAGTTGTAGTAGTAGTCGTATTTCTTGGATGACAAATGCTAAGCCTTATAAATGACAGTAGAGGGTCACTTGATTGTGTACATGAAAGCACATATAGAGGCAGCATCTATTGTTTCTGTATTCTTGTTTGCCCCCAAACAGTTTTGTGTTGTCTGTGTAAGCCCTCCATGTCTGTCATTACACATGCACACATACATAAATGACAGACATGGAGAGAGGAAAGGATTTGAACATCCTTCATGTTTCCTCTTGTGAAGCTCCACTGATATCCTGTGGCCCAAAGGAAGTGACAGTGTGCTGTCTGTGCATCCTTATATTTCCTGCAGGAAACACTTGTTAGGATGTGTCCAGGGTTTTTCCGTTGCCTGTAGTCCTGATGATATTAATCTGACCATACTTGCTGTACAAGTGTTATGTCGGCCTTTGAAAGAGCTCCTAATATGTTGCATGGTCTCGGCTACTGGTATGGAAAGTCCCGAATCAATCCAAGCGGTTTTGTTTTATTGAATGCGTTGCTGGTTTGGAGTGGAAATGGGAGCTGGACGCAGAGGGCTGAGGCAGACAAGCCATCGCGAGACGGATCATTACAGCTGCATTTTTCCACATGGCCTAGTTTACCCCCCAATCCTTGCCTTTTCCCTCTCATGGCTGCAGTGAGGATTTCATGTTTTTTCTCTTTCTCTCGTGACCTTTTCTTTTCCCTAATTCTGTTTAATTTCTCTTTCTCACTCTAGTTCACTTTCACTTATTTCTACCTATCTTTCGTTTTTGAGAGAGACTGCAGGATTTCCCTCCCAGCGCTTCCTGTTTGGTCACATTTTCTTCTAGCACCTGACTGTGCTGTCAGGAAGAACAAACACTGCCTCCCTCAGCAGAGCAGGGCTCTCTGTAGTTCTGTCTCCCTCGCCACATGTTGACTTTATTTGTTATTTATTTTACATTTCCCAGAACTTTCTAAAGGTTGTTCTGAATTTCCCCATAGATGATTCATGTCCATCATGTGTGAGGCTGCAAGGCTAATGAAGCAGCGTTAAAACAGACCAGTATATGGTTGGGCTGTCAGAAGGGCTGGGCAGTATATTATGAATATACATATATTCTAAACATATTTATGTATTTTATGCAAATATGAATATGAATTTAAAAAGGCTTGGCAATGACTATGAATATTCATATCTCTGTATGCTTAAGAGATGGTGATATTTACCATCTAATTATGATATGATTATCATACCAAAGTATGAAGTATCAGTATTTAATTTACCTAAGTCACCTTTAATCAGGATGTTTGTGTGTCATCATTTGAACTGTAGTGTCAACCCTCCGGACCCACTCGGGTTCTTTTTTTTTTGGATTTCAATTGTGCACAGATGTTCACCTGCATAACAAATGCAATATTGCAATTTGGCCATTTTTTTGTATCTTGGACAAAATACAAAATATATCTCTCTATTCATATTTATTCCATATTGCCCAGTCATAGAAATGACCCTGTTTATAATATAGAACCTGCTATACGGGTTACCATTGGTGTGTTCTTTAATAAAAAAAAAAAAACGTGTTGGTCGATTATGTGGAAATGGTTTGGTTTCCAATTTTGTTGTTGAAATTACAATTTCTACAACATGATGTATTTTATTTTTTTACAATTAATTAAACGAGCAGCATGGCGACTGTATTCCTGCATCTCAGAAAACATAATGCAGTGCAGTTTGCTGAGTCAGTGCAATACCACCAAAAGTAAAAGATATTTCTTTAAAAAATTACTTATTTACTATTAATATATACAGCATGTCGTGTTTTTGTAACGTGAATACTGATACATTAATCTTTTACATTTTCATCATATTCTATATCGCTCTTTTCTCTTAAGCATATTGAGATATAAGTTCTTTAGTCATATCGCCCAGCTCTGTCAAGTATGATCAGAAATTATATTCAAAGATTTGTTCAATTGGATCTGTACCGTATCATGCATTTATCTAATCAGCCAATCATGCGGCAGCAGTGCAGTACATACAGTTATGCAGCTACAGGCCAGCAGCTTCAGTTAACCTTCACATCAACCATCAGAATGTTGGGGAAATGTGATCTGATGGCATGATTGTTGACAACAGACAGGCTGGTTTGAGTATTTCTAGAACTGCTGAATTTATGGGACCAACGCTGATTCTGGACAGGTACCTTCCTGCAGACTTTAGATTGAATTCTAATCCACCTCACCTGATCCAGTTAATTACTGCCTTCAGACGTTCTTGACTGGCTGTTAGATTTAGACTGGAAGTGAAACTAACAAGAAGATAGCTCTCCAGGAGCAAGGTTGATGACCCCTGCTCTAGAGATGACTCGGAATGGTGCAATGAGTGAACGGCAGTGCTGTAGGCCAAAATGTCTTAATGAGAGAGGTCAGCATGGCCAGACTGGTTTGAGCTGACGTCAAGGTTGAGCTAATTCATGTAACTACTCTGTACAATTGTGGTGAGCAGAAAAGTACCCACAATACACAATACCTTGAGCCTTGAGGCAGGGAGTTCTACGTCAGCTTCACTTTTGTCAGCCTAAAACTGAAGTTTAATGCAGTTCAGTAGCCCAGTGTTATCATTTTTGCTGCATGAATCTTGGTACACGGATAATAGTGGCAGAATTGGCACCAAACTCATGAATGCCGTGGATCCAACCTGCCTTGTATTGCTGAGCATGGACCAGAATCCTATGGGAACGTTTCCAGCATCTTGTAGAATCCATGCCATTAAAATGGAGGCTGTTTGAGAGCAAAGTTAGGGAAAACCAAAAAGCTGCTTTCTTCTCTCCTCAGGACTTGGCTGGTTTACTATATTTAGCCTGTGAAGAAAATTGTGTAAAATATTCACAGAAAGTGAAATGATTATAAATGAAGTGCTGCTGCACAGCGGGTGGATACTTGAAGGAGATGCCTTTATATGTGTGTCTGGCTTGTTTCAGGTGGTGTCCCACTCCGTTTCAGCTTGTCTGCTTTGCTGTATTTCTGCAGGGTCCACCAAGTGCATTAGGCAGTCGGGTGGAGAGAGGACAGGCTCCGCGGTAGCTCCAGTCCTGACAGGCCTGGCCCGCTGAGAGCGATTGCATAATGGACCCCTGGCTGACTTTTAAAGAACATCTCTAAGTGCTGCAGTAGCTTTTCTCTTGTATTCACTGCAGTCTTTTAAGCCATCTTGTGAAGTGTGCTAAATTCAGGCATTCTGTGTGTGAAAGTTTGAAGTGGGGGTGCTTTGGCTGTTGACATTTCCCATGTGTGAACCTTTAGGATGGGGCTAGAACTTTACTCAGTTGTTGATTTGGATGTTATTTCAAATTCCCTGTAATGTTGTTGCTTGTGTGTGACAAAAACTCCATTGTTCTAATTTTTCATTAGAGATCTAACTGATACCGATAAAATATGACCAACTTCATTTATTTATTTATCTTTGATGACCAGAGGGCAGAATTTATATAAAACTTGTCACACGGATGAATCACTTGGCAGCAGTAAAGTGGAGGTCGTCTACAGGCTTGATTCATAATATCTGCCCTCTTCAACCCTGTGTTACGCCTGCCAGCGTCTGCGAAGTCTACTGTTAGTCCCCCACTCACTTATGTCTGCAAAACCTAGTGTCAACTCTGAGCACACCCGCATGCTCCACTCGAGTCAAACTGCCCGCTTTGATATGGGCATGACTTTATGTAGACTTGCTCATGTTTTGGCTTCGTCATACCTGTCTTCACTTCAACATAGGTTAATCTGTCCTGCCCAGTTTAGTACACACACTTATTTAATCAGAGTTGTCTTTTTGCTCTACATGCTGTGGGCTTTAATATTACAAATTGATTTCATTTCTAATGGAAGTTATATTGCTTTTTTATGTGCGTGCATTCTGTTAAAGCAGTTTGGCTTAATTTATTTTTCTCTGCAACAAACCTGCAGCCCATTTTATTTTTCTGCCTGCTACCACCAGCGTACAATGATCTAGCCAACCGAGCCCTGCCTCTCCCAACTTCCAGTGAGATATATTACTACTGGATGCAAGTCTGGATGTTTCCATGTAATATATCTGACCCAGTCATTCCACATTAGAGACTCCACTGCCAGCTTATGACTGTTTAACCTGCGTGGACTTCCATATTAACACTGAGCTTGTATCATATGCTCACTCACATTCTCTCATTATCACCCATACACAGCATGCTCCCTCTACTAGCTATACTTCTTTATTGTTTTACATCTCTCAGTGCTTTGTCTGTGCTATCCAGTGTCGACCAGAGGAGGATAAGTTCCCCTTTTTGAGCATTGGTTCCTCTCAAGGTTTCTTCCTCCTAGCTTGAGGGAGTTTTTCCTTGCCCCGTCTTGCTGAGCTGTCTTGCTCAAAAGAGGCTTGGACCCGGATTTCTGTAAAGCTCCTTTGTTGTAAAAAGCTCTATATAAATAATCTTTGATTGATTGAATATAATAATAATAATACTTTTAATTTCATTAGATAACATTGTGTATAGATCAAAATGAGGCTAAGTGCTCTACAATGAAATCTAATCAAGCCATGTACGTAAAGCAACAAAAATAAATAATGATAAATTTATAAAATTACTAAAATGAACATAGAATAAGATAAAGTATTGTAGTGCTGTCATCTGTGATCAAAGATTATATTCAAATTAGTCTCATATAGGGAAACCTGTACAACTACACTGTCATGCAGTTCTCAAAACAGCATGACATTATGGGCAGTACATAATATCATGCAGTACGGGGAACAAGTGTGATCCTGGTGGTTTTAAGTGTTACATGATTGTTTGCAATATGGTTTGGTTTGAGTTTTCCAGAACTAGTGATCTGTGACTGCCAACACAAAAGTCTCTACAGCAGTGTTTCTCGAACCTGGTCCTGGAGGCGCCGCTAAACCTGCATATTTTAGAGCTTTCCATTCTCTCACCACACCTGATTCAACTAATCAGCTCATTAACAAGCCCTTCAGAATTGCATGGGGTGTGTTAAAGCTAAAACATGCAGTGAAGTGGTGCCTTCAGGACCAGAGTAGAGAAACACTGCTGCTGGAGAACTACCTTCATGCAAGTTTCATCTCCAACCCAAATCTAACCTCCCAGTCAGCCAGCCTAGAACTTCTGAATGTGGTAATTAGTTGGATAAAGTGGGTAGATTAGGGTTGAATCTAAAATTCAAAGGAAGGTATCTCTCCAGGAGCAGGTCTGGTTGCTGTAGAGTTTGCTCAGAATGATGTAATATTACTGCAGGCAAGACCTTGATGAAAAGAGGTCAACCTAGGGTGGTCAGACAGGTTGTGGTGACGTCATGGCTAAGGTAACTCTGTAACTCGATAATAACTCTGTAAGATTGTGTTGAGCTGAAAAGCATCTCAGGATAGACAGCACGTTGAGCCTTGAGGCAGAAATGAAACTAGTTTTTGCTTGTTTTTTTGACATAATTTTTAAATAAATAAATAAATGTAGAATAAGAATAGAGATGATACCATTATTATACGTTTTTATCCCTGATTTATAAAGCTATCCTGAGTTCTAGTCCTTTGAGAGCTGCTTCACTATTCTTTTTGTGCTTCATCTTGAGAACATTCAATAAAGAAGCACTTGATGATCTTAAAGCATAATTAGGTCCCGACTCTGTCAGGCTTTCTGAGATGCATGAGAATGCTGATCCATTTAGAGAGTTTTAAACCAGTAAACGAATTTTAAATTGATTGTGAATGAGACCAGCTGCCTGTGTAATGAGGCTAAAACAAGTGTAGTAGTGGTGTGTGTGTGTGTGTGTGTGTGTGTGTGTAAGTATTAAATGTTCTGAGCAAGTTGTAGTTTTTCAGTTATGGTTTCAGAGAATCCAGTGAATAGTGCATTGCAGTCACAAAAAACTCCAGCATGAATCAGCTTTTCAGCATCTTAGAGAGGATCAAACCCATGTTAACTTAAAGAAAGCCATTTTAGTGAGATTTGACTCTTATTTCAGTTCTTTACACTGAAACATCCATCCATTTTCTGAACCGCTTATTCCTGAATAGGGTCACTGGGGAGCCGGTGCCCAGCCGGCAATTCTGAGCGCAAGGGCGGGTGCACACATTCACACACTCATTCACTGGAGGAAACCGTGCTGTCTGGGGTTGTTTCCCGCCATTGCACTCAACTGCACGGCTCCCCCGTGACGCTATTCCAGAATAAGCGGTACAGAAAATGGATGGATGGACACTGAAACAATGGAAGTTACCTATAGGTGGCACAGTCACTACAGAATGATTAGTTACTGAAACATATAATAGTTCAGAATTATCAGTAGTTATGCAGCAGCAGATCTTCAAAACCCTCTGTATTCTCAAAATAAGCATTTTAATCCAAGCTCATTTAAAATGAGTCAATCAATCAATCAAAGTTTATTTATATAGCGATTTTACAAGGAAGTTGATGTCTCAAAGGAGACTCAAATCTGTCTCAAATCTGGGTCCATGCCTCAATTGAGCAATCCAGCAGGCAACAGCGGCAAGGAAAAACTCCCTCAGGCTAAGAAGAAGAAAACTTGAGAGGAACCAAGGCTCAAAAGAGGAACCTATCCTCCTCACACTGTATAGCACAGACATGAAGCACAAAGAGGTGTGAAACAATAAAGAAGCATAGCTTCTTAAATTAGTTATGTGAGAATGTAAGTGAGAGCTGTTAAATGGCTGAGTTTAACAGTAAATTGTCCTATTATTTGGTAATGTTTTATAGATTCATCCTCTTGGCTATTTATTATCAGCCCTACCTGAAGAGAATAGATAATAAGGCTCTACTCAGTGTCAGTGTGTGAATTCTATGTAGGAAATCCCGTGACCCCAGTAGGATGGACACACACGCACGCACGCGAGCACACGCACACATCTCACGGCATGCTGTGTCAGCTATACTGAAGATACGGCAGGAAGAATGGACGGTGTGATGAGATTTAGAGATGTGGCATAAATGAAGGAGTGGGGGAAGAATGGAAGACGGCTGGACTTGCAGAGAGAGAAGGAAGCAGGCGGTGTTAATGAATAAATCATGGAGTGTGTGTTAAAAGCACTGGGGCTCTGCAGCTTGAGGAGGCATTGATTGCAGATGGGTGCACAGGAGACCTCATTCAACTCCCGACCTCCCAATCTATAAACACACACACACGAATGGCATAGCTGTAGCTGAAAATGTGCCTTATATTAAAGCAATGTTTATGTAACACTTATCCTTAAAATAACAGTTTCGAAATCATTGTGACGCTCCACTGACTCATAAAAGGGAGTGTAATGCCTCAATCATTGCAATCCAGGCTGAGAATGTTGGTAACTGCTCTATGTAACTCTGGTCGAGCAGGCAGAACAACAATCAAGAGAACTGTCATATTTCTAAAATGAGGTTCTGTGTATCTCAGCATCTCACCCCTTTAGGGGTGGCTCCAAGCATTAATTATGCTTTTATATTTTTGTGGAGCCCAGATTCAAGAAATACCAGTTTGTAATGCTGCTTTAATGCTCATTTAATGGGCAAAGCACCTGTGAAACCAACCCTCCCAAACTCCATCTTAGCTGAAACACCTTTTGGACAATCATCCTAGCTCCTGGAAATTTCACTTACTTTTTCCAGCCTGCACTGTTGATATTTACTTGGTGTGCTCAGTGATTTCAATAATGATCAGACCACATAGCAGATACAGTATGTACGTAACTTTGAAGGATTCACTTACATTTTCTTGCACTGATCTAATGGCCATGAAGATTCTGTACAGAACAAAGCCGTGTGTCAGGATGGAGTACAATTGTAACATTCCCAGTACTTCCTTTCCTCTGATAACTCTTATTATTTAATCCTTCTATTCCACATTATCCAGAGTCTCTAGCACGTAAAGCCCCTTATGCTTGTAATACTCAAATCACATGACATTTCCTCATCCTCATTGCATTCAGGTTGTGGGAAGCACCTGTGCATGCATTCCAGGAAAGGGAATCTTTGCCACCCAGTTCATCCTCCTCTGCTGTAGATAGAAGGCTTTGTGTGTCTGTGTGTTTTCCATTGGCATGTGTTTATGGGATGAAGGCACAATCCATACCTCTGTCCAGACCTCTGACATCTCGCTCATCCGTCTATGTTCTTGGGGAATTGATTGGGGTATGGCCTTTTGCCAAGTGGAGGAGGGGAGCTACCACTGCTCATCTGTCACCTCCAAATGTACAGATTACGATGAGGAAGTGTCCACTCCATTCAGAGTGTCATAGCTGTAGAATGAAGAGACCCTATAAAACTGACCTTCATATGTGGCCACGTGGGTCATAGAGGTACATAATTTAACATTTTTTTTAATTTAATCAAGGCAGAAGTATATAGTCCTATGAAAGAGTTATGGCAAAGGGTGTCTTTGTTTTTAACATATTTAAACAGGTCTTCATGTGAACAATATTAATTTTATTATGTTAATATTTTAATGTTATATTAATATGAATTAATTAATTGCCAAACAGAACATGTCTTAAGAGTGATTTGTACATTTTTTTAAATAAAAGATTTAGTTTTCCTGTGAGTTAAAAGTTAGAAGTTTATTACGTCCTCATAAGCCTAAAATTTAGAACCAGGTGCACCACCTCAGCTGCTGACTGTTAAACCATCCTTAGGAAGAACAATGTTGGGAAGAGGTTTCTTGTTTATACTTCAGACGTTAGTTTGGTGTGCCCTTGATGGTTAAAGTGACAGCTCTCACCATAGAGTGATCCAAAGAGCTGTCTGATGCCTGCAGAGGGAAGGTTGTAGATGCAGAGAAGTCTCAGAACATTTAGAAATCAGTTTCCCTGGAAAATGTTCTACATTGTAAATCATTTAAAACAGCTGTCAACTGCACGGCCAGCATGGCCAGGTCAGGCCTTCCTTGCAAGTTCAACCCAACAATCCTGAGGTGTGCAAGGAGGAATCGCCTGCTGTCAAAATTAAACATCAGGGCAAGATTCAATATTCAATCTACCAAAAGCACATTGCTCTAGAAGTCCTGGTCTTTGTCTCAATGTTTTCTTGGAAATTTTATTAACATTATTGGAAATGATTGGCTGAGAGGATGTTGTCTTTTGAATATTAAAATGTTTTTAGTCTGGCAAGCTACAGGAACAGCAGGAGTCAGTAAATGAGTTCTGTATACATCCTTTCAAATGTATGTTTCAGTGTATTTACAAAGAATTGTCATGTTCACAGCATCTGTCCAGACCAATTGCCATCGTAGCCTTCTTCTCCAGTTCTCCATCTACTGTCTAGTTAGATTTTAATCTAGGTCATTTTGATTCCCTTATACTAGCGCAAACATCTGTGTGTTAATGACCCACATTCAAATGACACAGAATTGCCAAATGGAAGAACTAGAGCTGAGCATTTAATTCTGCATGACATGTTTTCACGTGTGTGTGTGTGTGTGTGTGTGTGTGAGAATAGTGAAGGCCCTATAATCAGAAGCACTAGTCCCCCTATGGGCAGGGTGGATCTCCTAGCACCAAGCGCATGATTCTCAGCTGAGAACAGGAGTGTGGATGTGGCTCACTCTCCTAGGTGTCATTTGATCTCACTTATCTAATGAATGCAATCTAACCCAACAGATCCTGCACTTCAGACAACATTGTACTCTGATCTCCAGTTGGATTCCACTCCTGTGACAATATTAGGTTTGAGAACTTAAGCTTTGTTAGAATTGTGATGGTTTTATATCTGAATATATATATATATATATATATATACACACACACACACACACACACACACACACACACACACACACACACACACACACACAACACATTCATTGTTACTGCTGTTTCTGAGGACCCTAAAGCTTAAACCAAAGAGTAGCATTGAGTACCTAAATGCTAAGAAGTGCACCTCTTCAAATCCATCCTGTTGTTATTCATGTTCTCTCTAGTGGGGCTTCCTGAGAATAGATCTCCCACAGAGACCTGGGTCCATATTTACAAAGCTCCAGAGCAGGTGTGCTGATCTAGGTTCAGCGTGTTGTCAGTAAAGCTGATAGTAAATAAGACAAGTCTGATCCCGGATCAGTACTCCTGCTCTGAGAAAATTCGCCCATCTGAATCCAGGCTTAATTGCAGTTGCAGTTTCTCAGCATTTCTCAGTATTGTAGCCTTTTGTGCTTTTTAACTGTAAGGCCCTGTTCAAGAGCTGTTCTGAGGGCTTACTTCATTTTCTGTGAGATGCTTTTCTCTCTCACCCCCTGAAAAGCCCAAGTGCATTCACCATTTGCTGCAGTATCTGATGGCAAAGTTCCAGTGCTCCACCTCAGGCCTGTACATTTGTGAGACCTGCATTGTCATCTTTAGTAAGGATTTAAAAAGGTATCACTGTATTTATATTTTTCTTGTTTGATATTCTACAACTGTGTAGACAGATTTTCCTTCAAACTGTACAGCACTCCTGCCCTCTCTGTTTTCTCCTGCTGTGTGTCTGTGTCTGTGTGTGTGCGAGACGTTCATAGACCAAGTTGAGAGATAGGGAAGGTATGTTGGCTCCTGCGTTTGCCACCTCCACATTGAGTCTGGATGTTTTTTCAAGCCTTTGTTTTTTCTAGTGTTCTCCCACGCCTTCTCATCGTCTCTTTCCTCTTTCTGGCATTTAGTAGGTCAGTAGTTAGTGTCTGAGGTAATCTGTTTTGGGCTGGCACTCTGTTAACAAGCTTTATGTCTAATTGCGTTGGCTAAAATTATAACTGAGAAGACAGCCTTGTCTGCAAGAGGCAGTGACACCATTTCATCTTTTGGTTTTCTTGCATTTAGCCAATGAGTTCTAGCATGTGGGCTAGAACAGTTGTAATAAAAGTTCTAATATGGCCCAACACATCAGTGTAGGCTGTATGTTCTCATCAGCAACAGTTCAACACATTTTGTTTGGATTTAGGCACTTATTAAAAACATCTCCCTAGCTGTGCCGACACTGAACCATAGGTACAGACAGACAGTCAAACTCAGAACCAATCAGAATCTACATTTCAGATAGGGGCGGGGCAGTAAAATGTCAGATTCCACAGCAGAACAAATGAGAATTTCCAAATCCAATTTCCATTTCCATTTCACAGGTGTGTGGTGGACAACAGGTAGTCACAGTCTGGAACAGAACCAGTTGGAATCACAATTTGCCTCCGAACGGGGCAGTAGAAAGTCACACTGAGTAGCACAGTGTTTTTCAACCTTTTTTGAGCCAAGGTACATTTTTTTCATTAAAAGAATCACGAGGCACACCACCAACCAAAAATGTTAAACAAATGATACTCTGTAGCCGCCTATATTAACAATATAGTCATTCTTATCAAAGTGTCTTGAATAGGAATCAAATAAACACAAAAATGTATTTTTATCATCTTTTATATTTCTGCTTTCAAATACAAAAAAGTGCACTTAACATGTCCACTCCAAAAATACAGCCGGAACAGTGCCACAACAATGTGCTCTTAAACTTAGAGGTAGTACAAAACGTCTAATTCTGTCCAAAAGCATTCTGTTAGCAGGATTACAGAAAAGAATGCTTATCCTGACAGAAGCAATAATGTTTGTGAAAGATTTCACTGTTACAATATGAAGAGTTGCATGTACAAAATGTCAATCTCAGTATATTTTACTCACTTAGTGTGAAACCTGGGCACGTTTGGATGAACACAGAGGTCTTCCTCAACAGCTCTCAATCTCTCTGTTTTTAGTTTTTATAGCAGTCAGGCTTGAGAAGCTTCACATAGATATTGTGGAAAATGCTTTTCAACGCATACCAAGCACAACGGTGTCGGTGTCCTTGCATCCCCAGTAAAAGTAAATCTAAATGAAATGTAACTGACTGTATTGCCTCGAGCTCACAGTATTTGCCTTCTTTTAACATCCACTCATACTAGGGCCTTCATCTGGGTCTGAATTTTGTCCAGGGCCCAGATCGGAGTCATCATTTTTTCTTTTCAAAAACTTCTCCATCACGGTCTTGCTGGCCACAGTGCTGTCACCGCTACCTGTCACATTCACGCATCACTAATTCTCTTGTCTTAAAGTACAATGCAGTTCGCTACCTGCTGCCATCTAGTGACAAGGAATTAATGCATGATTACGCCGCCAGTCACTACTACAGCACAGACACTCGAAAATGGCATATTATTTGCAGATAATAATTAATTTGTTTTCAAAAAATCTTTTATGACCAATTGGATGAAATTGGATAATTTTGCACGGCACACCTGACGATCACTAACGGCACACTAGTGTTCTGCGGCACAGTGGTTGAAAAACACTGGAGTAGCAGAACAAATCATAGTCTTCATTTTGGCTGGAGTTGGGGCAGTACAAAGTCAGTCTCAACAGCAGAACACATCAGAATCTGCTGCTGCTTGGATTGGTACAGTGATTGGCAGTGGATTGGCAGTGAAACTAAATAGCAGAATCAATCAGAATCTCAGTTTGAACACACTGCTATGTTCTTAATACTGACTTGCTAAGATAGGACTTGGAATTCTTCAGAGATTTTAACTGGCCCAATTATAGCGCCGTGTGAATCCTGTCGGGTCAGACATCACACTGAACCCTGAAACTGTTCATGGAAATGGTTTATTATGACAATATTATTTTTTTGGGTTCCATTAAAATCTTTTGGAAAATCTTTACATTAAGAACCTTTACCTCAACTGGTTCAAACCTCTAAAAGGTTCCTCACACACAACTCTTTAACAAGAATGAAAGAACATTTTGTGGCACCTGTATGTTTAAGGGAGTACCGAGTTGGAGTGTGACAGTATAAATTGGTCCAACCCTCTAGACACTAGACTGCATGTAATGTGGCTGGTTACATTAAATGAACCTGCCATCCCTGTTCTAAGAGAATGGTTCCTCTGGGATCTCCAGCATGGCTGTACTGAAGATTGCTTATAAATATTTTGCAGTCCCTGCATTCTTCTTCTTATTAAATCAGGTGTGCATCTCACATGGTTCCTATTTCATTATTTCGTGTATTTATTTCTTCCTTTCCTTTCTGGTGTTCCTGTAACCAGTTCGTCTCGTCTGCATTTTTCTTTTCAGACCACATAGCTGTGTGTGAAAGGAATAGTAATCAAGTCTTTTTCCAATGCATGCTCAGCGTCCAGCTGGTCACTTTTCAGTCGTCAAATGTTCTACTGGCAGATGAGAATAAATGGGTCTTGGGGGTTGGGACTCAATCATCTGTGCATAGTTATGAACATTGTATATTTCTATTCAGAGTATAACAATTCAGGGTGAATGCATGCCTGCTTTTTCCTGTTTATTGAAAAGTGAGTGGATGAATGCGCTGAGTGAAGACACTGGAATAGATTTGTCTAGTGACTGGGAAAAAAACAACCTAGGGAAGTCCTGATCCATTGAGACTAATGCAATACTGCACATCCTCCAGCCTTTCTTATGCTATTTTTTCCAATTCATTTCTTTAAAGCTGCTCTAGAATAGAAAGCTCATTTTTTAAATACTGATAATAAATAAATCTATGGGATATGACACCCGTCATTTCTTAATTTTTTAATATTTTGTCCACTCCACATTTGGAAGTGCCAGTTACCCAACCCTGTTAGGACTCTCTCCCCATCATATACAATATTTCCTGAGTACATGCTTCCTCTGATACATGTAAAGTCAGCCATTGCATCACTGCTGCGCAGCAATGTGCTCGGAGGAGCTATGCCCCCAGCTCTGATACCACAGCATTGAACTGGGTGTGATGTGGGGAAAGAGCACCATCTACCCACCAAGAGAGCATAGCCAAGCATTTGCTGTCTCATGACGCCAGCTGCCGATGGCGAGGAGAGTGACCTGGGATTTGAACCTGTGATCCTCAGATCATAGTGCTAGCCACCTGGAGCAAAGTAGCCATCATTTAAAATCTGTGTACTGCTGCAGCATTAGTTAGGACTACAGAAAACCAGACTGAGGCATTGAGTGTGAAAAAGGTGAAAAGGGTTAAATTATGCTGTGCTGTGCAGCTGTGAACCATAGCTTTGGTGTAACTTTGTCAATAAAAATAGAGCCTTTAATTTTTTTTTTTATACAATTAAGTGCTTACTAAATGCATTCTTTGGCATCTTTCATGGTTAGTTAATGTTAAAAGGGGTCCAGATCAGATGCTATTCTTATTTGACTGAAAATTAATAGTGAAAATTCCATTTTTGTGATGATGTCCCCACACCTTTGACAAGCATTGAGCAATGAGAAAGAGGCTGGCAGCACAGGTGTGGAAAGATTCCATCTTGTTTTCTCAGTAGGTGGGGCATGTAATGCTCATCCTCTTCAGGCGTCTGTCTGTGACTGTATAACCACAAAGTGAATGTCTGTGTGAGCATGTCCGGACCTGCTGTTGGCAGGGCTGCTTAGTGTGATGGTGGAGGCGACCTGGTCCATCTGTTTGGGGTCCTTCTCTCTAATCACCCAGCTTCACCCACATACCCTGAGGCAGCACAAGCTGTGCAGCTGCGAGCAGTTGCCCTTGGTACTGCTGGTACAAGGAAGCAGTCTGACTCACTTTCCCGTCAGAAGAGAGTGGACTCTTGTGAGGGTGGACGAGGATGTAACTGCAGTACTATGTTTGGCTTTTTGGTTGTGTTGTCATTTCACACACGGTTTGGATTGAACTGCTGAGTCAGTTAAAACCTTCTACTGCAGTGCAAACAGTGTGAAACATTTAGACTCTCCTGTTCCAAGCACTGGTAGACGTTCCAAGACCTTCCTTGGGGACTAGTGCCTTTGGTCACCTCTCCGCTGTAGCCTGGCCCAGTCTTAATCGGATCTTTCCCCACTCTCTCGCCTCTGGTGCACCATTTAATCAGAATTATTAGAGTGGCTTGCAAAGGTAAGTGTGGAAGTGTGTGAAGGAGCAAGTGAAGGGCCAGCATTGGTTCTGGTTTTCTGCCAGCGGAAATGCGGGAACCAAAGCGGGAACCACACCCCTTGGCACTTAGGGTCACTTTTGGTTATAAACAACAACATGTCTTGATTAAACTTGTAGGGTCCAATTACAGAATCGACTGATTTCAGTCCATATTCTCCCAGGTTGTCCAGTGGTAATGTGGTTCTGAAAATGATCAGAGGATGTGTGAGTAAAGAACAATTCAGTTGTGAGTGATTCCTGAAGAGCTTTATAAACTGAATTTTAATCAGAATCAGATGTATTTTGGCACATTGGGAATTTGGCTGGCTGTTGGGATATTGGTAGTGTTCTTATAGAGTCTACAGACAGTGGACCATATTTATCAAGAGTGAACATGCCTAAGATTATCTCAGCATAATCTGATTCCAGATCATCTTGTGTACTATAAGGCTATGTGGGCCACTGTAACTATTACCCGCAATATTAGTACACTATGCGTCATAAACACAGTATACTATATAATAATATATATATATATATATATATATATATATATAATATC
The DNA here is from genome assembly GCA_034509495.1 of Acestrorhynchus altus. Lineage (NCBI taxonomy): Eukaryota > Metazoa > Chordata > Actinopteri > Characiformes > Acestrorhynchidae > Acestrorhynchus > Acestrorhynchus altus. The sequence continues at coordinate 27,453,399 of CM067505.1, forward strand.
TCATATCTCATATATATATGAGTTGATCCTGCTGTTGTTGGACTTTTGGATGGAGCACACAGTTCCTCCGAGCCACAGCTCAATCGTATCAAACTTAATGAAGCATGGTGCCAATAGGTTTATGTTATATTAGGTTTTTATCTGCATCAGAGACTTCCATTCTACTGGCAGTATTTCTCTACAAGGACTAGACAAGCTATATCAGCCATTATTATTGCATGTATTATGAAGGGGTGTCTGCAAACATTTGGACATATAGCCATATTTAGTGCATGTATGTTATGCTATAGTCTAGCAGATGATCTTACTGGTTAACTATTAGTGAGGGTGTTTGTGTAAAGAAAGAGACTGTCTCTTTTTGTTACTGTCACAGTGATGCAGGGTTGTGTCCATGCTGTGAGGAATCTGCACTAATGTTTCCTGCCCGTTTCCTGGTTCCTAAACGGCTTCAAAGAACATCTCTGCTGACTTGTTCCTTGTACTCATTTAAACTTTGATTCAACTCCCTGATACACAGAAGGTCTTTATTAACCCCTGAAACCTAAGACTGATTAAATGTCAAAAACGTGTGTGTGTGTGTGTGTGTGTGTGTGTGTGTGTACACATCATACATCAAAATCTATATTAATGCCACACATTAAAAAAAAATTGTGAATAATGTTGTTGTTTTGGATAATATTGTTATTTATGGAAGTTAATTTTGCATTTTTTTTTATAATATGATTTATTATTATTATAATTATTTTTATTTTTATTATTGTTGTTATTTCTTTGTTCCATGCCAATATAATGAACAGAACCCTCCCCAAGAATAAGTGTCCTCTGTTTATGGGTGCTGAATTGTAGAAAGAAGCGACTTCAAGGAGCACTCTGTGAGCGAACACTTTGGGTTAAGTTGTTAATCATGCAATACTTTAGGGATCGAAGGTTTTGGAAATTGAATAAACATACTTAAGAACTACTTGACAATGTAGTTGTGAAGCTTTTGGGGAAACTCACCCCTGATTACAGTTAACAGGTCATCACAGGAGGCATTCAACGGTCCCACACGCCGGAAATAGTTAGTCTGACCTCACTGTATAACTTCTTCAGCCTTAGTTAGGACAGATATGTGGGGAAATGTTTTTAGCCTGAGTCAGTGAAGCTGTGGTATTCCCATGACTTGCCAGTAAATGGAACTGGTGCTGTCTGGCTGTCAGTGGGCTGAAGGGTGAGGGTGTTTCTGTGTGTAAATGAATAATAACAGTGTTTGAGAGCGTGGGCCACATGAATGGAGGAGTGTGACTAAAAAAGATTGAGAGGGAAGTGCACTATATGAGCTCTCGGACTGAAAGTGGAAAGGTCTGTGTGCCCATGAGGGAGAGAAAGTTTGTGTTGCATTCCTGAAATAACTCTGACAGTTCTGTGTTCTGACGGGGAGTAGTCAGTCCCCCTGCTCCTGCTCCTGCTCCTGCTCCTGCTGTTAATGAGCCTGGTGTTTCATACAGAGTCTACCATGCATTTGTTCACTCCACACACACTCATCTTAATCCTAATACTTGGGCTCTTCTGAGGGTTGTGTAAAATTTCACTTACTCTACCTCTAAAGTTTCACCGGTTACCGTATTTTCAGGCTGTCCAATGCGTCTCCAACAGGGTGTGGTTGGATGTGGCCCTCTGTGCACGTTTGGATTTTCATAAATTCTAATGCAGTGTTACTTCTCTCATCTCATTGTTGATATTCTTCATTTTATTTAAATGAATAAACATCAGTGAACAAAAAAACTGCCAGGGCAGCTCCACCCTTAACTGACATTTCCTCTTGATGCTGTTCTGATGAATGCTGCACCCACTGTTACTTGTGTGTCTGGCCTTTGATAGAGTTGTATAATGGAGTCTGTCCAAGTGCGCAGTTCTCCCCCATCACTCTGGCCCACTTTCAGGTTTGACCTTTCTGTGCTGATGCTTTAGCACCATTCCACTCCTTCTCCACCGAGACTGACGCTGCAGTTCTATTAGCAGATGTGGAGACTTTTAATTGATAGTTTTCATTTGTTTAAGCCACAACATTTTCAACTAAATCACTTCATATCAGACCTAGTCATTGTTGTATTTTTCCTCATTTGTTTGGAATATATGCTTTTTATTTTACAAAAACTTCTCTGTGCATTAAAAATCACTTTTAGGAGATTAAAACATACCTCTGTGGTCTGAGGGTGGACCAACAGTGGCAAACAATCAGGGTTCTCAAACTTTTCCACTTCACTGACCACTCATTTATAAGTAGAAAGAGTAACTTTTAATGTAACATTGTTTTTACCATTTATTTCTCTGATGAGGAATATGTGAGAATTAGAGCCTGATTTATGATTTAAAGTTCAAAATCTTTTCTGATACCCTATGAACTACTGCGTCACCCTGAGGGATGGCCCTGCGGTCCTCTAGAGAGTGCTTCACGGTGGTCCCCACCCCACAGGTTCAGAAACCCTGCCCTAGAGCACTGTGTTTTTAAACATTGTCATTTTCTAATGTTAAACACGCTTCTGTAGAAGGTTTTCAGTTGAAGGCTGCTGGTAATAATATTATAATAATATAGGTATATGATTTAATATAGGTATATGACCTAATTTAAAAAGTAAAACAGCATTTATATTTTATTAGCTTTATACTATATGTGGGATTGTGGCTGAGGTGACTGGCTTACTGGTCTGTGTTTAGGGAGCCATGTAAGGGTTCTGCCAGAAGGAATCTGGACGTTGGCCCAGCTGAAAGCACTTGAGTGTTCTAATGGCTTCAGCGTTTCTTACATCAGTGCTGAAATATGTGGTCATATGTATATGCTGATTTTAGGGTGCCTGCTGAGGGTCACATGTCAATGACATTTGGTCAGGTAGTCTTCTGTTAACAATGCACCAGTACCTTCCCCTTTATGAGCTATGTGTCATTGGAATTCGCCTTCTGTTATCAAATGCTGCCCTAGTTTTCCAGCATCTGACTCTTTTATTTATTTATTTTTTAAACCTAAACCATTTGAAATCTTTGTGCTTGTTGGAGTCTGTTCAATCATTGATGCGGACTAACTCATTGCAGACAGACAACACACACTGTGCATCTTCAATCTGGTCCAATGGTCTATTTTTAAGAAATGTTTTAAAATATTCAGAAGCTTTAGGCTGTGGGCACGGCCTGTCCTGACTAATGTACAGGTCCTCGACTCAACAAGTCCCAGCCGTCACGAGTCCCACAGTGGCGTCTGGAGTTGGTACAAATTCACTGTGGAATGTGGAATCAATTACTGAAGAGTCTGATGGCCATGACTTGCCCCAGCTCTGTGGTTATTTGATTTGCCAGAGAGAAATGATGACCGATGGCAGAGCGTTAGTTTAGGGTTAGGATTTGGTTTAGGGGTACTTTTGTGGGGAGGGTTTTGTCAAGGTCATGCCAGTTAATTTAGGTTCGGTAAATTTGTGGATAGTTGGAGAGACAAAGCTATAAAACTGTCCTTGTGTTCCATTATGGGTGTGTGTACCTTCTTGCCTGAGCAAGTCAAGTGATGGTGCTTGGTGTGGCAAATCATGCATGATGCAGACTCTCAAAACATGATGCTGCGGTACATGGCATACCTGGATCTCCTGATATCACAGAGTGTAACTGGAGTGTAGAGAATTCACTGAGAGATTAGAGGCAGAAAAATGCATTCACAGCTGAGCCGCAAGCTCTTCTCCAATTCAAGAAAAGAAAGCCAAAAATAAGTTTCAGTCCCCTCTCAGTCCCTCCTTACTGTGTCTACCCTTTCATTTTTCACAGATTAGCTTTTCTATGCATCAAGAAATTATAATTTGCAAGGTTTTATTGAAGTCAGACACAAGGTCCTTGGAACAGTGACTGTGCATGGACTCTGCATGGATTCTGTTATCTGGGCCTAAGCCTGCGGGGGTGGCAGTGGTTTCAGTAATTGAGTATAATAAAGGATTTCTACTCTCCCTTAAAGGGGCATTAGTCAAAAGTGAAGGAACACGACCTCTAGTGGTTAAGAGATGCTGAAAACAGCAACACCTGAATCATACTTTTCATTGCTGGCCATGAACCCAAAGTACAGCTCTCAGATCTAATTATGCTCCTCACATATCCCACCTCCTCACATTGATGAAATGATATTCATTTTAAACAACATTCGACATATTTCAAAGTTTTAAATTAGTACGAAACGTGAGAGAAACTCACTCTTCCTGAAGAATGCTTGAAATGGTTGGTGTGTTTATGGTGGTCTGATGTGTCTCTTACAGAGATGGATGTTTTAACCCCCTTTCTGACCTTTGACCCTTCTTGTTTCTGTTGATGACCTCCACGCTTCTGTTGTTAATCAGTGTGCAGTGCGCATGTGTGGTGCTCTGATCACAGTGTATTAATGATGCTCCATCATCTGAGATTTACTGAAATCCTCTCAGTTGTCTTTTCTTCCACTCTCTCCCATTTTTTTCTTAGCTTCCATTGAATCCTGAGTTGCTTTTTTGCTGTTGAAATGCTCATTGATTCTTGAACTGTCTCCAAACTGTCTGCACATGGTCATATTTTCAGCTGGCTGCAGCTGTTACTATATTTTTGCAATTTCAAATCTAAATTATGATCAAACCACAGGATTTAAGAGCCTTTGCCAGAATTCTCACTTTGTTGTGCTGCTGTGTTTTAGGTCACTAACCCCCCCTAAGCCAGCACCAGATAAGGTAATCTGACAAGCTGCTGTACAACAAGATGAATGAAATTCACTATAAATAACTGACTACATGCTGTATTGTGGTGTAGTGCATTGGCGCTCTGTGCTCTGAATCAGAGTAGCATGACGGCTAAAGTCTAATCCTTGCTGATGCACACAATCTCACATACAGTTCCTCAATCTAATGCCTTCAGCCTTACTCAGCCTTACACTGTACTGTTTCAGAGATCAGTCTTCCAGTGACTCTTTAGCGTATTAATAATGCATACTGAATAACTCTAAATAACACGTGCTTCAGTCTGTCAGAGTGCTAGCCTGTGCTGCTCAGGGTTCTCTTATATGAATACCCACGTGGGACATACATACATACATACATTTCTTTACTTACCCCTAATATATGTGAGGCACCTGATGCTAGGGCAGGGCAATATATCAATAATTATTTCTGTATTGGGATATAAACAGATCGGGATGTAGGCTGAGGCGATATTCTTATATCGAGTTCAAAAGTTATAAATAAAAAAAAACAAAAACCCTTTTCCTCCTAATTTTTTCTCCACCCCCTGCTCTCAGCTTTTCCTCAACTCTGCTCCCTCTGTCCCCATTCGTGTTCTCACCAACACACCATAAAGGGAGCATAAGACAGTGATCTGTAAACACAACTTATTAATTAAAATTAATTTCTATTCAAGTTGTATTTTTATTTTCTTCATACACACTACATTTAACTTTAGTAAAAATGTAGTAGGTTGCCCTGATTTCCTCACATTGTATTTTTCACATAATGTATCATATCATATATTGCAATTCATCTAAAATATATCATATTATAGATTCATATTTTTTGAAGTTTTTTATTTTTTTTTGTCCATACCGCCCAGCTCTACCTCTTGTACATGGCTGACTCACCATACGCACTCACTCATGTTTAGCAGGCTGAGGATTCTCCACAAGGGAGGGCAGTTAGTACTCAAATGTTCTGCGCTTCACATTAATGGCAATGATTTTTGTTTAAGCCTGAAGCTCCAGCTCAGACTTCACTTCATAATTCTTTCTTCTAACTGTTTGGAGTGGATTGAGGCCATTTAGCCATTCTGAAGCTGTACTGCCTGATTTTCCCTGATACTTGACTTTTATACTCCCCTTACAGTTCACCTTTACACCACAGCCATAAAATACAAATCATGTTTTGAGCTCCCCCCAACAGACAGCTGTACACATTCATGTGTTGCCAAGCTGAGTGATGAAGTGGTGTCTGGGCTGACACATTAGAATATTATTACAGGATTTTACACAAATATGAATCGGGTTTGGCAGCATTTAGCAGTTCTTGTGAGGGTCTCATGTAATTTAATAGTGCAGCAGCAGGGTTGGCCTGAAGTGGCAATGACTGAGATGCTATTCTCCCTATTATAAGCAGTGCAGTTTCTATTATTGTAATTTTATAAAAATACTGCTCCTGCTTTTTCTCTTGAAAAAAGAAAGCATCACAGATCATTTATCATGATATCCTGCATTTAATTTGTGCTGAGGGACCCTAGCACACAATCAGAATAGGTATTTCTGCCATTCTCTGTACATAATCATGGTGTTTTCACTTGCAAACTGTAAACACAGTAATATTTTGTCTTGTGCTGACATGACTACCAATAATTTCTTTGGAATGATACTTTGCCCTTACAGTTAACTTCCCACATCAGCTATGGTTTGTGTTTGCAACATTATGCAAGAATTGGTATTTTTTGCTACTGGTCCTCCTACAGTGGGAGAGTGTTGTTCACTTTAACACCACTGTCGTAAAAACAAGTTCTTTTGAACTCCTTCCCAATGTTAGCTGTACATGTGCTTTTGTTGACAAGCTGAGAGCTACAGGTCTGGCATCTGAAATGAAGAGACATGTCAGCTGTAAACTTTCAGATTTTTTTACAAGTACGACTCTGGATATGCAGAGTTCTCTTAAAGGGGTCTTGAAGTAGCAGCAGTCTGTCCATTTCATACAAAGACAGAGACGCTATTCTCCTTATTACAGTCAGTGTATATGATTTTGAAGCTGTTATTTAAGTTATAATTGCTGCACTAACACATTATGTTTAAGTGTTTGTGTGAACAGAGCTTGTGATGATTAGACATGCAGTTTATGCAGTGCTAATAGTTGGGTGAAATCGTCTTTTGACAGCAAACCTCTCTTGGCTTGTATTAATTAGATTTTTACCTGAACTGTTGCTGTAGCAGTGACCAGCCTGAATTTGTTCTCATTGGGATTTCGAAAAAAGCCCCTCACTCCCCTTTAGTGTAGACACCACAGATTGCAGTGTTCTGAATGTCTTCTTCCAAGCTTGGAGCCTTGCTCCAGTGAAGCACAGGAGCATGGAGTGGGCAGGCAGGCCCACTCACATCATAGCACTCCCACCGCCTCTTACTGAGCACACATCAATAGAGAGAGGGAGGGTGAGAGAGGGAGACAGAGGGGAAACAAAGGCAGAGAGGAAAAAAGACCCAGAGGAGGAGGGGGAGGAGAGGAGAAGATGCAGAAGAGTGCCGACATTTGTGGCGATTGAATGAAATCTTTCTCCTGGTCGTGCTGCAGTGTACACTCTCTCGCTCTCGCTCTCTCACTTTCACTTGCTGTCTCACACACTCATGCATGCACCTTTTAAGCAGCCTGTCTTTGATTATGTCAAGTATGCATGTGTGCGGTGGTGTGGGAAACACTGTTGGGTAGGAGGTCTATAATAATCTGCAGAAGCGTTGGTAAAGAAAGGAGCACTGTAGAAACGGTGGAAGAAGAAGGAGTTTAATAACGGGGTGCTGTAACCAGGCCATTCTTCTCTTACCCAGTGCGCTTTGTGGTTTTGTCATGTCTATTAACCTTGTCCAGAATTGCATGTAAGAAATCCATGTGACCATGCTAGATGGTCTGCTCTTATTAAAACCAATTGACTGACTCTACCTGTAATACAATTTTAAAATAAGGGTGTTACACAGGGTTCTTTAAGCAGTGCCATAGAAGAACCACATTTAGTGTTCGTAAGGAGCGCTCATTGTGTGTGAAGAACCTTTACATCAAGCAATGGTTCTTCAGAGCTTTAAAGCACCTTTATTTTGAAGTGTTTCTTTATTTTAAGTCTCCAGGACATTGATATCAGTCTTTCATGCTATATCAGAAATAGGGCTGGGCAGTATATTGTTTCACATCATCATCGCAATGTGAGCATGTGCAACATTCACATTGCAAGACATGCAGTGTCATGCAATGCCAATTCAATTCAACCTTACAATTCTTTTCTGCTTGAGTAGGGAAATTCATTTTCCATGATAGATAGACCTGAATCAGATTTTATCCGCCCAATATCATTTATTTTACTCCAATTTTTGATACACAAAAGGGGAGGGCATTATTAATGTTGTGACACATTGACCTGTTGTGAGAACATTTCTGTATTATTTAATATCGCAGAATATTTTGCAGACAAAAATGTATATTTTGCAATGTCATTTATTTCCAATATTGTGCTGCCAAGGGCTGTGTATTGGCAAGAACCTACCTATATGTTATGTGTCACAATACAGGGTTTATTCAATATATTGATACTAATATATTGATATGTAGCATCAAATCTGCCCTCATCACTGTGTGTGCACCCATGTTCACCAAAATTACCATTGGAATGAATGATCTTCTATTGCTTTTGAATGTCAATAGTTATTTCTCAAACTATCAATAATGGCATAATAATAACAGTTTCTTTTGGTGTTCTGTAGGAATGGAAGCTTGTAGTTGGGATGTAATCATGAGTTGGTTCACTGGCCTACTCCCAACATCACTACTGCGGAGTTAGTGTGTGTTAGTGTGGCATCGTTTGTTAAGTGATGATTTTTATATCTACCATGGTTTTAAACTCATTTCTTCATGTAGGAAATGCAATAAATACAATAGATCACATTGTAATAATCACTATATTTTTTACATAGAAACTTGGAGTCAGTTCAACTCTCGAGTTGAACAAAATTACAGGAACGTGAAGGAAAATTAAATGCTCAGATTTTTTTCAGAGGGACAATTAATTGTTTAAATCAGCCAATTTAGCCACCACTAAAGACTATTTTTTCTAAGCTCTCACTAAGATAATGACTCTCCAGTCCGATCAGCAGCAGCACTGCCCCTTTGAAGTGTTTATTTCATCTGTCCTCTCAACAGTCTTGTAGGCTCCACAGGGGGAATAGTGTGCACTCCAGACTATGGGAGATGGCTCATCATTGGCCCTGTGAGGCCACCACATCTTCATAACAAAGTTTATGTAAGATCTCCTTTTGACACATAATTGCTTTAACCCTGCCTCTATTTGCACACTGAGGATCGGATACAAAGAGAGAACATAGAGAGGGGGGTTGAGAGGGAAGAGGAAGGGAGGGAACCAGGGAGTGGGACAGGTGTCTTGAAAAAAGGAATGGAGTCTCAAGAGCCAGAAAGAGGCTGTAGCTGTATGGAGTACAAATGGTTGAGAGAACAGAGCAGGAGTAAGGGTGACGATGGAAATGGAGATGTTGATTGATGTGAAGTTGAGTGTGTGTGTGTGTGTGTGTGTGTGTGTGTGTGTGTGTGTGTGTGTGTGTGTGTGTGTGTGTGTGTGTGGAGGGGTTCAGTATAGAGCTTCTCTCTATTGCTGTTGAGCACAATTGCTTCATTTGTGGTTGAGGTCTAGGGTGTGTCTGTGTCTGATGTGTGATGCTTTTAGTGAAAAACTGAAGCATCACAAACTATATACTCTCCCAATGTAGTAGACAAACTACATGACTAGATACATCAGTCTCTTCAAACCTTCTCCACTTAAGTAAACTCAGTCAGACTCACTCCCTTTAACAGGGTTCTTCATTTTCTTCATTTCATGTCTGATCCTCTACACTACTCTGGTCCTCCTCTGTAATGTGAATAACTTTGCTCTGGGTAAGAGCGTCAGCTAAATGCCATAAATGTAAATGAAATAACTTGGATTTTTGTGGGTCTATACGGGCTTCATTGTACGTCACAAAGTATTAATGATCTAAAATATACAATATTAATAAAGCGCACTGTTTATTCTGTTAGTGACAGAAACTTTTCTTTTGTATGGAGAAACTAAACTGTTTTACATTTTGCAGAGCATGCCCTGCACTGTAACTATTCCACATGCACACATTGTGATGATAATGCTGAAACAATATATTGTGCAGCTCTAGAACAGAGCTTCAGGTTTCACAAATAATACAGCTCATAGGGGAAAGTTATTGGCTACAGAGACCCTGGAATAGTGTTCAGAATCCTGTTATTTTATTAGGTCAATTACACTTTTCTGGACAAAAGTGTAAATGACTGTTTACTGCACTTTTCACATTGAGTTGTCATGGTGCTATATGAATAAATCCTTCCTTTCGCTGTGCAATAGTTATAAAGGTTGTAATTTTAATTCTATCACCATTAATTAACCTTATATATATTGTGTTTTAGTGAGTTTTTTTGCCTAGAAGCATCAGATGAATTGACATAACTAATGTTGATGATTGTTAATGTCAAAAGTAATTATTTTCGCACCACTTTATCTTCTGGTAATTTTTTCATAATTTTCAGACAGTCCCTAGCTGTGATGCCTAATTGCTATAATCTAGTTTGCAGAGTGCGAATTGATAACCTTACTTTTACTCTTATCCATATTAGCCTCGTAGCTCCTATTTAGGAAATGGAGAACATTTATGTTAATGAGTTTTTTCATGGAACTATAAATTGCTCTTGAGCCAGTATTCACTGACGGGACTGTGCAGTTGTCGCTGACCATGGGTTGCCAGCTGGTGTGAAACAGCTGTGGGAAAAGAGAAATCAGACCTGGAGGGCTGGAGAGGGCAGGGATGTTGAAATGTTGCTGAGATATGCTGCTTCATGTGTTCTGATGGAGGTTCAGATGGAGTGTGGTCATGAAGATGCCTCAGCGCAGGTCAGCTCCATTCGATATTGATCCCGGAAGAGGGGGGTCGGTCGATGTGTTCCGCTGTCCACTCTCATTAATCAAACTCTTGTTTGGAGCGAGACGCTCCTAATGTAAATGAAGAGAGGTGGTGATGTGTGGGGCTGTTTATTACCTTTGTGTTGGGTCTATTTGAATTGTACTTAAATAATAGTTTTGGGCTGTGGCAAGAAGCATCAGGATACAGGGGATACAGTTCAATATGTTGCAAATATACTAGCCATAACATTATGACCACCTCCTTCATTGCAGCCCCACTGATCAGCTCCACTGATCATACAGGAGCACTTTGTAGTTCTATAACTACAGACTGCAGTCCATCTGTTTCTCTGCATACATTGTTACTCGTTTCACAGTGATCTTCAATGGTCAGGACCCCACAGGACCACCACGGGCTGCTCCATCTTGTAGATTTATAGTCAGACGACGGAAGTTCATATGTTGCTATGTAGTTTGCGTTGTTCATCCTCTGTCCTTTATCAGTGCTCACAGGATGCTGCCCACAGGATACTATTGGCTGGATATTTCTTGTTGGTGGGCTATTCTCAGTCCATCCGTGACACTGAGGCATTTAAAAACTCCAGCAGCACTGCTGTGTCTGATCAGATGGACTAGTCTGTAATTATAGATCTACAAAGTGCTCCTGTATGGTCAGTGGCACTGATAGTGCACAGTGAATGTAGGAACAAGGAGGTGTCTCTGGATTCTAGCCTCGTCTACTAGCTAAGGATATTTTTTGAGTGAACAGCAAAGCACTTTTGTAAGTCGCTCTGGATAAGAGCTTCTGCTAAATGCCGTAAATGTAAACGAGGTGGTCTAATGTTATGGTTGATATTATGAGTGTACAGCTTTGAAGGATTCTGCGATTAAACTCACACCGTGAATCTGATGGAGACTTTATGATTGGACTTCTGTCAAGAACCAATTTTAAGGAAGATCTTGATCAGTGAGGCCTATGTTTCTTTGTGGAACCAGAATTGTCACTGTTTATAGAACCATTTAAAGCATATTGTAAGATAACTTCTCCTGCTGTGACAATGTCATTTGTGGCGTCAGATGTGTATGCATGGCCTTATGAACCTTAATAACAAACACAAGAAGAGAAGACAGCAATTTATCATTCACTGTTTCAGTCAACATTATATAATCCTCCTGCTGATGTGTGGCAGCTACTTTAAGTCTGTTTAAAATGAGGAGCGTGACACATAACACATCTGACACACACACACACACACACACACACACACACACACACACACACACAAAAACAGTTGTGCTAATGGCTGAAAGCAGATCATGATACAGCAGGTGTGTATGGGTGTGAATGGACTGTGTATGTATGTAGAAGGCCTGTGTTTCTTCCCCCAAACAGCTGGTACTCCCAGTTCTGCACCTGGAATGTGCCAATTCATACACCCTATGGACAAAAGTATTGGGACACCTCATTTAATTGTTTTCTTCCTAAATCAAGAGTAATAAAGTTTGTCCTGCTTTTGTTGGAGTTACTGTCTGCAACAAAAGCAGGACAAACTTTAATACTTTCCAATGAAGGTTTTCTACTATACTTTGCAGCATTGCTGTGAGGATTTGATTGCACTCAGAGACAGAAGTGTTACTCAGGTCAGGATGTTGGAGGGTAACTGACCCACCTCATCTCCCATTGTTCCAGAGAATGTCCCACTGCTCCACAGCTCAATGCTGGTGGGCTTTGTACCTCCTAGCCCATGCCTGGTATTAAGCACAGTGCCAAATGGTTCATGTTAATCTTCTCTAGTGTCCTATTCTATTGGCATTGCTTCTTTACAGGGATTAGACAAGCTGTGTGTGTGTGTATTTGCACATCTATGTCAGCAATTGGTGCAGCTTAAAGTAGCTGAATGTATTAATTAGAGGGATGTCCACAAACATGTAGTACATGTACATTTAGTGTAGAAGCTCCCTAGAACAGGTTTGTGCTTCTGTGTGAGGGTCTTTTTTTTATAAGAGCTTGTCCAGTCATGTTCCAAACATTTGGGTTGTTCTGATCTGTCGGCGCTCTACTCCCCCGCTGTGTGCGGAAGTGGGTCAGCGCGCCCTCAGAGACTTGCTGGCATCTCAGGCATGTGTTTGAGACCTTTGCTTGGGACAGGTGTTTCCCTTTTTTATTAAGACCTGAGGGCAGGGTTTCATACTGTAAAGATATCTGATCTGTTCTGGGTGTGTGCAGTGTTTGGTGATATGGCAAACAGAAAAAACAGGCCTATATTTGTTCCATTCATCTCAACAAAAATCCTCTCTAAAGCTCTGTTCTGATACGTTCTGCTTCTCTATACTGCATTTTCTCCATCACTCATTCAAGTCTATCTCTGTTTCTCTCCTCATATTTTCTCGGGTCCGTGTAGCTTTGCACCATATTTAATCACCTCTCTAGATAGATGGTCCCTCCCTGCATGCCTTTCTTCAGTGCTGTCTGCTGAACTTGTGCTGGAAAGTATGTGTGCTTTGCTTACAACAGTACAGGTAAGCAAAATAAGACCGGAGTCCTGCAGTCAGCCAAAAGGTTGGTGCTGCCTTAGCTAGTCGAGTGTGCATAGACTGTGACCTAGAGATTGATGATTCTCCCCAGTGAGGAATTTAATGGGAAACATTTAAACAATGGTTTTCTTTCCACTTTAATTCTACTGTACTGCACAGAAGGATGCATTTTGTCCTGCAGGGTCCTGCATATTTCTAAAGAGTGAGATAATCTGGATTTGGACACTCACAGCCAGGTTGCCTTTCAGGCTCTCTGAAGGTTCTCCATAGGGCCCCTAATCCTCAGCAATCTGCCGTGGGGGATTTGGGAAAGGGACCTGGTGGTTGACTCAAAACAGATTTCCCAAAATGCTTCTGATCTGAACAGAAGCCCACCCTGTTACATTTTGATCCTATACCCTAAATGACTGGATTTCATTTAGGCCCAAATGGTCTTAAAATGTCTTTGTTTTACATTTCTTTTGCTTATTTGATGGTCCTGTAGTATTGCCTTTCCAAAACACCACTGAATTGTTGATGATAAATAGAAATAAGTGTGAGATGTTACACAATGTTGTTCATAACCTTCAAAAGAAATTGGTCACAACCTATCCTCCACCCCACATCCAGAAGTACCAGTTCCAGTGAGCACTGTGTGTGTTCAGTATGTACGACTGACATGCCGTGAACCTCAAACACGGTTGTCTCTTCCAGGCTGTCCAAAACAAAGCTGACAAACAGGCCAATTCCAGACTCACAAAACTGTTACATAAGTCTTGACTGAAATATGTACACTCATCCCACTGGCCAAAGTTCTAGTCAAAGCTGATGAAGGTGGTAAAACACACACATTGATGTTATTGATATTTGTAACACTGGCTATGGCTTTTTCTGTGCCAGTGTCCCCAGTTAGACAGTGTTTACCATCTCGTCTCTTCAATTAAAAAGCACATCAGAACTGGTGCTAGGCTAAAAAACTATTATTATATTATTATTAATTATATGATGTTTTATATATATATGTGTGTGTGTATATATATATATATATATATATATATATATAAATAAATAAAATGGGTGAAATTTCCTACTGTGTCTTTTTCCTCCCATCTCTGTCCAACCTAATCAGCATTCTATCCCTCCATCTCTGTGCCATGGACTGACCTACATTTAGGTGTGTCTGCACATCTTTCTCTCTCACTCTGTCCTCTCGTTCGCATGTTAGTGCTATTTTAATCTCCTCACCATGAGGTCAGTTCAGCAGACAAAACCTTTTATTTTGTCCATCTGCACTAATTTCTTTTTTTTCTTTTTTTCATTTTCCCTCTTTTTGGGTTTTTGCATGCCTGTGATTTGAAGTGAAGTGGCCTCTGGCTCCATTGGATGAATGTCTCATTGTTGTGCTGGTGTGTGTGTGTGGGTGTGTGTGGACAACAGTAACTGCGTGTATGCTTATGTCTTTAACCTCTGTGACCCTGGCGCATGCTCTCGTTCACTGCTCTTTAGATGCTTCACTGTGTGAGTACCTGTGCATACCTGTGTGTGTTTTAGACCCTTTTTTTTATGAACCCCCTTTCCTACACCAGAATGCCTGAACCAGCTCACTTAAGGCCTGATAATCAGCTGATAAGCTTGATCAAATGTGCGAGAGCATAACTAAAGCTAAGGCTTTTGCTCTTCAGTAGCAGGATTAAGAACCACTGCAGTAGAAGAACAGGTGTTCAGTGGTGATGTGTGAGAATCCGGTAGCTCTGAGTCACGCACGTCAGACTGTGTGTCTTTGTTGGACTGATGGGTGTCTGAGATCATCATGATGCGGGAACCATGACTTTGATTATCCGTTTAATCTGATGCCTCCCATTTCATCTGACTCCTGCCGCTCAGCTGCTGGCTTCCTGCCAGTCTGCCCATAATTCACCTGAGTGTGTGTGTGTGTGTGTGTGTGTGTGTGTGTGTGTGTGTGTGTGTGTGTTCTCTCAGTGGAAACAGGCCAGGTTTGTGTTTGTGGTCCGATCCCACTGATTACATGCTGGTGGTTCTGGCCCAGCTGATGCACCTTTGTCTGAGTTTCAGTGGAATGTGTTTGTCTGCAGTGAAAGCAGAGGCTGCTCTGGAGGGGGATGGGAACATTTCCTAGCATCAGCACTGCTGCATGCTGCAAGGAGGCTCTGTGTACTTCTCAGGGCAAGGGCTACAGTACCAGAGCTCACAGCCTACACCAGAGAAGTGATATGCTGCCATATACTGCAGTGTCAGTCCATTATTGCTGTGAAATATTCACATCTCAAAATATATGATAAAATCGTCAAAAATATACACTATCAAAAATATCTGCACCCAGAAAGAATCAACTGATCGTCTGGTACAACACCATTGCAGGCTTGCATTACAGTCATGGCCTCTTCAGTGACGAATCACAATTTAGGTTTGTTGGAGACAGCCAATGTATGGAGGCATCGTGGTCAACTCCAGGATCCGTGGTTTCTTGTTACACATCATAGGTGCAATTTCGTACAATGCCAAATCACCTTTGGCCTCTCTGTTGGTCCTGCTACCAGTGGTCCTACCTTTTCTGAACCCACACACTTGATGCACAATTCCAACAGGACAGCGCTCGTTCTCCATACTGCTGCCGTCTCAGGAGCTTGCTTTAAAGACACAGATACTGTACCATGGCCGGTTACATCACCACACCTATCCCTGACTTAAAATGTGTGCGATATTATTGGACGTGCTATCAACATTCCACAGTACAATCAGCAGAGAGTGAGAAAATTAAAGATGCATGGGTTGGTTTATTACGGGGCACCTTTAACTCCTCTAAAGGAAGGAGTTTTAGAGGAACCTCTAAACAGAACATGGGCAGCCCTGCATTTCTAATGTACCATTTTTTCAGTTTTACTTGTTTTAATATATTAATTGATGAAATAAGCTCAAATATCCTTTCATAATTTATGTAATAAAAGACAGGTTGTCATGGCGTGTATGGGATTGTGTATGAACTTGACAGTGTCGGAAAACACTCCATTGTGGGTTGAAAGGTCGATGTCAGATTTCAGGTTGGTTATAGTTATGCAGACATTCTTAACAAAATGCAGCATTTATCACACTTTTACTGCCATTGCAGGGTGTGAAGGGTGTGGTTTTTCTGGACAAACATTTTTCAGGGGCACGTGGGTGCGTCTGTCCCTGTTTGCCCTTTTACTCGTACTGTACTACATTTTACATTATTCTAGTTAAATTACACTAACTAATGTTTCTGACACCAGTTTCTTCTCTTTCTCTTCCATGTTCCTGCTGCTGCTGCTGCTGTCATGTGTCTGAACAGGTAATACGAATTTTAATTTTTTACAGCAGGCCAAAGATTTCAACCCGTTGGGTTGCACTGCTATAACACTGGTATTTTTGGAATGTCGGGTGAAAATAGTCTAATATAGGGCATTTTTGCATTAGAGTGCTTCCTGTTTGAAGTTTGCTCTCTCTGATCGTATACTGGACATTTGAGACATCTTGTGATTGGGATTGCATGACAACACTGCATGTGATTACCCTTGAAGGTGTGTCATGTTAAGGTAGTTCACCTTAGAGGGGCAGTATGACCATGTTCTGTTATATTATGGTACATTTAGTTGATATTTCTGATCAGTATCAGTATCACAAATCAAAATACATGCAAA
The DNA here is from genome assembly GCA_034509495.1 of Acestrorhynchus altus. Lineage (NCBI taxonomy): Eukaryota > Metazoa > Chordata > Actinopteri > Characiformes > Acestrorhynchidae > Acestrorhynchus > Acestrorhynchus altus. The sequence goes on from CM067505.1 coordinate 27,470,258, forward strand.
GACATGCAAAAGTGGAGTTATTTAAGTTATAACAGTCAGGAAAAGAAAAACGACAAGCGTGAGTTTTAGGGGTTAAAGTATTCTAGTGGTTAAGAGATCATGGTCAACACTAGATGATGTAACAACACTAGAACAATTTGGATCCACCCACTTTCAGGCATGAACACAAAGCTTACTTCAAAGGTTGCTTTTTCAGAGAGACATATTTTCTAATCTGCACATGTACACTACATGTTCTTTTGGCAGGGCTGGACTGGCAAATTAATCAACTTAATATTGTCCAATGGGGAGGGGGTCCCTTTGGCTTGGTTTCATTTCGTCAACCGGGGAGGGAGAATGCGACCTGCTCATTCATGCTGTCAGCAGCCAAAACCCATGAGTCCCACTAGGAGTTTTCCTGACCAGTGCATCATTGGTTTTTGGTACAACATTGGTGTTTATCAAAAAGGGGCATCAGACTCCAGTTTCTGGGAGGCATGATGGTGCATTTCACCCTGGTATGTGGTGCTGCCCACTACCAAGTTTAGCTTCTTGATGGTGAAATTATAAACCTGTAAACACTTTTGGCATGTGACAATTAGGTGCTGTTTATAGGCAAATGTATTTGCTGTCCTGGATGTTCATTGTAATGAGTTCCCGTGAGGGGTTTCTCATGAACACACATGCTGATGCCACTGTTAAAATTATATTGTACATATTAAACAGTTTTAGTCAGAAAAGGGAGGGAAAATAAGGGAATGCTCCTTTAATCATACCTGGGCCTGTTTTTCTTAGGTATAGAAAGTATCATGGTGGGAAGAAACTGATTCTGCTTTACTTTGAAGGACCTGCCTGTTGCTAGGTGTTGGTGTACTCTTGCTTGGTTTGTGTATGAACTCTGGAGACATACTGTATATATAAACGTACTTAGATTGCCATAGTGCTTGTTGGTTGGGATGCTTTTCAGTGATATGTGAGAGCTGTTAGCACCACAGATTGCATTGTTGAGCTTTTGTAACGTTTACAGTTTTTATCACAGTAGCAGATCACATTGGTGCATGTTGGTTTTCATGCTTTTCTGCTTTATATTTTCTTTTTCTTTGAATTTTTGAACTCTAAACAATAGTGATCCAATTAAAATGGATTCAATCCTTAATGGGGTTTAATTTCCTGTGAGGAAGAGCCATATCAGTGGATCCGCATCTCCGGTACTGTCCCATAGGTCCCTCTGGCTTCCATGGCTGTGTCCCCAAGTCAGCTTCTTCACCCGCAGCTATTTATTCGTGCATGAGCTTTGTGTGAGAGTGTGTGAGCCATCACGAATCATGCTCTCTTCTCCTCAGTGCGCTCACTAATCAGCAGTAATTACAGCCTGTAATCTCCACACTGCACACGATTCATTCTCACAGGAATGTTCAAATGATGCATGTCAGTGTCAGAAGACCACTAACATCAGTGCAATGTTTTTAGAATTCTTTGCTGGTAGGTGGCCTGGTTTGTGGCTGCTTGCTGTAGTTTAAGGGTCTGCGAGTGGGCTTTTTATATAGCCCAGTACTGTCTCCAGTACTATTTTGAGGGGTGTGGTTATATTAACTTCACACATTTTAATTAATGATCGGGTCCTTTTTAGCCTTTTATCTTTCTTTTTAAAGAAATCAATCCAGTTGCAAGCTTCCTTTCACTTGGTCCACAAGCCTACCTACAGGCTGTAAACCAACTATGTGGCCTGTGTGTTTTGTGGGAGGAATGTGATTTTGATTTTTTTTTTAAAAGTAAAGAGGAACTTCTGAGAAAAAAGTCCAAACATAAAGCACTTCAAGTGTTTCGACACAGATGAGCTATTTTCCTTATGAATGCAGCCAGCAGGAACTGAAGAACTAAATGTGTCTTAGCTTAGACTGTATATATTTTCACATTTTGTGTCTTTTATTGATGGCCTTCTTTTAAGCAAAAGGAGAAAATACAAATGGAATATTCTAATAATAATGTAAATGATTGTGTAGAGTTTACTGTCAACAGTGGAGATACATGATTTTTTAAAGGTTTTTCCTTCATTCTGTTGATTTTTTTTATTTATTTATTTTTTTATTTTTTTATTAGAATAATCAGCTCAGGTTTCCTGGTATTGAACGGCTGTTTTCTTTAACTGTGATTTGATTTTATTATTGACCAAGAGAGGAAAGTGGTAGGGAGTTGTATTCTACCACTCAGTGCAAAGTTAACAAATTTGTGTGAGTGTGAGCTGCACAATCACACACTCAATTGCGTGCGTACACACACACACACACACACACACACACACACACACACACACACACACACACACACACACACACACACACACACACACACAGAGCTTGAATCATGCAGGGAGTAAAGCACATGGTCTGGCTCTAGCAGTGACATCACCTGTCTTGTGGTCAAAGTACAGTTCCTCTATCCGGCTCAGAGCAGCACACAGCTCATTCAGAGTTACCAGGCTGCTGGCTGGTACACACACACACACACGCGCACACACACACACTGTTGTTCGCTAGCCTGCTGCTCACGGTGCAAAGAGGGAGCAGAAGAAGGGAAACAGGGAAGAGACAGATTTGGATTTCCATAATGACAACGGACCTCTGACCTCATGGATTACACACAGCCTAAAGAGCAACTGAGGCCTCGTTCTTTTTCCTGCTGTCTCACACAAGTGTAGTCTTTCTTTATTACTTTCATATTCTCTCTTTTCCCCTTCTCCCTTCATCTGTTTCCCTCTTTCACGGTTCCTTTTAACCTCCCACCCTTCATATTCTGGAGGTCTGTATGTAGCTGAGTAGAAATGAGCTCTGCAGCAGCATACAGGCAGTATCTTCAGGACCTCGAAGACAAAAAAGGTTGGTTCCATTCAGCTTTTCCAGTTGCCATATGGCTACAGACTCCTTTTTGCTTTTGTTTCTTTTGTGCTTATTCATAGTGCATAGTTCATGGACATGCTTCAACCAACTGTTTGTACTTAGCGAAAGGGGCCCGATAAGGGTCAGTTGACATCAGGATCTGAACAGAGTCCTATATATTTGAGTGGACATAGTAAAATTATATCTAAGCACTGTAAATATGGACGCTCAGATAGTAGCTCACTTTTTCCTTGAGCAAAGTGGAAAGGATGCCCTGCTGTTGCAGCTGCCTACTGTTGGCATAGCAGACCAAGGCCATGGTCAGCTGTGTCACTATCTACCCCCACCCCCTCAGGCCCTTGAAGTCATCTGTCTCAAGGCCACCAAAGGCTACCAAGCCCTGAATAGTCATTGATACCCCCTCAGCCCCTAGGCAGTGTTACTGAGAACCTATGTCTTCTCCAGCTGTAGGTCACTCATTATTGTTGGACAATTGTGCACTGAACCACAACAAAGGGGGTTTGGTGAGATAATTGTCTGTGTGTTTTGTGAGTGCGTTTTCAGTGTCACCTGCCATATTGCCATATCATCCTGCCAAATGGCAAGGCTAGGTGGTGGAGCTCGAGATTGAGAGACCTTGTATTGAAAGTGTAGGGTGTTTTTTCTTGGAGTGTCTGAGATGAATGGTTCATGATTTGTTTAAAGGGAGTAGCTGAGCCTTATCTCCTCTTTCTCTTTCTCCTTGTGTCCACACAAGCACCTTGTGAAGGCTAAGCATTTTGCTCTGCCTTGTGCTGTGTGTCTTAAAGGCCCTGTGTGGGCCATCTGTTTCAGCCATGTCTGGTTGCATTTGTACCGGCTCACTTTCTGCCCACCTTCTATTTTTTGGCATGTTAATTGAAAATGGTGCGGCTTTTATTTCTGAGCTGTAATTCAATCCGGGCTGGATCATGGGGCAGACATTTGTTCTGGCCTGGAGTGGATGGCATCAGGCGTATGTGCTGACCATATGGATCAGAAGTGGAGATGAGGGGGCCTGTTGGCGGGGGAGTTTTTCCTACCCCACTAATATCCACACACTGGGCCTATTGTCCCAGACGCAGCAGGTCAGTTACGGGCCAAGGATGAAATAAAATCAAATGGCATAAAAGGTCAAAAATATCTTAAAATTGGAGTGAAAAGTGGAGTCATCAGATTACACTGTAGCCTTTAGATGCACATTCTACTTTGCATATAACTAATGTCAGTGGGGGTGTTTTGTTTGGGTGTATGACATTGTTTGGATGGGTGAGTTAACTTAGTTGCTAAGATGAAGTTACAGGTTGGTCCACCTGGATGGTGGAACGGGACAGATGGTAGGTGAAGGAGTAAGTGTTGGTGCATAAGCTTGGCTTAAGGACAGCAGGTATATGTATTATTACTCCTCTTTGGTCTTTGTCTGTGTGTTGCTTCCAGGAAATCTGCACTGCAGCTTGACTGTCTGTACTGGCTCCCCCCGACACTGTAATCCACTAACCCTGATTAGTTTCAATCCCCCTCAACACTGGCTCAGACATTTTTACGCAAGCTTACCAACCTGAAGGCAAAACCAGCCTCCCTTTGCCACAAACACACATGGATGTACACATGGGTTTAGACTTTACTTGCAGGGCTCTTCTCTTCTTGCTGTCTTTGCATCATAGGCTTATCAAGGCCAGTTTCAGTGACCCTGGAACAGAACGCGTGCTTTCACCAAGATGCAGGCACAACGTCCTTCTGAAATTAGATTTGGAATTTAAAGGCCTGAGTGATTTCATGTGCTGTAAGATTACACCGTGACCATCAACTGCAAGCTTCTGCTCACACCCACAACCAAACAGCTGCTAGACACTATTACCCTGCCCACCACCATTCTTCATCACCAGCAGACACATGATGCTTCATGTTCTGCTGTTCTTTGCAAAGACATTCCATAAGCGCTGTGCCTTTCTTTTTTCTTGGGTCCATATGAGGACATGGAGCCCAAGTGTCTCAGTGCTGAGTCTGCAGCTGTAGCACTAGTCTACAGTAAAGCAGTCCAAGGGTTGGACCACGGCAGCTGTCGTTTGCAATCCAAAGCATCATTCTATCAAGGGTGTATGGCCTTCATAAATTCCCCTCGCCTTGTTAAGCCCAGAGGCAGTGGTGCCAAATGTTCTCACAAACTGCAATTACCTAAAACCACTGCTGTTCTTGTTTTTACATATGATGTAAAATACATAGTATCACAAGGACTGTCAGAGTTTCATTGTTTAGAACTGTACAAACCCTCACGGCTGTCTCGGGAGGCCATATTCCAAAAGCACACATCACTTTATATTTGTAGCAGAAAACTCCAAACCATGTAATAATGCCTTTGTTGTAATATACATCAATCTGCCATAACATTAGCAGGTGTTGGTCAAGGGGTTTGATGTACATCAGGTAGCAAGTGACTAGTCTGTTCTTGGAATTGATGGGTTAAAAGCAGAAAAATGGACAAGCATAAAGATCAGAGCCACTTGAGAATATCTTCACTCAGAATGTCTCCTGAACTTGTGGGGAGTTTTATGTGCAGTGGTCTGTTCATGCCAAAAATGGCCCATTTTGGCCCAAAAATGTCTTTTTGATTCTCTCTATGGAGGCCCTACCTCACAAGTTACAGGAGGGTGTTCTGCTGAGGTCTTGGTGCCAGATACCACAGGGACACCTTAAGATGCATGCCTTGAAGGGCCAGATCTGCTGTGGCAGCACAAAGGGAACCGTTTCAAGATTAGGCAGGTGGTGCTAAGGTTATGTTTGATCAGTGTATACTTATACAGCACAATGAAATTCTTTTCACATATCCCAGCTTAGACAACCGCGGTCAGCCATTCTACATCTTAGCTGAGCCAGTAATGGAAAATACAACCTTTTTTTCCCCAAAACGTTTATTAGTACTTGCTGATTCTCATACAATAGAATGTTCTCCATTATGTTACTTTGTTGGCCTACTTTGAGACTAGTACTGCCTTATGTGGTGGGGGTTGGGTGCTTTATACTAGGGCACATTCAGTAGAACCCAGTCAGTCCTGGGGATTTGAACCCACAACCTTCTGGTTGCTGGCTTACGTCTCTTACATCTAGGCTGCTGGCAATAAAACACAGCTGCTGCATCCCACCTAACCTTTAGCTAAACAGTAACACACGCTAACACATAGCTAATTTAATTAGCTCATTACACTCATTCACTCAGTTTGTTTTTTCTTGACCACAAAACACAAATATAGCCCTAACTATTAAATATGCTTTTCTCTTGTGCTAAAGACCAATGATTGGATCATGTGGCAAGAAATTATTTGATGGTCTTCTAGTCTTAAGGCTTATAATGTTCACTTGTTTTTGTACTGTGTGGCACAGATCTACACAAAGAACCCTGTTTGTTATAGAGATTATCACAAATACCTGTAACAAACATACTAAAACACAGATTTTCAACCCTCTGCTCCGTGCACACATTTTTCACCTGGAAAGTTAATGCGTAACAAGAAATCAGCTCTAACCACTAGTGTTGAGAACCATTGGCTACTTGTTACTATTTTTTCCAAATCAGTGTGTTTTGTACTGGCCTGGCCTAACATGGCTGTATGTGAAGCACACACCAGATTAAATAAATATTTCCTACAGCGCCAGAGACGGTCACTCTGGGTCACTTGTCTGATGTACTGGCCTGGGCTATGGCTGACTCCTGATAGTCCGGCTCGCATATTAGATGCACTACGCTCCAGAGCGCTTTTCATTACGTGGTCTTCCTCATAAACATTTACAGCATATTCATCCATCACACAGTTATGAAACCATGCTGTTTGTCCTGTGATCCCTGGCTGCTTCAAATGAGTGTCTGACAGAGAGCTGTGGTGTCGCTGATTGGTGCGCAGAGAAACTATCAGTTCTCATGTTTCTTCAACCTGATTATATCATCCATTGCTGTAATGAGTCTTTGCTGTGTGTTCAGGACACATGGCCAAATTCTCACGGAGGCCGTTTAGAGTTACTTAAGTGACCATTCAGTGTTCATATAGCCTGATCTGGATCAAATGAACCATTCATGGCGTTTCTGTTGTGAGCTCTGAAATCTGCTCTCTTCAGCATTTATTTTCCCATGTGTACTTTCTGCACATGTCCTTGAAACTCTAGGGCATGTGTGTTGACCCTGTGAGGGTCAGTTCTTCTGAACCTTACTCTGGTATTAGGTTTGTCCATTATGATATAGGTAAGTTATATCATAATGGCAGACAGAAATACTGGCATAGAGGTGTTCGTGGGGGAGGTGAGAAGGAGGTTGAAACAGTAAAGCTCAGTGTAAGCGAATGCCCCACTGTAGTGGAGGCAGGCAGGCAGATGCAGTGACGAAGATAAGAGTAGAGGCCCGGGTATCTCCTCAGTGCCAACAGGGTGTGGTTGGCTCCGAACAAGGACACAAACAAGGCAAAACGGCCCAGATCCTACAGCTCTGTAGCACCCCCTGTGGACCCAGTCTGCGATGGCCTATATTTTGTGCAGTATCTCTCCTGTTACAGTAGAGTTCAGTTCAGGTTCCTATGGCCAGCCATGCTTTCCTCTTATCCCCGCATGTACCTGATCAGCCATGATGTGTCTGGTTTTGGATTTAGGTATTATAGAAATTGCACATCTTAATTAGATCACACATGTCTCAAACAGTGACGGTGTTATATATAAACTCAGACATACAGGGGTTGGACAATGAAACTGAAACATCTGGTTTTAGACCACAATAATTTATTAGTATGGTGTACTAGGGTCTCCTTTGCGGCCAATACAGCGTCCATTCATCTTGGGAATGACACTTTTTGGATACAATCCGGGTTAGCACCCGAACATCCCTTTCAGACAGCTTCCTCTTGCGTCCACAGTTAATCCTGTTGGATGTGGTTGGTCCTTCTTGGTGGTGCTGACATTACCCTGGATACCGTGGCTCTTGATACATCACAAAGACTTGCTGTCTTGGTCACAGATGCGCCAGCAAGACGTGCACCAACAATTTGTCCTCTTTTGAACTCTGGTTTGTCACCCATAATGTTGTGTGCATTGTGAGCAAAACTGTGCTCTTACCTGCTAATTTAACCTTCACACTCTGCTCTTACTGGTGCAATGTGCAATTAATGAAGATTGGGTACCAGGCTGGCCTTGAACCCTCCCACACTAATGTGACAGGTGTTTCAGTTTCATTGTCCAACCCCTGTATATACAGTACATCCAGAAAGTATTCACAGTGCTTGACTTTTTCCACATTTTCCACATTTTCCACATTTTATGTTACAGCCTTATTCCAAAATTAAATATTTTTTTCCATCAAAATTCTAAACACTGTAACCCATGATGAGAACGTGAGAAGTTTGTTTGAAATCTTTGCAAATTTATTAAAATTTAAACAAAAATATAACAGTCTTTGCTCAATACTTTGTTGAAGCACCTTTGGCAGCAATTACTGCATCAGTTCTTTTAATATGATGCTTGGCATGGCACACCTGTTTTTGGAAAGTTTCTCTCATTCTTCTTTGCAGAACTGTATCCCGATACAGTCTTGTCTCAGAGGTCGGTTGGTGCTCTGACATGCGCCATCTGCTATTGGACCTTATATTAACAGTTGTGTGCATTTCCAAATCATGTCCACTCACCTGAATGTAGTACAGGTGTCCAATCAAGCTAAAGAAACATCTGAAGGATGGTCAGTGGAAACAAGAGGCACTGTTCATGGTTGTTGACACTGTATTTTCCTGTATTCACACATAAATGAAAAGTTCACACAAAATTTAAGAAAAATGGATGCTGTCCAAATGGTTACATGGTTGAAGTTTGTAAAATGCATTTATTGAGCATTTGTGATATATAGAATAACAGTGATGTGACTTTGGTTGGGGCAAAAAATGGCTAGAAGCCCCTTTACAGGCTTGTGGTGGAAAAGAAATTAGACCCGTTTTCATTATATCATTTACAACAAGAAGACGGATTATAGTCGCTACATAGCCTGTTTTTAGACCTGAAACATGAACTGTAATGATTTTTCTGGATAGTGTTGCTGCTTTTGCTTTGAAGAAGACTGGACGTTCATCCCAGGCTGTCTGCTCTGCTTCAGGGAGGGTTAGCTTTCAGAGACATAAATGAGGAGACCTGGCTGAAATATGAATGAGAGTTCTCGTATACCTCAACAATGCAACTGCTTGGATGAGATTTTATTAGTGAGATTGAGATTATTTATTTTTTTGTAACAATACAAATATCGATATATAATCCAACCCATATATCACTCTGTTTAGACCCCAATATAGATATAAATATCAATATATCCCCCAGCCCATATCTTGCTCTGTTTATATCCTATATATATATATAGCACCCAGACCTAATTCTAGCTTTTAGCTTGTGCTTAATTCAGAATGTTATCATCTTAATTCTATGTTCGATTAAGTAAATAAACTGTAATTGTACCTTAAACTGACCAGAAGTGCATTTTCTGTGGAAGAATGAACTTATTTTGAGTGAGGAGAAACAAAAATATAGTTTAATTTGATTTGTCCATGGGTGTCCAAAGCGTAAGTGTTTTTGTGTGTAACTGTTTGAATATTGGATGGCTGTGTTTCTTGTGTTGGAATTAAGTGCTCTGTAGGTAGGGAAAGGGTGAGGCCAGCCTAATTTGCATGGTGCTCTCTTTAGGTCTCCACCAAATCGAGTAGATCTTAGTTAGCCAGCCTTTTATCTTTGCTTTCAGTGCTGGTTTGGCTCACCATACTGTGGTCCTTTCTAAGGCTGAGGCTACAGTTGTGATAATGTGCTTGCTCTGTAATAACAGAGCCGTTACAGTGTAATTATGCGCTGTGAAGTGCGGTGGGAAGATGTATTGTTTCAGATGTGTGTGTGAGTGTATGTATGTGTGTGTGAGCATATGTATGTGTGTATGATGTGTTTAGCTGCACATTTCCTTGGTATCACAGACCTCTTCCATCATAATGTTGCAACTCTGGTGTGTCCCTGTTGACTCAAGAGACTGATTACTGATGTCATTTCAAGTACAGATATGACTCTTCACACAGCAGCAATACTGTTTTGTTCATCTTCCATCTTTGTCACGCGATCACCTTCACCATATCTTGGAGCCTTCTGTTTCTCAACCTGTAATTTCCGTTGTGTGGCTAGTCTTTTTAAGGCCATTATACTCCTTCCAAACCTTCCAGAAGGTTTTAGGGAGACTTTGCATTATTCACATTTTTGTTCATGTGGTTTTCATCTCTTGAGTTCAACCCAGTTCATCAATTTTCTTCCTTCATACTTTGTTACGCTGTAACTTAGATCAGCTGCATTCAGTTTTGCTCATTTGAAGATCCAGTAAATCAGATTGTAAATAAAATATCTGCAGAGCTCAGGGATCATCCACTGGGGCACTTTCTATTTCTTTTAATAAATAAAATTAGCAGTACATTTGTGAAGATTAAAGTATGCAAAGACAATATTTACAGACTTCCACATAAAGAATTAATGACAGCCAAAAATGAGCTTATATAAAATTCAAAAGTGTTATGCTTGTTTGCCTAAAGGCATGGTGCATCTAAATCCGAGGGTTCTCTTAATGTTTTCAACCTTCATTTTTATCTGTACTCTCGCACTAGTATTGATATTTGAAAATAAAACGGGCCTTCTATTTCAGGAACCACCCAACTGTATGTTGAGATGACAGTTAATGATATACTAGGTAAACATATCATGTATCAATCAAATGCAATTAAAGAAGGTTTATAATCGGAAGATAACCCAAGCTCATATCTGCTAGATGTGTGTTCAGTAAACAGAGATCTGTTATAATTACTCGTACTAATTTCCAGATCAGGTGTTACTACCTACAGATAGACTTTTATTTGATCCAGAATCACAATAAAAGTGAAAGTATGTTCAGATGTTCCAACTACCACCAATGCTTCTGCCCTGGAAAAGCCTGTTCTAGTTTATACACCTTTAAAAATAGTTCTTCAAATATTTTTATGACATAAAAGAATTTTTTTTATTTTCATAAAGAACCATGTTTGTAATAGGGATGTGTGTGTGTGAAGGACCTTTAAAACCGCACACATCCCTGTACAAACATGATGGTTTATGGAACTAAAAGTGGATCTTATGGTATCCGTCAAAAATATTGACACCTTTCTTTGTGAGGGTGTAGATGATTGATTATGTGGCTGTTTCCTCTTTCTCTGGATGCGTTTTCTTTCTTTATCATGGATCTTATTTGCAAATTGGCTGCAGTGTGTTCCTGTCACAGTGGCGGGAGTGGTGGCCTGCTGGCTTCCTGTTTGCTTCCTGGCCTCAGTGGAGCACTGGCCTCTAGGCTCCCTGCTCTGATCGTCCCTCATACAGCAGCGTGGGAAAGCCAGTGTACACAGTTTGAGAGCTGGCCCCAGATACTGTACAGTTCTTGTAGAACAGCATTGTCAAAGAAGCTGTGGTCTTTCAGACTGTGTGTGTGTGTGTGTGTGTGTGTGTGTGTGTGTGTGTGTGAGAGAGAGAGAGTGTTAAAGAGGGTAAACTTGGGTGAACATTTGTAGCACTGTAAGCACTGAAGACTTGTCTTGTTGAATTAATGTGAATTGAATACGAATATGAATCAAATTCCATTCATTTTTATTATTAAATGTGAAAATAGGCTTTCAATTTGCCCTCAAACCAAAACTATTAAATTTGTCTTGGAAAGGCCTGTATAGAAATTCATGATGATTCACATAAGCTTAATTTTGATACACCTGCTTGCTTTGCCATGCCTGCAAAATCTGAAGTTCTACTATTTGGTTAACGTTAAATAAAATTAAAAAAATTAAAAAGTGCTCACTGACTGGATAATGAATGAGAACGACAAAAGGACTGGACTGATTCTGTGTGAATGTGTTGTTGATGTCCAGTCATGATAGAAAAAAAGGTTCAGTTTCTAACAAACTTTACCTCGAACAGTCGCACTAGACTCAGCTGGTCTCGATAACAGTCTCCAAGCCACCTCACCCCGAGACCGAGACCAGACCTTGAACTAAGGTACTGTTTATTTCTAGTACAGTTGAAAATCCTACATAGCAGTTACAGAAGTCTTTTGACTCATTATATTTGCGTCCCCAAAAAGAACATCAACCCAGCATATTAGTGAAAGCCTGTCCACGACTAAACACAGTAAAACATGCACCAACAGCAGACACAGGGAATGTGGACATAGTTGGACACTGTTGTCAGCACCGAGAGGACACAAGGAGAGGACAGCAGCACTATTCAGCAAGACAAAATAACAGGGTTGTAAAGGGCCTATTAAACTGCAGTCGAGCACATTAAACCCCAACCAAACATACAGTTTATACATCAAATAACCACTCGAAGCACTCAACAGTGATTTGGCTCTATTTCCAAAAAAGGTTCCATTATTCCTACAAAACCCTTTTGAGTCGTTCACAGCAGCTCTTTGAAGAGACGTGAATGCATCTCCTTTTATACATGCTCATTTACTTGCTTCCATCTGGCTTTACCTTTGCAGAAAGTGCAGATCTTAAGAAACAAGTGCTCCACCAATTTATTTTTGACTTTTGGTGTTTTTCCTTAAGAGCAATGCTAAGTAAAATTCTGCTGTATACTGTTTGACTTTGCAAAGCACACGTCAGTGCATACGATGCACATTTTTTAGTTGTTTTCCCTCTTGCCTAAAAACCTGTGCCTGGAATAGGGCTGAGCAATATGTCAATATTGGGATATAAACAGTGTGTGATATGTGCTGAGGTGATATTTAGATTGAGTTTTAATGTTTTAAAATAACGTTCTGTTTCAATCTTGAAGAAAAATCTTTTTAGTGCATCCTCACTCTGCTCCGCCCCCTGTTCTCAGCTCCCCTCTGCCACCACTCACTTCCCACAGACGGCCCATGAAGGAGTAAATATAGTAAAGAACTTTGACAGACCAGTTTCTGATGTGGATATAATGTGTTCAGTGCTGCAGTACATTAACTTGCACTGGTGAACTTACGGCAGACTACAAAAATTAATTTTAAGAACCTCATCATTGGATTTGTAGTGGTGGTAAGACACCCACAATTTGGTGGAAAATTGCCTCTACATAGTTGTTCCCACAGACCCGGTGACTGTCATTATCTCTCCTATCTCTCCAAGCCACTTTTGATCTCCCGTTCCCACACTCATGTGAACATTTTTTGGTAAACATCACGGCTGGATGGCTTAATTTTGATACTGACGGTGTGTGGCAGTAAAACTGTGCTCTTCCTTTATTGCTTTCTTCCACAATCTCCCCTATTTCAAGCTCTCACTCTGTGCTGTCCCCTACACTTAGCTGGCTCACCTTCCATAACACACTTCAAATGAGCTGAAGCCTTCCAGGACCTGGTCCTGCTTGTACAGTCTTGGCAACCTCTCTGGAACAGCTCATTAAAAAGGGATTACTGTTCCTTAACTAGCCTGAGTCAAGACCACTCATTAACACAGCAATTGATCATTTAATACATTTGTGTGTATGGAGAAGAGGGGAGTGGAGGGGTGGTGTGCCTTCTTAACTTTTGTGACCCTAAAGACCACCTGAGTATGTAGGACTGTTGGTTTTGTTCACTTGGTGATTGCAGGGGTGGGAAAATTGTTTATGGTCTCCAACCTTTTTGATGGAGTTTCCTTCCACTGTGGCTGGAAGTGGACACATTATCAGCTGCCACTTCTGCAAGGCAGGTGCAATAAGTAACCGTACAATGCATTACATCATATATTAATGCCAGCATGTTGGCTCGAGATGTTAGCAGTGTATATGAGTACTCAGATACTCTGTTAACTATTCAGTGTTCCAATACTGAAATTGGTAACCAGTATTCAGTTTGTCACCCTCAAAGTAAAGAAAATATACTTCCTGTGATGTTTGCGTGTTTACAGCACCGTGAAGTGTGACTCTGAAACATGTGCCATAAATGCAAACACACATGACCTGAAAAGGCAGATATAATGGTTATAATGGTTATCAATGGTTATGATTTATAATATCATAATATAACTCAGACTGATGTTTGCTGCATACAGTAGCAATTGAAATATGTTCATGCAACAAACTAACATGTTGGATCTGCAGAACTGCTAATCAGTGCTGTTCAAGTCAAACAGATTTTACAGGATAGAATCAACTGAAAATAAAGCTGTTCTGCCTCGCTGCCTCGCTGCAGACGCTGCTATACTGAGAGGAAGCAGGTGTGTTGCTTTGAGGCACAGCAGACTTCACTTGCTCCAGCTGAGAATCGTTACCACCTGTCTGCCAGCTCAGATCTCTACGTGAAAATGACCATTATAGGAATAAATTGGGCATTTTTACACATTTCATTGCCTTATAATCCCCCAGTAAGAGCTCATGAAACACACTGTTATCATACAAATGAGTTTGGGTGGGTCATCAAAGCTTGTGCTTGTTATTTTTGCTTCTCACAAACAATCTAAAAACATTTCATTTCACCCTTTACATGTTTTAAATGTTGACATTTCTAGGTTTTTAAGTAAGTGTACTGTTTCATGGACAAAAGCTTTGAGTGTTTTTGTGAATTTTCAGATTTATTTTCCTTCCAGCTGTATATTAATTGATATCTCATTGTTCTAATGAATATTGATTTAAATAAAATTGTGGGAATAACCCCCATTGGCTAAGATGACGGTAATGAGACATTATGGTATGGACTAGATTAGAAAAGTGCTTCATAACAATGTGGTGAATATTTCCTTTGAGAAGCTCTTGGGTTTAATTATGTATGATGAGAGTCTGTGTGCTGTGAGTCTGTATGGCTGCTATCTTGGCCAGGTCTTTGTTCACAACAGTAGTTCTAGATCCTCTCATAAAATTAATGTTAAGGTGTCTGAGATGCTACCTCTGTTTGTCTGGTACCATACGATTCTTTGTTAAATTGTTAAATTCTAACAATTTCCTTAAATTAGCTCTTAAGAAATGTCTTAACGAAAGGTTTACGTCAGAGTTATGGTGTTTTTTAATTGCAGTATTGTTCACATCTTGGCTCTGATCATGATGGATCCCAGTGTTCTTGAACAAGAAACAGTGCTGAATGTCAGAACCTTGTGAAAACTGTCCATTCTTATGAACTTTTCATTTTCTTTCTTTAGATATATTCGTTTTTTTGGGAAGACTTTTATGAATCCAGGCCCTGGTTAGATTTGTCAGCTCAGCAACTCACGTGCTGCCTCTCTTACTCAACACATCAACCTGCCAGTTTCTCTCAGACATTTTTGAATGAAACATTTTTCAGAAATTTTTCAATGTGTGCTGCTGAATTTTTGGGACATACACACTAGTGCTCTTGTGTAGAAAGAAAAGCTGCCCCTCTTCACTAACTATTCCAGATTCCTAAATCTCAGATTAGGTGGATGAAAGTCTCCTTAGTGTTTTGAAAGAACTGAATGTTGAATAGTTTGCTGTGTATCGTTTAAGCATGAATCTTTGGGTACTTTGTGAAACTCTGTCTTTCTCCAAACAGGAAAGAGGTGTCTTAGCTCACATGCCACATTCATATGTCCACCTTCAGCATCAGCCCTCCCTGTTGCCTGGAGACCAATCTCCGATATCTGACCTTCAACCATTATTTTGGATTGAACATCTGCACTCTGAACTCAAGTTGTCAATACGGGCAATAAACAATATTGACATTTTGAGTGATTACATTTTGCTCGCTTTGTTACAAGGTTGTTTGCGGAGCTTATGGGAGTGGCCTATCAAACAGGCTTTGTGACCACCGGTATGGGGTTGTTTACTGACCTGAGGGGAAATGGCGGCTTCCTAGGAGGTCTGGGTCAAGTGGCCGAGGCCAGTGCCTAATTGCTGGGTTGCCATGGTGATGACAACAGCTGGAGGAAAATTGTGGCTCTGGTTATAAGGGAGCACTCTTTCGGTCTACTCTGTATTTGTGTACCCTCCTCACATTCCTCCCCTTCTTTTTGTCCACTTTCTTTTCTGTCTTCTGTCCTTTCCCATCCCCTGACCTCTTCCTAAATTTGTCTCTCTCACGACCCCTTTCCCTCCCTCTCGGTCATTAACCTGTGATTGAGAAAGGCTTTGGTCAGTCTGGCCCTGAAGCTGAAAGAGAGGAATGAGAGGCTGGCACCTCCTTCTCTGTGGAGGTGTGAGGGTAAATCTTGCTTTGTCTCTGATTGTTGTTGTACACAGTGAAAGCCTCCCTCGACTCATCGCAGAGTTATTGCAGTAGTAAAGTGCCTCCATAAATTTCCCCTTTTAAATCTTCAGATTTGGAACTGGTTTCAGAGGCGAAAGCCCTAGTTGCATGTGACGCAGCTGTGGTGTCAGTGGCTGCGCAAGCACACACCCACACACCCACCCACAGACAAGTAGCTTTCTCACCATTAGGGTTCCCGAGCTTATGCCAAGTGAATCTTTAAGACTATCCTTGTGCTGACAGTTGTGAATGAGCTCTGATAATGGGCAAGGTGACGTTTATTTGTGTTCAGCCTTTCACAGTGACCGAATTTGGCGTCTGCCCAGCTTGACTTTTTTCAGACCAGTGTTGCTGAACTGTACTGAATGAAAATGCAGATTTCCTTGTTATTTTAGCTGTTAACTGTAGGAGATATTCTGGCAATGTTGCTCACATGTTATGTGAGCGATTCCAGAGCGTTGCCTCAATCTTTTTCTTAATCTTAATCTCATTGTCTTGGAATGCTCTAAGAACATTCCAAATTATCTTATTTTATAGGATATTCCCGTAAATTCTGTTTTCATTGCATGAATGTTGCATTTTTTCAATTTTACCACCAGTTTCCACCCTAATTTGAAAGTACCAATCATTCTCAGAATGATTTTTGTTTAGTAAAACATTCTTAATGTTATGACTTCCAGAACATTCAGTCTGTCCAGTGTTCTGGATGTCCTTGGTAACATTTTATAATTTGTTTGGTTATTTCTTTATATGAGCTTTTAACATTTGGTTGGCATACCACGAAGCAATGGAAGTTCATCAAGGTTTTTTTTTTTGTTTTTTGTTTTTTTTAAATATGACATTCATTAAATATTATGCATCACTTTCATCAGTATGTTTATCTTTGCTTTGTTTTACTTTAAACAGTTACATAAATGTAACTGGAAACATCAGGGAAATATCCTAATGCTGTAATGCAACCCATTCTTATGTTCTTGGAACATTTTTTTCTGTAATGTTTAGGGCAAACCTTCCTGAAACCTTAAAACATTGCTGAATGTTATAGTTTTTTCTATTAGCTCTCAGTTTGTGTTTCATGGAATGTCTTTGGAAAGTTCCATTAATTACTGGGGGAACATTGGGAGAATTTGACATAACTTTAGCACAGTTGTGGGAATCTCCCCTGTCAGCTGCACTGATATATTTGTAGTTCTTAAACATGTCTTGATTGCTAAGGGGCTCCTTTAATTTGACCTTTAACAGCCCTTGATATACGCCTTCCACAGCCGTTCCCAGAGTCTGGAGTGAAGGGTGCACACACAAGCTGTATTTACTGTAAAGAAGCTCCTTTCTCTTGTATGCATGAATGTGTGCTCCAGATTCAACATTTTTTCAATGTGTATCTTTTTCAAATCCTTGTGTGACTTTGTTTGACCTGTAAACATCCTGCGTTGAGACAGTCTGATAGCAGAGGGTGATGCAGGCCTCCACTGGCAGAATTAGTACAGTGGTCAGTTTCTGTGTGTGATGCTGTTTGTTCCATGGGTGGTATCCTCAGCTCAACCCCTGTGTGCAGTCAATCTGCAGCTCAGTCTGCTCTAATCTCTTAATGGCACCTGTGGGCATGTTCATGCATGGGCTGAGAGCGGGCCATTCACCTTGTAAAAACAAATAGACACTCTCTCACTCATTTGCACTCTGTCTGTCAGCAGCACTACTCCAGCCTCCCCAGAGCTCGCTGTCTGTTCAGCCAGACGTTTGCTGTCTGCACTGGCCTCACATTAAAGAAGAACATAATAACATTACCATGTTGGCATGTGGCTGATAGGTTAGCTTGGGACTATCATATTTGTGTGTGGTTCAAGCTTTTCAGCAACTGTGTCATTGATTGTATGCAAAAACCTTGTATGTCCATTTATTTTGCTTGTCTCTTTTTGACATATTTTGAGTCTGGCACAACTTTACAATGACTAGACAAATAGAAATGCCCCAAAATGACAGGAATTACACTGTTTTTACGCTGACTTCCATTGAAAGCTGATTGTTTTTTCAGTATCATGTAAAACCAGGTTTTGGCACAATAACAGACATTATGCTTTGCTGCAATATCAAATTGAGGCACCACCCTATCGATTTAGATCAAAAAATTGTGATTTGTTTCCCTGTTAAAACAAAGTGCCTTAACATTTCAGAGGGTTGGGTCACACTTCACTGTATGTCATTCATAAGCTTACAAGAAACCTTTCATAATCAAGTGTCTGCTGTTATAAATGCTGCTTTTGTCAGTTGTGATGCTGCTGGATTGCTCAATTGAGGCTTGGAGCTGGAATTCTATAAAGCTGCTTTTGTGACAATGCCTTTGTTGTATAAAATGCTATCAAATAAACTTTGATTGATTGATCTAAAGATGTTTCTTTGTTTAGTTAACAGTCATGCCCGAGGCTGTTATTGAGGGTTTCATTGTTGTCCTGAAACTGTGATGTCATCAGTGTCAAAGTATGCTCACCTGCACTGATGTCACTTCCCATGAGGTGTGCTCAGAGGCATGTACTTTTCTAAATGATGGGAATGCAGAGCCATGTGCTACCCTGACACTTTCCCCCATCCAGTGTGTGGTCAGAGTGTGAAGCCAGGCTGCCCCCTGTCTGATTGCTGAAGTATTGCATGGAATATTTCAGTGTGTATTTTGGGAAAGATGAGGAAGTGGTTGATTTTGTATGTTTATTAATTGAGACAGGCCTGGCATCCTCTTTTGGCCCATGCTGCTGTTTATGGGGCCTGAGAAATCAAGCACACTTGCTGTTAAAATGTCAGGGCGCTGGCTTAATCTTCCGTTTGTGAAGGGGTAGGGTCATGTCCAAATGTTTGTGGACACCCCTTCTAAGGAGTGGATTTGGCTGCTGACACAGATGTGAAAATGCACAAACAATGTGTCAAGTATAAGTATTGCCAACAAATTAGGACTCTCAGGAGCAGATTAACATGAACCTATTGCATCATGCCTAATGGCAGGTGTGGGCTATAGGGGCAAAAGTCACCCAGCAATGAGCTGTGGAGCAGTGGAACAGTAGATCTGTGTTCTCTGGAATAATGGTGCTCCATTCAGTACCTTGTTGGGATGAGTTGGGGATGAGGTGTGGTGTTGACATACCAAAATCATCCAACATCCTGACCATCAGATTCTCACAGCAATGCTCCATTATCTAATAGAAAGCCTTCCCTGCACAGTAGAGACAATTACTTTGATAATGGTTTTGAAAGAAGCCATTCTTCTGATGGGCAGAAGAGAAGGACAGGCCCAGGCCTGAAGTGGTTTCCTCTGTGCTGAGCCATGTTGCCAGATCCAGTTGATTCATCGCTCTGTTTTTGTTTCCGTCATTTGTCCCACTCTAGAAGGTCTCTTCCGTCAGCTGGTTTCCTCCAGGCTGCTCCTCTTTGCACAGAAAGAGAAAGCAGCACCGGGGTATATTTCACGCTTTTAATCGAGTCTCAAAATGTAACATTTAGGCTATCTGCATTGTTTGCTCCAAGCTAAAATGGAAATGTGATGGTAAGAATTCAGAAGGAATACGCTCTGAGGAGTGTTTATGAGGGTGTGGGGATAAGGGAATGGGTGGTTGTGAATGTCAGCGTGACCTTGCCTGCAAGCTCAGTTCATTTAACACTGGTGCTGACTCAAGAGATTGCAACAAAGAGCCAGTAAAGAGGAAAGGTGGTAGTAAACACATGCTCACACTCAGGCTCTTAAAAATAAAGGTCCTTCAAAGGGTTCTTCCAGTGATGTCATAGAAGAACCACTTTTGGATCTGTGGAAGCCATATTTGTAATAGAGATATTTGAATTGGAAAATCATTTTTACATCAAGTGCAGGTTTTTGACCTTTTAAAGGGTTCTTTCAGTGTTTATAATACTAAATATATGATGTCCAGTGATGTTTGAGTGTGAAGAACCATGTTTATAATAGAGCTAGTAAGTGTAAGTGATGATTTTTTTAACAAGTACAGTAAAATCAGTTTAAGCACCTTTTTCTTAAAGAGCAACACCAGCAGCCTTTTAGCACGGCCTCCTTTCTCCACTCTTTTGGGGTTCTGCAGGAGTGACCGGTGGTAATTGTGATATAATCATGGCTAACAGTAAACCATC